>CP136056.1:84302971-84902971 GCA_032464435.1 Aegilops umbellulata
GCCTGACCAACGGTGGGAATAGTAGGGGGCGGTGAGGCCTCCGCGGCAGCACAGCCGGCCACGGGAGGCAGGAGCATGCGGCACGACCGGCGCTGCTTTGGGCGGCTGGAGCAAGAAGACCAGAGGTTGAAGAAGCACTACGGCCGTTGGATGGACATCGTACGGTCACTGGAGCTAGAATCGTTCATATTGACTAAGTTGACAAAGCCCTTCGTCCCCGTCAACTTAGTAGGCCCACAAGTCAGCCCCCCACCAAGGTGGGTCCCAGCTAGCCGGGGGAGTATTCATTTTTTTGTGCGTAATAAGGAGGCACTTCCGGTGGGTCCGAGCTGACAGCGGGGGGAACTTTTTTTTGCGAAATACGGTGGCCCGTCAGGTGGGTCCCATCAGTGAGGGGCAAATGTTTTTTTCGCAAAATATGGTGGCCCGTCAGGTGGGTCCCTGCTGTCAGTGGGAGGAATCATTATTTTCCCCGTAATAAGGAGGCACTTACTTGCTGCGGCCGTGGACCCAGCTGAGACTCTCCAGGTACAGTATACTTCCGATGGAAGTCGCTCCTTGACCACGTTGACCACGCCGCGGTCCGGTGCATGCATGTGTCCATGGGCGTGGTGCGTCCCCACTGTCAGCCTCTCACGTACAGTCATCTTCCGATGACTCCCGGTTGTTGACTACGTTGACCACACCGTGCCGAGCGCACCTAGACTAGAACGACCCGAAGAAGGGGAAGACGGGGCAGTGGAGTTGCAGATGGAGAGGAGTGGGAAACTTCACTGGTTCGGGTGCACGACAGCACAGCCGCGGTGCCGCCCACGGGAGACAGGAGCAAGAACAGAGGTTGAAGAAGGAGCACGGCTGTTGGATTAACATCCAACGGTCCAGCTGCTAGAATCATTTGTTGATTAAGTTGAGAAAGCCGTGCGTACACGTCCGCTTAGTAGGCCGACAAGTCAGTCACCAAATCTGACGGGTTCCAGCTGTCAACGGGATGAATAATTTTTTTCGCAAAACAAGGAGGCACTTCCTTCCGTGCGAAGATACAACCGATGGGTCCCAGCTGTCAGGTGGAGGAAACATTTTTTCAGCTTAATAAGGAGGAACTTTCCTTGCGTGCGACCATGGACCTCGTGGGTCCTAGCCGTCAGGCTCTCCACGTACATTCCTCTTCTGATGACTCTCGTTTGTTGACCACGCCACACCGAACGCAGCGAGGCGGTGGACGACGGCGAGGCGGTGGACGACGGCGAGGCCCCGGACGGGAACGACTCGGAGATGGGACAATGCGGCAGTGGAGTCGCAGATTGAGAGGAGGAGAAGGGTTATAACTAGTTCTGTTGCGGCGTGGGGCTGTAGTCTGTGGAGAATAACAGGAGGTGTCGAGGGGTGGAGGGATAGCCTGGCCGGCGGTGGGGTAGCGCTTCACAGCGATGCGTGTTAAGCAGAGCCGCTAGCCGCCGGAGGCCGAACCAGGCGGTCCCGGTGACGCTAGAGGAAGAAGACGAGAGATTGAAGGTGCATGCCGGCCGTTGGATATAAATCCAATGGCTGTGGATGACACAATCATTTGTTGACCAAGTTGACAACGCCCTATGTAGGCTTCGACCTATTGGCGCACATGTCAGCCTGCAAAAATGTGGCATATATTTAACCCATGTTTTCTAGAATGTACAGTCCATTTGCTGGGCTGGGTGAACAAATAATTTCGTGTCAATCAGGCCCATTTATATTTTCCAAGAAATCCCAGTCCATTTGCACTTCCTTGAAATACACGTATTAGGTGGGCTCGTTATATATATAATGTTATGTTAGAAGGAGCAATTAATATCAAAGAATAAACCGGAGAGGCACATTATATATATATAATTACGAAATTCGCGAGTTATTGCTCAAAATAAAAATGAGCGCGTTATTATTAAATTGGTCCTTAAAATCTTTGCAAGCTTTTGTACGCATCACCAGGATTTTCCTTGCTTGTGAGTCAAAAATAACCAGGATTTTCCTTGCCAACTTCTGTTAAACATTTACTTTTATAAATTAATAACACGTGGGATGTTTTTATAATGTATATATAAGTCTCTATAAAATACACGATAATAGTAATAATATAAATATATATAATGTGGTTAGAAGGGAAAACATAAATTGGACACAACATTACTTTTATAAAAGACCTGTGTTTTATACCCCACACTAGGGATACTAACAAGTTCACACACAAATACAACAGAAAAGGTAAACATTCATATCAAACTCAAGTTCAAAGGACACGTTCATATTCATAGCCAACATTCACTATGAACAACTCAAAAGATTCATATATACACAAGCTCAGCATATCTATGCATCCAAATGATTGAGAGATCACACGACAACATTCATACATAATTCACAAAAAGATTCAGATATACACATGTTCAGTATGTTTATGCACCCAAATAATTGAGATCACAGCCAATATGATCCATGGACGAACTTTAATTACCTAGAGTACAGACTAGTAAATGGTGTTCAATCGGAGGTACTTCTTGCTAAAATTTGTTCTTGTACGAGTAAACTTTCGAGTACATAAGAGGCAACACAGACAATCTGAACTTTGCTTGTAGGTTTATCCTCAAATAGTGGCCTCGTGCCGAGGGAGGTTTGAGCAACTTGGCCACTACTTTCATCCAACTACTTTATTTGCTCATCTTGGTCCTGTATCTCGCAAAAATTCTACATTGCAGACGAGAAAGGAGGCGATTGAGAAAATGAACCACCCAAATTTTTTGTGCAGTTCAACTGAAATGGAGCATCCTTGGCGTGCATACTGATTAAGTGCCAGATGAATATACGCGTCAACCAACTTTTCTGGAATCTTTAGACTCCATGCCATATAATTCGCTACCATATGTGTCGATAACCAAAAGGCAGAAGTTGGGACCAAAGACTGGACTGCGTTTTTCTGGGCTATGCACCAAGCAATATTTTTGGCGTTCACTCTCCTAATACTTGGAGTTTGACAATTGGTTGACGCCGGTTGATACTCGAATGAATATAGGCACTTATTGTCAACATCGATGCTTGTCTGAGTGAACTTTGGAGTACATAGCAGTAGCATAAGTACCTATCCATCTGATCATTTTGTGCAGTTCTACTGAAATCACCCGATGTAATGATTTTCCTGTGAGTTAAGGCTCCAAATTACTCCTTTATGAAATCGGCAAACATTAGCACAATACCAAATTACCAATACATATGACAGGCACAATAATCAGGATAAAGACCAGTACCAACCTGTGTGAGGTAGCATATCAATTACTATTTCCTTTGACTGGAAGCCGAGATAAGCCAAGCGACTGACAGCAAAGGAAGAAAGCAAGCGGAGATTAGCGACCGACAGGAAAGGACGGAAGCTGTCGAGGCAATGAAGCACCCAAAGTTTTTGTGCAGTTCCACCAAAAACGAGCATCCCTGTTGGCACATATATTGAGAGAGTGAGATTACTGTAATAGTGGGACTAGTTGATGAAACATACACTAACAAATAGAAGCACCCTCATTATCTTAATGGGTAAAGTTAGCAACATAGTAGTCTTGCTTAAAGAGAGGCATTATTTTATTTAATAAGTGCCAATTAGCTCAACTCAACACTCAAAGCATTGCCATTTATCATAGGTTGCAAAAACTTTAACGTGCAAAGATAAAGGAGTTTCTCATGACAGTAGCACGATACAAATAGAGATGACAGCAAACTAATATGGATGAAGGCCTTAGGCCCGTACCAACCTGAGAAAAAAAGCTTATTCATGTAGTCCCATAAGAGATGATAAAGCACTCACTGGAATCACACAATAGTATATATTTTTGTGCACTTCAAATGTATGGTTGAAATCACTCTTGTTTACCAGTGCTGAGATTATATCGAAAGATGATCAAGAACTTCCAGCAGAGTTAAAGCACTGGCTGGGATACAGTTCATTGTATTGTCACAACATGATCCCTGTTTGCACAAGTAGGAACAAGGTGAAATGTTCATTAGCTTAGTGAGAAAGGATAGGAAGACATTATCATATTACTCAAACAGTAGCATCAAATCCATGATGGACAATATGCAAAACATTGCCTCATTGAACCAATGGCAATAAATTGACATGCAAAACAATAGCACTATTATGTCATGACACTAATAATATTCCCTCCCTGCTCCACCACATGATTCACCTCCATAGACAAACATACACACGTACATGATTCAGCATAGGGTCCTACTAAAGATTTGTTTATCTCCAACAGGAAAATTAGGCAGTAATAAATTAGTGGTACTTAAGTGCTCCTAATTAATTAAGTGAGACAACAGAAGTGGAAGGGCTCCATGGAGGATCGTCTCACATGTAAGGTAGTCGTTGCCGGAGGCCTTGAATGGCCTCGACTGAGGCCTCTGGCTTCAGCAAGATCGCCTTGGCACCGTTTATTCTTCTTCTTCTTCCTCTTCATGCTCTGTTTCTCTTTCTCCTCACCAGTTGGTGAAACTAAGTACATGATTGGCCTTCTAATTCAGAATTGGTTTTGTCAGTGAGGGAGTACAAGTGTACTAGTAAAAAACAACATTATTTTCTCATGGTAGTCGGAAAATAGAGATGAACACATGCATTAAATATCATTCTTACCTAAAGGAAGGTTATGGCGCCAATATGGATGATGAGGATTGGAACACAGATCTCCCTTTGTGCAGTTCCACCAAAATGAACCAACTGGTCCATTCTGACATTCCAGTTAAACAGCACAAAAGTCACTTCTTTTAAGAAGAGTTTTGTGTAGTGCACCAAAAGGTCACAACAACAACCAGGTGAATTGGATATCCCTATTTGCACAAAAAGGCACAGAGGAAACAGTCAGAGTCTCAAAAAATTACAGGCAAAAACATTTGGCTAAACTTGTCATGGCTTATAACAGTGGCATGGCTTCATTTTTACCAGGGACATTAGATTAAGAACGGCTAAGGCTGCGTTCGGTTCACAGGTTTGGTGCAGAATTTTCGTAGGAACACAATTCCTACTGTATTCTTTCCCTTCCAACCGTTCGGAACACGGGAAAGGTGAATAGTGTTTCATAGGGAAGGTGGTCTGGTAGTATTGATTCCATAGGATTAGAAACATCCACGTGCTGCTCATTTTTTGGGCGGAAGCCTGAGGCAGGCGCTCGCTACCATGCGTTAGACAGGTTGCTGTGCTGTGTTGCCGGAATAAAAAAATCAACCTATGTGTGGTACGTGAGGTGAGGACAAGATTAGTCACTGTGCAGCTGAATAAACAAATAGCATCTCATACTGCCAAGCATGCTACTCTAAAAAAACAAATCTGTACATTTCGTAGTCCATCCGAACACATTCTCTTGAGAGTTTCCTCCGGTTCGCTGTTCCATAGTTTTATACCTACATTCCTTTCCTATTCCTCTATTTTCATCAAGACCTATGTTTTCTGCCCCTTTATTTCGAACAGAGCCTAAATATTTGGTATAAGGGCATGGGACAGTGGATGCACCAACAGTCCAGCACCATGTACGTAAACAGGGGCATAAAGTGGTGATTCATAGTTTGTTGCCCCGAGAAACAAACATCCAAGAAACATATCTGGTTGGTCCCATTTTTGTTCACTATAGCCACCTACTCCTATGTGTGGATAGCAAATCTAGTCCTGGCCATACCACTTTGTACAATGTTACCCCTATATTTCCCTTTTCAACCAAGAGACCGGTTGGATGACTAGTCTGTACTACTTTCACCCCCTTTCCTTCCTGTTTGTACCAAGTCTGATGTACATACTAAATTCCCCCGCCCCCACTTTATTTCTTGTTTGAACCAAGTACTCCCTCCGTCCGGAATTACTTGTCATCAAAATGGATGTGTCTAGAACTAAAATACATCTAGATACATCCATTTCAAAGACAAGTATTTTCGGACGAAGGGAGTACAAGATTCGACTCCATGAAGTAGCTTTACCTCTAACAATAGAAGAAAAAAATGTGACGTTGGACCATCCGATCGAGAGGGGCTGAGAGGTAGTAAATGATGCACATGCAGCGATGTAGCGAGCTGGGGAAGTAGGGCTAAGGCGGTTTCGAACGAAGATATACCTGAAGGTCGTCGGGATGTGGATAGGTGGGCGGCGGGAGGCCGGATCCGCCCACAGGCAATGACGAAGGGATCGGAGGACCTCCCGCGCCGGCGCTTGGCCAGAGATAACGGTGCGGCCGGCAGTGGGTCTCCCCCCTCGCTGTCGACAACGGCCTAAACGCTGCCCCTCCTCCCCTTCACCGGCGGAGGGGGATACATCCGGATCTGTAACCAGCGATGAGGATAGAAAGCCTGTGTTTTTCGAAGGGAGAAAGACATTGTTACTACCCCTATCTTGTTTATATTTGCAGAGGATGAGAGTGTGTGAATAGAGCAACCCTAGCAAGCAAGCGCGGAGGCTCCGACCTATATATACGTAGTGGGGTTTTTCCTTTTTCACTCCATCAAAACAATCATTTAAAATTGTTTACTACTACATGCCAGGTCGCGGTTTTTTTAGTTGCTCGTTGTTTTTTGAGATAGCTACCCGCTTGTTCCAAGTGGTGTTACGGTGTGCCAGGTCGCACTTTGTATCGTTCAAGTCTGGTACTACAAGTCCCTCCATTAAATGAACAACCACCCCCTCGTAAAAATTGTGAACAAGCCCACGACTAAAATTAGCGAAAACGTGGGTTGCCCCAACATGCATTATTATTTATATTTTCTACTCCCTCCGTTCCTAAATATAAGTCTTTTTTATTAGCCACACCTAAGACAAGATTTTTTTTATTAGCAGTGAACCCCACATGCCATACACACAAAAATTATGGCAAGATTCCTTAGGCAAGCCAAAGTGTGTCTAACAATTTGAGCAACTCAGGTTAGGCAAGTGTGGCAAGTGTGGGAAAAATAATGTGGCAACATAATACAAACATAGTCACAATCCAAACAACTCCGTAATTTTTTGTGACATGCATGAAAATTTGGTTAGTTAAATTTATAGTCAAAATTTGGCAAGGTGCATCAAATCAACACATGCAAGTATCAAAAGGAAAGTCACGACATGCATGTATGCGTTGTACTCCCTCTGTTTCCAAATATAAGTCTTTTTAGAGATTGCAACAAGTGACTACATATGAAGCAGAATATGTCTACTCCTACATACGTAGTAGGCCATTTGAAATGTGCAAAAAGACTTATATCGAGTGCAGTGCTTTGATGTGTCGCGTCAACTCGTACAAGACCGAGAAATTTGATTACTACAACACCCTCTCCCTTGCGGACTGAGCTCTGGTGCCTTAACTGCACCTGCCTTTGGTTGCATGACAGGAGGGCCAACCACCTGTTGGGCCCACTTGTCATAGACGCAAATGCAGGAGCAGTAAGTAGAAGCTTTCGCTACACGCTATCCCTCCCACACGAGGTGGACGGACATGCAGCAGTGGATTTGATAATGTAGAAGTAGGAGTAACATCATTGTTCGTCTTCTCGAAGAGGCGAAGAGCCAAGCGCAACCCGAACGTGGCAGTTGTGAACGCTCGCGTGGTGCGGTTCCTTGGAGTACTAGCCAGGCTCTTGCATGAGACAAAATTGCTATTGTTTAACAATTAAACTCCATTATCCATTGGTTGATACTCATTCTGCATAGGTCCACGCGCTTAGCACCGTTTCCTTCTGGGGTCACCAATGTTTATTTGCTAATTAATAGCATTGCATGCAATGAACTAGCCATTGCAAGTCATTAAAAGCATGCACACCTCTCATCTCTTATTGGTTGATATGTCAAGAAACAAGAAACAAGGTAGAAGTTAATGCACCGCGCCTAAGTGTTTTGGGATTATTTGGTTTTCGTAAGATGACTTACACACCTAGATGGAGGGAGTAGTATAGCCCTGTAAACCGGAAAGGAGCATTTGCCTTTCTAGAGATTTCAACAAGTGACTAGACTACACCGTGTGCAGTACTCCCTCCCTTCCGGTTTATAGGGCTCAAATCTCAAATCTCATGAACCAAGGCATTTTGCGATTGGAGGAATGTATCTCGTACTTTACAAAACAACCCAAATTAAACTCATGCATTAATTACGTAGTTCTCTCGTTTTCCTCTCCGCCTTGGTCGCGGTGCACAATATTGAGCACTCCTATATGACTAGCCACTCTATCTACATGCGGGACATTTCAAAGCATCTGGGCCTGAGTGCCATCCACCAAATCACAGCGAGGTGCTACAGTCGAGACTCACCTGTCACCCCGGTGTGGCCGTCATGACCCATCATATCACAAAACCCACACCTTTACCAGCAGTGGTAAGGTGGCCTCCAAGTTGGACTGGACGAAGCAACCATCATTTCACTGGAACGCTCGTTCAAGCCCTTTATTCCCTTTATTGAAGAAAACCTCACTCCAGGCTACTCACTTCTGCCATTTTTCTTCTGTACCGATGAAGGAAAGGTAGGCGAATCAGTTATGCTGCTATATTTTCATTCCAAGAATCTTCTTTTTGTGAAGCACCGACCGATTCTCACATCCTATTCTTTTCCCGTTTTCATTGCGATTGTGGTTTCCTTTCGATTGCTTTTTGTTTGTCAGTTCATTGATGGATCCTGGAGCACTGGGCAAAGAGTTGCCGGCAGACAACCCACTGGAGACAGCGATCTCCAGGAAGCGAGCACCGACCAACGAGTTTACCATGTTGGCGGGCCAACCCATGGAGACGAAGAACTCCAAGAAACAAGCACTGGCCAAAGAATTGAGGACGTTGGTGGACGAACTCCTCAAAGAAAGTTTGAAGAACAACAAGGGCCCCACCGTGCCTACCCCAGGAACTCTGATTGCCACCTATGTGAGGCTCAAGACCGAGTTTGAGGAGATAGTCGCCGTTGAGAAGCAGTATTCCCCTGGCAAGGTGATGGCCCCCATCGAGGACGAGGAGATGGCCCCCGGAGGGATGAGATCCCCCGGTGAGCTGCACAAGGTAAAAAATAATGGCTTATTACCATAGTTTTGGTTTTTGATTATTTGCAATGTGCTTGCTAATATGTTAGGGTTGTGTAGGTGTCGGTGGACGTCCTTGATGATTCCGATGTCGTGGCCCGTCCTGTTTTCATCGCCCCGGAGATCGATTCCGATGCCGCTGTCCATCCTGTGGACATCGCCCCAGAGATTGATTCCGATGTCGCGATCAGTCCTGTGGACATCGCCCCAGAAATCGATTCCCATGCCGATGTCCGTGCTGTGGTCATTGCCCGAGAGATCGATGACAAGAAATAGTTGGTCGCGCTAATCCTTCAGGGTAGTGTGCATTGCCCTGTGTTTAATTACCAGAACGATGCGTGTTATCAAACCATCTTAGGGCTAGTGCACTGTCTTGTGTGAGCGGGTCTTGCTAGTTTTGTTTGATAGTGAATCATGTGATGAATCATGCGAACCCTCTCCGAGTTATGGAAACAGATGTATCCTCACCAGCTTTTGATGTAATATATGGCATGCTTAGATGTAAGTTTGAACTGTTTATCATATCGGCAGGGCTTGTTTGATGATTCTTGGTGTTAGTAGGCTAGCTACTGTGCGAGCTATAGTACTTGCAAAACACTCACCGAAGAGAAACATTGGGGCTGATGAGCTCGTGGTACGCTTATACTTATCCCTCGTCGATCGACCAATAGCCCTAGCTCCTAAAATTGTAGGCTTAGCAATCGATCAGACAATAGTCGACATACATTCAGGCCTCATTTGGTTCATAGGGTAGGAAAATCGTAGCAAAAGTACAGAGAACGTGCAACACAAAATCATAGCAGTGCAGAGACGTACTCCCTCCGTTCCAAAATAGATGACCTAGGCGGGCTAGTTTGGCCTAGTGGGTTTCAGTGATATGACGTAGTACAGTGCTGTCCAGTCTTCGCGTGTGGTAGCAGTATTGCGGGTACATTAAGTTTTCTTGAAGAAGCGGAATTCAACGAAGTCATGATGGTTCCTTCGTCCGAACAGCTTACAGTGGGAAAGGTTGGGCCTGTGATACGACCGGGGTAGACCAGGATAATTTTGTGCATGGCAGGTGGACCAGGATGGCCGACGCCCCGCATGTCGTCGAATGAAAGTATTCTTTCCGATATAGAGGATGAGCAACGAGTATTCATTGTTTATTTTTGATGAAAGCTATTGTCTCCACTGTTACGACGGAGGAGTGTGAAGCACGGCAGCCCAGTGAACTTGGCATGTGCACCACTCCCTCCTTCCTCATGTAATGCCCAGGTTACAACTTTTTCTCACTTTCTCTCTATCTATTTCCTCTCAAATGTTTTTTACCTTTCTTTTATTAAGACACAATTGTTTTTTATGCCTTTTTTAGAATGATTTTTTATACCTAGGAGCACGTGTAGAGACGGGCTCTTGCAGAGCCCACTCCTTGACTTTGTCAATGCCTCTCTCTCCTCCACATAAGGAGTACTACTTGCTATGCATGCATGCGGTGGGCAGCTGGCGTTTTGAGGGGCCAGGGCAGTGAGAGCGGGCTCTGGAAGCGGTCCGGACTCCAGCATGGCCCACCTCACATTATCACCATATATTTCTTGGAGTCCGTGCGCGGCGGGCGGGCGATCTCTTCTTCCTCCCCCGTTTCTCTCTTCTCAGCAGACACCCGCCGAGCGATTAGATTTCGGCTATCGACGGTTTATTCAATTACGGTCCCACATGTTAGTGAAATTGCAAGACAACGTGTGTCCCCTCGGGTGAGCGGCGTGCGAGCCGGACTGTCGGGGTTGCGACGCGTACGAGTCGTAAGTGTGCCGCCTTTTCCTTTAGAACTTGAGAAGCGTAACATTTTCGCGCGATTGATCGATAGAAATCCAGAACAAAATGACGAGGGCGGTGCTTTCCCGCTCGTTAGGCGGGCTAGTTCGAGTGATATGACGTGCTACAGTGCCGTCCACTTGCTCCATTTTTATGTAAGCAAGAGTTTACGCTCTTACGCGGGACGAGGGCGAAACACCGCGGATCTGATTTTGATCGAGGGATAACTGTTCCCTGCTAAATAATGGAGGATTGTTAGTGATTATAGCATGATAGTTAGGGCATCTCCAGCAATGGCCCACAAATTTACACCGGCATCTGTCCGAGGACACTGATGGATTCCATCTGATGCTGCCCGCATACTTTTTGACAACTATATGAACTAACCGGACAAAATTCATGCAAACAAAGCAAATTTCAAATTAACCGGATGAAATTCATTACATTTCGAAAACTTTTCCTACAAACTGGACGAAATTCATTACATATTTCACACAAAACGTACTAAAACCTACTGTAAACCTAATCTAAACGATCGCCGGCGCCCGACCACCATGTCCGGCCATGAACCCGAGAAAGCCGGCCATTGCCTTTGCCTCCTCCTCATCCGCCTCGATAACCTCCTCCTCCAGAGCACAAGGTTCTGAAGATTTCCGCCTCCACGTCGCCGTCAAGCGGCTAATCAGCCGCCGATGTTTACCCCACCAAGCTTGGCGTCGACTGAGTGGAGTAGCGGTGGCCTTCCCAGGACCAGAGCGGCGGCGACGTACCGTGTACTACTCTTCCTCGCTGTCGGCGGTGCCCGTGCACGCGCGCCGGCTTCGTGGTTGTGGCGGCGGAGGGCGGCCGGGGGGGTGCCGGCGATCTCCTTCATTTGCTCCTGTGACAGTATGTCGAAGAGAGCTTTGGAGCGCGCCCGGAGCGGAGCCACCGATGTCCCTCGTCTGCTCCTGCGACAGTACGTCCAAGAGAGCTTCAGAGTGCCAGGAGGCCATGGTTGAAGTGGTGCCGACAGAAGGAAGGGACCGGAGGAGAATAAGTGTGGGTCTTTGGCTATGGCTGAGAGCTGGGGCTCAAGTTAATATAGCGGGTGAATGGCAATGAGCCGCGGCAGACGGATGGACAACTGGTGCCGGAGTAGGTTCGTCAGGTGTGAATGCGGATGCTGCTTCAGTGACTTAATTGCAGATGCGTTTGGGTTACTGACATGTGGGCCCAACAGGCATCTAGCCCGCATGTCAGTGACACACCAATTGCACCTGCAGTTAAGTCTGGTGAATGCGGCATTGACATTCTGGAGAGACGGTGACCGTTTCAGGTGGGAAGCGCGCGCTAGCGATGGAAGGGGTTTCGGTATGCAGTGGCACTAAGATCGGTCGCTCACGATAGTACATACTCCGTACCATACTACCATAGTACCCTCTCTAGCTTAGGCTGTTTTATAGATTGTCGTTGTGATGGACGATATACATGAGCAAGGCGGTCCGAGTATGACCGTTGGTGTTGAGCCAGGTGAATACATGATCGGCATTTGCGTAGGCCTCCATCAAACGTCTAAACAGTAATGTCAGGCACCGCCGGGGCGCGCAGGTGATGGGCTCGCTGTTTGCATTGCGCCATGAGCAGGACTTTGATTTAGAGGGCGACATGCATGCATTAGCATGCATTGACAACGTGAGCATGAGTTTTTGACGCGAAGTATTTCATTTTCATTTGGCTGACGAGGGTGCGTTGCAGCGACGAGTCTGTGGTTTGATTCCCCACATACACATAATTTTGGTTTTTACAGTATTTCTTTCTCCATTGACAGGTAGGCCCGCGTAGATAGATAAAGAACACGAGCTGATGAGACGCATGCGGACTGTTTGACTGGTCAACCATACAAATACGGAGCTATACGCTGAGCCAGTGACCGTATAATCACCATATCTCGTATACAATGATCAAAGTGAGCTATCAAGACAAGTTCGATGACCGCCAATGCATTTTACTCGGTAATAAATGACTAGGATTGAAGGGGAATCCAAATTTGCTTCGTCTTCTGTCCTTGAGCTCTTGACAAACCAATGCACTATACGGTTGTCCAGCCACTCCACCCCAGAGCTCTCACCAAGCGTCGTTCATGCCACCGCGCCGCACACTAACCGGTAAGGCAGCGATGGCATCCCGCCGCGCCAAGTTCCTCGCCGCCCACGACCGCACACAAAATGGTAGGGAAGCGATGGCATCCCGCCGTGCCGGTTCATCGCCGCTCGCGACCTCACAACTATGTGGGAGGAATTTGAAAATGCCAAGGCCGAATGGGCGGTAGAGCAAGAGGCGGCCAAAGCCGCACAGAGGGAGCGGAAAAGTCAGAAAGCACTCAAGAAAAGAGAGGCCCGCCGCCGCAAGAAAGAAAAGGATGCACGCGCTGCTGCGGAGAGGTCGACGGAGATCCAAGCACGGTGGGGTGTCGCCGACAAAGCCGGGAAGGAGAACGACGGCGTCTGGCCAGCATGTGAGAAGTAGTAGTACTAGTAGTTAGTGTGTGTGAGGGAGTCCTGGATTAGTGGGTATCCGGATGGCCGGACTATAACCTTTGGCCGGACTGTTGGACTATGAGATACAAGATTGAAGACTTCGTCCCGTGTCCGGATGGGACTTTCCTTGGCGTGGAAAGCAAGCTTGGCAGTACGGATATTTAGATCTCCTTCCTTGTAACCGACTCTGTGTAACCCTAGCCCCCTCCGATGTCTATATAAACCGGAGGGTTTAGTCCGTAGGAGACAACAACATCAACAACAATCATACCATAGGCTAGCTTCTAGGGTTTAGCCTCTCCGATCTCGTGGTAGATCTACTCTTGTACTACCCATATCATCAATATTAATCAAGCAGGAGTAGGGTTTTACCTCCATCGAGAGGGCTCAAACCTGGGTAAAAACAACGTGTCCCTTGTCTCCTGTTACCATCCGCCTAGACGCACAGTTCGGGACCCCCTACCCGAGATCCGCCGGTTTTGACACCGACATTGGTGCTTTCATTGAGAGTTCCTCTGTGTCGTCGTCATTAGGCTTGATGGCTCCTTCAATCATCGTTAGCGATGCAATCTAGGGTGAGACTTTTCTCCCCGGACAGATCTTTGTATTCGGCGGCTTTGCACTGCGGGCCAATTCGCTTGGCCATCTGGAGCAGATTGAAAGTTACGACCCTGGCCATCAGGTCAGGTTTGGAAGCTTGAACTACATGGCCGATATCCGCGGAGACTTGATCTTTGACGGGTTCGAGCCCTGACCGAGTGTGTCACGTTGTCACGATGAGCATGATTTAGCTCTGCTGCCGAACCGTGTCCTGGAGACCGCACCGGCATCCGCTCCGACCTTTAATTCTGAGCCAACCGCGCCATCCGAGGGCGGGTGGTTAGACCCCGCCGCGGAGGCAGCAACCTCTACGGCGATCGAGCCGAACGCCAACCTTACCCTTCGCGAGGTCCGTGACTCCACCTTGCCGGACTCTCCTTCGGACTCTGAACCATCCGCTCCCCTGCCAATCGAATCCGATTGGGCGCCGATCATGGAGTTCACCGCCGCGGATATCTTTCAGCACTCGCCCTTCAGCGACATACTGAATTCACTAAGGTCTCTCTCTTTGTCAGGAGAGTCCTGGCCGGATTATGACCGGCGGGATTGGGATGTGGATGACGAAGAAATTCGACGCCCACCCGCCACCCACTTCATAGCCACTGTCGATGATTTGACCGACATGCTCGACTTTGACTCCGAAGACATCGACGGTATGGACGATGATGTAGGAGACGAACAAGAACCAGCGCCTACAGGGCACTGGAAAGCCACCTCGTCGTATGACATATATATGGTGGACACACCCAAAGACGGCAATGGCGACGGAACAGCGGAGGATAACCCCTCCAAGAAGCAACCTAAGTGTCAGCGTCAGCGGCGCCACTCTAAGTCTCGCCAAAGCAAAAACGGTGATTCCGGCACAGGAGATAATAACACCCCGGACAATGCCGAAGACAACCCCCTCCAACAAGATTCAGCACAGGAGGATGGAGAAGCCAGCCCTCATGAGAGAGCGGTGGACAGAGAGGAAGAGGATGCCAATTACATGCTTCCCTCCAAAGACGAGGCAAGCCTCGACGACGACGAATTTGTTGTGCATGAAGATCCCGTTAAGCAGGAGCGCTTCAAGCACCGGCTTATAGCCGCGGCAAATAGCCTTAAGAAGAAGCAGCAGTAGCTTAGAGCTGATCAAGACTTGCTAGCTGACAGATGGACTGAAGTCCTTGCGGCCGAGGAATACGAACTCGAACGCCCCTCCAAGAGCTACACAAAGCGCAGGCTCCTACCCCGATTAGAGGAGGAAGCATCTAAACCCACATCTCCAGTGTATGACGCGGCTGACCGGCCACCTCGTGGCCACGACAGAGAGGCTTCTCGGCCCATAGCTCAAGCCGCACCCCGGCGTCACTCAAAAAATACCAAGGCACGGGGACACGCACTAGACCCGTGAGATATATTGGAGGACAAAGCAAAGCAAACAAGGTCGATCTACGGATCGCGTGGGCGCCCCACGACACGAGATGATAACCGTCACACCGGATACAGCAAAAGTAAGTCCAGCCGAGCTGAACACAGCAGACAAAACTCATTCGAGCTGCGTCGTGATATAGCCCAATACAGAGGCGCCGCACACCCACTATGCTTCACAGATGAAGTAATGGATCATCAAATCCCAGAGGGTTTCAAACCCGTGAATATCGAATCATACAATGGTACGACAGATCCTGCGGTATGGATTGAGGACTATCTCCTTCATATCCACATGGCCCGTGGCGACGACCTACACTCCATCAAATACCTCCCACTCAAGCTTAAAGGACCAGCTCGGCATTAGCTCAATAGCTTGCCAGCAGAATCCATTGGGTGTTGGGAAGATCTGGAAGCCGCATTCCTCGACAACTTCCAGGGCACCTATGTGCGACCACCAGATGCCGATGACCTGAGCCACATAATTCAACAGCCAGAGGAATCGACCAGACAATTCTGGACACGGTTCCTAACCAAGAAAAATCAAATAATCGACTGTCCGGATGCAGAGGCCCTAGCGGCTTTCAAGCATAACATCCGCGACAAATGGCTTGCCCGGCACCTTGGACAGAAAAAGCCAAAATCTAGGGCAGCCCTCACGACACTCATGACCCGCTTTTGCGCGGGAGAAGATAGCTGGCTGGCTCACAGCAATAACATGTCAAAGAGCCCTAGTAATTCGGATACCAAGGATAGTAATGACAAGTCACGTCGCAACAAGCACAAGCGCCGCATTAACAGTGACAATGTTGAGGATACGACAGTTAATGCCGGATTCAGAGGCTCTAAGCCCGGTCAGCGGAAAAAGCCATTCAAAAGAAGCACTCCGGGCCCGTCCAGCTTGGACCGTATACTCGATCGCTCGTGTCAGATACACGGCACTCCCGAAAAGCCAGCCAACCACACCAACAGGGATTGTTGGGTGTTTAAATAGGCCGGCAAGTTAAATGCCGAAAACAAAGACAAGGGGCTACATAGAGACGACGAGGAGGAGCCCCGGCCACCAAAAAACAGAGGACAGAAGGGTTTCCCCCCACAAGTGTGGACGGTGAACATGATATACGCAACCCACATCCCCAAGAGGGAGCGGAAGCGTGCGTTAAGGGAAGTATATGCGTTAGAGCCAGTCGCCCCAAAGTTCAACCCATGGTCCTCTTGCCCGATCACTTTCGATCGCAGGGACCAACCCACTAGTATCCGCCATGGCGGATTTGCCGCGTTGGTTCTAGACCCAATCATTGACGGATTTCAACTCACTCGAGTCCTTATGGATGGCGGCAGCAACCTGAACCTGCTTTATCAGGACATAGTGCGCAAAATGGGCATAGATCCCTCAAGGATTAAACCCACAAAAACGACCTTTAAGGGCGTCATACCAGGTGTAGAGGCCCATTGCACATGCTCAGTCACACTAGAAGTGGTCTTCGGATCCCCGGATAATTTCCGAAGCGAGGAGTTAATCTTCGATATAGTCCCGTTCTGCAGTGGCTATCACGCACTGCTCGGGCGAACCGCATTTGCAAAGTTCAATGCGGTGCCGCACTATGCATACCTCAAGCTCAAGATGCCAGGACCTCGGGGAGTCATCACAGTCAATGGAAACACCGAGCGCTCCCTCCGAACGGAGGAGCACACGGCGGCCCTCGCAGCGGAAGTACAAAGCAGCCTCTCAAGGCAATTCTCTAGTCCGGCGATAAAACGTCCGGACACCGTCAAGCGCGCTCGGACTAACCTACAACAAGACCGCCTGGCACGTTCCGAGCAAGCATAGAAATGCGGCCCCAACCCCAGCCCTAGCAAAACGATGAAATCCGTGCCACGCGTACATAATTACGCTCTGAAAATTCCATGGGCACAGGGGGAGGGGCACGAACATGGCATGCCCCAAAATGCGGCTTAACCGCACTAGGGGCTGCCGATTTTATCATTTTTCTTACTTTCAGGACTTTACTCTCTGGAAGATCTGTTTTGCAGTACAATTGCCGAACACACGATACAACAACCAGGGAGGCAGAAAGCTACGTCACACTGTGGAACCCCCAGGTGGTCTCTGTAACAAGCAAAAACCTGTTTTGAATACCATTCAGCAGTTCGCCCCTGGAGGGGACATGTCAAATGGTCCCATCTCTTACTTATCACACTATTTGTATCGTTCTGCTTTTAATGCACCTTTTTTCGAATAAACAATGCTTAGCTTCAGTCTATTATTGCATGCTCTATTCGTTCCTTTTTATGTATATAAGTTCATTCACGACATTCAGCACCCGTACACTGGTACGGCTAATGCGCCAGGGGCTCAAGCACCCCATAATACGGCGTGAGAAGTCTGAACACTTTCACAAGTGCGGCACTCCGAACTTATAGCATTATATGCATCAGCTCTGAATCATGTCTTTGGTCAATAGTTGGGTTTGCCCGTCTCCCATGTTTTGGTACCTTATGTTCCGCTATATCGGCTAAGGTAGCACTAGGAGAACTACTGCGATTGTGCCCCAGTTCAGCTGGGCTGAGCACCTCAGTAGAGAAAGCTAAAACTGACTATCATGATAGGGCGAGAGCTGGTCGCTGTTTGAGAGGTTTCGAGTCCCTAAAGACTTATGCCGCTTAGGGCGAGGAGCCGGCTTTGTCCGGCCTAGGCGTATATAGCACCCCGAACTCGGTCTTCCGAACACTAGGGGATTTGCCAAAATTTAAAATTATAGAATTCTCTGGCTAAGTGAGAGTGATAACGCACTATAGTCCGATTGCCTTGTTCGTTGTGCTGAGCACATCCCTCGAAGGACCCAAGAATGGGAAAAAGAGTGCTCAGGTTTATCCCGAACACCCCAGCACTCGTGGCACGGGGGCAGAAGCCGACGACTCGCCATCTCTCAGATTTAATAAACGGCCGCATAGAAGGTAATATTTTAAATTCACACAAGCGTTGCATAGCGCATATGAACAAGTTTTCAGCGTACAGGATCACACGAGCGAGTTTACTCAAATATTACATCCTTAGAACACTCATCTGCCACAAGGCGGGCACCCTTCAGGACGCCCTCATAGTACATCTCGGGGTGGCGATGCTCCTTGCCCTGCGGTGGTCCATCCTTCACCAGCCGCTCCGCATCCATTTTTCCCCAGTGTACTTTCACGCGGGCAAGGGCCCTGCGGGCACCCTCGATGCAGACGGAGCGCTTGATGACATCAAGCCACGGACAGGCATCCGCCAGCCGCCTCACTGATGAACCACAAGTATAGGGGATCTATCGTAGTCCTTTCGATAAGTAAGAGTGTCGAACCCAACAAGGAGCAGAAGGAAATGATAAGCGGTTTTCAGCAAGGTATTCTCTACAAGTACTGAAATAAGTGGTAACAGATAGTTTTTTGACAAGGTAAATGGTAACGAGCAACAAGTAACAAAAGTAAATAAAGTGCAGCAAAGTGGCCCAATCCTTTTTGTAGCAAAGGACAAGCCGGAATAAACTCTTATAATAGGAAAAACGCTCCCGAGGACACATGGGAATATAGTCAAGCTAGTTTTCATCACGTTCATATGATTCGCGTTCGGTACTTTGATAATTTGATATATGGGTGGACCGGTGCTTGGGTGTTGTTCTTACTTGAACAAGCATCCCACTTATCATTAACCTCTATTGCAAGCATCCGCAACTACAACAAAAGTATTAAGGTAAACCTAACCATAGCATGAAACATATGGATCCAAATCAGCCCCTTACGAAGCAACGCACAAACTAGGGTTTAAACTTCTGTCACTCTAGCAACCATCATATACTTATTACTTCCCAATTACTTCCTCTAGGCCCAAATAATGGTGAAGTGTTATGTAGTCGACATTCACATAACACCACTAGAGGCTAGACAACATACATCTTATCAAAATATCAAACGAATACCAAATTCACATGACTACTGATAGCAAGACTTCTCCCTTGTCCTCAGGAACAAACGTAACTACTCACAAAGCATATTCATGTTCATAATCAGAGGGGTAATAATATGCATATAGGATCTGAACATATGATCTTCCACCAAATAAACCAACTAGCATCAACTACAAGGAGTAATCAACACTACTAGCAACCTACAAGCACCAATCCCGACTTTGAGACAAGAATTGGATACAAGAGATGAACTAGGGTTTGGAGATGAGATGGTGCTGGTGAAGATGTTGATGGAGATTGCCCTCTCCCGATGAGAGGAGCGTTGGTGATGACGATGGTGATGATTTCCCCCTCCTGGAGGGAAGTGTCCCCGGCAGAACAGCTCTGCCGGAGCTCTAGATTGGTTCCGCCTCATGGCGGCGGAGTCTCGTCCCGAAAGGTTGGCTCCTATTTTTTCTCATCGAAAGACTTCATATAGCATAAGATGGACGTCGGAGACCCACCAGGGGGCCCACGAGGTAGGGGGGCGCGCCCTGGTAGGGGGGCGCGCCCCCCACCCTCGTGAGCAGGGTGTGGGCCCCCTGGACTTCATCTTTGGCAAGTATTTTTCTTTATTTATTCTAAGATATTCCATGGAGTTTCAGGATTTTCGGAGTTGCGCAGAATAGGTCTCTAATATTTGCTCCTTTTCCAGCCCAGAATTCCAGCTATCGGCATTCTCCCTCCTTATGTAAACCTTGTAAAATAAGAGAGAATAGACATAAGTATTGTGACATATTGTGAAATAACAGCCCATAATGCAATAAATATCGATATAAAAGTATGATGCAAAGTGGACGTATCTACTCCCCCAAGCTTAGACCTCGCTTGTCCTCAAGCGAAAAGCCGATAACAATAAATATGTCCTCATGTTTAGAGGTAGAGGCGTCGATAAAAAATAAAATACGGACATGAAGGCATCATGATTATTCTCATAACAGCAACATATATAGATTTTGTCATATGATTACTTATGTTCAAGCAATGATCTATTCACAATGCAAAAGTATGAATCATAAACCTTATTGGGATCCAACAAACTATAATCTCAGTCATTGAAGCAATTGCAATTTATCATAACATCGGAAAGAGTCTATGTCAGAGCTTAAAAGCATGTCCACATACTCAACTATCATCTAGTCCTTCATAATTGCTAACACTCACGCGATACTTGTGGTTACGGTGTTTTAATCGGACACAGAGAAAGATAGGGGCTTATAGTTTTCCCCCACAACCTTTTACCTCAAGGGTAATGTCAACAATAATAGTTCATGCCCCCCTACATCCAATTAGATATATATATCATGTTCTTTCCAACATGCTGAGCTTGCCAAAGGATAAAATGAAAAAGAAAAGGTGAAGACCACCATGACTCTTGCATAAGGTAGAAGATAATAATAAAAGAAAGGCCCTTCGTAGAGGGAAGCAGAGGTTGCCATGCGCTTTTGTGGTTGGATGCATAAAATCTCAATGCGAAAGAAAGTCACTTTATATTGCCCCTTGTGATGTGAACCTTTATTATGCAATCTGTCGCTTTTATTACTTCCACATCACAAGATCGTATAAAGCTTATTCCTCCCACACAAATCAATCATACATATTTAGAGCAATTTTTATTGCTTTGCACCGATGACAACTTACTTGAAGGATCTTACTCAATCCATAGGTAGATATGGTGGACTCTCATGGCAAAACTGGTTTAAGGGTATTTGGAAGCACAAGTAGTATCTCTACTTAGTGCGGAGAATTTGGCTAGCATGAGGGGTAAAGGCAAGATCAACAAGTTTGAGGATCCATGACAACATACTTTATCTCAGATATAAGAAAGACATAACTCATTACGTTGTCTTCCTTGTCCAACTTCAACTCTTTAGCATGTCATATTTTAATGAGTGCTTCCAATCATAAAAGATGTCAATGATAATATATCTATATGTGAAGCCTCTCTTTCCTTATTACTTCCTATTAATTGCAACGATGACCAAAGCTATGTCTGCCAACTCCCAACAACTTTTAATCATCATACTCTTTCTATCTGAAGTCATTACTCTCAATAAGATCAATATGAACTTTTTGTTTCCCCTTTTTTATTCTTTTTCTTCTTTAATTTTATTTACCCAAGATCATGGAAAAATAATCAGGCCCTTGACTCAACACTAATCTTTATTATATATAGCTCACGGACTCGATTACAAAGGGAGATCATAAAGCAAAACTCAAAACTAGAACATGCCATAGACTTTATTCTACTAGATTAAGATACTACTAATAGGATCGAACTAAGAAAAACGGTAAAGATAGGAGTTGTGATTGTGATACGATACCGGGGCACCTCCCCCAAGCTTGGCAGTTGCCAAGGGGAGTGCCCATACCCATGTGATTATGTCTCCTTCTTTGTTGGTGGAGAAGATGATGGTGTTGTTGACTTAGTTGGTGGCGTAGACTTCTCCCTTAATTTACACTTGAGTACGGCGTCTTGATTCCTCAGATCATCAATCTCCCACTCTAGGGTTAATATCTTTTTGCATAGGCCTTGCTTATTTTCCTGCAAGAGACGAAAAGGGATAAACTTGAACTTTGGTTTCTTTACCCTATCAGGGAGACTCGACTTTTTGAACTCCACGTGCATGTCCCCAGGTTGAGGCAATGGGGCTTCATCTTCATCTGAGCTCGTCTCCTCCTTCCCCTTGGGTTCATAGTCTTCATCTGAGCTCGTCTCCACCTTCCCCTTGGGTCCAGCCATCGTGTTCTACATCTCCATAGATCTTGGGATTTGCTAAATAATCATCCACATAGCTTTCTCCTTCCGAATCCTGGGAAGACATGTTGATCAAATCTGCAGAGGGACAGCTCGAAACGAAAACAGAGGATATTTGTGTGATACGGGAGTCAAAACCTTAGGGAGAATATATAATGAATTTTTACCGACCAAAATACGTATCGTGCAAGAAAACGGAGTTCGGAGGGCACACGAGGTGCTCACGAGGTAGGGGGCGCGCCCAGAGGGGTAGGGCGCACCCACCACCCTTGTGGGGCCCTCGTGTCCTTCTCGGACTGGTACTTATTTTTCTATTTTCTAAATATTCCAAAACAGAGAGATATTGCCTTAAAAATTGTTTTGGAGTCGGTTTACTTACCGTACCACGTACCTATTCCTTTTCGGAGTCTGAAACGTTCTGGAAAGTGTCCCTTATGTATTCCTCTGGGGTTACGGTTTCAATAATATTGGTTTCAACATTTATGGGATTACCTGAGATATAATGTTTGATTCTTTGACCGTTTACCACCTTTGGATTTGTGCCTTCGAAGTTGTTGATTTTTATGGCACTGGAACGATAGACCTCCTCGATAACATAGGGGCCTTCCCATTTAGAGAGAAGTTTTCCTGCAAAAAATCTTAAACGAGAGTTGTATAGCAATACATAATCACCTACATTAAACTCACACTTTTGTATCCTTTTGTCATGCCATCTTTTAACTTTCTCTTTAAACAACTTGGCATTTTCATATGCTTGGGTTCTCCATTCATCAAGTGAGCTAATATCAAATAACCTCTTCTCACCGGTAAGTTTGAAATCATAGTTGAGCTCTTTAATAGCCCAATATGCCTTATGTTCTAGTTCAAGAGGTAGGTGACATGCTTTTCCATAAACCATTTTATACAGAGACATACCCATTGGATTTTTATATGCAGTTCTATATGCCCACAATGCATCATCAAGTTTCTTGGACCAATTCTTTCTAGACCTATTAACAGTCTTCTGCAAAATTAATTTGAGCTCTCTATTACTCAATTCTACTTGACCACTAGACTGCGGGTGATAAGGAGATGCAATTCTGTGATTAACGTCATATTTAGCAAGCATTTTACGGAAAGCACCATGAATAAAGTGTGAACCACAATCAGTCATTAAATATCTAGGGACTCCAAACCTCGGAAAAATAACTTCCTTAAGCATTTTAGTAGAGGTGTTATGATCAACACTACTAGTTGGAATAGCTTCTACCCACTTAGTAACGTAATCAACAGCAACCAAAATATGAGTGTGTCCATTAAAGGCAGGAAAAGGTCCCATATAATCGAAGCCCTAGACATCAAATGGTTCAATAACAAGTGAATAATTCATAGGCATTTCTTGACGTCTACTAATATTACCAATTCTTTGGCATTCATCACAAGACAAGACAAACTTACAGGCATCCTTGAAGAGATAGACCAATAAAAACTGGATTGCAATACCTTATGTGCAGTTCTGTCTCCAGCGTGGTGTCCTCCATAAGCTTCGGAGTGGCACTTGCGTAGGATCTGTTCCTGTTCATGCTCAGGTACACAACGTCTAATAACACCATCTACTCCTTCTTTATAAAGATGTGGGTCATCCCAAAAATAATGTCTCAAATCATAGAAAAACTTTTTCTTTTGTTGGTATGTGAAGCTAGGTGGTATAAACTTAGCAACAATATAATTAGCATAATCAGCATACCATGGAGTACTACGAGAAGTACTTATAACATTTAATTGTTCATCAGGAAAGCTATCGTTAATAGGTAGTGGGTCATCAAGAACATTCTCTAACCTAGATAAGTTGTCTGCAACGGGGTTCTCAGCTCCCTTTCTATCAACAATATGCAAGTCAAATTCTTGTAGCAAGAGAACCCATCTAATAAGTCTAGGTTTAGCATCTTTCTTTTCCATAAGATATTTAATAGCAGCATGATCAGTGTGAATAGTTACTTTAGAATCAACAATATAAGGTCTGAACTTATCACAAGCAAATACAACTACTAAAAGTTCTTTTCCTGTAGTAGCATAATTTCTTTGAGCATTATCTAGAGTCTTACTAGCATAATGGATAACATTTAATTTCTTAACAACTCTTTGCCCTAAAACAGCACCTACAGCATAATCACTAGCATCACACATAATTTCAAAGGGTAATTCCAATCAGGTGGCTGAACAACAGGTGCAGAGACTAATGCTTTCTTAAGTATTTAAAATGCTTCTACACAATCATCATCAAAGACAAATGGTATATCTTTTTGCAATAAATTAGTCAGAGGCCGAGAAATTTTTGAGAAGTCCTTAATGAACCTCCTATAAAATCCAGCATGACCAAGGAAACTTCTTATACCTATGACGTCCTTGGGACATGGCATCTTTTCAATAGCATCAACTTTGGCTTTATCAACTTCAATACCTCTTTCGGAAACTTTGTGCCCCAAAACAATACCTTCATTAACCATAAAGTGGCACTTTTCCCAATTCAAGACAAGATTAGTTTCTTCACATCTCGGCAAAACTCGATCAAGATTGCTCAAGCAATCATCAAAAGAGGAACCATAGACGGAAAAATCGTCCATGAAAACCTCACAAATCTTTTCACAAAAGTCAGAGAATATAGCCATCATGCATCTTTGAAAGGTAGCAGGTGCATTACATAAACCAAAAGGCATACGTCTATAAGCAAAAGTACCAAAAGGGCATGTAAAAGTAGTCTTTGATTGATCTCTAGCTGACACAAGTATTTGAGAGAAACCAGAATAACCATCTAGAAAGCAGTAATGTGTGTGTTTGAATAATCCTTTTAGCATTTGATCAATAAAAGGTAAGGGGTAATGATCTTTCTTAGTAGCTTTATTTAATTTGCGGAAATCAATTACCATCCTATAACCTGTAATAATTCTTTGTGGAATCAATTCATCTCTATCATTAGGAACAACAGTAATACCTCCCTTCTTAGGGACACAATGGACAGGACTTACCCACTGACTGTCAACAATGGGATAAATTATACCTGCCTCCAGAAGCTTGAGTATTTGTTTTCTTACCACTTCCTTCATTTTAGGATTCAGACGTCATTGAGGATCACGAACTGGTTTGGCATCTGCTTCCAAATTTATATTATGTTGACATAGAGTGGGACTAATACCCTTAAGATCATCAAGAGTATATCCAATAGCAGCACAGTGCTTCTTCAGAGTTTTCAATAATCTTTCTTCTTCATGCTCTGAAAGGTTAGCACTAATAATAACATGATATATCTTCTTTTCATCAAGATAAGCATATTTAAGATTGTCAGGCAACGGTTTAAGCTCAAACACGGGATCACCCTTGGGTGGAGGAGGATCCCCTAAAATTTCAACAGGCAAGTTGTGTTGCAGAATAGGTTCCTATTTAAAGAATACTTCATCTATTTCCCTTCTTTCATTAATGAACATATCATTTTCATGGTCTAGCAAATAGTGTTCTAAAGGATCACTAGGAGGTACGGCAATAGAAGCAAGACCAATAATTTCATCCTTACTAGGTAATTCTTCCTCATGATGTTGTTTACTAAATTTAGAGAAATTAAACTCATGAACCATATCATCCAAGCCAATAGTAACAACATTCTTTTCGCAATCTATCCTAGCATTAACAGTGTTCAAGAAGGGTCTACCAAACATAATGGGACAAAAGCTATCTTGTGGAGAAGTGAGAACAAGAAAATCAGCGAGATACTTAGTTTTCCCACACAAGACTTCAACATCTCTAACAATCCCAATTGGTCCAATAGTATCTCTATTGGCAAGTTTAATTGTGACATCAATTCCTTCTAACTCAGCAGGTGCAATTTCGTTCTTAATTTCTTCATATAAAGTATGTGGTATAACACTTGCACTAGCACCCATATCACATAAGCCATGATAACAATGATCTCCTATTTTAACAGAAACAACAGGCACGCCTACCACAGGTTTGTGTTTATCTTTAGCACAAGGTTTAGCAATTCTAGCAGTTTCACCTTCGAACTGAATAACATGCCCATCAATATTATCAGACAAGAGATCTTTAACAATAGCAATATTAGGTTCTACTTTAACTTGCTCAGTAGGTGTATAAGTTCTAATATTGCTTTTACTAACAACAGTTGAAGCTTTAGCATGATCCACTACTTTAACAGGGAAAGGTGGTTTCTCAACATAAGCAGCAGGAACAATAGGATCATTATAAGTGACAGTCTTTTCTTCAACTTTAATAGGTGCGGCTACTTTTACTTCTATATGAGGATGATATTTAAACCACTTCTCCTTAGGGCAACATAAGTAGCAAAAGATTCACAGAAAGAAGCTACTATCTCAGAGTCAAGTCCATATTTAGTGCTAAACTTATAGAAAATATCGGTATCCATAAAAGATTTAACACAATCAAACTTAGGTGCCATACCTGACTCCTTACCTTCGTCGAGGTCCCAATCTTCAGAGTTGGGTTTAACTCTATCCAATAAGTTCCATCTAAATTCAATAGTCTTCATCATAAAAGAGCCAGCACAAGAAGTATCGAGCATGGTGCGATTGTTTTCAGAAAGCCGAGCATAAAAACTTTGCATAATTATTTCTCTCGGGAGCTCATGATTGGGGCATGAATATAACATTGATTTAAGCCTCCCCCAAGCTTGAGCGATGCTTTCTCCTTCGCGAGGCCGGAAATTATATATATAATTGCGATCACGATGAACAAGATGCATAGGGTAATACTTTTGATGAAATTCCAATTTCAATCTTTTATAGTCCCACGATCTCGTATCACATAGCCTATACCATATCAATGCGTCTTCCTTCAAAGATAAAGGAAAGACCTTCTTCTTAGCAACATCATCGGGTACACCTGCAAGCTTAAATAATCCACAAACTTCATCCACATATAATAAGTGCTCATCAGGATGCTTTGTTCCATCTCCTGCAAACGAGTTAGCTAGCAGTCTTTCCATCATACCCGAAGGAAATTCAAAAGGAGTTTCATTTTCAATAGGTGCAGTAGGTTGAGGAGCAACTCTTTGCTCCACTGGACGGGGCGAAGATGCCCCGAACAAGCCCCTCAGAGAATTACTTTCCATAATAACAAGTGACAGTCAATTTCAGCACACTATAAGTTTTTCCTTACCAAATTCCACCTACCAAAGGCGCTACACTCCCCGGGAACGGTGCCAGAAAAGAGTCTTGATGACCCACAAGTATAGGGGATCTATCGTAGTCCTTTCGATAAGTAAGAGTGTCGAACCTAATGAGGAGCAGAAGGAAATGATAAGCGGTTTTCAGCAAGGTGTTCTCTGCAAGTACTGAAATAAGTGGTAACAGATAGTTTTGTGACAAGGTAAATTGTAACGAGCAACAAGTAACAAAAGTAAATAAAGTGCAGCAAAGTGGCCCAATCCTTTTTGTAGCAAAGGACAAGCCGGAACAAACTCTTATAATAGGAAAAGTGCTCCCGAGGACACATGGGAATATCGTCAAGCTAGTTTTCATCACGTTCATATGATTCGCGTTCGGTACTTTGATAATTTGATATGTGGGTGGACCGGTGCTTGGGTGATGTTCTTACTTGAACAAGCATCCCACTTATCATTAACCTCTATTGCAAGCATCCGCAACTACAACAAAAGTATTAAGGTAAACCTAACCATAGCATGAAACATATGGATCCAAATCAGCCCCTTACGAAGCAACGCATAAACTAGGGTTTAAGCTTCTGTCACTCTAGCAACCCATCATCTACTTATTACTTCCCAATGCCTTCCTCTAGGCCCAAATAATGGTGAAGTGTTATGTAGTCGACATTCACATAACACCACTAGAGGCTAGACAACATACATCTTATCAAAATATCAAACGAATACCAAATTCACATGACTACTGATAGCAATACTTCTCCCTTGTCCTCAGGAACAAACGTAACTACTCACAAAGCATATTCATGTTCATAATCAGAGGGGTAATAATATGCATATAGGATCTGAACATATGATCTTCCACCAAATAAACCAACTAGCATCAACTACAAGGAGTAATCAACACTACTAGCAACCTACTAGCACCAATCCCGGACTTTGAGACAAGAATTGGATACAAGAGATGAACTAGGGTTTGGAGATGAGATGGTGCTGGTGAAGATGTTGATGGAGATTGCCCTCTCCCGATGAGAGGAGCGTTGGTGATGACGATGGTGATGATTTCCCCCTCCCGGAGGGAAGTGTCCCCGGCAGAACAGCTCTACCGGAGCTCTAGATTGGTTCCGCCTCGGTTCCGCCTCGTGGTGGCGGAGTCTCGTCCCGAAAGGTTGCCTCCTATTTTTTCTCATCGAAAGACTTCACATAGCAAAAGATGGACGTGGAGACCCACCAGGGGGCCCACGAGGTAGGGGCGCGCCCTAGTAGGGGGGCGCCCCCCCCACCCTCGTGAGCAGGGTGTGGGCCCCCTGGACTTCATCTTTGGCGAGGATTTTCTTTATTTATTCTAAGATATTCCGTGGAGTTTTAGGACTTTTGGAGTTGCGTAGAATAGGTCCCTAATATTTGCTCCTTTTCCAGCCCAGATTTCCAGCTACCGGCATTCTCCCTCCTTATGTAAACCTTGTAAAATAAGAGAGAATAGCCATAAGTATTGTGACATATTGTGAAATAACAGCCCATAATGCAATAAATATCGATATAACAGCATGATGCAAAATGGACGTATCACTCACCAGCCCGAAGTAGCTCCCAGGCATGGCCTCTCTAGGCCACAGCCGGACTATGAGACCCTGCATGGCCTGTTCGGCCACCTTATGGAGCTCGACCAATTGCTTTAGCTGGTTGCTCAAGGGCACCAGATGTCCGGTCTGAGCATACTGAGACCAGAGCACCTTCTCCGTCGAGCTCCCTTCCTCGGCCCGGTAGTAGGCGGCGGCATCTGACACGCTGTGGGGCAAATCTGCGAATGCTCCTGGAGAGCTCCGGACTCGGGTAAGTAAAAAGTAATTCACTTTCACGTGCTTGCTTTGCATAATGAATGCCTTACCCGCCGCTATCTTCTTCATCGCCTCAATTTCCTGGAGGGATTTTTGGGCTTCGGCCTTGGTAGACTTGGCTCCTTCGAGGGCCGCAGCGAGCTCGGACTCTTGAGTCTTCGAGTCAAGCTCCAAAGCCTCATGCTTCTTCACGAGAGCATGGAGCTCTTGCTGCACCTCGCCAACTCATGCCTCATGTTTCTCCTGCTCAGTGCGCTCCGTGGCTGCCTTATTTTCGGCCTCGGACAGCGCTTGCATCAGGGTCGCCACCTCAGTCGGCCCCTAGCACATTAATAACGATCCTATCATTTTTCGCAACTGCATCTTATATATATATATACACATATAGTCAAGGCATTACGTACCTTGGTTCTCCTCGAGCTGCTTCTTGGTAAGGCCGAGCTCTTGCTCGGACCGCTCGAGGTTCTGCTTCAGCGCATCAACCTCCGTAGTCAGTGCGGCGGAGGCCAGCAGCGAAGCCTGCATACGCATAATCGACATAATTATGTTAGACTCCTGCGAATATTATTAGATCCTCTATTCGGCTTTTCTTTGTGAACACCGAACAGAGCATCAGGGGCTACTGTCTATGCGGTAATATTTTCATATATTTTTTTACATACCTCAAAGCCTGTTAGAAGGCTGGCATAGGCTTCAGTCAGCCCGCTCTTGGCGGATTGAACTTTCTGGATCACCGCACTCATAATAGTGCGGTGCTCCTCGTCGATGGAGGCGCCGTTAAGCACCTCCAGCAAGTTATCCGGTGCCTCCGGTTGGACGGAGGTCACCGGTGCGGTAGGCTTGCCCTTCTTAGTAGGGGGGCGCCCGCCGGAATACGGAACCACTGAAGGCTCTGGTGCGGTGTTCGGCCCAGGGCCAGACTTGGAGCCCTTGGGAGCCTTGCTCCCTTTGTGCCTGCAGTCCGGAAGGTCGCCTTGTGGCGCCCCTAGGGCCACCTCCCCTCGACTCGGTACCCTTTGAGACAACACCTCGGCATTGTCCGTAGGGCGAGGGGTGGAAGCGGTCGGAAGTGAAAAGCTATTCACATCCGACGAATCCAAGGAACCGCTCGATGATATGTCGACTCGGGCTTGGGGCGGACTGCATGATTATATTCCGTGTTAGGAGAAGCTGTGCAATAAAGGAATGCTATGAGTCACTCTGGTGTCCGAATACTTACGACTTCGCCAGGGGCTTGGCCCTGGGTGGCCACTCGTCTTCGCTGTCGGCGGCGTTGGTGGAGTAGTCTGGAGGAATGGTTCTTCCCTTCTTGGACCCTCTGGCCTCCCCAGTTGGGTCGGCCTTCCTTTTCTTTCCTCCCCCTACCGGAGGGGAAGAGACGTCTTTTTCCTCCTCCTCATTTTCATGGGAGGAGTGCGCCTCGGAGTCATTGGACGATGAGTCCGACACCACCGGGCGCCGGGAACTCTTTTGGGTTCCCGTGGCCTTCTTCTTGGCCTTCCTCTCCGGCACCACGTAAGGTGCCGAAACCAGCAGCTCCGCTAGGCGAGCGTCTGCTGGGCCTTCAGGCAAAGGACCCGAACAGTCGATCTGTCCGGCCATCTCCTGCCTGTCCTGTCAAAGGTATGGGGGCTTAGACCTCGCATATGATTAAACTATGAAGGATGAATACCCTATGAGAGGTAAAACAACTTACAGCACTGGCTAGGCACTTCGCGCTGAATCCGCGATCCTCGATAAGGGGAGGGGGAACCTTGGCACCCTTGAAAAGCACCTTACAAGCATCCTCATGTGTTGTGTCGAAGAGCTAGCTCAGAGTCTGGTGCTGGGCCGGGTCGAACTCCCACAAATTGAATGCCCGTCGTTGACACGGAAGGATCCGGCGGATGAGCATGACCCGGACTATATTGACAAGCTTGAGCTTCTTGTTCATCATGTTTTGGACACAGGCTTGGAGTCCGGTCAGCTCTCACGGACTACCCCAGGGTAGGCCCTTCTCCTTCCAGGAGGTGAGCCGCGTGGGAATTTCGGATCGGAACTCGGGGGCCGCTGCCCATTCGGGATCAGGCGGCTCGGTGATATAGAACCACCCCGATTGCCACCCCTTTATGGTCTCCACATAGGAGCCCTCGAGCCATGTGGCGTTGGACATCTTGCCCACCATGGCGCCTCCACACTCCGCCTGCTGGCCGCGCACCACCTTCGGCTTGACATTGAAGGTCTTCAGCCATAAGCCGAAGTGGGGCTTGACGCGGAGGAAGGCCTCACACACGACGATAAACGCCGATATGTTGAGGATGAAGTTCGGCGCTAGATCGTGGAAGTCCAGGCCGTAGTAGAACATGAGTCCGCGAACGAATGAGTGGAGAGCGAATCCCAGTCCGCGGAGGAAATGGGTAAGGAATACTACCCTCTCGTGGGGCCTAGGGGTGGGGATGAGCTGCCCCGCATCTGGGAGCCGATGCGCAATATCCGCGGACAAGTATCTGGCTCCCTTTAGCTTCTTGATGTGACCCTCCGTGACGGAGGAGACCATCCACTTGCCTCCCGCTCCGGACATGATTGGAGAAGGTTGAGGAAGAAAATGTGGACTTGGGCGCTGGAGCTCGAGTGTGCGAGAATGGATGGGCGAAGGAGGAAGAAGGCGTGGATGGAGAAAGGTGAACCCTTGTCCCTTTATACGGGCGGATGAAACTATGTGTCCCCGCCAGCCTGGTAAAACACTCTCGTCCCCCAAGCGCCATAATCGATGGCGCGGTTGGGTTACCCACGTCCGTATTGATGAGAATCCCGTGATAAGGGGACATGATATCTGCTTCAACAAGACGTGCCAAGGAAACCGCCTCGCAAAATGTGTTGAGATTGGCTATGAAAAACGGTTCATATAATGCCTTGGATGTGGTGTGATGTCACATTGCAGGACACGTCAGCAGATTAGATTTGTGGAAATGCTATTCTCTCTACGGTGGTATGTGGAACTTATTTTGCATAGCCGGACACGATCCTCGTGTTCAAAATCTTCTATGAAGTATTCGGAGGAGGAACCCACCTTGCAATGCCGAAGACAATCTGCGCGCCGGACTCATCGTCATTGAAGCCTGGTTCAGGGGCTACTAAGGGAGTCCTGGATTAGGGGGTATCCGGATGGCCGGACTATAACCTTTGGCCGGACGGTTTGACTATGAAGATACAAGATTGAAGACTTCGTCCCGTGTCCGGATGGGACTTTCCTTAGCGTGGAAGGCAAGCTTGGCAGTACGGATATTTAGATCTCCTTCCTTGTAACCGACTCTGTGTAACCCTAGTCCCCTCCGATGTCTATATAAACCGGAGGGTTTAGTCCGTTGGAAACAACAACATCAACAAAAATCATGCCATAGGCCAGCTTCTACGCTTGTACTACCCATATCATCAATATTAATCAAGCAGGAGTAGGGTTTTACCTCCATCGAGAGGGCCCGAACCTGGGTAAAACATCGTGTCCCTTGTCTCCTGGTACCATCCGCCTAGACGCACAGTTCGGGACCCCCTACCCGAGATCCGCCGGTTTTGACACCGACAGTGTGTGTCTGTATCTGAGTACGAGCATGTACCAATACTACTAGTTACTACTGTAGTTTTCAGAGCAAATTACCAGTACATTAGCCTGGACTAAATGGAAAAATTCCTAACCTAAGCATCAAATGGCATCTCTTTCTCTATAGGAATTGAGATGCATGTCATCTCACTTCCTATGATTTTCATATTCCTATCCTATGAACTAAAGGAGGCTTCTATTAGAGTAACTACTGTAGCTAGCAGTACTGCTGGTACAGTAGTTTTCTTCAAGAAGTGGAATTCAATGAAATCATTCTGGTTCCTTTGTCCGAGCAACTTCAAAGTGGGAAGTGGGCCTGTGATTTGACGGCTCATTAGTCATTGGTACTGCAGCGCGACGACCTGGGTGACTCTCCCTTGGAGTTCTGTGTGCATGGCAAGTGGACCAGGATGGTCGACATCCCACATGTTGGCGAACGAAAGTATTCTTTCCGATATCGAGGAGCAAGGAAACCGCGTGGTATGGTATCACTGTTGTTTGGTTCGCAAAAAAAATAGTATCACTGCCGATTTATAATTATTTTTTATTTCTGATGAATGCTAGCGTTTCAACTCTTACGATGAAGGGTGCCAAACACAGCACGTGCTGGATGTCCCACACGTCAGCGAAAGGAGTGGGACATGAACAACGTGGTAGAGCCCAGCGTAAAAAACAGTGTGGTAGAGCGTCTCCACTTCTTCCACTTATGGGTTGGAGACCACACGTAGTAGTACTTAGTGGTATGAACAATTCAAAGTGCGACCTGGAGATAAAGACACGTCTAGTTGGAAGGTCTCGGGGCATACACGTAAACAAATATAAAAGTTAATATGTGCCTCCAACTAATATAGTAGTAGTAGAGTACTTAGGCACGTACTCCATAACATCACCGTGCATTGCACGTACAACATTTAGTGGTAGTACGTAGTAAGAGACAAATGCCGCCCAAGAGTTCCCTTCTCGACCTACTTTTGGGTGTTTGGTAGAGTGTATGGAGGGTGCATGAGTCCACACTAGTTTAGCACAAATACACTAGAAGCATGCATGAAGAGAGCATGCATGAATAGGGGTGTTGAGTTGAGCATGCATGAAGAGGGAACAACTATGTTGAGACGAGAACGCAACCAAACACACCCTATATGCCACGCATGTTCATACCATTTGTGCCTTTCTACTTCACTTACTGCGCTACATTACTCAGGTTCGTATGTTCACTCCTGGGTACATGTCCGTCTCGTAGTTCCAGTCCCACGTGTTCTTCATATAGATGAAACAATCCTTGCATAACACGTGCACCTTGATGCTAGATGTCTCGCGTGTTGGCAAAATGATGAACAAAACTCACGTAAAAAATAGAGTGGAAGAACATAGATTCCGGACGACCGAGAAGGAGCAAGGAACCTCGTGGTGGAGCGTCTGCACTCATAATATTTAATATTATTCAACGATATAAAATTAACGAGTCATCTCCACAGTGGACTGGAAGAGTATGAAACACGGCAGCCCAGTGTAGTTACATCATACTAGTACATGGATAACCCACGCTATCACCATATTTCTTGGCTTCCGTGCGACACCTATTTCTAGTAATCCAGCAGCCTGTATCGTTTCTTCCTCCTCGTCTCTATCAAAGTGCGGCGGGCTGGCGTTTCTGCCGTCTATTGAGGTCGGTTAACTATCACATGTTAGCGACATGCCAAGAGCATTCTAAAAAAATTCCTTTCACGTTTCGTTTTCAAAAAGAAAAAAATCCTTTCACGTACGAATGTGCCTGTATGCTTTAAGCAACTTGCATGTCATATACTGCTCCTGTTTGATACTCTAACTTAGCTAGAGGTTAGACTAACTCATGACTAACCCTGAACTAACTGTAGCCAAAGAGGTGTTTGGGTGACAGGGTCAGATTGACAATAAATGCACTTCATGGAGAGAGAAAAGTGATTTTTCAGTGGTCCCAATGAGAACTATCTCCAGTTAGCACCTCTTGGGTGGGATAGTTTTTTTGGTGGGTTCAGTGTGACTTGCTCCAATTTAAACCCTCATGCTTGGATACTTTAGGGCTATTTGAGCCCCAACTAGCTCAAACTAGCTCTAACCCATGGATCCAAACAGGGCCTATGGCCAGTCTTGACGCGGAGCAGTCGCGTGCACCGGGGCGGCGCTCTCTCGGCCGTCGCGCCACTTCAAAGCCGGCGCCAGTGAGAGGTCGCCTCCGCTCTGGCCGGGCATTAATACAGCACTGACGCTCCAGGGCGATGCTGGCCGTTTCATGCGGGAAGCGCGCGCTGGCAAGGGAGTATAGGTTTTGAACCGTTTCAGGTGTAGTACTGGTAGTTTGCAAAACTACTCAATTATTGCACTCAGTTTCCTAAGAAATTGTGGTAAAAAAACGTTACTCCACAGCCCGCTTCCCTTCTCCTTCCTCTTCCACCGCCCGCGCACGTCCGCGAGAAGCGACCGGTCAACCCTTATATAGGAGTGCTAGCACAAAAAGATGCATGCATGACCACTAAAATTTCCATATTAAAGCGTCGCTTCGGCGGGAGTATGGCGTATGTTGTTACCTTCGGCCGGCCCATGGCTACTGGGCGACGACGACCAGAGAAGAGGCGGCGGGAGGGGAATGAATGCAGCTACTATTTGGGTTCGCCTTCCGGCTTAAATAAATGCGCATCATCACGTGTACCCGCGGATGCACAAATTGTAACATACGTGTCTGCTTAAGTGGGCGTCACGTAACTGGTGTGTGAGTGTGAGAGAGGTTCTGAGAGAAAGAGTGTGTGTGTGTGTGCGACTCTACTCTTCGGACATGTACTCAACCTTTTGCATCGGGATATAAGTATAATGGTATTTACTTTAGCTAGTGATTTACGTGGCCATGTTAACGTGGTTGTGTCAAAAAATGTCACTTCCTGCTCGTGATTTGCGTTATATAATTACAAGCAAGATTCTCGTGCATTGCACGGAACATCAATATGCATTTTTTATGAAACACCTGTTGTGATTGACCCATGCAGGAGTAATCCCATGTGTAAAAACTACTGATATCTCGAGAATTTTATCGGAAAACTGGTATCTCGAGAATGTCATCGAAAAAATGAAAGATGAGACATAAGGCGAGGAGGAGTGGAGCGTGGTGGTGACTGGTGGTCGGAATGGGCGGAGGCATGGGGATGGATGGCGCTGGCAGGCGGCAGCGGCCACCATGCATCCTAGATTGTTCCAGAGACTTATTCCTTTTTTAATTGCTGAGTAATGAGGTTGCGGGAGATAATGATGTGGAGAGAGGTGCGGGTATCTTTTGTAAAATTATCATAGTTTGCTTTATATCCTTAGATATAGATCATACGGTCTGTATTACAAGATGGCAGGCACACCATCACCGCCAACTCGTTTTTTTATAAGGGTACATACGATAAGTTTGCTGACTACTAAAGTAAAGTGGAATTTGTCCATGTTATGCAAGTAAATAAAGGTGATTGTTTATCATACGGGGAAGGTTGGATGAAGGGTGGTAGGAACAAATGCTCCGCCTAGAGCATGTGCGTGTGGGATGGAGTCTTAGTGCGTGTGTGGGGTGTGTGTGTGTGTGAGAGAGAGAGAGAGAGACAGAGAGAGGAGAGAGAGAGGTGGAGTCTTAGTTTGTGTGTGTGTGTGAGAGAGAGATGGAGTCTTAGTGTGTGTGTGGGGGGGTGCGTGCGTGCGTGTGTGTGTGTGTGTGTGTTTGTGTGTGTGAGAGAGAGAGAGAGAGATGGAGTCATAGTGTGTGGGGGGGTGCGTGCGTGCGTTTGTGTGTGTGTGTGTGTGTGTGTGCGTGTGTGTGTGTGTGTCGCGGGGTCCTCTGTCGCGGATGTAATTTAAGTGTGCATGGCTTCATCATAGAGAGGTGATGTGTATGGCAGAGGCCACCAACGATGGGGTGCAAGAGAGAAAATGCCCGTAGAGAGGGAAGAGAAGGTGTGTGCGTGTGAGAGGAGTCGACATCGAAAGAACGTGTTTGTTCGAGAGACACCGAGGAAGACTACTATATATCGATGGCGCATGTAGGCGGGAATTAAACAAGGGATGGTCTTATTGGTTTTGGGGATATAGGGGAAGAGTGAGAGGCGGGGGGGTAGCTAGAAGGAGATTGTTAAGTGTGAGTGTGTGTTTTACCCATCCAGGCGGAAGTTATGTGCACAAAAGAGGAGAACGATTTGATGTGGCGCTATGATTGAGGGTAATTAACTACGTATGGAGACATAGATGTCGGCGTTCTGGGAACGGGAGTCCCCAGACTTGCCTGCCTGCGGCCCACGGCGTGGCTCAAAGGGGGCCCAGGACGGCCCATCTTCATCAACACAGACCCAAGACCCTCGCGAGGGGCCAAGCCTTGCGGGGCGGACGACGCGGAGCTTCCTCAGGCACGGCCTCATCAGGCTGGCTCGCGAGGAGGCAGAGAGATCAAGGCGGGGTACCTCACGAGGTGTCGTGGCGCAAGCCATGACGACCAAGGGCGCCAGGCGGGCGCCAGCCCGCGCGGTGTCCTCCTTTCCTCTTTGGTGCAAAGGGAGCAAGTGCAGGCGAGAGCATCAAGCAAAGGCACCCGTTTCGATGCAACGAGACCAAGACCAGTCCAACGGCAGGATGGAAGTCATTGTGGAGCCCAAGCCAGCGTCACCACCAGAGCCTTTGGCAGGCGAGAACCAACTTTAGTCAGGATAAGTGTACCAGATATTCCCCTTCGAAATGGCCAATTGTTGGCGCCCTTCCCGCTCAATATTTGGGAAGAGGCCCAGGGCCTTTGCCTATAAAGAGGACTAGCCATCCCCAGGGTAGAGGCGGATTGAAATGAGCTAGGATCCAGAGAATCAATCAGAGAGAGAGAGAGAAGGGTGACTGAACTCCTCCTTGCAGTTCATCCCCCCAGCCAAGAACAGACCCTCGCAAGGCTATTCTTCCTTGTATTGTTCATCATCATCAGCCCAAGAGGCAATCCACCACACCACACTGGAGTAGGGTATTACACCACAACGGTGGCCCGAACCAGTATAAACCCTGTGTCTCTTGTGCTATTCTTTCCATAGCTTAGATCTTTGCGAGGCGGAGGGGTGCGGGTAGGTAGAAGGCGTAATCTCCGCGTGCACCCCAGAGTTCGAACCTCAAGGGTCTGCTGGAACCCGAAATCCGACATTTGGCGCGCTAGGTAGGGGTGCGCCGGAATCCACCTTCTACCGCTTCGTGCCCCGTCGCGTCGTCATCACCATGTCCAGCGACCAGGTGGGCAACCCAGATCCATGGGCGGCATGGCCCGCCCGCGCAGAGCCGCTCGCCTCGGGCGACCCCGTGCCCCAGGCAGCTCGCGGTCCGCAGGGCGCTGCGGGCCGCGGGCGACTCGGACAGTCTTCGACAGCTCTCACGCTGCAGCAGGCGCGGTCGGCAGCAAGGGCCTCCAATCACGCCACGACCACGACACCGTACACCCGCCGGGAGCAGGCGAACTCGAGGGTCGCGCTCACGGTGGCCCAAGAGCTGCTGTACTGCAGGCTGCTGGAGGGCGGCCGCGATGTGCTGCTGGAGCGGGTGGCAGAGCTCCTGGGCTTTGCCGCCTCGGGGGCTCACCCCTTCTGCACCCAGCTCCCATCTCAAGCCCAGGGCGGCCCGTGCGGGGGCTCCGCACGCGCCCGCGGGCTCCAAGGCCACTCCGACGCCAGCGAAGCTGCCGGCGCCGGACCGGCGGCGGCGCTGCCCCCGCTCCCGATCCGCGAAGAAGAAGGACTCGACGTGGCCCACGGCCCCAGCGGGCAGACGCGCTACCACCCCACGGTGGGTGCGTCAAGCAGAGCTGCATGGCACGCGGGGCACTACGGCGTGGCCTTCGGGATGACGACGCCAGAAGAATACGTGCCCCACATGGTGGACCAAGGGCACCCTCACGAGGGCGAACAAGGCTCACTCCTCAGCCCAAGCTAGGGGGACGAGGCGCCAGAAGCTGAGCTCTTCCAGGAGCCCCGGGACGGTCCCACCTTCCACGCTGGAGGCAACGATTATCGGGTACCGCTAATTCCTCAGGAACAGGCATACGCTAATCATGGATCGCAGGAGGTGCAGGTCGCCACAGCGAACAGCTGCCCCGCTCCCACAGTCTCCTACCCCTCGGGAGGAGGGCGCAGGGGGCTGTAGGAGAGGGGCAGAGATCCGACATCACCACCGCAGCGTTCGAAGCAAGGCGTTCTCAGGAGGTAGGCCCTCCGCTGGGGAGGTGCCTCAGGGCCTGCCCCTGGCGGAGGACCCATGGTCGTCGGGGGAACCGCTGGCGACCGCTCTACCCCATCGGCGGCGTCCTGGTTACCGATCGTCGTTGATGGCACTAGAGTGTGGCGCAAGGCGGGGCCCTCGTCTGGCGATATGAAGCAAGGCCGGTACCTGTGAAGAAGGCCCAGTGCCTGTGAAGCTCGCCGCCCCGTGACACTCTCACGTAATAATGAGTGGGGTTGTACACGCCCCGGAGTCTCAGGGGTGCCGGCCTCAGGCCCTGGGGCTCCCTCCCACGCCCAGTGGCAGCACTTAGCTCCGCACTAGTGAGAAGACGTCCAAGACTAGATTAGGTGCCGGACGCGGCCTTTTGTCTGCTTTCATTGCTTTCCCCTTTGGTTGTCGCTTTCCCCCGCTGAATTTAAGTTGGATTCGAATTTGAGATTTGCGTGTGTTCGGGGAAGGGGTGCTTAGTCTCGTTCGAGCAATTTCTCGCGTTTTGATTACCACTCGCCTCAGCTGCCTCCCCTCGTGAGCCCCTCGCGAGCCGGGTCAGGCCAAGCTTGCGCGCAGCCCAGACTGCCGCTGCCGCGTCCTCTCAGGAGGGCTTTTTACTGCAGATTCTACGGACTCGATCAAGGAACACTCGGGACACCACAGCCTCCCATAGGCTGCCCCAGGGCCCGTGCGAAACGAAGGTAAACTAGCCAACCATCACGTCGCTTAACTAACCACTTGGCGTGGGCGCATGAGCAATGTGACATCTACTAATATGGTGAATGCAAGTTTTACATGAGGGGCTCCCCCTCCCAAAATGCTCTCACAGCCATCAGGCCAAAACCTGAGTTCTATTCATGCAGGGTAAGGAAACAGGGACGGTGCATAATTAGTCGGATAAATCCCCCAACGCGTCCTCAGGAGCACCTCCCGAACCGTTGTTGGCGTCGCTGGGCTCACCGTCGCTGTCTGCGTTGCCGCCAGCGGCGTCAGGGCCGTTCACCACGCCGCCCCCGTCGGCAGCCACGATCATGCCATCGTTGTCTGAAGCGAAGGCCCTGACAAGAGCATCCACATGGTCTTCCACCCAGTGCACCAGGTCGTCTCGGACGGCCTGGGGGACTGGGGCGATGGCAGCGTCGAAATCGAAGTGGGGATCCATGTTCCTGAGGTGGCTGAAGACGCAAGAAAAGGCGCGCCCGAGCAGGGCGCGGCTCCTCTCCTCCACCAACCTGTCAGCCCTGACTGACCGCGCCTCCAGCTGCGTCACCACATTAGTGAAGAACTGAAGGTTGCCTGCGTAGTTGACTGCGTGCGGGTGACATATATAGTGTGGGTGATAGGAAGCAAGACTCCGTGCGAGAAAGAAATGTTGACGGAGAAACTACAGATAGATACAGAGATGGAGATGCTAGCTAGAGGGACATCCGCTAGTTTGGGTGTTGGAGATGACCGTCGGGTGGTTCAAAGGGTGAAGTTATATATGTGTGTGAGAGGGCACTTTACTGCATGTAGAGAGAAACATATGTAGTGTGCGTGATAGGAATCAAGAGTGAGGGCGAGAAAGAAGGTTGATCGAGAAACAGATGAATAGAAAGATAAAGATGCTAGCTAGTGTGCGTTAGAGATAGGAGTCGAGTGGATCAGAAGGCTGGGTTATGTGTGTGGGTGTGAGAGAGATAGAGAGAGGGTGCATGTGAGTCACATACAAACAGATATCAGAGAGAAATGAGATCCAGAGAGACGGAGTTTTGTGTCTGCAGGAGAGAAAGATATTTCACAATGAGAGTGATAGCTAGACAGACATACGAGGGAACGCAAGATATCTCTAGGGAGAGAGGGTGTGTGTGAGCGACATACAAGAGAACAATGGAGAAATATGAGACCCTGGGAGACAGAGTTTGTGTTTGTGTGTGGGAAAGAGATATTGAAGAGGAAGAGTCCTAGGTTCTCATATCTAAGGAGCGAAAGACATCTCTATACGAGGGGTGTGCGAGTGGCACACATGGGAATAGTAGAGAGAAATGAGACCCCAGGAGACAAAGTTTTGTGTTTGTGTGAGAGAAAGAGATTCCACATGGAGAATCATAGTTAGAGACACATAGCAGGGAGCGAGATATACTTAGAGACGGATAGAGCGATGAAGGTCGAGGGAGAGAGTACCGTTAGTGTGTTACGAAGACAAAAGATCATTGTCGACATACAGGTAGCACGAGAGATACCTGAGAGACGATGAACGCGTATAAGTCCAGAGAGATGGTCCTATATAAGCATGAGTGATAGCTATATGAGACGAATATCTAGATTAAAGGGGATTAAAATATTTAAATTGGAGATCACGACATCGATAATATCATAACGCAAATTGGTGTATCAAACATGCATATTCATTTGAATTTGGGCACATGTGTAATGTTATATAGTTTATCGATATTGGTGATCCATAGATTCTTCAATTACAAACAATGCACATGTGTAATGTTATATGCAATTAATGTCTAAACGGGATTACACTATATGTTGCGTGTGTGAAACACATTATACATGTTTGAGAAGTAAAAAAACCCACATGAAACACACATTAATTGGAGACAGTTAGCGAGGAATGCATACATTGGATTTCAACATAAAGTGGTTTCAAATATTTGAAAATCCAAATTGATGGATACAACCTTATGAATCTGAGGTCATGCCATTTGTAAACCATATTTATGTATAAATGGTGTTGTGCTTTGCTACCTCTTGAGCACTACATTGGATTTCCCCGAAGAGGAGAGGATGATGCATCAAAGTAGCGTAAGTATTTCCCTCAGTTTTTGAGAACCAAGGTATCAATCCAGTAGGAGGCTACGCGCAGTCCCTCGTACCTGCACAAAACAAATAGCTCAACGCAACCAATGCGATTAGGGGTTGTCAATTCCTTCACGGTCACTTACGAGAGTGAGATCTGATAGAGCTGATACATAATATTTTTGGTATTTCTGATATAAAGATGCAAAGTAAAAAGTAAAAGGCAAAGTAAAAAAGCAAAGCAATAATAAAGTGATGGAGATTGATATGATGAGAATAGACCCGGGGGCCATAGGTTTCACTAGTGGCTTCTCTCGAGAGCATAAGTATTCTACGGTGGGTGAACAAATTACTGTTGAGCAATTGACAGAATTGAGCATAGTTATGAGAATATATAGGCATGATCATGTATATAGGCATAACGTCCGAGACAAGTAGACTGACTCCTGTCTGGATCTACTACTATTACTCCACTCATCAACCACTATCCAGCATGCATCTAGAGTATTAAGTTTAAAACAGAGTAACGCCTTAAGCAAGATGACATGATGTAGAGGGATAGTTTCATGCAATATGATAAAAACCCCATCTTGTTATCCTCGATGGCAACAATACAATACGTGCCTTGCTGCCCCTTCTTTCACTGGGAAAGGACACCGCAAGATTGAACCCAAAGCTAAGCACTTCTCCTGTTGCAAGAAAAACCAATCTAGTAGGCCAAACCAAACTGATAATTCGAAGAGACTTGCAAAGATAACCAATCATACATAAAAGAATTCAGAGAAGATTCAAATATTATTCATAGATAGACTTGATCATAAACCCACAATTCATCGATCTCAACAAACACACCGCAAAATGAAGATTACATCGAATAGATCTCCACGAGAGAGGGGGAGAACATTGTATTGAGATCCAAAAAGAGAGAAGAAGCCATCTAGCTACTAACTATGGACCCGAAGGTCTGAGGTAAACTACTCACACTTCATCGGAGGGGCTATGATGATGTAGAAGCCCTCCGTGATGATGGCCCCCTCCGGCGGAGCTCCAGAACAGGCCCCAAGATGGGATCTCGTGGGTACAGAAGGTTGCGGCAGTGGAATTAGGTTTTTGGCTCCTCTTTTGATCGGTTGGGGGTACGTAGGTATATATAGGAGGAAGGAGTACGTCGGTGGAGCTTCGAGGGGCCCACGAGGCAAGGGGCACGCCCTAGGGGGGGCGCCCTCCACCCTCGTGACCGCCTTGTGGCTTTCTTGACGGAGGGTCCAAGTCTCCTGGGTCTTATCTGATGAGAAAGTCACGTTCCCGGAGGTTTCATTCCGTTTGGACACCGTTTGATATTATGTTTTTCCGAAACACTGAAAGAGGCAAACAACATCAATTCTGGGCTGGGCCTCCGGTTAATAGGTTAGTCCCAAAAATAATATAAAAGTGGAAAATAAAGCCCAATATAGTCAAAAACAGTAGATAATATAGCATGGAGCAATCAAAAATTATAGATACGTTGGAGACGTATCAGGCATCCCCAAGCTTAATTCCTGCTCATCCTCGAGTAGGTAAATGATAAAAAGAGATTTTTTGATGCGGAGTGCTACTTGGCAGAATTTCAATGTAAATCTTCTCAATTGTGGTATGAATATTCAGATCCGAAAGATTCAAGACAAAAGTTCATATTGACATAAAAATAATAATACTTCAAGCATACTAACAAAGCAATTATGTCTTCTCAAAGTAACATGGCCAAAGATAGTTTATCCCTACAAAATCATATAGTTTAGTCATGCTCCATTTTCGTCACACAAGAATGCTCTCATCATGCACAACCCCGATGACAAGCCAAGCAATTGTTTCATACTTCAATAATCTCAAACTCATAAACCTTCACGCAATACATGAGCGTGAGCCATGGATATAGCACTATGGGTGGAATAGAATATGACGATGGGGGTTATGTGGAGAAGACAAAAAAGGAAAAAGTCTCACATCAACGAGGCTAATCAATAGGCTATGGAGATGCCCATCAATTTATGTTAATGCAAGGAGTAGGGATTGCCATGCAACGGATGCACTAGAGCTATAAATGTATGAAAGCTCAACAAAAGAAACTAAGTGAGTGTGCATCCAACTTGCTTGCTCATGAAGACCTAGGGCATTTGAGGAAGCCCATCATTGGAATATACAAGCCAAGTTCTATAATGAAAAATTCCCACTAGTATATGAAAGTGACAAAACAAGAGACTCTCTATCATGATGATTATGGTGCTACTTTGAAGCACAAGTGTGGCAAAGGATGGTAACATTGTCCCTTCTCTCTTTTCTCTCATTTTTTTAGGCCTTCTCTTTTTATGGCCTTTCTTTTTTTATTCCTCACTTGGGACAATGCTCTAGAGAATGATGATCATCACACTTCTATTTATTTACAACTCAATGATTACAACTCGATACTAGAACAAAGTACGACTCTATATGAATGCCTCCGGCGGTGTACCGGGATATGCAATGAATCAAGAGTGACATGTATGAAAGAATTATGAACGGTGCCTTTGCCACGAATACTATGTCAACTACATGATCATGCTAAGCAATATGACAATGATTAATGTGTCATGAAGAACGGTATGGTGGAAAGTTGCATGGCAATATATCTCGGAATGGCTATGGAAATGCCATAATAGGTAAGTATGGTGGCTGTTTTGAGGAAGATATAAGGAGGTTTATGTGTGAAAGAGCGTATCATATCACGGGGTTTGGATGCACCGGCGAAGTTTGCACCAACTCTCAATGTGAGAAAGGGCAATGCACGGTACCGAAGAGGCTAGCAATGATGGAAGGGTGAGAGTGCATATAATCCATGGACTCAACATTAGTCATAAAGAACTCATATACTTATTGCAAAAATCTACAAGTCATCAAAAACCAAAGCATTATGCGCATGCTCCTAGGAGGATAGATTGGTAGGAAAAGACCATCGCTCGTCCCCGACCGCCACTCATAAGGAGGACAATCAAATAACACCTCATGTTTCAAATTTGTTACATAACGTTTACCATACGTGCATGCTATGGGACTTGCCAACTTCAACACAAGCACTTCTCAATTTCACAATTACTCTACTAGCATGACTTTGATATTATCACCTCCATATCTCAAAACAATTATCAAGCAGCAAACTTTTCTTAGTATTCAACACACTCAAAAGAAAGTTTTACAAATCTTGAATACCAAGCATATTATTATTATTAAGCAAATTACCATGCTATTTAAGACTCTCGAAATAATCTAAGTGAAGCATGAGAGATCAATAGTTTCTATAAAACAAATCCACCACCATGCTCTAAAAGATATAAGTGAGGTACTAGAGCAAAACTATAAAGCTCAAAAGATATAAGTGAAGCACATAGAGTATTCTATCAAATTTTAATTAATGTATGGCTCTCTCAAAAGGTGTGTACAGCAAGGATGATTTTGGCACACTAACAAACAAAGACACAAATAATTCAAGACGCTCCAAGCAAAACACATATCATGTGGTGAATAAAAATTTAGCTCCAAGTAAAATTACCGATGGAAGTAGACGAAAGAGGGGATGGCTTCCGGGGCATCCCCAAGCTTTGAATTTTTGGTGTCCTTGGATTATCTTGGGGGTGCCATGGGAATCCCCAAGCTTAGGCTCTTTCCACTCCTTGTTCCATAATCCATCAAAAGATTTCACCCAAAACTTGAAAACTTCACAACACAAAACTCAATAGAAATCTCGTGACCTCCATTAGCGAAAGAAAACAAAAGACCACCTCAAGGTACTGTAATGAACTCATTCTTTATTTATATTGGTGTTAAACCTACTGTATTCCAACTTCTCTATGGATTATAAACTATTTTACTAGCCATAGATTCATCAAAATAAGCAAACAACACACGGAAAACAGAATCTGTCAAAAACAGAACAGTCTGTAGTAATCTGTAACTAACGCAAACTTCTGGAACTCCAAAACTTCTACCAAAATAGGACGACCTAGACAATTTGTTTATTGATCATCAGCAACTGGAATCAGTATTTTATCACGTTCTGGTGATTTTTAACAATTTTTTTCATGAACAGAAAGTTTCGGGAAGTTACAGCAAGATCAAATAACTATCATCCAAGAAGATCCTATAGGTTTAACTTGGCACAAACACTAATTAAAACATAAAACCACATCTAAACAGAAGGTAGATGGATTATTTATTCCAAAACAGAAGAAAAAACAAAAAAACTAAAAATAAAATTGGGTTGCCTCCCAACAAGCGCTATCATTTAACGCCCCTAGCTAGGCATAAAAGCAAGGATAGATCTAGGTAGTGCCGTAGTAATAAGATAGATCGGTGAAACTCATTTCATATTCTCTACGTTCGGCAGCAAGTTTTCTTTGAGGCAAGCAAAAGTAATCAAAAGGGCTAAATTTAATAGGACAAAAGTCCCCAAGATCGATTTTTGGAGGTATAGATTCCTCTTTCGGTCCTTCGTAATGCACAACCAATTCATCATTATAAGCGTTCTTTTGACAGAACCTTGTGAGCCTACACTCAAGAGAGTATCCTAGTTCATTATTTTGAATAGCCAAATCATCATTAAGTTCAGAGATTCTATCAATTAAAATATTGGTTGGCACCTTTTTTCTAAGGTTTTCATTCAAAGCAACATAGTCAAGAGATTGAAAACGCATAATTTCTTCTTGATCAAAGAGGATAGATTCTATGGGAGGATGGCCAGCGTCCACCCTATAATGCGCAAAGATTTCTTTGGCTTCTTTTATTATAAATCTAAATTCATGAGCCAAAAAGATTGTAGCGGCACGCTTAACAGAGGAGTGTTCGATATTAGAAAATTCAAGGAAAATTATTTGTATAGAAGGGTGCATATGCATAAATTGCCTTTCAAGTTCAACGATAAGCATGGCAATCGCGTCTGCAAGACCACTAGTTCTATGGAGAATAGAACCGCCATAGAGGGCCAAGCACCGACACAAGTAAAGAAATCTTGAATAACTCCTTTTCCAATAATAATACCACTACCGATTCGAAATCTTTCTGTATGATAGGTAGGGGGTTCTTCGGCAAGAGCATCATAAATTTCTAAGTTATTATTATCCCCCATATCGGCAATAATTTCCCCAATTTCAGACATAGCGACAGAGAGGGCGAAGAGCAAAAGAAGGCGAACAAAAGGAAGAGGGCGAATAAAACGGCAAGGGTGAAGTGGGGGAGAGGAAAACGAGAGGCAAATGGCAAATAATGTAGTGCGAGAGATAAGGAATTGTGATGGGTACTTGGTATGTTGACTTTTGCGTAGACCTCCCCGGCAACGGCGCTAGAAATTCTTCTTGCTACCTCTTGAGCACTGCGTTGGATTTCCCCGAGGAGGAGAGGATGATGCAGCAAAGTAGCGTAAGTATTTCCCCCACTTTTTGAGAACCAAAGTATCAATCCAGCAGGAGGCTACGCGTGAGTCCCTCGTACCTGCACAAAACAAATAGCTCAGCGCAACCAGCGCGATTAGGGGTTGTCAATCCCTTCACGGTCACTTACGGGAGTGAGATCTGATAGAGATGATAGATAATATTTTTGGTATTTTTGATATAAAGATGCAAAGTAAAAAGTAAAAGGCAAAGTAAAAAAGAAAAGCAATAATAAAGTGATGGAGATTGATATGATGAGAATAGACCCGGGGGCCATAGGTTTCACTAGTGGCTTCTCTCGAGAGCATAAGTATTCTACGGTGGGTGAACAAATTACTGTTGAGCAATTGACAGAATTGAGCATAGTTATGAGAATATCTAGGCATGATCATGTATATAGGCATCACGTCCAAGACAAGTAGACCAACTCCTGCCTGCATCTACTACTATTACTCCACTCATCGACCGCTATCCAGCATGCATCTAGAGTATTAAGTTAAAACAGAGTAACGCCTTAAGCAAGATGACATGATGTAGAGGGATAGTTTCATGCAATATGATAAAAAACCCATCTTGTTATCCTCGATGGCAACAATACAATATGTGCCTTGCTGCCCCTTCTGTCACTGGGAAAGGACACTGCAAGATTGAACCCAAAGCTAAGCACTTCTCCTATTGCAAGAAAAACCAATCTAGTAGGCCAAACCAAACTGATAATTCGAAGAGACTTGTAAAGATAACCAATCATACGTAAAAGAATTCAGAGAAGATTCAAATATTATTCATAGATAGACTTGATCATAAACCCACAATTCGTCGGTCTCAACAAACACATCGCAAACAGAAGATTACATCGAATAGATCTCCACGAGAGAGGGGGAGAACATTGTATTGGGATCCAAAAAGAGAGAAGAAGCCATCTAGCTACTAACTATGGACCCGAAGGTCTGAGGTAAGCTACTCACACTTCATCGGAGGGGCTATGATGATGTAGAAGCCCTCCATGATGATCGCCCCCTCCAGCAGAGCTTCAGAACAGGCCCCAAGATGGGATCTCATGGGTACAGAAGGTTGTGGTGGTGGAATTAGGTTTTTGGCTCCTCTTTTGATCGTTTGGGGGTACGTAGGTATATATAGGAGGAAGGAGTACGTCGCTGGAGCTTCGAGGGGCCCACGTGGCAGGGGGCGCGCCCTAGGGGGGTGCCCTCCACCCTCGTGACTGCCTCGTGGCTTTCTTGATGGAGGGTCCAAGTCTCCTAGGTCTTATCTGATGAGAAAATCACGTTCCCGAAGGTTTCATTCTGTTTGGACTCCGTTTGATATTCTGTTTCTCCGAAACACTGAAATAGGCAAAAAACAGCAATTCTGGGCTGGGCCTTCGCTTAATACGTTAGTCCCAAAAATAATATAAAAGTGGAAAATAAAGCCCAATATAGTCCAAAACAGTAGATAATATAGCATGGAGCAATCAAAAATTATAGATACTTTGGAGACGTATCATGCTTTTGAAAGTATATATAAAAAATGATTTATATAGAATGTAATTCCAATTGAAAATGGATCCCGCACGAAAAAAAAGAATACAAACGGGATTCGAATTGAGTTGGCACGGTAAATGTGCACTCTTCAAAATTTGAACAAAGCGGGGAAAGTCGCAGTAACCGCCCGAAACCAAAATCTGCGAGATGGAAATCACTACTGCCTATCCCTGCCATGCAAAGCCTATCTGCTGGGTTTTTATAGGTTTCGATAGGGGTAGGTTTGTAATTTCACCCAAATGTGACGTAACCGCCTCTCACCCGGATTCATACACGGTGGGCGCCAAACACAGTGTGTCCTCGGCCGAAATCGACTCCCTCCCCGATTCATATTCATACACGATGGGCGCCAAAAACAAACTCTCGTCGGCAAATATTCAGTGTATGCGGGATTACCGTCCTATCCCCAACTGACTGATGTTGCTGTGATGTAGTAGAAATTTGAAACGGGGGCTAAGTTTGTAAATTTCCTCGCATTTGAGACAAGCACGCCCTGAATACATGGTTCCCCCCTTCCTCTCTACCTCCCTTTTCCCCATTAGTACTCCGTGGGCGCCAAAACACCCTCTCCACCCCACCCTCCTCCGTCCGCCGCCGTCCGCCACCCCATCCACCGCCGTCCTCCTCCACCATGCCGGAGCTGATACCCCGATGCCGCCGTCCATTACAAGAGATCAACCTCTCTCATCCACGGCTTCGGACCGGGATCCTTGCATCCCGTCCTCTCGCTTCATCCCCGCCGTCGACCACCTTGTCGGCGACGCTCCTACGACCGTCTCGTCCACCGCGCCCCGCCGCCACCGTCTACCCTCCTAGATCTGCTTCCACGCTGCCGACAGCCATCGCTACCGCAACACCGTCAAATTCTCAGCAGATGCGTACACAGCACCGCACCAGAGGCGGTACTCTTTCGTATCTGCTCAACTTATTTACCGCAGCAAGAAAATAGATCGCCACTACTTTACTCTGATTTCTTGTCTTGGTTGCCAAGTTGCCTTTGTCCGGTTTGCACCTGCATATCTGCCATGGCATGCTCAATACTATACTCCCAATGCTTATGGTTTTCCCCTTTTATATTCCACACTAGCTAAATCACAGTAGACTAAATTTCAAAATTGGGTCAGTCAATTTTTTAGAGCTCGCAGGAGTTCGCCGGTGCGATCGAAGGAGCTCGGGTGGTTGTGGGGCCTCACTGAACGAAGAAAACTCGACGCGGGTGGGGGTTGGGGCGGGGGTGGGGGTGGCGGAGGAACACAGGCAATGGGGGCCGGTGGTCCAGCCGGCGGCCCGTGCGGTGTTCTATATGGGAAGAATCAGAGATGAGGAAGAAGAAGGGTTAGGAGACGTAGGATCTTCATCCAACCGCCTGAAATGGTCGAGAGACAGCTGGGAGTTGCATTCTTAATGCGCTCTGGTTCATCATGTGTGGGCACTGCGCAACCAACATTTTATTATCCAAAATCTGCTTGCTCTTCTTTACCATGTTCCTCTTCCGTTCTTCTTTAATATGTACTCTCTCCGTTCCTAAATACAAGTCTTTGTATAGATTCCACCATGGACTACATATGGAGAAAAATGAGTGAATCTACACTCTAAAATGTATCTGGATACATCTGTATGTGATCCATAGTGGAAATATCTACCAAGACTTATATTTTGTAACGGAGGGAGTATGATAGTAGTACAGTATGTTCCTTGTACTGAAGATGAGCAGGGACATTTGCAGTGTAGAGGTCTATACGGTCAGTTGTGATGGACACTTTGATCCTCTTTGATTCGTAGGATCTCGTAAACATAGGAATAGGATTTGTAGTGGCCTGCCCACTTGAATCCTACAAGAATAGCAAGGAAATGCGGGGAGTTGTGTTGCCTTTGAGAGTTACACTGATATTAACAGTACCGCACCTTCCCTTGAAGAGAGCTGGTATCCGAAGCCTTTCTAGCCGTACCGGCAATACTAGCACATATATTCCAGCAAGTTCCACTTTGCTAATTTTACTATGATGCTTAAGGTTTTCCCGTTATATCTACACTATGATCTGTGTAGCTGCTTTGTGTCACACTAGCAGCAGTTCACTCTTGAAGCTAAACACTGCAATGACTTACAAAATTGGCACCAAGGCATTGAGTGCCATTCTGGATGCAATGAAACTCATACTCTCCCCACCTATTGATTCTTGTTCAAATTATGATCCTAATGACTATTCTAACCTCGAGGAGTCAAAGGCAGATGGCCTGTCCTGTTCACCCATCAAGGTGCCTATTCTAATTTGGCAATGTTTTATTGATTGCAGGTATCTTGCATATGTTGTCTTGCATTTCTTCTACTTTGTTGCACCGCCATCTGTTTAGTTTACTCATCATATATGTCGAGATGCCATGCCCATCCATTATCAATACATATTCCATCTGTCATCATACCATGCTTTTCCACTCAAATGCTGTTCTTGTGCATCAGACATCAAAAAGGAAGAGGGTGATTGCCGAACCTGAAGGAGCACCATCAAAGTCCTTGAAAAACGTGGTGGTGCCGGAGAAATCAGATAGCACCCCACTTATATTGGTTGTACAACTAGTGACACAAAACGTAGGACCGACTCCAGCAGACTATACCCATACTTCACTAGCCACACCACTAGCCCCACCACATAGGACCTGCACTCCAGCAAAAGGTATACCGATTTCATTTGCCATAGCACCAGCTGTACCACAGAAAAATCCCACTCCAGCAAAAAGTACAGCAAGTCCACCGGCCGAAGACCTATCCCAACTGCAGAGACGGCCAATTCCTGTAGATTGGAACCCCATTCCATTTATTCCCAGTTTAAAAGACAATTCTTTCAATGTTGTTAGGGACTACGTGCATATATTCCCTTCATGGCAAGATTATTGTGAAGACAAACACCATTTTCACATCTACCTGTCAAACTTACGTGTAAGTGCTATTATTCATGGTTATTATTTTCCTGTTTTCTGCTGATTGAACACACCAATGATTTACGTTACATTGTTGTAACTAGGCGAGGGTCAATCTGGATAGTCATGACGAGCAAAGCTTGCTTGTGCTTTTCAAGGAAGCATTGCGGCAGTATCGGTGTTACCTGAGGAAATCACACGTTGATGGCAAGTCTATAAACGAATTTCCGGTGAAGTCTCCTGTGCTAAATTTAGAAGACATTGAATGGAAAAACCTTGTTATGCACTGGTCTTGTACCCAGGATGAGGTACTGTCTATGAAATCACATGACAATTTGAACTTCTACTTTTTTGCATGTGCCTTACGTATCTTTTTTGCAGGCATCTGCTCAAAGAAGAATTCCGGTTTAACAAGAACGACAGGATATTGCAAATATGCTGCCCGCTACTTTGATCTTGTTAGTACCCGTTGTCCTGTATCACTGTACTTGCATACATACCTGGTTCATTATGTGACAGCAGTATGCATGATAGCTTGCTTATCAATTGTTCGCTCCAAATTATCTGATCTATATGAATGGTTACATTAGTGTAGAATATATCGAATGCCAATGTTTTTTTAGCTCTGCATTGTTCTTGTAAGTACATGCTGTCCTTTATTAGTGTACTTATAATGACAGGTAGTTGTTCATGTACCATCACTCTGCAGCTTATTTTCCTTTGCCCTCCATTTTCTACACATCAGATCTATATTTACTCTTACCATAAGGTTGGTACTGAAGAAGTTTAGCTGTGCATTGCTCTTGGCTGTACCTTTTTCCTGTATCGCTGCACTTACATTTATAGCTACTTGGTTATGTAGCATCACTCTTCATCTTATCTTAAATATTCTCCATTTTTTCGTATATTATCACATCTATATTTACTCTTAACAAAATGTAGAACAAAGGCAATGCTTTTGAAGAAGATTTTGTGGTAAACTTCTTGAATTGCCCCCCCCCCCCATCAGCATGGACAAGGCCTTTATAGAGCGTTTCTTCACCAATAATGTAAGTTTGTCCATGTCAAGCCTTCAAACTTTGTTGTATATATTTGGTTAGGCATGACTGCAACAGCTGTTTATTTTTGGTGTTTGCATCAAATTGAAGGAAATATGCCCTAGAGGCAATAATAAAGTTATTATTTATTTCCTTATATCATGATAAATGTTTATTATTCATGCTAGAATTGTATTAACCGGAAACATAATACTTGTGTGAATACATAGACAAAACTAAACGTCACTAGTATGCCTCTACTTGACTAGCTCGTTAATCGAAGATGGTTATGTTTCCTAACCATAGACATGTGTTGTCATTTGATTAACAGGATCACATCATTAGGAGAATGATGTGATTGACATGACCCATTCCATTAGCTTAGCACCCGATCGTTTAGTATGTTGCTATTGCTTTCTTCAAGACTTATACATGTTCCTATGACTATGAGATTATGCAACTCCCGTTTGCCGGAGGAACACTTTGTGTGTTACCAAACGTCACAATGTAACTGGGTGATTATAAAGGTACTCTACAGGTGTCTCCAAAGGTACATGTTGGGTTGGCATATTTCGAGATTAGGATTTGTCACTCCGATTGTCGGAGAGGTATCTCTGGGCCCTCTCGGTAATACACATCACTTAAGCCTTGCAAGCAATGCAACTAATGAGATAGTTGCGAGATGATGTATTACGGAACGAGTAAAGAGACTTGTCAGTAGCGAGATTGAACTAGGTATTAAGATACCGACGATCGAATCTCGGGCAAGTAACATACCGATGACAAAGGGAACAACGTATGTTGTTATGCGGTCTGACCGATAAAGATCTTCGTAGAATATGTGGGAGCCAATATGAGCATCCAGGTTCCGCTATTGGTTATTGACCGGAGACGTGTCTCGGTCATGTCTACATTGTTCTCGAACCCGTAGGGTCCGCACGCTTAACGTTACGATGACAGTTTCATTATGAGTTTATATGTTTTGATGTACCGAAGGTTGTTCGGAGTCCCGGATGTGATCACGGACATGACGAGGAGTCTCCAAATGACTGAGACATAAAGATTGATATATTGGACAACTATATTCGGACACCGAAAGTGTTCCAGGTGATTTCGGAGAAAACCGGAGTGCCGGAGGGTTATCGGAACCCCCCGGGAGAAGTTTGGGCCTAATGGGCCTTAGTGGAGAGAGAGAGAGGGGCGGCCAGGGTGGGTCGCGCGCCCCCTCCCCCTCTGGTCCAAATTGGACTAGGAGAGGGGGGGGGGGCGGCGCCCCCCTTTCCTTCTCCCTCTCCCCCTTCCTTTCCCCCTCCTAGTAGGAGTAGGAAAGAGGGGAGTCCTACTCCTACTAGGAGGAGGACTCCTCCTCCTGGCGCACCCTGCTAGGGCCGGCCAGCCTCCCCCCTTGCTCCTTTATATACGGGGGCAGGGGGCACCTCTAGACACACAAGTTGATCTTCGTGATCATTCTCTTAGCCGTGTGCGGTGCCCCCCTCCACCATAATCCTCGATAATATTGTAGCGGTGCTTAGGCGAAGCCCTGCGACGGTAGAACATCAAGATCATCACCACGCCGTCGTGCTGTCGAAACTCTCCCTCAACACTTGGCTGGATCGGAGTTCGAGGGACGTCATCGGGTTGAACGTGTGCAGAACTCGGAGGTGCCGTACGTTCGGTACTTGGATCGGTCGGATCGTGAAGACGTACGACTACATCAACCGCGTTGTCATAACGCTTCCGTTGTCAGTCTACGAGGGTACATAGACAACACTCTCCCCTCTCGTTGTTATGCATCACCATGATCTTGCGTGTGCGTAGGAATTTTTTTGAAATTACTACGCTCCCTAACAGTGGCATCCGAGCCTAGGTTTTATGTGTTGATGTTATATGCACGAGTAGAACACAAGTGAGTTGTGGGCGATATAAGTCATACTGCTTACCCGCATGTCATACTTTGGTTCGGCGGTATTGTTGGATGAAGCGGCCCGGACCGCCATTACGCCTACGCTTACGCGAGACTGGTTCTACCGACGTGCTTTGCACACAGGTGGCTGGCGGGTGTTAGTTTCTCCAACTTTAGTTGAACCGAGTGGGGCTACGCTCGGTCCTTGCGAAGGTTAAAACAACACCAACTTGACAAACTATCGTTGTGGTTTTGATGCGTAGGTAAGATTGGTTCCTGCTTAAGCCCGTAGCAGCCACGTAAAACTTGCAACAAACAAAGTAGAGGACATCTAACTTGTTTTTGCAGGGCATGTTGTGATGTGATATAGTTAAGACAAGATGCTAAATTTTATTGTATGAGATGATCATGTTTTGTAACCGAGTTATCGGCAACTGGCAGGAGCCATATGGTTGTCGCTTTATTGTATGCAATGCAATCGCCCTGTAATGCTTTACTTTATCACTAAGCGGTAGCGATAGTCGTAGAAGCATAAGTTTGGCGAGACGACAACGATGCTACGATGGAGATCAAGGTGTCGCGCCGGTGATGATGGTGATCATGACGATGCTTCGGAGATGGAGATCACAAGCACAAGATGATGATGGCCATATCATATCACTTATATTGATTGCATGTGATGTTTATCTTTTATGCATCTTATCTTGCTTTGATTGACGGTAGCATTATAAGATGATCTCTCACTAAATTTCAAGATAAAAGTGTTCTCCCTGAGTATGCGCCGTTGCCAAAGTTCGTCGTGCCCAGACACCACGTGATGCTCAGGTGTGATAAGCTCTACGTCCATCTACAATGGGTGCAAGCCAGTTTTGCACACGCAGAATACTCAGGTTAAACTTGACGAGCCTAGCATATGTAGATATGGCCTCGGAACACAAAGACCGAAAGGTCGAGCGTGAATCATATAGTATATATGATCAACATAGTGATGTTCACCATTGAAAACTACTCTATTTCACGTGATGATCGGTTATGGTTTAGTTGATTTGGATCACGTGATCACTTAGAAGATTAGAGGGATGTCTTTATAAGTGGGAGTTCTTAAGTAATATGATTAATTGAACTTAAATTTATCATGAACTTAGTACCTGAGAGTATCTTGCTTGTTTATGTTTGATTGTAGATAGATGGCCCGTGTTGTTGCTCCGTTGAATTTTAATGCGTTCCTTGAGAAAGCAAAGTTGAAAGATGATGGTAGCAATTACACGTACTGGGTCCGTAACTTGAGGATTATCCTCATTGCTGCACAGAAGAGTTACGTCCGGGAAGCACCGCTAGGTGCCAGGCCTGCTGCTGATGCAACTGACGACGCTAAGAACGTCTGGCAGAGCAAAGCTGATGACTGCTCGATAGTTCAATTTGCCATGCTTTACGGCTTAGAATCGGGTCTTCAACGACGTTTTGAACGTCATGGAGCATATGAGATGTTCCAGGAGTTGAAGTTAATATTTCAAGCAAATGCCCGAATTGAGAGATATGAAGTCTCCAATAAGTTCTATAGCTGCAAGATGGAGGAGAACAGTTCTGTCAGTGAGCATATACTCAAAATGTCTGGGTATAATAATCACTTGATTCAACTGGGAGTTAATCTTCCGGATGATTGCGTCATTGACAGAATACTCCAATCACTTCCACCTATCTACAAGAGCTTCGTGATGAACTATAATATGCAAAGGATGGATAAGACAATTCCCGAGCTCTTCGCAATGCTAAAAGCTGCGGAGGTAGAAACCAAGAAGGAGCATCAAGTGTTGATGGTTAACAAGACCACTAGTTTCAAGAAAAAGGGCAAAGGGAAGAAGAAGGGGAACTTCAAGAAGAACATCAAGCAAGTTGCTGCTCAGGAGAAGAAACCCAAATCTGGACCTAAGCCTGAAACTGAGTGCTTCTACTGCAAGCAGACTGGTCACTGGAAGCGGAACTGCCCCAAGTATTTGGCGGATAAGAAGGATGGCAAGGTGAAAAGGTATATGTGATATACATGTTATTGATGTGTACCTTACTAGAGCTTGTAGTAGCACCTGGGTATTTGATACTGGTTCTGTTGCTAATATTTGCAACTCGAAACAGGGACTACGGATTAAGCGAACACTGGCAAAGGACGAGGTGACGATGCGCGTGGGAAATGGTTCCAAAGTCGATGTGATCGCGGTCGGCATGCTACCTCTACATCTACCTTCGGGATTAGTTTTAGACCTAAATAATTGTTATTTGGTGCCAGCGTTGAGCATGAACATTACATCTGGATCTTGTTTGATGTGAGACGGCTATTCATTTAAATCAGAGAATAATGGTTGTTCTATTTATATGAGTAATATCTTTTATGGTCATGCACCCTTGAAGAGTGGTCTATTTTTGACGAATCTCAAAAGTAGTGATACACATATTCATAATGTTGAAGCCAAAAGATGCAGAGTTGATAATGATAGTGCAACTTATTTGTGGCACTGCCGTTTAGGTCATATCGGTGTAAAGCGCATGAAGAAACTCCATACTGATGGACTTTTGGAACCACTTGGTTATGAATCACTTGGTACTTGCGAACCATGCCTCATGGGCAAGATGACTAAAACACTGTTCTCCGGTACTATGGAGAGAGCAACAGATTTGTTGGAAATCATACATACAAATGTATGTGGTCCAATGAATGTTGAAGCTCGTGGCGGATATCGTTATTTTCTCACTTTCACAGATGATTTAAGCAGATATTGGTATATCTACTTAATGAAACATAAGTCTAAAACATTTGAAAAGTTCAAAGAATTTCAGAGTGAAGTTGAAAAAGTTTCTATGATCTGATCGTGGAGGAGAATATTTGAGTTACGAGTTTGGTCTACATTGGAAACAATGCGGAATAGTTTCGCAACTCACGCCACCCGGAACACCACAGCGTAATGGTGTGTCCGTACATTGTAATCGTACTTTACTTGATATGGTGCTATCTGTGATGTCTCTTACAGATTTACCGCTATCGTTTTGGGGTTATGCTTTAGAGACGGCCGCATTCACGTTAAATAGGGCACCATCAAAATCTGTTGAGACGACGCCTTATGAACTATGGTTTAGCAAGAAACCAAAGTTGTCGTTTCTGAAAGTTTGGGGCTGCGATGCTTATGTGAAAAAACTTCAACCTGATAAGCTCGAACCTAAATCAGAGAAATGTGTCTTCATAGGATACCCAAAGGAGACTATTGGGTACACCTTCTATCACAGATTCGAAGGCAAGACATTTGTTGCTAAGAATGGATCCTTTCTAGAGAAGGAGTTTCTCTTGAAACAAGTGAGTGGGAGGAAGGTATAACTTGATGAGGTAACTGTACCTGCTCCCTTATTGGAAAGTAGTACATCGCAGAAACTGGTTTCTGTGACACCTACACCAATTAGTGAGGAAGCTAATGATAATGATCATGAAACTCCAGAACAAGTCACTACTAAACCTCGTAGATCAACCAGAGTAAGATTCACACCAGAGTGGTACGGTAATCCTGTTTTGTAAGTCATGCTACTAGATCATGGCGAACCTACAAACTATGAAGAAGCGATGGTGAGCCCAGATTCCACAAAATGGCTTGAAGCCATGAAATCTGAGATGGGATCCATGTATGAGAACAAAGTATGGACTTTGGTTGACTTGCCCAATGACCGGCAAGCAATTGAGAATAAATGGATCTTCAAGAAGAAGACTGACGCTGACGGTAATGTTACTGTCTACAAAGCTCGACTTGTTGCAAAAGGTTTTCGACAAGTTCAAGGGATTGACTACGATGAGACCTTCTCACCCGTAGCGATGCTTAAGTCTGCCCGAATCATGTTAGCAATTGCCGCATTTTATGATTATGAAATTTGGCAGATGGATGTCAAAACTGCATTCCTGAATGGATTTCTGGAAGAAGAGTTGTATATGATGCAGCCGGAAGGTTTTGTCGATCCAAAGGGAGCTAACAAAGTGTGCAAGCTCCAGCGATCCATTTATGGACTGGTGCAAGCCTCTCGGAGTTGGAATAAACGCTTTGATAGTGTGATCAAAGCATTTGGTTTTATACAGACTTTTGGAGAAGCCTGTATTTACAAGAAAGTGAGTGGGAGCTCTGTAGCATTTCTGATATTATATGTGGATGACATATTACTAATCGGAAATGATATAGAATTTCTGGATAGCATAAAGGGACACTTGAATAAGAGTTTTTCAATGAAAGACCTCGGTGAAGCTGCTTACATATTGGGCATTAAGATCTATAGAGATAGATCAAGACGCTTAATTGGACTTTCACAAAGCACGTACCTTGACAAAGTTTTGAAGAAGTTCAAAATGGATCAGGCAAAGAAAGGATTCTTGCCTGTGTTACAAGGTGTGAAGTTGAGTAAGACTCAATGCCCGACCACTGCAGAAGATAGAGAAAAAATGAAAGATGTTCCCTATGCTTCATCCATAGGCTCTATCATGTATGCAATGCTGTGTACCAGACCTGATGTGTGCCTTGCTATAAGTCTAGCAGGGAGGTACCAAAGTAATCCAGGAGTGGATCACTGGACAGCGGTCAAGAACATCCTGAAGTACCTGAAAAGGACTAAGGATATGTTTCTCGTATATGGAGGTGACAAAGAGCTCATCGTAAATGATTACGTTGATGCAAGCTTTGACACTGATCCGGACGATTCTAAATCGCAAACCGGATACGTGTTTACATTAAACGGTGGAACTGTCAGTTGGTGCAGTTCTAAACAAAGCGTCGTGGCGGGATCTACATGTGAAGCGGAGTATATAGCTGCTTCAGAAGCAGCAAACGAAGGAGTCTGGATGAAGGAGTTCATATCCGATCTAGGTGTCATACCTAGTGCATCGGGTCCAATGAAAATCTTTTGTGACAATACTGGTGCAATTGCCTTGGCAAAGGAATCCAGATTTCACAAGAGAGCCAAGCACATCAAGAGATGCTTCAATTCCATCCAGGATCTAGTCCAGGTGGGAGACATAGAGATTTGCAAGATACATATGGATCTAAATGTAGCAGACTCGTTGACTAAGCCTCTTCCACGAGCAAAACATAATCAGCACCAAAGCTCCATGGGTGTTAGAATCATTACTGTGTAATCTAGATTATTGACTCTAGTGCAAGTGGGAGACTGAAGGAAATATTCCCTAGAGGCAATAATAAAGTTATTATTTATTTCCTTATATCATGATAAATGTTTATTATTCATGCTAGAATTGTATTAACCGGAAACATAATACTTGTGTGAATACATAGACAAAACTAAACGTCACTAGTATGCCTCTACTTGACTAGCTCGTTAATCGAAGATGGTTATGTTTCCTAACCATAGACATGTGTTGTCATTTGATTAACGGGATCACATCATTAGGAGAATGATGTGATTGACATGACCCATTCCATTAGCTTAGCACCCGATCGTTTAGTATGTTGCTATTGCTTTCTTCATGACTTATACATGTTCCTATGGCTATGAGATTATGCAACTCCCGTTTGCCAGAGGAACACTTTGTGTGTTACCAAACATCACAACGTAACTGGGTGATTATAAAGGTACTCTACAGGTGTCTCCAAAGGTACATGTTGGGTTGGCATATTTCGAGATTAGGATTTGTCACTCCGATTGTCGGAGAGGTATCTCTGGGCCCTCTCGGTAATACACATCACTTAAGCCTTGCAAGCAATGCAACTAATGAGATAGTTGCGAGATGATGTATTACGGAACGAGTAAAGAGACTTGTCGTTAGCGAGATTGAACTAGGTATTAAGATACCGACGATCGAATCTCGGGCAAGTAACATACCGATGACAAAGGGAACAACGTATGTTGTTATGCGGTCTGACCGATAAAGATCTTCGTAGAATATGTGGGAGCCAATATGAGCATCCAGGTTCCGCTATTGGTTATTGACCGGAGACATGTCTCGGTCATGTCTACATTGTTCTCGAACCCGTAGGGTCCGCACGCTTAACGTTACGATGACAGTTTCATTATGAGTTTATATGTTTTGATGTACCGAAGGTTGTTCGGAGTCCCGGATGTGATCACGGACATGACGAGGAGTCTCGAAATGATTGAGACATAAAGATTGATATATTGGACGACTATATTCAGACACCGGAAGTGTTCCAGGTGATTTCGGAGAAAACCGGAGTGCCGGAGGGTTACCGGAACCCCCCCGGGAGAAGTATGGGCCTAATGGGCCTTAGTGGAGAGAGAGAGGGGCAGCCAGGGTGGGCCGCGCCCCCCCTCCCCCTCTGGTCCGAATTGGACTAGGAGAGGGGGGGCGGCGCCCCCCTTTCCTTCTCCCTCTCCCCCTTCCTTTCCCCCTTCTAGTAGGAGTAGGAAAGAGGGGAGTCCTACTCCTACTAGGAGGAGGACTCCTCCTCCTGGCGCGCCCTGCTAGGGCCGGCCGGCCTGCCCCCTTGCTCCTTTATATACGGGGGCAGGGGGCACCTCTAGACACACAAGTTGATCTTCGTGATCGTTCTCTTAGCCGTGTGCGGTGCCCCCCTCCACCATAATCCTCGATAATATTGTAGCGGGGCTTAGGCGAAGCCCTGTGACGGTTGAACATCAAGATCGTCACCACACCGTCGTGCTGACGAAACTCTCCCTCAACACTCGGCTTGATCGGAGTTCGAGGGACGTCATCGGGCTGAACGCGTGCAGAACCCGAAGGTGTCGTACGTTCGGTACTTGGATCGGTCGGATCGTGAAGACGTACGACTACATCAACCGCGTTGTCATAACGCTTCCACTGTCGGTCTACGAGGGTACGTAGACAACACTCTCCCCTCTCGTTGCTATGCATCACCATGATCTTGCGTGTGCGTAGGATTTTTTTTAAATTACTACGTTCCCCAACACAAATTGCTTGTTTAAAGTTTATTATGTAGTTCATAAACAAAAGTTTGTCCTTTCTCAATTTAAGTTTTCAGTTGTACAACCAAGTTCCTTCTTCGTACCATGTAAATTAAACTATACAGAGCAAGTGATCTTCTTTTGCATTGCATGTATGCTTCTGTTCTTCATCCGTAATCCAGTGGTGTGGTGAACCTACCCACTACAGCACAATGTCATATTCTGCAATGTCTTAACTATGAACAATGTCATATCATTCTACTATTATTTAAACCGTCTGTTTATTTGCCGATCTGAAATGGTATGAATTGACAGCACACTAACCATTGATACTTATGAGTTCTTGATCTGTAATCCAGTGGTGTCGTGAAGCTGCCAACTCCTTCACAATGTCATTTCCTGCCATGTCTTGACCTGAACAATACCATATTGTGTTAATGCAATTTTAAACTGTGTCACTTTATTCGTCAGTAAGAAATGTGATGAATTGTCGCACTGATACTTTTATGTGCAAAACCTGTCATCTGTCTGCTTGTTTATCTTTCAGTGTGAGGAAGATATAAGTGTTGAACAAGCGCAGTCTCATCATCTTGCTCAGCTGCTTGCGCTGCAGCTCCCCAGCAGGGCTAACCTTTCTTGAACTCTATTGAAGTGCTGTCGGTTTTGTATATTATTTTGTCGGCGTGTTTATTTGCACTGGTAGCGATCTTTGATGCCCAGTGTATGTAATCTGCTGTCTGCTTGTGCTTTATTATCATAGTGGCGAACTTTGATGCCCAGTGGATGTAATATGCCGTAATTTCTTTCTTGTATAGTCTAGGTTTTTTCTTATTCACGATGCTGCAGTTATTTTATTGTATATATATCCTGTCTTCGCAGTAAACCGGCCAAACCGTAAAATTACGGTACATAATCGGGCCGTCATGCAATCACGATGTAGGTTGGGCCTGAAATATGCCGAATAGCTCACGGGCCGGCAGCAGCCCGAAATGAACCCCGACCCATGATTGTGCGAATCAAATCACGGGCTTTTAACAGGCCAAAATTGGCTCGGTCCTTGTTTGGCCCAATCAGATATCGGCTGCGAGCAGGCCGGATGCAAACCGGGCCGTAGTTAGTCCCAACTATATGACGGGCTTTTAACAGGCTGAAATTAATATAGGACCGAAATGTTAAACGGGCCCTTAACAGGCCAAAACTATTATCAGGCCGAATTACTAAGCGGGCCTTTAGCAAGTGGGCCCAAAAGCATAGTGTCTAGTTGACGGGCCGAATCTGATATGGGCCATAATTGAGCCCAAAGCCTCTTAAAGGGCCGGACCTGATCTGGGCCGTAACTTGGCCCAAAACATGGTAGGCTTTTAACGGGTCGGGTCTCATATGGGCCACTATTAGGCCCGGAGCATGGCAGGCCATTAATGGACCAGATCAAATATGGGCCGGCATTTGGCCCAAAACATGGCAGCCAGTTAATGGGCCGGCCTACTAGGCTCCTCAAAATCTTGTTGGCCTACAGCTGGGCCGGCCCATTAATGTCGGTGAAATCTCGTGGGCCTTTAGCTAGGCCGACCCATTATGATCCGCAAGAATCTTGTGGGCCTTTACCTAGGCCGGCCCAATATGGCACACAAAAATCTTGTGGGCCTTTACCTGGGCCGGCCCATTATGGCCCGCAAAATCTTGTGGGCCTTTAGCTAGGCCAGCCCATTATGGTTGGAAAAATCTCGTGGGCCTTTAACTGGGCCGGCCCATTATGGTTTGCAAAATCTTTGGGCCTTCAGTTGGGCCGGCCCATTTAAACTTGATGGGCCAGTCCACGTGTCAATATATCATAGGCGCGTCTCGCCCATTGGATGAGTGACACCTGTGCCAACGCGAACCTGACACGTGTCTCCTCCAGCCAATGATGATTTTACACGTTGAAAATCCCCATTGGTCGGGGCTGTTAACGGGTTATCGGATCTAAAACCCGACCCGATAGCTTAACGGGTTCCGTTATGGTGGATGCCACGTGTCGGTCACCCTTGACGAAAGCACTTCTGTGACGCGCGATTTATCGTCATGGAAGTGGACACTTCCGTGATGATAATTTGTGTAATGTCATGGAACACTTCTACGACAGCACAGGTATGACTATCTTGATTCTGTCATAAATTTATCATGGATGTACATGCATGACAAAAAACGCGACCTACTGTGACAAACACATATCATCACGGAAGTGTATTTTTTTGTAGTGATAGTTCATGTTGTGTGTGTAAAGCACATTATACATACGAAAGTTACATAGTGAACATTATAAATAGCTACCTATGAACTAGCATACATTTGAATTGAACTTAAGGTGGTTTTAAAAAATCAAACTCAACATGAAGTCCATTCAATTATTTGAATTTGATATCATGGCATTTATAAATCATACCTAAATTATGGGGGCACCAATCTTTGCTCTGATTTTGTACATAATAGCATATGTAGTCGTGTACAAAATAGATTCTAATTTAGCTCCTCCATTCCAAAATAATCGTAGTTATAGGATTTTCAAGTGTCAAAATTTCAAGAATAAGCGGATAATTTAATGAGGTTTTCAAACATACAAGGTCAAATTTAACGTTGTCTATTTAGGTCAATCCTCAAAGTTCAAGAGTACTCTAAAGGTGAATGCTTGTGTTTCAAAATTTCGAACGAAGCGCCAAAAGAGCCTCTATACATCCAAAACCGCATGAGGCCAATGTTTGGTAGTACAAGGAAATTACTTTTCTAATAACTCCGACCCGTGAAACCTACCGGCCTGACGTCCAAAGGTCTATACCGGGGTAGGTTTGTAGATTCATCTAGACGCCACGCAACCGCCTCCAAAAAACATTCATACACAATGGCCGCCTAAGCATACATGCACGTGGCCGAAATCGCTCCCGCTCACTACTTGGGACACCTGGGATTATCATCCTACCCCCGACCCGTAGTAGGTCTGAAATTTAAGAGGGGGGCAAAGTTTGTACTTTCCCCAAATTTCAAACAAGCGCGTCCCATCTTCTGTTCAAAAAAGCCAAAAACAAGCGCGTCCTAGACCGAAACATGGTTCTCCCCCCTCCCCCCCCCCCCCCGCCCACCCATACGATTACCCATTCGTACTCCGTGGGAGCAAAAACTACCTCTCCACCGGTCGCGAAACCCCGGCGTCCTCCGTCCGCCACCCCGTTCCACCCATCAACCGCCGCCCTCCTCCATCACGCAGGAGCTGATACCCCGACGTCATCGTCCACCGCAACCTCAACCGCAACGCCCTCCACGGCTAGTAGTTGAAGCCGAGGCCGAGCCGTCCGCACACGAGCCAGTTCAACCGCGCCGTCCTGCGCCTCACCGCTGCCGCTCCAACTTCGCCACCCTCCACCGCACCGGAGTTGTTCCTGCTACGCCGTCCTTCGCCGCCTCGGATCTGCTTCCCCTCCGCCGACATACGGCCACGGCAACACAGTCAACAATTTGGCCATGGGTTCTTCCAAGCCTGCACCCTCCAGAACATCGGTTTCCCTGGCAAAAAGAAGAAGATCAGCGCGACATGTGGAGGTGACCACACCGGCAACCGAAAATGGTACTCCTATTCCCTTATTCGTGAAAATCTTACGTGTCTGCTTGCACGGTATTCATCCCACAGAAGACACTAGTTGACCGCTTCTTCTTGATACTAGATGTTCCTAGTAACTCGCGATGCACAAGGTTTCTCCTCATATACTATTTCACCTTAGCTAGAGGTTCATCGCCCCCCTGAATTTCAATTCCTGGTCAGTGGATTCCCAATTAATGGAAGCATTCCCCGGCGTAACAGGCGCTAGTCCGCCTATTACGCCGGGGAAGCAGCGCCTCAGTGTTTATCTTAGTGGCGTGTGGGGCCTATAGCTACTGGCGCCCGATCTGGAGGTCACCGGGATTAAAGGGATGGCCTGGGGGCGCTGCCAAGCACGGCGGTGGTGTGAGGTCGAGGGGAGGGCGGGGCGGCGGAGGCAGGGGTCTGGGCCAGTGGTCGCTAGCGGTTCGAGAGATATCTTCAAGAGTGACTGGCAGGAGGTAGACGAAGTCCATCTGCCCGTTCCTTATAGATCGGACGGTTCATTAAAAAAATCGACTGACCTATTTATTTTCAGTCGACTATTATCTTGACATGACCACATGTGGTGGTGTGCTGGAGGAGTACCTGCATATCCTGTGCTCATATATTAGAAAATCATACGGAGTATAATCTAATTTTGTTTGCCATGCAATGTTGTAGAGCTATCATATGTCTCCTGTCATTTATTTTTCAGCCACCTCCTATCTGCTACTTTTACAGTGCACTAGTTCTACACACACTTCACCCATACTCTCACTATTGTGTTTTTATGCAAGGGTATTTCAGACCCTACCTTGACAGAAGCAGAAAAGATAAGAGAGAAGTCGCTCTAGCATGGTACGTGGCTAAGCCAGACACGTTTCAAGACTTTAAAGGGTGTAGTGTCAGACGGGAACGCAGCTCTGGAGTTGAAGATCTCGCTCGCCATGAACCACCATCCCAGGTGCTTGCTTTAACTTCACGGTGTCATATGTGGTTGCATGTTCCATATGGTGTCTAGCTTGTATTCGAAAGGCCGAAGTCGGTCTTTATTAAGATAAGGAAAGATATTTTTTATATGAACCACCATCCCATGAGCACCAGAAGACAGATAACTAGTCCGGGCACTAGCCGATCCAGTGACAAGCCCAGCAAAGAGAGGCATCACCTGGAAGCCAACTAAAAAGTCGCGATGGTGGCGAAGCAGCCCGCCTCCCACCAGGCTCTCAGGTTGTAACGCCCCGGATCCGATGCGCTAGGTGTCCGCCAGCTATTCGCCGTCGTTGCCATGTCATGTGCTTGCGTGTTGCACTTTGCCATGTCATCATCTGCATTTCATATCATGTCATCATGTGCATCTCTTTCTGCATACGTGTTCGTTTCATGCATCCGAGACTTTTCCCCCTTGTCCGTTTTCCAATCCGACACTCCTATGTCCTCCAGCGCCCCCTTTTACCTCTTCTCGTGTGCGGGTGTTAAACATTCTCGGAATGGACCGAGGTTTGACAAGCGACCTTGGTATACCACCGGTAGATCGCCTGTCAAGTTTCGTGTCATTTGGAGTCTGTTTGATACTCCAATGGTTAACCGGGTATCCGCAAAGCCCTCTTTGTGTTGCAGCCCAACACCCCTCCAAAACAGCCCAATAACCCATCTAAGTCAGCTCCATCCTCTCGGCCGTTTGATCACGATCGCGTGGCCATAAACCGCTCTCCATTTGGACACTCCTACCTCCTCCTAGCTATAAATATGCCCTCCCCGTCCAAATTCGCGGATGAATTCTCCTAACCCTAGCCTCCTTCTTCCTCCGCGCCCGGACACGTCCGCCCCCGCGCCGGACAAAAACCCGCGCCGCCGCCCGCAGCCACCCAGGGCGCACCACGTGGCCCCGACCACCGCGCGCCGTCCGCGGCCCGCCAGGCCCGCCGCCGGCCCCCGCGGCTCGCGCCCTCCCCGCGCCTGCCGAGCGCCTCCTCCCGCGGACCCTGCCTCCCCGCGCTCGGCTCTCATCCGCCGTCGTGAGCCCGACGCCGCCCAAGGACGCCGCCTCTTCACCAGATCCCGCGCGCGCCGGCCACCGCGCGGCCTCGCCGCGCCGTCAACGCCGCCGCCGCCACCTCCTACCGCCCCGCGCCACCGGATCCGGCCGAATCCGACCGGCCCCTCCGTCCCCGACCTCTCCGGCCGGCGTCCTCTTCCTCCCCGGCAAGTTCTCCGGCGAACTGCTCCGGCAAACCTCGTGGAACGCGCCAGATCCAGATCCAGTCAAACTCGAGGTTGACCCCGAAAATTCCTCCAAGTCCTTATTTCTTTCAGCATTCTGATGCCCTGTTCGGCATGCCATAACTCTCTGCCTATTGCTCTGATTCATGCATACAATATATAGAAATGTTAACCAGAGTATGCTCTTCATTTTGTTCCACTGTGCCATGTTTGTTTGAGGTGATCTAGATGCCCTAATCATCGTTGCAAAACTGCTATGTGATGTTAACTGCTGTCCGTTATCAGAATATGCTCATTTGTTATTTTTGCACCTTTTCGTGTGATTTCTTTTGAGCATTAAGTCTACATGTGTTATGAGCTACAACATGCCATCTTTGCCGTGGTGCAATCCATTCTTCATGATATGCCATGTATTGTTTGTTTTAAGCTTGCAAAGTAGCCTCCGTGATGTTGCTGTTATTTTTATGCCATGTATTCATGTTGCTACAGTGAGATCCATGCCTCTTTTGAGTATGATCAGTAAGGTTGTTTTGTTCATATGGTTATTCTATATCCATCCATGCTCCTGGTTGCATTTATAGAGTGCTCTAACATGTCTTAATCTTGCTCTACTTTTGCTATAAAATGTTCCTGGCAGATTGTTGACATGTTTAGCAATTTTTCCTAGCTTGTTGTTGTTGATCCGTGCATGCTATGTTATTGTTCTTGCCATTTCTAGCTTCTATGCCATGTCTATTTGCTGGAGGTATGCTTAGTTTGTCATGAAATGCCTCGTAGTGAGTGCATCGAGCTCGTAAACATGCCTACTTGTTATCTGTTTTGCCATGCTCCAGTTTTTCACTGTCTGAAATCTGTAATGAAACTTGCTATGCTTACATGGTTGCCATCATATCTTCTGATCCCTTTCGGCTCATGGTCAGTAAGGGACTCTTGTTATATGCTTTGATTAGATTCATTCATGCTCTAGTTTGACATGATAGCTTGCTGTAACATGTTGGTTTATAGCTCTAAACATTGCAACCTGATGTTATTTCTGCCATGTCATGTGAATTCTGCCAAGTCTGTGAACCTGTTATTATGTGCAATCTTGCCATGTCCTTTTGAGCATGTTCTAGTAGTTTCTGCAGATAGCTCAGTGCTAATGTTTTGTAATGCTTTAATTGTACATCGTGTCCATGCCTTTTGTTTTCATGTTCAGGTCCTGTAGCATGTTGTTTTGATGCTAGCAATATGCCTAGTTGCTGTTTTGGACAGCTTGTCCTTTAAACTTGTATAGGGTGTATGTGTTGAACCGTTGCTCCGTTTTGAGTGTGCTCTATATGAAACTTGCCTAGTTTTGCATGTAGTTTCATGTTACCTTATCGCATCCATGTTTGGAGTGTTTTTCCTTGATGTTTGAATGCATTTGGCATCAATGCCATGTTTATCTTGTTTTGCTCATATCTTCTAGGCCGTAGCTCCGAATCTGATGAACTTTATATGTAACTTGACTAGATTTCGTGTAGATCATCGTGGTGCACCTTAACTTGCTGTTTAACAACTTGAACATAAGGTTTATTCAGATCTGGACCAATTTCCAAATTTGCATATGAGGACTTACCGGATTTGTTATATGTTGTTTCCGGCCTCATTTAAACTTGCTTTGATGTGTTGCTCTTGTATGCATCATCTCTTGCCATGAGTAGCTTCATGTAGCCTTGTCATGCATCATACTTGGTTGAGCATCATGCCTTGTTCATGTGTGGTGTGTTCACCGTATTGTGTGCTTCTTCTCGATAGTTCCCGTTTTGTTGCGATCGTGAGGATTCGTTCGACTACGCTTGGTCCGTCTTCGTGGCTTCATCTTCTTCATGGACTCGTTCTTCTTCCTAGCAGGATTTCAGGCAAGATGACCGTCACCTTGGATCTCACTACTATCATTGCTATGCTAGTTGCTTTGTTCTATCGCTATGCTGCGTTACCTACCACTTGCTTATCAAGCCTCCCAAATTGCATGATAGCCCCTAACCTTTGTCACCCTTCCTAGCAAACTGTTGATTGGCTATGTTACCGCTTTGCTCAGCCCCTCTTATAGCATTGCTAGTTGCAGGTGAAGATGAAGATTGCTCCATGTTGGATTATGTTTATGTTGGGATATCACAATATCTCCTATATTATTAATGCATCTATATACTTGGTAAAGGGTGAAAGGCTCGGCCTTATGCCTGGTGTTTTGTTCCACTCTTGCCGCCCTAGTTTCCGTCATATCGGTATTATGTTCCTGGATTTTGCGTCCCTAACGCGGTTGGGTGATTTATGGGACCCCCTTGACAGTTCGCTTTGAATAAGACTCCTCCAGCAAGGCCCAACCTTGGTTTTACCATTTGCCTCACCACCACCTACCTTTCCCTTGGGTCGGCCAGCCCGAGGGTCATCTTTATTTTAGCCCCCCCGGGCCAGTGCTTCTCTAAGTGCTGGTCCAAACCGAGCGATGTCCGGCGCCCCCTGGGCAATCAGGGTCTATGCCAACCCGACGTCTTGCTCATCCGGTGTGCCCTGAGAACGAGATATGTGCAGCTCCTATCGGGATTTGTCGGCACAGCGGGCGGCTTTGTTGGTCTTGTTTTATTATTATGGAAATGTCTTGTAGCCAGGATTCCGAGACTGACCGGGTCTTCCCGGGGAGAAGGAATATCCTTCGTTGATCGCGAGAGCTTATCATGGGCTAAGTTGGGACACCCCTGCAGGGTTTTGAACTTTCGAAAGCCGTACCCGCGGTTATGTGGCAGATGGGAATTTGTTGATATCCGGTTGTAGTAAACTTGAAGAAAACTCTTCTAAAATACACCAACCGTGTGTGTAACCGTGAGTGTCTCTTTTCGGGTTTGATCGAGAGGAGAACACGGTTTCTGGGTTATGTCTGACATAAGTAGGAGTTCAGGATCACTTCTTGATCATTATTAGTTGACGACCGCTTGCTTTGCTTCTCTCCTCGCTCTTACTTGCGTATGTTAGCCACCATACATGCTTAGTCGCTGCTGCAACCTCGCCACTTTACCCCCTTTCCTTCCCATTAAGCTTTGCTAGTCTTGATACCCATGGTAATGGGATTGCTGAGTCCTCGTGGCTCACAGATTACTACAACACCAGTTGCAGGTACAGGTTATGCGATGATCATGACGTGAGAGCGATGTTTATTTGTGTTGGAGTTATTCTTCTGCTTCTTCTTTGATTGAGGGCTAGGTTCTTGGTCGGCAGCCTGGGCTAGCAGGGTGGATATTGTTTGAGTTGTTGTTTATGTTTCATCCGTAGTCGGATGTTGATATTGTATGTTGTATTGTTGTATTCATGTGACATTGTATTTCTTGGATGTATCCCCACTATTATGTAATGTTGATGTAATGATATCCACCTTGCAAAAGTGTCTTCAAGATGCGCTTCTATCCTTGGTGGGACCTTCGAGTTCCTTTAGGATAGGGTCGCATCTTGGGCGTGACACAGGTCCTAGATGATCATGCTCACCACTCCAGCCGGATGTCTAGTTTGTATTGCTTCCAATTTGGTTAAACTGCATCTGCTTAGCTTACACATTATACCTTTGAATATGACATGCCTTTCTGTTTTTGGTACATACTAGTACATCTGTGTATTAACCATGTTCTTGCATCAAACTAATGTTCTTATGTATCCCTCATCAATCACTTATGATGAGGCAGTCAGGCAAGTGGAATACTCCTCATTTAAAGAATGCAGCGTCAGCCTTCCGACTTGATTCTCAAGAAACAGCAAGGCTAGATGAAGATAGTGAACGTAGCTCTGTAGTTGATTACCGCATTTCCCCTACACTAGCATCGCAGGTGCTTGCTCTAACTTGGCAGCGTGATATGTGGTTGCATGTTGCATATGGTGTCTAGATTGTTATTCTTCCAATCTGGTTAAACTGCATGTGCTATTCTGCTTAGCTTATACGTTATACATGTTAATGTGACATGCCTACCTGTATTTAGCACATAGTACATCTGTCTATTAAGCATGTCCTCACATAAAACTATTGTTTTTTGTATCCCGCATAAATCAATATGACGAGACACCTTCAGTATATGCAGTGTGATATTAGTTGCATCTTTCATATGATTTATAGCATGCGCTGCTTCTAATTTGTTGAAATGCCATTTATGATGGGACACTTTTAACTTGGCAGAGTCATATTGGTTGCATCTTTCACGTGGTGTCTAGCTTGCATTGCTTCTTATTTGGTGAAACGGTTTCTGCTTAGTTTACACAAACAGTTGTGAATATGCCATGCCATCCTGTTTTTCGTATTATTCCATCCTGTAATCATGTGTTTGCCTTACATCAAAGTAGTGATTGTCAGTATCATGCACGAATGAGTTTTGAAGAGTTAATTTTATTGCTTTTTCTTGTCGGTTTTACTTGACAATTCAAAATAATAAAGCGGAAGGAAGTTAGCAAGGAAGCAGATGAAGGTGTTCCTTCCAAATGGAGGGCCTCTACAGATTCTACTCCTCCACCCCCCCCCAAGATGATTTCCAAGACAACACATGCATAGACACTCAACGTAGCTGTGTTGGTGATGAGCACGTCTCCCCTAGTGCACCATCACAGGTGCTCCCTCTAACTTGGCACTGTTATATGTGGTTGCATGTTATGTATGATGTCTAGCTTGTATTGCTTCTAATTTTGTTGAATTGCATCTGCTTACTTTACACATTATACTTGTGAATAAGACACGTGTTCCTGTTTCTAGAACATACAATATCTGTCTATCACACCATGTTCTTACATCAAAGTACATTTGTTCTGAAGAACTAAATTGTTATTCATTTTTCTTGTCGGCTTGACTTAACATGGCACAGAGAAAGAGGAAGCAAGACAGAACGACAAGGAAAGGGAAGCGGAACAATCCTGCAGATTCTGCTGGTACTGATGGTGCAATAGAAGGTCAAAGTCCAGCAGAAAATTGTACCGACATCGTATCCCATGCTACACGAGCTGCAGAAGAAGCCAAACAGAAACAAATAGCTTCCACCAAACAAGCAGAGACAACCCTAGTTGTTGCAACACCTTCCACAGTACCACCAGCTGCATGATTTACTCGTTCGCCAACTCAGCTAGCAGCATGTTCCCAAGCTCCCTTGCCACCTGACACTACTTCCGAAGCACTCTTGACACAAGATGAGTTGGCAAGATCAGATGAACTTTGTGAGCTCCAACGGCAAGAAGGTAGTTGTTGGAGTCAAGTTACAGTTGCATGCTTCTTTATATGTAGTCTCACAGTTTGATGTACACTAACACTTCCTATGTTTGTTGTTGGACTAGCACCTAGGCGCAAGAGGAAACAAACATCATGGATAATGCTCGATAGGTTAACTAAATCTAGAGAAGGAAGAATGGAGATCCGTTTTGAGGCAGGTTTAAAAAGGCCACGTGATGCTATAGAGTCAGCCAAGTTAGTATCAGAGGCAGCGGTTGCTGTTAGGTGTCATGTACGTATCCTCCCAACATGGATTCAGTACAGGAATGACAAAGACGAAACCCAGTTCAACACCTTCCTTGACCATTTATCTGTAAGTATGGTTATGTATGGAAACTAGTAATATTGTCTTGCTCTGTCAAATACTTTCTAGGTTGCTTATAATGAGACTCCCATAATTTTCAACAGATGTGGTTCAAGTTGGATAGCCAAGATGATGCAACCAGACAAGCTTGCACCCATGTTTTCAAGTCTGCTCTACGACAGTATCGGTATAACTTGAGGAAAACTCACTTTGAAGGCAAGGCTAACAGTGAACTTGCCCAAAAATCTTCAGTGGAAAATATATCTGATGAAGACTGGAGAGGCCTCGTTAAACACTGGTCCGATCCAAAGTATCAGGTACATTATATATATGTCATCAGATCACATGTTGAAGTCCTATTTACACATGTGCCACACAAATCTATCTTCTTGTAGGTGAACTGTTCAAAGAACAAGGCCAACCATACGAAAGTGAAATTCCAACAGACGACAGGATCTCGTAGCTATATTGCACACTGCGAGGCTCTTGTAATTAGCTGTTGTTTCACTCTTTTTGCTATACCATATTATCAGATCTATATTGACTTGTTCCAAATGCAGAGGAAAGCCCGCAAGGACCAAAAAGTACCTGAACCAAATGCTATGGAAATCTTCAAGGACTGTCACACCAGCAAGACGAAGGGCATGACTACACTAGTCAAAGTCGCTGTTGTAAGTCCTTAATCCTCATGCCTTTTAACTACTACTTACTCTAACTTATGCCTTGAACTGCATGGTTTGCAGCCAATGTCTATTACTCTTTTCAATTTTATACACAATTATCTTAGCGTATCATTGCACCTTACAAGGTTTAAAATAGAGGAGTGATGTTCCTTTGATCTTGACATGTAATCTAGTTCCGTGCTGGACTTGCCCACACAACGTTACAATTGCATGTTTGTCTGTTCTCAGTTGTTTTGTGATATGAATGATGTCATACTATGCTTACCATATTATAAACTTCGTCTCTTTATCCTTAGCCCTCAATACAATGTGAAGAAATAGACAATACATTAGCGATGGTACATGGTCATATGTTTGGAACCTGGTTTTATTATGTACTTTGCAATAAAATACAACTATTATTTTACATGGGTTCACCAGAATAAGTTCTGTATATAGACCAAAGCTATTTTGTTTGGTTTTGCTGCCTCCTTAATATCTTTTGTTCTGGTACTACTAATGTAAAACCACAAGTTTTCAGCGAGCTATGGAAAAAATGGTGGAACCGCCACCTTCTGAAGGTGGCGAGGCAACTATAACCGCAATGTCAGCTCTTGCTGTAGTGGGTCAGTACCTGTCCACTAACAGTGCCAAAAGCACATTCCTGCGTAATACTGGGTTGATTTTTAAGGCAATATCGTCCAAACTGCCTCATGATCAAGATATGCAAACTCAAAACAATGTTGTATCTGCGCTCCAGACACAAGTCCATTCCCTAACAGAGACCCTTTGTGAAACAAGGAGAGACATTGTTCGATGTTGTCAAGATATGCATGGTTTTGAAACCAGACTATCAGACATATGCTATGTTGTTCAGGAGCCTAGGATAACTGAAGGCGAAGGTTATGGTGCTCCATCAGACAATACAGCATGAAAACGTAATAGTCAGGTCAAATGAACTGAGCTTCTGAACTTCTGGTGGTGCATTTATCTCCTAGACTGTTAACTTTTATGCCAACCTTCCTTTTGTTTTATAGTTGTAATTTGTTTTGGTGCGATAAATTTGTTCTTAACGTGCAGTCACCGGCAGAAGAAAACAGCAAGCCATTTTTGTATAATGTAGGGTGTTCCCTATATTTGCACTGGTGGCGAACTTTGATGCCCACCGGCTGTAGTTAACATGGGCCTCCTACGGGCCGTAGAAACAATGGGCCTTCTAAGGGCCGTAGAAACAATGGGCCTTATACGGGTCATAGACACAATGGGCCTTCTATGGGCCGTATCATCAATGGGCCTTCTACGGGCTTATGATCGGTTGGCCAAACATGGGCCAATAACAGACCACATTATGGCTGTAAATGGGCTAAAGTTGAAATCGTCTGTTCATGGGCCGACCATAACGGGCCGTCGTTAATCGGTCGTATTTTGATGACGCTATGAAAACGGCCCAACGTATTAACGGGCCGACTGTAACCACGGGCTGAATTTAGCCCACAAGCAGAAAATGACAGTAACGGGCCGTAAGTAAACGAATGTGGAAATGAGCCCAAGAATAAATGGGCCCCGAGAAGGCCGAAAGATAACATGGGCTCGAAACGGCCCAACGGAGTAATGGGCCGTTAATGGGTATAAAGTGATACACTGTTCATTACGGGATAGTTTCACCACAGGCCGTTAATGGGTATAAAGTGATACACTGTTCATTACGGGCCAGTTTTACCACGGGCTGTTAATGAGCCGAGAGTAATAAGGGCCTCATATGGGCCGAAAGACGTCATGGGCCATACATGGGCCAGAAGTTACAACGGGCTGGAATTATATTGGACGGCCCAGATGACGCTACTGGGCCTAATTCGGTTAGGCCATAAACGGGCCCTGGGTTAGCGGGCTGTAAATGGGCTATATGCGAACATATCGTTAACAGGCTTGCCGTGGGCCGGCCCGCCACCTTTTGACCAAGTCAAACGGGCCGACCTTTTCACAGGAATGGGCCTCTGTTGGGCCTCTGTTGGGCCCGCCACCTTTTGACCAAGTCAAACGGGCCGACCTTTTCACAGGAATAGGCGCTTTGTGTCCAATGAGTGGATGACATCTGTCCCAACGGTGAGCCGACACGTGTTTCCTCCGGCCGATGATGATTTTACACGTGGAAAATCCCCATTGGTCGGGGCTATTAACGGGTTATCGGATCCAAAACCGGACCCGATAGCTTAACGGCGTTCCGTTACGGTGGATGCCACGTGTCGGTCACCCTTGACGAAAGCACTTCTGTAACGCGCGGTTTATCGTCATGGAAGTGGACACTTCCGTGATGATAATTTTGGTAATGTCATGGAACACTTCTACGACAGCACAGGTATGACTATCTTGATTCTGTCATAAATTTGTCATGGATGTACATGCATGACAGAAAACGTGACCTACTGTGACAAACACGTATCATCATGGAAGTGTATTTTTTGTAGTGATATGATGCAACGAGAAGGTTTTGTCGATCCTAAAGGTGCTAACAAAGTGTGCAAGCTCCGGCGATCCATTTATGGACTGGTGCAAGCATCTCAGAGTTGGAATATATGCTTTGATGAGGTGATCAAAGCATATGGTTTTATACAGACTTTTGGAGAAGCCTGTATTTACTAGAAAGTGAGTGGGAGCTCTGTAGCATTTCTATTATTATATGTGGATGACATATTGTTGATTGGAAATGATATAGAATTTCTGGATAGCATAAAAGGATACTAGAATAAGAGTTTTTCAATGAAAGACCTCGGTGAAGCTGCTTATATAAGGGGCATCAAGATCTATAGAGATAGATCAAGACGCTTAATTGGACTTTCACAAAGCACATACCTTGATAAAGTTTTGAAGAAGTTCAAAATGGATCAGTCAAAGAAAGGGTTCTTGCCTGTGTTACAAGGTGTGAAATTGAGTGAGACTCAATGCCCGACCACTTTAGAAAATAGAGAGAAAATGAAAGTCATTCCCTATGCCTCAGCCATAGGTTCTATCATGTATGCTATGTCGTGTACCAGACCTGATGTGTGCCTTGCTATAAGTCTGGCAGGGAGGTACCAAAGTGCATCGGGTCTGGATGAAGGAGTTCATATCCAATCTATGTGTAATACCTAGTGCATCGGGTCAAATGAAAATCTTTTGTGACAATACTGGAGCAATTGCCTTGGCGAAGGAATCCAGGTTTCACAAAAGAACCAAACACATCAAGAGACGCTTCAACTCCATCCGTGATCAAGTCAAGGAGGGACACATATAGATATGCAAAATACATACGCATCTGAATGTGGCAGACCCGTCGACTAAGCCTCTTCCACGAGCAAAACATAATCAGCACCAAGACTCCATGGGTGTTAGAATCATTACAATGTAATCTAGATTATTGACTCTAGTGCAAGTGGGAGACTGAAGGAAATATGCCCTAGAGGTAATAATAAAGTTGTTATTTTATATTTCCTGATATCATGATAAATGTTTATTAGTCATGCTAGAATTGTATTAACCGGAAACTTGATACATGTGCGGATACATAGACAAAACACCGTGTCCCTAGTAAGCCTCTACTAGACTAGCTCGTTAATCAAAGATGGTTGAGTTTCCTAACCATAGACATGTGTCGTCACTTGATGAACAGGATCACATCATTAGGAGAATGATGTGATGGACAAGACCCATCCATTAGCTTAGCATATTGATCGTTTAGTTTTATTGCTATTGCTTTCTTCATGTCATATACATATTCCTTTGACAATGAGATTATGCAACTCCCGGATACCGGAGGAATGCCTTGTGTGCTATATATCAAACGTCACAACATAACTGGGTGATTATAAAGATGCTCTACAGGTATCTTCGAAGGTGTTTGTTGGGGTAGCATAGATCGAGATTAGGATTTGTCACTCCGAGTATCGGAGAGGTATCTCTGGGCCCTCTCGGTAATACACATCATAAGAAGCCTTGCAAGCAATGTGACTAATCAGTTAGTTGCGGGATGATGTATTACGGAACGAGTAAAGAGACTTGTCGATAACGAGTAAAGTGTTTCGGAGGTATCGGGTACATATCGGGTCACCGGAAGGGGTTCTAGGCACCCACCGGCAAACTATATGGGCCTAATGGGCCAAGAGGGGAAACATAGCAGCCAACAGGGGCTGCTGCGCCCCCATATGGGCCGCACCAGGGGAGAAAGGAAAGAGGGAAGAGAGAAAGGAAGGCGAGGGATCCGGCCTCCCCCTTCCTTCCCTCCTCCCTCCTCTTTCCTTTCCCCTCCGGTGAAAAAGGAAAGGGGCCGGGGGGCGAATTGGACAAGGCCCCCAAGTAGGATTCCTCCTACTTGGGGCGCCCCATGGATGTCCCCTCCCCCTCCCACCTATATATACGTGGGGAGGGGGCGCCTAGAACACACACGAACAATTGTTAGCCGTGTGCGGAGCCCCCCTCCACAGTTTACGCCTCCGGTCATATTCTCGTAGTGCTTAGGCGAAGCCCTGCGTGGATCACTTCACCATCACCGTCAACACGCCGTCGTGCTGACGAAACTCATCTTCCTTGACACCTTTGCTGGATCAAAAATTCGAGGGACGTCATCGAGCTGAGCGTGTGTAGAACTCCGAGAAGCCGTACGTTCGGTGCTTAATCGGTCGGAACAAGAAGAAGTTCGATTATATCAACCGCGTTGTTAAACGCTTCCGCTTTCGGTCTACGAGGGTACGTCGACACACTCTTCCCCTCCCCCTCGGTGCTATGCATCTCCTAGATAGATCTTGCATGAGCATAGGAATTTTTTTGAAATTACATGCTACATTTCCCAACATCTGTATGGATCAACCTCATTCCTTTTGGCAAACGCCACACATCTTGTTGTGATTAGAGACTCACGTCATGGAACTAAAATTGAGTCTTACGTTGCATGGTACTTGGCAGCAGCGGCGCTCTTCAGGGCTGCAAAACTAGTCGAGTTCGACCGAGTTGGATTAGGATAACCTCAACTTGTACTAAAATTCAAAGGAGCTCAAACAGAGCGAAGCCCAAGGTCGAGTTGTAAAAAGTGGGTCGTGCTCAGCTTGTAATGATCTCGAGCTAAATAAGATGTTTTTTTAGTAATCTAGGACAAATTTCACGCAAAGTAGGCCACAACACAACATAATAAACCATTATAGAGTGCAACTTATCCTCTCTCAACTGAATACTAGTACTTAATAGCAAGAGAAGAAAACGACAGTGAACTTTGGTCAAAATAGCTCCATATTTAAGACATGGCTAACCACATACCATATTAGGGCTAAATTTTCTCCGCACTTAATTAAGCTTTCATGTTTGGTACTAGGTAAAATGAAGAAAAGTCGTGCACAACATATATGTTAATATTTTTTTTGACTATCTATATGGTAATATATCCCACTTTTTGAATATATATATATATATATATATATATATATATATATATATATCAAAGTTATGTAATATAATTATATGATATCGGACTATCAAGCTAAAATTGAGTGAGCTAATGTTGGCTCAAGATCAAGTCATTTATCTATCGAGCTACATAAAGTGTTCATACTCAACTCATTTTTTTCGAGTCGATCTCGATTCGAGCCAAAATACGGGTCCATCTCAAGCGGCTCATGAGCCTTGAGCTTCTCTTGCAGCCCTAGTTTCCACTTGCCGAGGGTTGCGCCCTGAGGGCATTTCTAACCGATCCCCTATATATAACGAAGGATCCGGCGGAGTAAACCAATTTAATGGAGTAAACTTACTTTTTGGTTTAGGCATTTCGTCAAACATCTGCTATGGGTGTCCGCAATGCTGGTGACCATGCCGGAAACGATGGTGTCCGTGACGATGGTGACCGTGCCGGAAAGCAGCAGCAACAACGGCGGGGCAGCAGCGGCATCGGAGGCTCAGGGGAGGAAGGGCGAGGAAGCAGCGGTCGGAGGCGAGGCCTGCCGGCGACGAGGACGACAGAGCAGCGGTCGGAAGAAGGGAGACGGAGCAGCAAGGGGGAGGCGAGGTCGTCGTCGTCGACAAGGGAGCTTCACGCGAGTCGTCGGCCGGCCACAAGGAGGCCTTTGCATGATTTTTTTTATCCTCAGACGCCTCAAGACGGAGTATATTTAAGGGAGGAAGAGGTGTCGGAGGATAATTTTTCCTCCACTAACCGTTTTAGGAGATCGGTTAGGTGCGTATTAGAAGAGTAAAACCGACTTTTTGCTCAACTAACAACGGATATGGGTTGGTTAGAAATGCCCTGATCTGAGTCTCAGAGACAACTTTAGCCAAAGAAAACATTAATCATTGATTGTATATCCAGATATCCTCTCTTGAGCTTGTGCACTTCTAGATATCCTTGCGAATGTAAGATTCCATAAGGAGATGGATCCCTTCCTTCTAGTTATTGGCCGCAGTGCTGCACATAGGATGAAGCGTGACAGCCCAACCACTTGGACATTGTGTGTTGGTCCTAACAAATGAATCGTTTTAAGGTGTACAGGGAATAATTTAAGTATAGCCAAAGAAGCTCCACTTTCACCAACCCATTTGAACCGATCTTTGCCACAACACTATAGAAGAGTCATTTTCCCCTTAACACCAAACAAAAGCCGATCGCTTTGGGCGCACAAAACAAATACTAATTCAGAGCACTGATTAAAGATTGGCCAACCAGAAACAAGGAGGGAGCAGAAAGGAGAAAAGTAAATATATTCAGAAAAGACAGCTCAACTCGAAAGATATTGATGTTTCTTTTCTGACAAGCATCCGCGAATTGGCATGTCAGGCTCACAGGCAGTTTCTCTGCCACCCGCAGCTCAATCAAGAAAATGGAGAAAAGCGTTGGCAGAGAAGCACATTCAATTCACCATAGTTAAACCGAGGCAAATAGTATCGGTTTGAACAACAACTAATATGAGACGAAGGAAGTACTACGTAACAAAGGACTCTACAAATTTATTGTGCACAACCGAAATCAGATACACCAGAACGCGTAAGCTTAATTACTTTCACCCAAATAGGCACAAATGACACAATAATTAACCATGCCTCCTCCAGTGGTACGTACGGTACGATTGATCACACCAGCCAGTGGTGATTGATCAAGCATCGTCAAGAAGTGTTTCATCTTCTTCTTGTACGAGAAGACTCCTTTGCGTTACAGAATACAGATAGACAACAGTACTAATTGATGAGGCATGCAGGTAGTAAGAAGGAATGAAGCAGGGTTTAATGAAGGGAATCAGCCCCTGCACTGGGTGATGGCGCTGCATCCGCGGGAGTAGGGGTTGGCCTCGGCGCCGGGCTGGCAGTTGTAGTAGGAGGCCCCGCGCTGCGAGCACGGCACGTTGTCCCGCCGCAGCGCGTCGTAGCCGATGTACCCGGACCCGTCCTGCAGCACCCGCCGCTTGCCGGCCATCGCCGCCACCTCGCTCTCGCCCTCGCTGTCCACGCCGAAGAACTCCATGCACTCGCCCACCGTGCCCCGGCACGTCCGCCCGCCCCGGCGCATCACCACGGCCGCCGCCGCGCCGCCGAGGCCCATCCCGCCGGCGCCCTTCAAGGCCGAGGCCGGGGACGGGGCCAGCGCCGCCGCCGCGGCCAGGGCCAGGAGGAACGCGACGCCGGCCGGCAGCAGCTTCGCCATTTGGCTGCGGGTGGTGGCTGGCTGTGGACGGAGGAACCAAGAAAGCCGTGGCGATTTGTGGAGCTGCGGGCGTGTGTGAGGGGTGCGGTGCGGTGGGGTGGCGGGTTATATTGGCATTTGGCAATGGCGGGACGGCCGCAGTAGGTGAGAAGAGAAAGAAAGAGGAGGGAGGGAGAGATGGCGCGTCGCGTCGCGTCGGTGTGGCACTGTCGCGTAACAGCGATCGTTGGTTGGTCCGGAACTCCGGATCGAGATCAAGATTGCCGCCGTATGATCGGCCTGAGCACGTCACGGAATCCATCGTTTTGGAGCATTCCGGTAATACTGGGTATGGATTGGATGGTTCGATTCGTGGCGGTGCGTGCACATTGGATCACGAGACGAGACGAGACGATGCATCTTGGGCGTTGGACCAGGTGCCCGGGAGAACTGAAAAAGAAGAATTGGAGTAATTCTCCCATCTCTATGCTGCTCACATGCCACGACAAGTTGCTACATCTTTGGGTGGTTAACCGCGTGCGCCCCTGGGGATGACTTGCATCTGCTTTTGTTTTCAGTAAACCGTTACTAGCTTATGTACTTTCTAGTGTCATTTCGAGTGTTCGGCTGTATTTACTCGTGCGCATCAATGGCTAGTAGTACGACGTCGTAGATATGAACAGCGCACCATCGTACAACTTGGGCACATCAATAACAGACGTTATGGGGTGTCAGATGGACAAGCTAGAGAGCGCTTTCGATGCCTAGCTTCAGTGCTACTCCTTTCATGGGCAACATACTCTATGTACGTACGCGTACCTGCGTGACAGCTTCGTTTAGTGCTCCTAGCTACTAAATGGTCCTGTCCCCGCAAAAAAAGAAAAAAAACTAAATGGTCTAGCACTAGACAGTGGGTGTGTTCCAGGTCAACAGCGAGAGGCCGTTAGCTTAACTGATTAACCATGTGGCGAATTCAATGCAGGTCCTTTTTCAACTTTAAGTGCAAACCAAGGTTCTCGCTTGGCCCAAAGTTAGAGCAGCTCTAGCTGCGAGCATCTACACTCGCAAAACCCAAATCTAGACCCTCAAACTCTCGGACATGTCTGGACGCGTTTACGAGCAGTGACCGGGCAATCCTCGTTATTCCTTCTCTGCATTCAAATACCCCATGTTTGACACCTTAAATCCATACAAAACATGCACAATAAAATCTACAGACTACGTAGAGCGCCTAAGCTAGCATATACTACTAGTTTTAGTTGGATATGTCCATGATCTCCTGGCGGGCTCCCGATTGGATATGTCCATGATCTCCCGGCGGGCTCCCGATAGATGACCGGCTGACATAACTCCGACTCCGACTCCGACTCAAGATAGGCGAATATTTCATCAATATCCATGCAACGCTGGCCGAGGATGTGGCGGTTCACCTCCACCCCCGCCTCTGACTCGATGGAGCCGAGGATGGCCGCCACCTCGGCCTAGGCCAGCTCGTACTCCGCCAGCACCTTGGCGGCATGCCCGGAGCGGGAGGTACCAGGTCCGCCTCGCCCGCGTCGTCGTGCTCCTACTCCGATTGCGCGTCCTCCATGGTCGTGCCCACCTCCACATCCGCGTACGCCTCCTCCTTCATGGCCGTCTTCTGCTCCACCTCCACCTCCTCCTCCCGTTCAGGCGAGTCCGAAGGCAGGCCGGCTGCGATCCGAGCTTCACGCTTAGCCCGGATCTCCGATTCCACATGGGACCCAACCGTCAGTCCGCTAGGTGTTCACGGCTTCAACCTTTCGAAATGTTATGTTTACGTGTTCAGTACTTCCACCTTTCGAATTTTATGTTTACGTGTTCAGTACTTCAACCTTTCGAAATGTTATGTTTACGTGTTCACATGCTTAATTTTTTGGTGATTTAGAAAAATATTTATGCTTTTTAAAAAAGTCCATGCGATTTAAAAAGTATTTATGCATTTTAAAAAGAATGTTGACGCATTTCAAGAAATGAATGTATACAATTTTAAAGTGAGTGAGCGTACAAGGGATGATGTATAGCTAGATGTAGGAGGGCGGCCATCACGTCCGCACGGTACAGCTTGATGAGATTAGTTTTAATGATAGCAGACATTCATTTTCGATGGTGTGGTTTAGTGGCATGTGTGCGTGAGTTTAGGGTTTAGGCAGTGGCCGTATCATGTTGGGGATTAATCATCGTTCGGGCACATTACGATCAAGTGGACATCGTGACTACGAAAGTGAAGGCTAGAAGGAGGATAAACGACAACACAGATGAGATGCTATGTTAAAGTAGATAACATGGATCTGTGAAGGGGTCTTGGGTCGTGTTTATTGTGCCGGGAGCATGTGTTTTATTCTCTTTTATTGCAACACACAGACATGTAGTATGTACGTACTACCTGCGAAGGAGATTACAGTTTTCCATCAATCTCTGGTTTTGTCTGTACGTATAAATCCAGGACCTGCATTTCCTACGCATGTACGTATCGTAAATGCAACGCCCCTACACTACCGTAGATAACAAATGCAAGGTGTCAGGCACGCAATATACGTGGAGGCATCGTCCCCGGCCTTGGGAGTAATTCGGGTGGCCGGATCCATGGATGCGCGTGGGCGCGTATGCGCGATGAATGAATTGACGAAATAGTCGTGACGAACGGAATCGGAGCTAGTGGTTACACCGGCCGGCTGGCCGGCACGGATCAAACCAGTTCAATGCAATGCATATTCGAATGGTCGGTACACGCACGTACTACGTCGCGATCGGCCGATGCACGACGTGCCATCGGTCGGCAGGGCGAACAAGAGGCATGGCCGCCGGAGCGCGTCAGAAATTATTCGTTCGTTCGTTTCGTGTCGTGTGACATACGCACGCGCGGTAGCTGGGAACATACGCGCTGCAAGTCGTGCTACGCTGTCGTCACCTACGATCAATTGTTCGACGAAAGCTCCTGCTGCTGCTAGCACGTAACATCATCTTCTGTCCACAACTATTCTGCTAAGTTTGTTCGATCGGTCGTCACTGCAGCCGTCCTTCCGTTCACTTTAGTTAGACAATAATAATCGAGCTGCTTAATTTAATCGACTGTTCGAACCTGCGACTGCGAGCTATAGCTGCTATTTATGTGTCGCTGTCGACTAGCTGCTGACCTTGTCGAGTAGAGCTGCAGCAGATGCATCGCTTTTGTCCAAATCGTCCTCTTTGTTTTTTTTAACATAACAGTATCTGTCCAAATCGTCTTCTCCTTTTTCTTCTGAATGGCAATGGAAGAAAGGTGTGCAGGGAAACATCGAATGTCCGCCTTCAACCGCCAACATAATGTAGTTGTGACACGGGAAGCGAGCGCACGCTCAGAAAATCCTCTATTTTCCTTTCAAAAAATGGAGGATAGCACCCCAATAACGCACACCCAGCTCAAAATAAAACAAAATTACGCACACAATTATTCATTAGTAATTATTTAACTGTGTCTAGCAAAGTGTTGCATTGTTGTCGTACGAATTGATTTACTAAAAAATAAAAACAAAAACCGAGGCCATACAACATGGATTTACCCAATAACACGATCTTCACAGTCCTACCACAAACCATATAACATAGAGAAACACTTATAATTCATTATCTAATCCGATATATGAATATGGAATTCCCTTCTATGTAGTTCGAACAATTCACATTATCATTTCAATTTGATTTCAATTTGTACTTTTTACCTGCTTCACTTCTCCCCAATAGAGTTTAGAAGTAACAATTTATTGGTTGATTGTATCCTTAACCATTTATTTTTTGACACGAGGAACTACTCGCCATGAATCCAATAATTGTTGTTGCTTCTGTTATTGCCGCTGGATTGGCCGTAGGGCTTGCTTCTATTGGACTTGGAGTTGGTCAAGGTACTGCTGCAGGACAAGCTGTAGAAGGTATTGTGAGACAGTCAGAAGCAGAACATAAAATATGAGGTACTTTTGCTTAGTCTAGCTTTTATGAAAGCTTTAACAATTTATGGACTAGTTGCGCCACGCGCCCCATCTGGCCCAACACTACATCTCCCCTCCAACCTTATCCACAGTTCTAAATTTCTTAGTGGCAACCTCATTCTACCCCTTTTCTATAAAAGGATGCTCAGGCAAAGCATTAAGTAACTTGAGAAGCCTCCCCCAAGCTTGTGGGAGACTCTCTTCTTTAATTTGCACAAAGTTGTATATTTTCTTTAAAGCAGCTTGTTTCTTATGAGCAGGGAAATATTTAGCAGAGAAGTAATAAATCATATCTGGAGACTACGCACACAACCAGGATCAAGAGAATTAAACCATATCTTAGCATCACCCTTTAATGAGAAGGAAAATATTTTGAGTATATAAAAGTGGCGCGATCTCTCATCATTAGTAAACATGGTGGCTATATCAATTAATTTAGTAAGATGTGCCATAATAGTTTCAGATTCGTAGCCATGGAAAGGACCAGATTCAACCAAAATAATTATATCAGGATCAACAGAGAATTCATAATCCTTATCGGGAACACAAATAGGTGAAGTAGCAAAAGCAGGATCAGGCCTCATTTTATCTCTAAGTGATTCTTTGTTCCATTTAGCTATTAACCTTCTAAGCTCATCGTTATCATTGCAAGCTAAAATAGCAGCAGAAGCTTCTCTATCAAAAATATAACCTTCAGAAATAATAGGCCTATCCTCATCATCATTTTCATCAATATTATCAGATTCAATAATTTCTTTCTCTCTAGCCCTAGCAATTTGTTCATCAAGAAATTCACTAAGGGGCACAGTAGTATCAAGCATAGAAGTAGTTTCATCATAAGTATCATGCATAGTAGAAGTGGCATCATCAATAACATGCGACATATCGGAACGAATAGCAGAAGCAGGTTTAGGTGTCTCTAGCTTACTCATAACAGAAGGTGAATCAAGTGCAGAGCTAGATGGCAGTTCCTTACCTCCCCTCATAGTTGAGGGATAAATTGTTGTCTTAGCGTCTTTCAAGTTCTTCATAGTGTCCAGCAAATATAAATCCCAAGTGACTCAAAGAATAGAGCTATGCTCCCCGGCAACGGCGCCAGAAAAAGGTCTTGATAACGCACAAGTATAAGGGATCGCAACAGTTTTCGAGGGTAGAGTATTCAACACAAATTTATTGATTCGACACAAGGGAAGCCAAAGATTATTCTCAAGTATTAGCAGCTGAGTTGTCAATTCAACCACACCTGAAAACTTAGTATCTGCAGCAAAGTGTTTAGTAGCAAAGTAATATGACAGTGGTGGTAACGGTAATAAAAGTAAAGGAAGCAAAAGTAATATTTTTGGTATTTTGTAGTGATTGTAACAGTAGCAACGGGAAAGTAAATAAGCGTAAACTAGTATATGGAAAGCTCGTAGGCACCGGATCAGTGATGGATAATTATGCCAGATGCGGTTCATCATATAACAGTCATAACATAGGGTGATATAGAACTAGCTCCAATTCATCAATGTAATGTAGGCATGTATTCCAAATATAGTCATACGTGCTTATGGAAAAGAACTTGCATGACATCTTTTGTCCTACCCTCCCGTGGCAGCGGGGTCCTAATGGAAACTAAGGGATATTAAGACCTCCTTTTAATAGAGAACCGGAACCAAGCATTAGCACATAGTGAATACATGAACTCATCAAACTATGGTCATCATCGGGAGTGGTCCCGAATATTGTCATTTCGGGGTTGCCGGATCATAACACATAATAGGTGACTATATACTTGCAAGATAGGATCAAGAACTCACATATATTCATGAAAACATAATAGGTTCAGATCTGAAACCATGGCACTCGGGCCCTAGTGACAAGCATTAAGCATAGCGAAGTCATAGCAACATCAATCTCAAAACATAGTAGATACTAGGGATCAAACCCTAACAAAACCAACTCGATTACATGATAAATCTCATCCAACCCATCACCGTCCAGCAAGCCTACGATGGAATTACTCACGCACGGCGGTGAGCATCATGAAATTGGTGATGGAGGATGGTTGATGATGACGACGGCGACGAATCCCCCTCTCCGGAGCCCCGAACGGACTCTAGATCAGCCCTCCCGAGAGGTTTTAGGGCTTAGTGGCGGCTCGGTATCGTAAAACGCAATGATTTCTAATCCTCTATTTTGTTCTCCCCGAAAGCCAATATATAGAGTTGGAGTTGGCGTCGGAAGGTCTCTAGGGGGCCCACGAGGTAGGGGGGCGCGCCCTAGGGGGGGCGCCCCCACCCTCATGGACAGGGTGTGACCCCCTTGGTCTTCATCTTTGGCGAGGATTTTTTATTATTTATTGTAAGGTATTCCGTGGAGTTTCAGGTCATTCCGAGAACTTTTGTTTTCTGCACATAAAACAACATCATGGCAATTCTGCTGAAAACAGCGTCAGACCGGGTTAGTTCCATTCAAATCATACAAGTTAGAGTCCAAAACAAGGGCAAAAGTGTTTGGAAAAGTAGATACGACGGAGACGTATCAACTCCCCCAAGCTTAGACCCTTGCTTGTCCTCAAGCAATTCAGTTGACAAACTAAAAGAGAAAAAGAAAAACTTTTACAAACTCTGTTTGCTCTTGTTGTTGTAAATATGTCAAGCCGGCATTCAAGTTATCAGCAAAGATTATAACTAACCACACTTGCAATAATTCTCAGGTCTCATAATTACTCATATCAATAGCATAATCAACTAGCGAGTCATAATAATAAATTTCGGATGACAACACTTTCTCAAAACAATCATAATATGATATAACAAGATGGTATCTCGCTAGCCCTTTGTGAGACTGCAAAACATAAATGCAGAGCACCTTTAAAGATCAAGCACCGACTAAACATTGTAATTCATGGTAAAAGAGATCCAATCATAGTCACACCCAATATAGATTAATAGTGATGAATGCAAATGACAGCTGTGCTCTCCAGCTAGTGCTTTTTAATAAGAGGTTGATGACTCAACATAAAAGTAAATAGATAGGCCCTTCGCAAAGGGAAGTAGGGATTTGTAGAGGTGCCAGAGCTCGATTTTGAAATAGAGAGAAATTATATTTTGAGCGGTATGCTTTCATTGTCGACATAGCAACTAAGAGATGGCGATATCTTCCATGTCACACACATTATAGGCGGTTCCCAAACAGAATGGTAAATTTTATACTCCCCCTCCACCAACAAGCATCAATCCATGGCTTGCTCGAAACAACGAGTGCCTCCAACATACATCAGGTACCAGGGGGAGTTCTGTTTACAATTAATTTTGATTTAGTTTGCGTAAAGCATGAGACTGGGCTTCCCGGTGACCAACCATTTTCTCGTGAGTGAGGAGAGGAGTCCACTCCTCTTGAGAATAACCCGCCTAACATGGAAGATAAGGGCAGCCTTGGTTGATACATGAGCTATTCGAGCATACAAAACAGAATGTTTATTTGAAGGTTTAGAGTTTGGCACATACAAATTTACTTGGAACGGCAGGTAGATACCGCATATAGGAAGGTATAGTGGACTCATCTGGAATAACTTTGGGGTTTAAGGGATTGGATGCACAAGCAGTATTTCCGCTTAGTACAAGTGAAGGCTAGCAAAAGACTGAGAAGCGACCAACTAGAGAGCGACAACAGCCATGTACATGCATTAAAATTAATAAACATTGGATGCAAGCATGAGTAGGATATAATTCACCATGAACATAAATATCATGAAGGCTATGTTGATTTGTTTCAACTACATGCGTGAACATGTGCCAAGTCAAGTCACTTAAATCATTCAAAGGAGGATACCACCCCATCATACCACATCATAACCATCGCAATAGCATGTTGGCACGCAAGGTAAACCATTATAACTCATAGTTAATCAAGCATGGCACAAGTAACTATGATCTCTAATTGTCATTGCAAACATGTTTATTCATAATAACCTGAATCAAGAACGATGAACTCATCATATTTACAAAAACAAAAGAGGTCGAGTTCATACCAGCTTTTCTCATCTCAGTCAGTCCATCATATATCATCATAATTGCCTTTCACTTGCACGACTGAACGATGTGAATAATAATAAGAGTGCACGTGCATTAGACTAAGCTGGACTCTGCGAGCATTCAATAAACAGGAGAAGACAAGGTAATATGGGCTCCGGGTTAAATCAACAATAATGCATATAAGAGCCACTTCAACAATTTAATCATGGTCTTCTCCTATCGACCCCCAAAGAAAAGAAAAGAAATAAAAACTATTTACACGGGAAAACTCCCAACAAGCAAAAAAAGAACGGGAAATATTTTTGGGTTTTCTTTTTAATTACTACTACAACAGAAAAGTAAACTACTACTAATTTTTTTTGTTTTTCTTAAGGTTTAGCAAACACACAAGAAGAAAGCAGGAAAAAGAAAATAAACTAGCATGGATATTACAGTGAAAGAGTATGAGCACCGACATTTAGCAATGAGTGTGTGTGTGAACATAAATGTAATGTCGGTGAGAAATACGTACTCCCCCAAGCTTAGGCTTTCGGCCTAAGTTGGTTTATTGCTAGGGATAGCCTGGCGGATACCCGTAGGTGTAGCTGGGGTCGTACTGCGACGAAGAATAGTTGGGGTTGTACTGCGACGAAGAATAGTTGGGGTTGTACTGCGATGCAGCGGTTATCGCATCCTGAGCTGCAGCATGGAGCCGGGCTGCCTCCGCTCTCCTCTCGTACTCATCCGCCTCCTCTCTAGTAATAGTATATCTTCGTTTTGCCTGAGAATCAAAGAAGGCAGGAGCAGGGAGAGTAATACGGACAACATGTCGTTTGTTAAAAATTAAATGATATAAGAGAGGTGATCCAGGCCTCTCGACAAACTGCTGCGAAGCCATAGAGTTATAATCTAAATATGCAGGAGGCAACTCCGTATCACCCTCACGAATGTCTATCTCAAGAAAATTAGCTAAGCGGGTTGCATAAATTCCTCCAAAGAAATCTCCATTATATCTATTATGATGCAACCTACGAGCTACAATGGCTCCCATATGATAAGATTGGTCTCCTAACACAGCATTCCTGAGAATGCTAAGGTCAGGGACACACATGTGACATGCTTCATCCTTAGCATTTATGCATCTACCGATGAAGAGAGCAAAATAATGTATAGCAGGAAAGTGAATGCTCCCTATGGTAGCCTGCGTTATATCTCTAGATTCCCCTACAGTTATACTAGCAAGAAAGTTTCTAAATTCAGATTTAGGGGGATCCCTAACACTGCCCCATTGTGGAAGTTTGCAAGCAAAAGTGAAATCCTCTAAGTCCATGGTATAAGATTTGTCATAAAGATCAAACATGACTGAAGGAGAATTACGCGAAGATGAATACTCAAACCTCCTCACAAATGAACTTGTGAGATCATGATACTGGGGGCATTTGTCAGCCTCAAAGTCCTCAAGACCGGCATTACGCAAATATGTTTTAAATTCTTCTTTGATTCCCGCACGATCCATAAAATTTTCCGACGGTCATTCGCAAGGCCGCACTAGAGCGTCTCTTGGTGGTTCCTCGTCAGCATCACACATAGCAAGCCTGGTCCTTGCTTCTTAGAGGAACCACCTTGGAACATCTTCCTAAGCATATTGCTTTTCTCTAAAAAAAATCTGAAATTTTTAGTAACTTCAAACAAAAGTGAACCAACTTCAATAAAACTGATAGCAACTACTCCTACAAGTGCCTAGAGCCTATATCAAGCATTAGAACTACTTGGAACCATATAAATTTGACATGCAAGCTCAAGAACATGGTCACCTATGCAACACAAATTTGCAAAGAACAAAGCACTAGAACAAAAACTAATTGGACCAATGGAGGAGTCACATACCAAGGAACAATCTCCCCAAGTAGTTTTGCGAGAGGTGCTTTGAGCAAGGAGATCGAAAATCACAGCAAAGAGGGCTGGAACTCGTGCTTGAGTTGGTTTTTCGTGTTTGTGTGAGGAAGAGGAAGAAGATGGGTGCTGGTATAAGTGGAGTAGGGCGACCGTGGGCCCATGAGGCAGGGGGCGCGCCCTCCACCCTCGTGGCCAGGTGGCAGCTCCCCCCGCGGTAATTTTTGCACAATAAATCCTCAAATATTCCCGAAAAATCATATTAAATTGGCATGGCATTCTGAGGACTTCTATTTTCGGGATATTTTTATATTGCACGGATAAATCAGGAAACAGATAGAAAATACTATTTTTACTTTATTTCAACTAAATAACAGAAAGTATAGAGAGGGTACAGAAGGTTGTGCTTCTAGTTTCATCCATCCCATGCTCATCAAAAGGAATCCACTAACAAGGTTGATCAAGTCTTGTTAACAAACTCATTCCGATTAACATGAAACCGGAGAAATTTCGAATAGCACTAGGTTACCTCAACGGGGATATGCACATCCCCAATAATAAGTATATCATATTTCTTTTTGACGGTAGGAAGACGAAATTCAAAACCTCCAAATATAATCGATGGGAATTTTTCCAATAGAGTTGATACTATGAACTTGAGGTTGTTTCCTCGGAAAGTGTACCTTATGCTCATTACCATTAACATGAAAAGTGACATTGCCTTTGTTGCAATCAATAACAGCCCTTGCAGTATTAAGAAAAGGTCTTCCAAGAATAATAACATACTATCATCCTTGGGAATATCAAGAATAACAGTCCGTTAAAATAGTAACGTTTGCAACCACAACAGGCACATCCTCACAAATACCGACAGGTATAGCAATTGATTTATCAGCCATTTGCAAAGATATTTCAGTAGGTGTCAACTTATTCAAGTCAAGTCTACGATATAAAGAGAGAGGCATAAAACTAACACCGGCTCCAAGATCACATAAAGCAGTTTTAACATAGTTTCTTTTAATGGAGCATGGTATAGTAGGTACTCCTGGATCTCCAAGTTTCTTTGGTATTCCACCCTTAAAAGTATAATTAGCAAGCATGGTGGAAATTTGAGCTTCCGGTATCTTTCTTTTATTTGTAACAATATCTTTCATGTACTTAGCATAAGGATTCATTTTGAGCATATCAGTCAATCGCATATGCAAAAAGATAGGTCTAATCATTTACACAAAGCGCTCAAAATCCTCATCATCCTTTTTCTTGGATGGTTTCGGAGGAAAAGGCATGGGTTTCTGAACCCAAGGTTCTCTTTCTTTACCATGTTTTCTAGCAACAAAGTCTCTCTTATCATAACGTTGATTCTTTGATTGTGGGTTATCAAGATCAACAGCAGGTTCAACTTCTACATCATTATCATTACTAGGTTGAGCATCGTCATGAACATCATCATTAACATTTTCACTAGGTTCATGTTCATTACCAGATTGTGTTTCAGTATCAGACATAGATATATCATTTGGATTATCAGGTGGTTCAGCAATAGGTTCACTAGAAGTTTGCACCGTTCTATCATTTTTCTTTTTCTTCTTTTTAGAAGAACTAGGTGCATCGATATTATTTCTCTGAGAATATTGCTCGATTCTCTTAGGGTGGCCTTCAGGATACAAAGGTTCCTGAGTCATTCTACCAGTTCTAGTAGCCACTCTAACAACATAATCATTTTTCTTACTATTCATTTCATCAAGCACTTCTTTTTGAGCTTTAAGTACTTGTTCTACTTGAGTGGTAACCATAGAAGCATGTTTGCTAACTAGTTTAAGTTCACCTCTAATATTAGCCATATAATCACCCAAGCGTTTAATCATATAAGCATTTTGTTTTAATTGTCTACCAAAATAAGCATTGAAGTCATCTTGCTTAAACATAAAGTTATCAAACTCATCCAAGCATTGTCTAGCAGACTTATAATGGGGAATATCACCTTCATCAAATCTATAGAGAGAATTTACCTTTACTACATGTGTCGGGTTATCGGGATTAGGAGGCTCTTCAATAAATAAAGGATTAAGATCATATGTTTCTTCAACATGCGGTAAATTAAGACCATGTATTTCTTCAATAGGAGGTAAATTCTTAACGTCTTCAGCTTTAATACCTTTTTCTTTCATAGTTTTCTTTGCCTCTTGCATATCTTCGGGACTGAGAAATAGAACACCTCTCTTCTTCGGAGTTGGTTTAGGAATAGGCTCATTAATTGGAGCAGGAGCTGGCTCAGGGGCTGGCTCAGGAGGTGCCCAATTATTTTCATTTGTCAACATATTATTCAATAGAATTTCAGCTTCATCCGGTGTTCTTTCCCTGAAAAGAGAACCAACACAACTATCCAGGTAATCTCTGGAAGCATCGGTTAGTCCATTATAGAAGATATCAAGTATTTCATGTTTCTTAAGAGGATGATCAGGCAAAGCATTAAGTAACTTGAGAAGCCTCCCCCAAGCTTGTGGGAGACTCTCTTCTTTAATTTGCACAAAGTTGTATATTTCCTTTAAAGCAGCTTGTTTCTTATGAGCAGGGAAATATTTAGCAGAGAAGTAATAAATCATATCCTGGGGACTACGCACACAACCAGGATCAAGAGAATTAAACCATATCTTAGCATCACCCTTTAATGAGAACGGAAATATTTTGAGTATATAAAAGTGGCGCAATCTCTCATCATTAGTAAATAGGGTGGCTATATCATTTAATTTAGTAAGATGTGCCACAACAGTTTCAAATTCGTAGCCATGGAAAGGATCAGATTCAACCAAAGTAATTATATCAGGATCAACAGAGAATTCATAATCCTTATCGAGAACACAAATAGGTGAAGTAGCAAAAGCAGGATCAGGCCTCATTTTATCTCTAAGTGATTCTTTGTTCCATTTAGCTATTAACCTTCTAAGCTCATCGTTATCATTGCAAGCTAAAATAGCAGCAGAAGCTTCTCTATCAAAAATATAACCTTCAGTAATAATAGGCCTATCCTCATTATCATTTTCATCAATATTATCAGATTCAATAATTTCTTTCTCTCTAGCCCTAGCAATTTGTTCATCAAGAAATTCACTAAGGGGCACAGTAGTATCAAGCATAGAAGTAGTTTCATCATAAGTATCATGCATAGTAGAAGTGGCATCATCAATAACATGCGACATATCGGAACGAATAGCAGAAGCAGGTTTAGGTGTCTCTAGCTTACTCATAACAGAAGGTGAATCAAGTGCAAAGCTAGATGGCGGTTCCTTACCTCCCCTCGTAGTTGAGGGATAAATTGTTGTCTTAGCGTATTTCAAGTTCTTCATAGTGTCCAGCAGATATAAATCCCAAGTGACTCAAAGAATAGAGCTATGCTCCCCGGCAACGGCGCTAGGAAAAGGTCTTGATAACCCACAAGTATAGGGGATCGCAACAGTTTTCGAGGGTAGAGTATTCAACCCAAATTTATTGATTCGACACAAGGGGAGCCAAAGAATATTCTCAAGTATTAGCAGCTGAGTTATCAATTCAACCACACCTGGAAACTTAGTATCTACAGCAAAGTGTTTAGTAACAAAGTAATATGATAGTGGTGGTAACGGTAACAAAAGTAAAGGAAGCAAAAGTAATATTTTTGGTATTTTGTAGTGATTGTAACAGTAGCAACGGGAAAGTAAATAAGCGTAAACCAGTATATGGAAAGCTCGTAGGCACTGGATCAGTGATGGATAATTATGCCGGATGCGGTTCATCATATAACAGTCATAACATTGGGTGATATAGAACTAGCTCCAATTCATCAATGTAATGTAGGCATGTATTCCGAATATAGTCATACGTGCTTATGGAAAAGAACTTGCATGACATCTTTTGTCCTACCCTCCCGTGGCAGCGGGGTCCTAATGGAAACTAAGGGATATTAAGGCCTCCTTTTAATAGAGAACTCGAACAAAGCATTAGCACATAGTGAATACATGAACTCCTCAAACTATGGTCATCACCGGGAGTGGTCCCGATTATTGTCACTTCGGGGTTGCTGGATCATAACACATAGTAGGTGACTATATACTTGCAAGATAGGATCAAGAACTCACATATATTCATGAAAACATAATAGGTTCAGATCTGAAACCATGGCACTCGGGCCCTAGTGACAAGCATTAAGCATAGCAAAGTCATAGCAACATCAATCTCAGAACACAGTGGATACTAGGGATCAAACCCTAACAAAACTAACTCGATTACATGATAAATCTATCTCATCCAACCCATCACCGTCCAGCAAGCCTACGATGGAATTACTTACGCACGGCGGTGAGCATCATGAAATTGGTGATGGAGGATGGTTGATGATGACGACGGCGACGAATCCCCCTCTCCGGAGCCCTGAACGGACTCCAGATCAGCCCTCTCGAGAGGTTTTAGGGTTTGGCGGCGGCTCCGTATCGTAAAACGCGATGATTTCTTCTCCTCTATTTTGTTCTCCTCGAAAGCCAATATATAGAGTTGGAGTTTGCGTCGGAAGGTCTCCAAGGGGCCCACGAGGTAGGGGGCGCGCCCTAGGGGGGGGCGCCCCCACCCTCGTGGATAGGGTGTGGGCCCCCTGGTCTTCATCTTTGGCAAGAATTATTTATTATTTATTGTAAGGTATTCTGTGGAGTTTCAGGTCATTCCGAGAACTTTTGTTTTCTGCACATAAAACAATATCATGGCAATTCTGCTGAAAACAACGTCAGTCCGGGTTAGTTTCATCCAAATCATACAAGTTAGTGTCCAAAACAAGGGCAAAAGTGTTTGGAAAAGTAGATACGACGGAGACGTATCACTAGCCACGCGCCCCATCTGGCCCAACACTACATCTCCCCTCCGACCTTATCCGCAGTTCTTAATTTCTTAGCGGCAACCTCATTCTACCCCTTTTCCATCCATCTGATTTTGCCCCCTCCTTCTTCCCCCCTCGTCTCTCTCAATCCAGCCCCACTAGCGCAAACTAGTGCAGGAGTCCACCGGCTGCTACAAAGCAAGCAACCACCACCGCTTCATTGCAGAAAAGCACGCCGCCGTGTTGCTGCAACTGGAGCAGTGTCTGCTCGCATCAGAGTGCTTCAAATGAATGGGTCACCACCCCAAAACTTTGTTGCCGCTGCCCAGCTACTCCAACAGTCGGTAACCACCCCACCACTGGTTATCGGTGCGCACCGCAAAGAACTCACGGAAACACAGTTGGCAGTGGTGACTCGGTGCTTCTGCAACATGCATATTGTTGCTGAGACACTAGTGGTGTTTCTGCAACATGGGTGATGTTGCAAAAGGGCTCTGTTGCAGCCACGTAAAATGAAATTATTGCAAAAAAAGTCTGCAACAGGACCTCTGTTGTAAAAATAATAATTCTACAACGAGATAGTTGTTGCGAATTTTTTTCCAACTAGCATCCAATTGCAGGGGCCTTTTTGCAACACCACTTGTTGCACAGTGAGGCTTCCCACGTGGGTAGATTGAATGACAATTAGTGTGTCCATCCAATGGTTAGCAAGACAACGGATGTTTTCTCACTATCCGCCGGCCGAAACGTAACGTTGCCCTATAGCATATGAGGAATTAAGCGAAAATAAGTTACTCCTAGACAAAGTATGTTTGTGCGTCAACATTGACAAGTTCGATGATATGTGGAACAAGAGATTTTCATCCTTGAAGTCAGGCTTCGAGCCAACACCTTCAACAATGGAATGCTTGCACACCGACATTGCCCAATCTTAGCCAAAAAGTGAAGATCATTGGTTTTCACCTCGTAGTAAGGACAAACTTGTCATAGAGTCTGTTACTGCCAACAATCTCTTTTCAACTGATGACATCTTGCTAGCGAGATCCTAGCGCCAAGAGATCCTAAAACTCTCCCACACTGGTAGAGAAAAACGTCGAATGTAGGTTGAAGACCGCCTCTTCTCACAAATAATCCTGCTTCTATAAAGTGTCACACCTCCTTCAATCCTCGCCGATTGGAGGAAGAGATACTTGGATGTAAGTTGGTCATCAGACCCAGCCGCCGTTGCAGTCATCTGACGAGACCCGCTCAGCACGCCATTAGGACTACTACCCTAATGTCCTCCACTATGGACCATCAACAGGACGAGGCCCTTAGGCAAGGGTGCCTCCAAGATCCGACATGCGCCAATGGGGCAATGGCGTTAGCATCCGATCCCGCATGCCGCCTCGTTCCACCACCCAACCATAAGACCGCGTCACCCCTCTTTCCCGCCATCCTCCCAACACCCCTTTCGTTGCCCCTCCCCGCCACTGTCACCTAGGGTGCCGCTAACCACCAACACCATGGAGAACAATGAGGAGGACTTCTCGGAGCATCAGAACACCTCCTATGTTCGTATATGACACGACAGAAGGTGTATGATGATGGGATGAGTAGACCGAGAACGAGAGTGGACCTCAGGCGGTGACACCCTCCTCTGTGCACCTCCACCCGCCATCGATATAATATGATGTAAAGCATATAAAATATGATTTGAACAAATAGTTTGATGTATAGGTGTATCATTTTGTCAAAGTTTCTTGTAGTTGATGGTGCTAAAGGGAAATAGTATGTTAGCACAAGATGACTAACTATAGTTGTTAGTTGCATTTTGGGCACCACGTGAATGTCAAATAAACATCTAGTCATTGCATTTTGACAAAATAATACACCAGTTATATATATAACCGGTGAATGGGATACATCATGCGTATGTGTTCATTGTTAAAAGTTGAATGGGATGTGGCTATATTTTACCCAAGGGTAATTTCACATGGGTGGGTTGCGGGTATGTGAAAGGATCGAGAAGAGGTGTCTAGAGGGGGGGTGATTAGACACTAAGTGCCAAAAGTTGCAGTTTTTAATATTCTTAAGTTTAAGTGGAGTTTAAGCACAAGTTTAACAAACACAATACATATCAAGAAAGCATGCAAAGAGTATATGAGCAGCGGAAAGTAAAGCATGCAACTTGCAAGAATGTAAATGGAAGGGTTTGGAGTATTCAAACGCAATTGGAGACACGGATGTTTTTGTCGTTGAGGGAGTCCTGGATTAGGGGGTGTTCGGATAGCCGGATAATACCTTCAGCCGGACTCCAGGACTATGAAGATACAAGATTGAAGACTTCGTCCCGTGTCCGGAAGGGACTTTCCTTGGCGTGGAAGGCAAGCTTGGCGATGCGGATATTCAAGATCTCCTACCATTGTAACCGACTTTGTGTAACCCTAACCCTATCCGGTGTCTATATAAACCGGAGGGTTCTAGTCTGTAGGACAACTTCATCATACAACAATCATACCATAGGCTAGCTTCTAGGGTTTAGCCTCCTTGATCTCGTGGTAGATCTACTCTTGTACTACCCATATCATCAATATTAATCAAGCAGGAGTAGGGTTTTACCTCCATCGAGAGGGCCCGAACCTGGGTAAACTTCGTGTCCCTTGTCTCCTGTTACCATCCGGCCTAGACGCACAGTTCGGGACCCCCTACCCGAGATCCGCCGGTTTTGACACCGACATTGGTGCTTTCATTGAGAGTTCCACTGTGCCGTCGCAATCAGGAAGGATGCCTCCTCCCGTCTTTAAAGATGGCGCCGTGACTAAGGGAGCCTTGGCTGTCGGCCAAACTCTCCGGCTAGGTGGTTTCCTCATGACTGCCTGTTCGGGCGTTGCGCCGACGGTGACCTCTCGGGTCATCAAAAGCAACCTTCATGTCAGCTCGAAACTTGTCGAGCAGCTAGATCCGAGGGAGCTCTCTTCCGTAAACGAGCTCTTGGATCGCATCGCCGCCCTGGGGGTCGCCACGGATTACGACCAGGTTGGGCTTAAACCCGATCTAAGAGAAATTAAATCTCCCCGGGTCACCCACCACGTCTCCGTGGAAGAGGCGCAGTGCGGCGACCCTTCATCTATTTTAAGGACTAGCTACGTCCGAATTCCCGACCCCTCCAAGCCGGATACCCGCGGAGGGGAGGATGTAACTCAAGACCTGGGCATAGAATCAGGCAACGGGCTAGACTCATTGGACAACATCCAAGAATCCGAACTTCAGAGTTCGGAAGCTCTTCGGCCTCTGAATCTTATATTGGGTGAGGTTTCAGATTCAACGCCACCCGCCCACCCGAACATAAGCGATCTCTCCCAAATCAGGCAACAGCCCGAGGAAACAGTACATCATTACTGGGCCAGATTCCTCCTGGTAATGAACAGGATAAAGGACTGCCATGAGGGAGACGCAATCTCAATCTTCTGCAGTAATTGCACGGACGAGGGAATCCTTAACGCCATAAGTCGTCGTGATATTACACGCTTCACTGACTTGGCGTCCATAGTACAGAAGTACTGTGCGATGGAAAGCGCCTGGAGATTCGAAATAAAATTTTGGGATAATCCGGCCTAACTAAGAGGGTGCATCATGGTAAAACACCCGGGTCAAACACCAAAAAACCAAAATCCTCTGCAGAGCATGGAACCGTACTGGAAAGATGGCTTGATGGACCCTGTAAAATCCATAGTACATAGGGCGCCACACCAACTCACAGCCTTAGAGCATGTTGGATACCCTGGCTGGTGGCCAAAATTGGCGAGGACCTCTTAATTTCGGAGGCCGCAGAAAGCCATCCCGGGGACACCAGTACCGTTCTCACAGTCTTCGAGACTTTCGCATCAAACAATATGCGAAAAAGAACACTCCGCGGCCTTGTCGAAGTCTATCAGATAGCAACAATAAACCCATGGAGCGACACAGCTATTACCTTCAACGCAAGCGATGAACCTAAATTCCGAACAGCCCGAGCACCAGCCGCGTTGGTCCTCAGTCCAATAGTGGACGGCTTTCGCCTTACCAAGGTACTCATGGATGGAGGTAGCGGATTGAACCTCATTTACGAGGAAACCCTTCAAAAAATGGGATTAGACTGGAACCGCATCGAGCGAAGCAGCACAACCTTTAGAGGAATAATCCCCAGTCGGGAAGCGCGCTGCACAGGAAAAATCACACTAGATGTGGTGTTCGGCACGCCGGATAATTACAGGTCCGAAGAGGTCATGTTTCAGGTGGCCCCGTTCAGCAGCGGATATCACGCCCTACTAGGGCGGGAAGCATTTACAATCTTCCAAGCAATACCCCATTACGGGTACATGAAGCTCAAGATGTCCGGGCCAAATGGAATTATCACTCTCGCTAGTGATCCGGACATAGCGCTCCGCGCTAAAAACAAGACAGCCGCATTGTCCCTTGAGGCACTATCCGAAGCCTTAGCGGCTGAGGAACTGACTGCGCTGCGATCCACGGTTAACAGGGATGATGTGATACTCAACAAGAGATCCAAGTCCACATCCTTCAAGCTAGCGGACGAAATAGTCAAATTCCAGGTCCATCCAACAGACCCCAATAAAATAGCTTCCATCGGGGCACAATTAAACCCTAATGTGGACGCCGCACTGCGAGAATTTCTACGCGAAAATTGGGACATCTTCGCCTGGCACCCTGCAGACATGCCAGGAATCCCACGCAGGCTGGCCGAACACAGCTTAAATATCCTAAAAGGATTCAAACCTGTCAAACAAGCCCTTCGGCGTTTTTCCGAACCCAAAAGACAGGCCATGGGAGAGGAGCTAGCCAAGCTATTGGAGGCCGGATTCATTAGAGACATAAAACATCCGGACTGGCTAGCAAACCTGGTGATGGTACCAAAAAAGGACAAATCCTGGCGCATGTGTGTTGATTTTAAGGACCTTAACAAGGCTTGCCCCAAGGATCCCTTCCCCCTCCCCCGTATCGATCAAATTATCGATGCCACCGCAGGACACGATTCGTTGTGTTTCCTCGACGCATACTCCGGTTACCATCAAATAAAGATGGCGGAATCAGACCGAGCCGCAATGGCATTCATCACACCATACGGCCCATTATGCTTCAACACAATGCCCTTCGGGCTTGAAAACGTCGGCGCAACTTATCAGCGCATGATTCAGACATGTCTGGCAAACCGGATCGGCAAGACAGTAGAGGCGTACGTGGATGATGTGGTCGTCAAAACAAGACATGTCGAATCTCTAGTAGACGACTTGAGGCTAACATTCGACAACCTCCGAAAATACGACATCAAGCTCAACCCGGAAAAATGCGTTTTCGGCGTTCCAGCCGGAAAGCTTTTGGGCTTCACTGTATCCGATAGAGGAATTGAAGCAAATCCAGCCAAGATCTGAGCTTTATTGCAACTGGATATCCCAAAGGACCTCAAACAAATACAAAAATTAACCGGATGCATGGCGGCTCTAAGCCGCTTTATCTCTCGCTTGGGAGAAAAGGCACTGCCCCTTAATCGCCTCCTTTGGCGCACCGAACACTTCGAGTGGACGGATGCTGCCACAGCCGGAATCGATGAAATAAAAGCCATATTGGCAACAAACCCAGTCCTGGCCGCGCCAAACACCGGCGAACCAATGCTATTGTACATTGCAACAACTCATCAAGTTGTCAGCGCAGTGCTCGTCGTCGAGTGGGAAACGGACGGACACAAACTCCCCCTTCAAAGGCCGGTCTACTACGTCTCCACTGTCCTCACTCCATGCAAATCACGGTACCCGCATTATCAAAAGATTGCATACGCGGTATTCATGGCATCCCAGAAGCTACGGCATTACTTTCAAGAGTGTTCCATAACAGTAGCCTCGGAGGTACCACTCAACGATATTATCAACAACCGCGATGCAATGGGCCGGATCGCAAAATGGGCCATCGAGCTCCTCCCGTTTGATATAACCTATAAGCCACGGCGAGCTATTAAATCGCAAGTTTTGGCCGACTTCGTCGCAGAATGGACGGAGGCCGAGCTCCCTAAAGAGTACGACACATATTCAAACTGGATCATGCATTTCGACGGCTCCAAAATGTTGGCCGTACTAGGGGCTGGCGTTGTCTTGACGTCCCCCATAGGAGACACGGTTCAATATGTGCTCCAGATCATGTACACGGACTCCAACAATGCAGCCGAATATGAGGCCCTCCTACATGGTCTCCGGATGGCAGTATCCATGGGCATTCAACGCCTAGAGGTACGCGGGGACTCGAACCTCGCGATATCCCAAATAAACGGAGACTTCGACGCCAAGGATCCAAAAATGGCAGCTTACCGCAACGCCGTCCTAAAAATGTCAGCTCGGTTCGAAGGGTTGGAGTTTCATCATATAGCCCGAGAAAACAATCAGGCAGCGGATGTCCTAGCACGCATTGGAGCAAAACGCGATGCAGTCCCCCCCCCCCAACATCTTTTTAGAAAGACTGCTCAAGCCATCCGTAGCATGGGAGGGGGAACCCGCAGATAACAACCCGGACCTAACCGCACCACTCGACGCCGAACAATCTGACATAATTGGAGGCTCTGCCACCGAAATTACACCTTCAGCCCAAGTAATAATGGCAGTCATCGCCCCGTGGACAGAACCATTCCTAGCCTACCTTACTAGGCAGGAACTCCCAGAGGACCAAAACGAGGCACGCTGCATAGTGCGGCGATCTAAAGCCTATAAAGTCCACGAGGGAGAGCTTTATAAGAAAAGCACTACCGGAGTCCTTCAAACGTGCATCTCCGAAGAGGAAGGGCGGAACCTGTTGGCTGAAATTCATGCCGGACTTGGCGGCCACCACGCTGCAGCTTGGTCCCTTGTAAGCAAGGCTTTCCGTACGGGCTTTTACTGGCCGACGGCCCGAGCAGACGCTCAGGACTTGGTCCAACGATGCATCGGTTGCCAGCTTTTTGCAAACCAAAGCCATATGCCACCCACCGCCCTCCGAACTATCCCCATCACTTGGCCTTTCGCGGTCTGGGGGCTTGACATGGTTGGACCCCTTAAAGGCGGAACCCACAAGCAAAAATACTTACTGGTCATGGTGGATAAGTTCACCAAATGGATAGAAGCCAAGCCTGTTAAGACGGCCGAATCAGGACCTGTGATAGACTTCATATCCGGGGTTGTACACCGTTACGGTGTCCCCCACAGCATCATCACTGATAACGGCGCAAACTTCACCGCCGACAAGGTAAAACTCTGGTGCAAAAACATGGGCATCAAGCTCGACTATGCTTCCGTCTATCACCCACAAACTAACGGCCAGGTCGAACGTGCAAATGGTCTTATCATGAGCGGTATTAAACCCAGACTAGTGCGGTCCCTCAAGGAATCTAACACGCACTGGGTAGAGGAGCTCGACTCCGTACTCTGGGAGCTGCGGACCACGCTGAATCGTACAACCAGATACACACCATTCTTTATGGTGTACGGCGCAGAGGCAATTCTGCCTTGCGACATAATTCATGACTCACCTCGAGTGCGCATGTACGAAGAAAGAGAAGCCGAGCTCGATCGGCAGGACAACTTGGATGCCTTGGAGGAGGAGCGCAACGTGGCAAAAGCCCGTTCCGCATTTTATCAACAGCAGGCTCGAAGATATCAAAGCAGAGAAGTACGGGCCAAAAATTACAATGTTGGTGAACTAGTTCTACGCCGGCCGGATAAGAAAAAGGACAAACTCAAGCCCAAGTGGGAAGGTCCCTTCATAATCGACCAAGTCCTGACCGGTGGAGCGTACCGCCTGCGAGATGCGTCGGATAACCGACTCGAGCCGAACCCATGGAACGCCTCCCGTCTCCGAAGATTCTATGCCTAGTGCCGGACTCTGTGTTTGTCTCCTTCCTCTGTCCATCCTTTACATTTTCTGTCTTACATTTCTTTTCTTCCCCTCTTTTCTCTTATAGCCCTTAAAGGCCCATTAAGTGATATGCTACCGCGCTCGTAAAACCTGGGGGCTTCTTTAACAGAAGCTTATCTATATGGGCTTCACGCCCAACACATGCGTCAAACTTCCGCATGTACCTTTTCTTCACCATTATATGCATCGATATGACTTAAGTTTTGGCCAAGCTGGGTTGCCTGGCTCCTGTGCTTACCCCTACGTTCCCGATTATTCGGCTAGGCGGTAAAGGGAGCACCTCTGTGATTGTTACTGCCGGATCAGCCGGATGTGTACCTCAGACTGGGTGAAGCCGAAAGCTAGCGTTCTTAAGGGAATATTCGGTCGGTGAACTAAAAGACGACCTTTTTTACTTATTTATATACATGCCCCCAGATGATTTTCCTGCATTTGCAGTCCGGACATGCACTTTAGGGCATGCCTCCCAGAGAAAGGAACCCTTAGTGGAACTATTCTCTCTGGAAGATGTTTCTTACTAACCATGTAATATAACATAACTAGTTGGGCACTTGTCTGATAAAGCACTAATGACCCCTATGCCTGGTCTCCATGCATACCCCGGTTCGTACATAACCGGTAGGGTATTCGGACACACTCCGGACCGTCAGGTCCCGAGGTCGAAGCGAAAAGGTCGGCAATGACAAACGATCTACAATCCGGCTAGAAGGCATTACACATGTCAATTAAAAATTACATAGTCACTCTGACTGATTGTATTCCTCTTCTATACCATCTAATAGGCTATCTAATTTACAGTCCTGCTGGGAATACTTTGCGGCCAATTCTACTTGGCCGTATACTAAGCTTACAGGGATCTCCTTCCCATCAGGCCCCACAGGTCCGACCTCGGCCATGTGGTTTGGGTCAGACTTCGTAAACCAGGTCTTCACCATGGCCCAGGCGTCCCTAGCGCCTTGTCGGCAGGCCGATATCTTCCACAACCGGAAGCGCCGCCGAGCTCCCTTAAGCTTCTCCGCAAGCTCTTCAAGGCCCTCGGGCATGGAGTGAGAAGGCCATAAGGCTTGGGCAACGCCCCGCATCGCCTGCCGAACTCGCTCGTGCAGTTGTGAGAGCTCGGGAAGAAGGTCACCCGTAGAACCGGGCATCTCCTCTGCAGGACGACCCAATAGCATTCCTACAGACATTACTCTGTTAGTCGACTTCCTCGCCGAACTCCTTTTTCAAAGTTCGTTTAAGCACTTACTACATATGCCGCGTCGAAGCCGATGATTCTCCTTAGTGGAGTCCGACAGCTGGCCACGAACATCTTTAAGTTCAACGTCCAGCTTGATGTTGGCATCCAGCAGATCATTCTTATCCTGCCTCACCCTTGTCAGCATACTCTCACCGGCCTTTAGCTGGCATAAGAGTTGTTGCCTCTCCGGATCAATTCCGGCGCCATCTGCAATATGATTTGTCAGATTTACACCCACGCCGCACTTCGCAACACATTTATCTTTCGAAGCATGGATTAGCAGAGGGGGTCTCTTTGGGCTCCCCTGCCGTGGCTCGTGCGGCCTCAAGTTGGGCTTTGCACTCTTCCAGCTCCTGGGACAGTAGGGTATTCTTTTCTGTAAGAACCTGCATAACAAATGATCCTTAAATCTGTTGTTCTAACTGTTTCAAGTCTCGGGGGCTACTGGTATATACATATATTTACCAAAATTTTCTTACCCGTATGTCTTTTACATATTGCTCCGTGGCTCTGGCTAAACCATTTTGAGCAGCACGAAGGTACGCATCTCCCGAATTGAAGGCATTCTTTGCCTCTTGGGAGAAACAAGCATCGCGAAGAACTGTCCCGCGACGCCTGTGGTTCATGGCACTCTCCACTTCAGAATTGGTGGCAGACAGCCTGTCCGCATCCTCTGTCGGAGGAGCGTTCGGTGCGTGCCTTGTGTTCGCCGCCGCTTCCGAACCAGGCGTCGGAGCCTGGCTAGTGGAGGCGCGATTGGCAACCTCCCCGGATATAGTCCGGCGAGGTCTCTTCATCCTAAAGAGAGCACGAGCGTTAGTATGCCCTGAAGGGATAACACCAGAGATATAGATGGTGCGCTATACCTTTGCGCCGACGTCTCAGTCCGGACTACATTTCTTTTTACCCCACGGGGCCCCGCGGCCCCTCCTTGGCTATCCGCCGTAGGTTCGGCCTCTCGCCTTGGAAACCTTCCCTGCAAAACATGGTTATCGTCAGAAAAACTGAAATGCGTGAGAATGGAATCCTTCTCAAGGGAATGAGGCTTCGGTCTTTGTCACCTGGGAGGCCGGGATTAAACCCGGGTAGTCGGCCATAATGGCCACCAAGGTATTATACTTGCTTAGCTGATGAAACACCCCGTCAATTAGCTCCATCGATATGTCCGGATCCTCTTCGGAGTCCGGATCGAGGGATCGTTCTGGATCCTCGGGCTGTGGAGGGCGGCTGCTTATATCCTTTACTTCCTGAAGCAGTTCCTGCATCAAAGTCGTTAGACTACATATTTAATCATGGGAGTATAAAGCGGATGGGCGAGCAAAATCATCCACTTACCCAACTCGGAGGGTTATACATAGTAAATCCGCCCTGCGGGTCGACGCAGAGGAATTCCTCCTCTTCTCCCTTGTACAAAGAGGATAAGATCTTCACTAGAGCGGCAGCCGAGGCCGGCCCCTTATGACCGTAACGGGTGGCATCGTCCTCCCCGTTAAAATCCCACCTGGGGTGGCTTCTATATTGAAGCGGCTGCACCCCCCGCATAATGCATGCGGCCATGACTCCGATCATGGTTAGTGCGGAGTGAGCCAATAGTCTTCTCCGGCCTATCAGGTAAAGGACGTCCCTGTCGCTTTCCCTTTGAGAGCTCCACGGACGCCAGCTTAGGCGTTTCTTTAATGGGGCACTGTTGAACTCGGGGAGTCAGACCCGGACAGGGTCCGGTAGCGGGGCATCATCTATATAAAACCATTCCGAAGGCCAGTCCTCAGACGCCTTCTTTGGGGTTCCGGATAGGTATCCGGTCCCGGCGATGCGCCACACTTCAGCTCCGCCCACTTGATATATAGACCCCTCTTGAGAACGGGGCACCAGGCAGAATATCCTCTTCCACAGCGCGAAATGAGCCTCAACACCCAAAAATAACTCGCAAAGGGCGACGAAGCCCGCGATATGCAATATAGATGCAGGCGTGAGATTGTGCAGCTGGAGGCCATAGAACTCCAGAAGCCCACGGAGAAATGGATGAATTGGAAATCCCAGTCCCCTTATTAGATAAGGGACGAGGCACACCCGCTCTCCTTTGGAGGGATTGGGGGAGCTCTCCGCTTGTTTTCCACCATTATAGGTGGCGAGTCCGGCTCGGACCGGGACCATATAGGCCTGAGGGAGAAATCCCTTGGCCTGAAGCGACACTAACTCCCTGTGCGGGATGGGGCAACTCTCCCAGTCTCCAGGTTTAGGACTGGAAAGGCGAGAGGAGGAGCTGCGACAGCTGGCCATGCTGGAATGGACCTTTGCTGGAGGCACTCTGATGATTACTCGCAGAGAGGGGAAGGTGTGGTTTGGATCTTGATCCCCATCCCATTAAATAGGCGGCTTGTTTATGCGGCTAGGGGTGTGGATGTAAAAACGCCCCGGCTTTTCGCATTCGTTTGACACGTGGAAGACGGCCATTATTGGGCGTAGAAGCCAAGGAGCGCTACATTACAAAAATCGGACATTATTTCAACAGGTACACAGAATTTGGAGAAGAACCCGCCTTGCAATGCCGAAGATAATCTGCGCGCCGGACTCGTCGTCATTGAACCCTGGTTCGGGGGATACTGAGGGAGTCCTGGATTAGGGGGTGTTCGGATAGCCGGACAATACCTTCAGCCGGACTCCAGGACTATGAAGATACAAGATTGAAGACTTCGTCCCGTGTCCGGAAGGGACTTTCCTTGGCGTGGAAGGCAAGCTTGGCGATGCGGATATTCAAGATCTCCTACCATTGTAACCGACTTTGTGTAACCCTAACCCTATCCGGTGTCTATATAAACCGGAGGGTTCTAGTCCGTAGGACAACTTCATCATACAACAATCATACCATAGGCTAGCTTCTAGGGTTTAGCCTCCTTGATCTCGTGGTAGATCTACTCTTGTACTACCCATATCATCAATATTAATCAAGTAGAAGTAGGGTTTTACCTCCATCGAGAGGGCCCGAACCTGGGTAAACTTCGTGTCCCTTGTCTCCTATTACCATCCGGCCTAGACGCACAGTTCGGGACCCCCTACCCGAGATCCGCCGGTTTTGACACCGACAATCGTGGTTCTGATAGGTGATGCTATCGTACATCCACGTTGATGGAGACTTCAACCCACGGGGGGTAACGGTTGCGCGATTCCACGGAGGGCTCCACCCACGAAGGGTCCACGAAGAAGGAACCTTGTCTATTCCATCACGGCCATCGCCCACGAAGGACTTGCCTCACTAGCGGTAGATCTTCATGAAGTAGGCGATCTCCTTGCCCTTACAAACTCCTTGGTTCAACTCCACAATCTTGTCGGAGGCTCCCAAGTGACACCTAGCCAATCTAGGAGACACCACTCTCCAAAAAGTAACAAATGGTGTGTTGATGATGAACTCCTTACTCTTGTGCTTCAAATGATAGTCTCCCCAACACTCAACTCTCTCTCACAGGATTTGGATTTGGTGGAAATAAGATTTGAGTGGAAAGCAACTTGGGGAAGGCTAGAGATCAAGATTCATATGGTAGGAATGGAATATCTTGACCTCAACACAAGTGTAGGTGGTTCTCTCTCAGAAAATGTGTATTGGAAGTGTAGGTATGTTCTGATGGCTCTCTCCACGAATGAAGAGTGGGTGGAGGGGTATATATAGCCTCCACACAAAATCTAACCGTTACACACAGTTTGCCAAACTCGGTGGGACCGAATGGTTAAACTCGGTCGGACCGATTCAGCAAACCTAGTGACCGTTAGGATTTTCGGTGGGACTGAGATGCAACTCGGTAGGACCGATATGGTTAGGGTTAGGGCATAATGTAATCTCGGTGTGACCGATTACACAAAATCGGTGGGACCAATTTTGGTAATAAGCTAACCAGAGAGTTGGTCAGGCAAACTCGGTGAGACCAATTACACAAACTTGGTGGGACCGATTTTGGTAATAAGCTAACCAGAGAGTTTGCATTGTAATCTCGTTAGTACCGATTGATCAAACTCAGTGAGACCGATTTTGGTAATGGACATACACAGAGAGATTACAATCCCATCTTGGTGAGACTGAGACCCTATCGGTGAAACCGATTTGCTAGGGTTTGTGGCAGTGGCTATGACATCCGAAACTCGGTGGCGCCGGATAGAAAGAATCGGTGGGGCCGAGTTGGACTTATGGTTTAGGTCATATGTGGATGTGGGAAGGTAGTTGAGGGTTTTGGAGCATATCACTAAGCACTTTGAGCAAGCAAGCCATTAAGCAACACCTCATCCCTCCTTGATAGTATTGGCTTTTCCTATAGACTCAATGTGATCTTGGATCACTAAAATAGAAAATGTAGAGTCTTGATCTTGAAGCTTGAGCCAATCCTTTGTCCTTAGCATCTTGAAGGGGTTCCACATCCTCTAGTCCATGCCACTCCATTGTTGAACTTATCTGAAACATACTCGGTAAAAGTGTTAGTCCAACAAGAGATATGTTGACATTAATTACCAAAACCACTCAGGGAGCACTTGTGCTTTCAATCTCCCCCTTTTTGGTAATTGATGACAACATACATCAAAGCTTTAGATAAAGATATAGATAATAGCAAGTAAAGCTTTGGAAAGACATGTAACAAGCATAGGCTCCCCCTACATGTATGCAAACATGTGAATATTGAATATAGGAGCATGTGAATGCATAAGCATGACAGAGTAAGCAATGTGTTACATGTATCTTGGCTATATGCATCAGAGCAAATGATGTGAATGTGAGAAATGTACCTTCATGCTCATGAGTCCTTCTTGCAAACAGTATGTACATCAGCAAGAATTTCTCGTTCACATGACTGAGATGCATATACTTACCTTGTGGTCTTGAGTTGGCTTACGATGGGATGAACCTGCGCAAACAAGGTTAGATAACACAGATACACCTACTGACTAGAGCAAACAAGAGAAACCACAAGAGAACCAAGACTGGGATGACATGTAGAGTGAGTACTAAGTACCACATTGGATATAGACATGTCCCCAAAGGTAAAGATGTGCAATAAATTCAAGGATATCCTTCCCTTAGATGTCTTGCTCCCCCTGAATCTAGCATGGGATACTGGGAGAAGATAGGGAACAGAAAATCTGAGCAAAATCAGAGCTCAAAGGAAATAAACAGAGCTGACGTAAACGAGAAAATATGAACATGTCTTTCCCCTCTTGAAGACATGTGACTTCTCTCCTCTTGGACACCAAGCATCTGGGGTCCTTGATGATTACTCTTTCTTCCCTTGAGTATTCTCTGCCCCTATAGATATGATTAAGCTTTGATGTGATCTCTCTCTCCCCCTTTGACATCAATTTCCAAGAAGGGTTCTTCTGGATTTTTGTCATGATGGGTTTGGTCCTTGAGTCACAGAACAAAGCAACAAGTTGAATGGGATGCTGGTCGAGGACAACATTCATTGAGTGGAGCTGGATCAACAGAGCTTGAGCTAAAGCAAGCAAACAAACATGTCTTTCCCCTCTTAAAGAAATGTGACATCTCTCCTCTTGAACACCAAGCATCTGGGGTCATTGATGATATTACTTTCTCTCCCCCTGAGTATTCTCTCTTTCTCCCCCTATAGGAAAGATTAAGCTTTGATGTGATCTCTCTCTCCCCCTTTGACAACAATTTCCAAGAAGGGCTCTTCTGGACATGTGATACAAATGGGTTGGTACTTGAGTCACAGAGCAAAGCAGAATGTCTAATATGATGCTGGTAGAGGACAAGAATCATTGAGTGGAGCTAGAGCAAACAGAAATCAGGAATAAGTGGCAAGTTGGTTTTCCTGTGGTGAAATCGGTGACTCCGAGTTGTGTGCTTTGGTTGCACCGAAAGATTTCGGTTGGGCCGAAGAGAACAAACCGGTGTGGCCGAGTTCATCAGAGTGAAACCACTTGTCACCTCAGCTCACTAGACAAGTAAGATCTCACAAGGATATGCAAGGAATTAACTGAAAGATTTTCAATGAATTGGATGCAGAAAATGCAGAACAAAAAGAAAATACAAGAAAAGATCTAGACGAAGTTTTTTTGAAAGGGGAAACAAATATGCAAATGACAAATGCAATAACACAGAAAGAACTCAAGAGAACTTCATCTAGAGTTGGGCGGCGACAAAGTCACCTATGTTAGAGTATATTGACTTAGGAGTCAAGTGAGAGCACTTGATCATAGGTCATACTCATCGTTTAAGCTCAAAATGGGGTTACCATTTTTCGTTTAAGCATCTTGATGTATTCACATCTTGTCGAGTTGCTTTGACTCATGACTTGGAGTAAAGCTTCTCTAAGATGGGATAACATACCTTGGGTGGTGGTGTTGATCTTGCACATGTAGTCGAACTTGTGTGGGTTGCTCAAGGTTGATGTAGTTCATCAAGTGTTGGGAGCACCACTTGGAGTTTGAGTTCATCTATCTACATGGGTTAGTCTTGCAAGGAAGAGCACTTGTGTATCCAAAATGACAATCATGAGACTCAACATAGAATTTGCCAAAGGATATGTTTGAATGGTTTCGTGCTTCCTTGTCTTCAACCACCATTGTGTAGAGACTTGGTGACATAGAGATTGCTCAAGATGTGAGTGTGTTGCAATCTCATAGAATTAGATTCAACCAAGTACCTACACGGGTTAGATAACATGCAAGGTGCAAATATATCCAAGACATATGAATAGCATTATAAGAGAAATATCGAGGATTAGTCATAGGCTCATGCCCCGCATGTATCAAATGGAGTTCCTACTCCAAGTTTGAAGCATCAATGATGTTCAATTCACCTCTCAACCTGCAAAACACTTTCTCATCAAGTGGTTTAGTGAATATATCCGCCAATTGCTTATCGGTGCGAACATGCTTAAGGTTAATGTCCACTTTGGCAACATGATCTCGAATGAAATGATGACAAACTTCAATATGCTTAGTTCGAGAGTGTTGCACGGGATTGTGAGCAATTTTAATAGCACTTTCATTGTCACATAGCAATGGAACATGTTTCACATATATCCCATAATCTTTAAGAGTTTGGGTCATCCAAAGTAATTGAGCACAACATGAACCAGTGGCAATGTACTCCGCTTCGACGGTGGATAAGGATACCGAGTTTTGTTTCTTGGAAGACCAAGACACAAGTGATCTACCATGGAATTGACAAGTACCCGAAGTGGACTTTCTATCAACCTTGTCTCCGGCATAGTCCGAATCGGAGTAGCCAACAATATCAAAAGAGGACCTCTTAGGATACCAAATGCCAAAATTTGGTGTATGGATTAGGTATCTCACTATCCTTTTCACATCCTTAAGATGACACTCTTTAGGAGCAGCTTGATATCGTGCACACATGCACACACTTAGTATAATGTCAGGACGAGATGCACATAGATATAACAATGAACCAATCATAGAGCGATAAACCTTTTGATCAACCGGTTCACCATCTTTGGTCAAATCAAGATGTCCACTAGCACTACTGGAATTAGCTTATTTGCCGTCTGCCAATTCTTTGCCGTCTGCTGGCTGATGGCAAAGAAGGTCTTTGCCGTCCGCTTACATAAAATGGACGGCAAAGAACTGGCTGATGGCAAAGAAGGTCTTTGCCATCAGCAAGTTCTTTGCCATCCGCTAGCGGACGGCAAAGAATCTTTGCTGTCAGCTGGCGGACGGCAAAGAGAGAGATGGGACCCACTACCGAGCTGCTTAGAAAAAAACATAACGGCCCCCTCTTTGCCGTCTGCTAGCAGACGGCAAAGATCAAAAAAGCGGACGGCAAAGGGGGGCGGACGGCAAAGACATAACGTTATTTTTGGCAGACGGCAAAGAGGAAACACAGCACATAGATCGATCACGCAGATCGATGACTTGGCAAGATCTCAGCCGCACATCTCCACCCTCCGTCGGACACACACCCCAGCCACCCACGATGCACGCGCCCGGCCCCATGCCCTGTCTTCTCTCTCTCCCTTATCCCCACCCCCATCGCACGTCTCTCTCTCATTTCTCTCCCTCTCGATCCGAATCGAGGAGGCCGGCCGGCCGGCACCCGCCACCACCTCGACCCCCGGCCCCGGCCAACACCTCGCCAGCCCCTACCTCATCCCCCGTTGCCCTTGCCGGCCTCCGCGCCTCGTCCCCCATCGCGCGCCGTCCGCCTCTGCCACGCCACCGAAGCCCGCCTCCGCATGCCTCCCGCCTTCGCCCGCCCCCGCTCGCCGCCGGCCTCCTCCGCGAGCTGCCCGGCCTTGCCCGCCTCCGTGCTCCGCCGGCATCCACCGTGCGCCGCCGGCCTCCTTGGTGCCTCCGAGCACCAGAAGCCACCCGCCTCCACCTATGCTGCTCTCTGCCTCCCTCTCTCAGGGCGCCTCCGAGCACCAGCGCCTCCGAGAACCAGCAGCTGAGCTGCGGGCCTTCACCTTCGCTGCTCTCCTTTGCAGCCCGCCTCCGCATGCCGCGGGCCTCCACCTCCGCTGCTCTTCTCTGCCGGCGATGGGGCTTGGCGCTGACGGAGTTAGTGCGGTCCAATGGATCTAGCGCTCGGACGAGGGTGGCGAGCTCCGGTGCGGCGGCACACGGCTTGAGCTCCTCGGGTGTCCATGGTGGTGTCGGTGTGCTCCTGTCCATGGAGAAAGGAAGGAGAAGGCAGAGGGGCGCGGCTGCTGGTTGTTGCTGCTCCAGCGAGCATGGCACAGGGGATGGTTGCAGGGAGGCGCGTTCGTCCAGATCGAACACCTGTACTGTAACACGGTGTAATCCATTCGTGTGTAATATGTTCGTCTTGTTTAACAGAGTAGTTTTGTTTCGGATCAGCAAGCTATATGATGGATAGTTTTGTCCTGTGAAATCCGTGCGTTCGTTGTTGATTCTTGAAACAGCAGTGTTGATGGATACTGTGGTGTTCGTCCTCAGTTCATTCGTCGTCGCCTCTGCACTTGGATACTGTGGCAGACGGCAAAGGATGGCGTGGTTTGCCATGCGTGGCAGACGGCAAAGCCTCCCGTTAGGCACCTAACGTGGCTAACATCTATCCTTTGCTGTCAACTTTCTTTGCCGTCTGCTTGCCCAGGAAAGCTGACGGCAAATGTCTTTGCCGTCCGCTGTTTGAAAACAGACGGCAAAGAAGCTCTTTACCGTAACTGTCTTTGCCGTCCATGTTTGCCGTCTGCAGCTAACGGCAAAGACCTTTGCCGTCAGCTTTCTGGTCCTTTGCCGTCTGCCATGGCAGACGGCAAATCAGCTGATTCCTGTAGTGTAGTAGGCATGGGTGTAGTCATACCTTTGCATTCTTGCATATTGAACTTCTTGAATAAGTCCTTGGTGTACTTCGTTTGAGAGACAAAGGTACCTTCCTTAGTTTGCTTGATTTGCAAACCGAGAAAGAATCTGAGTTCACTCATCATAGACATCTCAAACTTCTCCGACATTAGCTTTCCAAACTTCTCACTAAAATGAGGGTTAGTTGAACCAAATATGATATCATCAACATAAATTTGGCACACAAATAGTTCTCCATTAACCATTTTAGTAAAAAGAGTAGAATCAATTTTACCAATTTCAAAGCCTTTTTCAGTAAGGAACTTGGTCAAGCATTTATACCATGCTCTAGGAGCTTGTTTAAGACCATAAAGGGCTTTGTAAAGTTTGTAAACATGATTAGGTTTCTTAGGATTGACGAAGCCGGGAGGTTGCTTAACATAAACTTCCTCCTCAATTTTTCCATTTAGAAAAGCACTTTTAATGTCCATTTGCTACAAGGTGATATCATGGTGATTAGCATAAGCAAGTAAGATGCGAATGGACTCAAGTCTAGCAACGGGAGCATATGTCTCACCATAGTCCATACCTTCAACTTGTGTGTAGCCTTGGGCGATGAGACGTGCTTTGTTGCGAACCACTTGTCCATCTTCATCTTGCTTGTTGCGAAACACCCATTTGGTACCAATGATGTTGCGGTTGTTGTCGGGCTTCTTGACCAATGTCCACACTTGATTTCTCTCAAAGTTGTGTAGCTCTTCATGCATAGCGTTTATCCAATCCGGATCCTTCAATGCTTCTTCAACCTTCATAGGTTCAATGCTAGAGATGAATGAGTAATGTTCACAAAAGTTAGCTAAACGAGTTTTAGAGTGAGTGATTCTCCCGGTTTGGATATCATTGTAGATTTGCTCGATGGGATGATCTTTGGCAATTCTTGCTCGAACTCGTGAAAGCTTTTGCTTGGGTCGGGGTGGAACATCCTCTTCATCTTGTGCTTCTTCTTGGCCTTCTTCATTGTTGACGTTGTCGTTCTCTTGTCGTGGTGGAGAAGGAGGTTGTTGATGTTCATCTTGGTGTACTTTCTCGTTTTCTTCATCTTGGCATGTCCCACTTGTGGATGCTTCCGTATCAACTCTTGGTTCACCTTGTCGTGAGGTAGAAGCTTCCACTTGGACGGACGAGGTACTTTCCTTCACTTCCGTTGGACGAAACTTGCCAATGGACAAGTCTTGAATTGCTTCCGAAGGGTCTTTGTCTCCTACATCAATTGGCAATTGCTCTACTTGTGAGCCGTTAGATTCATCAAACTTCACATCTACCGTCTCTTCAACCTTTCGGGTGAAATTGTTGTAGACACGGTAAGTGTGAGAGTTTGAGCCATAACCAAGTAGGAAACCTTCATGAGATTTAGGAGCAAATTTAGAACGACGATGCTTATCAAGAATGTAGCACTTTGAGCCGAATACTCGAAAGTATCCAACTTGGGGTTTGTTACTGGTGAGGAGCTCGTATGCCGTTTTGCCGAGTAGCTTGTGAAGATACAAGCGATTTGTTGCATGACAAGCTGTCTCAACCGCTTTCGCCCAAAAGTGCTTTGGCGTTTTGTACTCATCAAGCATCGTTCTTGCCATCTCGATAAGAGTCCGGTTCTTCCTCTCAACAACTCCATTCTGTTGAGGTGTGTACGTAGCCGAGAACTCGTGTGAAATCCCTTCTTCGTTAAGAAAGGTGTCCACATTTGCGTTCTTGAACTCCGTTCCGTTGTCGCTCCGAACCTTCTTGATCTTCACGTCAAACTGATTTTGGGACTTCCTAGCAAAGTTTTTGAAGATCTTTTGGACCTGCGATTTGTCATCAAGAAAGAACACCCACGTAAATCTTGAAAAATCGTCAACTATGACTAGACCAAATGAGTTACCACCGAGACTCTTGTAGGCATTTGGACCAAAGAGATCCATGTGAAGTAGCTCGAGTGGTCTTCTTGTCGTCATGATGTTCTTCACGCGGTGACTTCCTCCAACTTGTTTTCCTGCTTGACAAGAACCACAAAGTCTATCCTTGTCAAATATGACATCTTTTATTCCAAGTATATGATCACCTTTAATAAGCTTATCAAGATTTCGCATACCAACATGACCTAGTCTTCTATGCCACAACCAGCCTTTAGAAGATTTAGCAATTAAGCAAGTTTTAGGTTGAGCCTTTTTAGTGAAATCAACAATGTAAAGATCTCCTCTACGTATACCGGTAAAGACCATTTTATGATTGTCTCTACGAAACACTTGGCAATCTACTTCAGTGAATAGGACATTGAAGCCGAAATCAGCAAGTCTAGAAACTGAAAGTAAATTGTATCCAAGGGATTCAACGAGCATGACATTTTGTATGGAGCTATCATGTGAGATGGCCACCTTACCAAGGCCAACCACCTTACCCTTTGAATTATCACCAAAAGTGACATATTTTCGAGGGCTGTTGTTTTCAGCAAGCTCACGGAACATCTCTTCATCTCCGGTCATATGATCAGTACATCCACTATCAAGGACCCATTCCTTTCCTCCAGCCATGTAGCCGCGAAGGTTTGACATAAGACCAAAATGCCTCATTGCATCATCAAGATCATAGTCACTATCATCATCTTCATCATAGTATCCATGTTCGACATCATCTTGTGATTGATCAATTCCTAGAGAGGGTAATTCATTAGATAAATGATCATCACAATGGTTACCTTTATGAATTCTAATAGCTTCAGATATGATATCGCTAATGATTCCAACATTTCCTTTAGCACGCATGAGATTGGTAAGCTCAAATAGACAATCACCAAAGTTAGGATCACTAGAGTTCATCTTACTCAAAGCAATAGATTTATGGAGAATTTCGTCTAAATTTTTCAAGGAATAATCCGGAAATCGTTCCTCAAGAAATTTCCATATAGTATAGGCACAATCAAGAGTAGGCAAACTAGCAATTAAATTTTTGGGCAATCCTCTTATGATAAGATTGATGGTTCTATGATTGCGAATCATGTCAATATCTTCATCTAGGGTAGGGTGCAAAGGATCAACATGAGGTGCACAAGGGCTAGTAATGTATTTGTTCAAATGATATTCATTGAAAATCTCAAGCATTTCATTTTTTCCACTCATGAAAATACTCTCCATCAAGAATAGGCACTCTATGTCTAAGACTCCTCAAACTAGACACATCCATCTTCCTCCAAAGGTGTTTAAACCAAGGCAATGGAGACCAAAGCTCTGATACCAATTGAAAGGATCGAGAAGAGGTGTCTAGAGGGGGGGTGATTAGACACTGAGTGCCAAAAGTTGCAGTTTTTAATATTCTTAAGTTTAAGTGGAGTTTAAGCACAAGTTTAACAAACACAATACATATCAAGCAAGCATGCAAAGAGTATATGAGCAGCGCAAAGTAAAGCATGCAACTTGCAAGAATGTAAATGGAAGGGTTTGGAGTATTCAAATGCAATTGGAGACACAGATGTTTTTGTCATGGTTCCGATATGTGATGCTATCGTACATCCACGTTGATGGAGACTTCAACCCACGGAGGGTAATGGTTGCGCGAGTCCACGGAGGGCTCCACCCACGAAGCGTCCACGAAGAAGCAACCTTGTCTATTCCATCACGGCTGTCGCCCACGAAGGACTTGCCTCACTAGCGGTAGATCTTCACAAAGTAGGCGATCTCCTTGCCCTTACAAACTCCTTGGTTCAACTCCACAATCTTGTCGGAGGCTCCCAAGTGACACCTAGCCAATCTAGGAGACACCACTCTCCAAGAAGCAACAAATGGTGTGTTGATGATGAACTCCTTGCTCTTGTGCTTCAAATGATAGTCTCCCCAACACTCAACTCTCTCTCACAGGATTTGGATTTGGTGGAAAGAAGATTTGAGTGGAAAGCAACTTGGGGAATGCTAGAGATCAAGATTCATATGGTAGGAATGGAATATCTTGACCTCAACACAAGTGTAGGTGGTTCTCTCTCAGAAAATATGTATTGGAAGTGTAGGTATGTTCTGATGGCTCTCTCCATGAATAAAGAGTGGTGGAGGGGTATATATAGCCTCCACACAAAATCTAACCGTTACACACAGTTTGCCAAACTCGGTGGGACCGAATGGTTAAACTCGGTCGGACCGATTCAGCAAACCTAGTGACCATTAGGATTTTCGGTGGGACTGAGATGCAACTCGGTAGGACCGATATGGTTAGTGTTAGGGCATAACGTAATCTCGGTGTGACCGATTACACAAACTCGGTGGGACCGATTTTGGTAATAAGCTAACCAGAGAGTTGGTCAGGCAAACTCGGTGAGACCGATTACACAAACTCGGAGGGACCGACTTTGGTAATAAGCTAACCAGAGAGTCTGTATTGTAATCTCGATAGTACCGATTGCTCAAACTCGGTGAGATCGATTTTGGTAATGGACATACACAGAGAGATTACAATCCCATCTCGGTGAGACCGAGATCCCTATCGGTGAAACCGATTTGCTAGGGTTTGTGGCAGTGGCTGTGACATCTGAAACTCGGTGGCGCCGGATAGAAAGAATCGGTGGGGCCGAGTTGGACTTGTGGTTTAGGTCATATGTGGATGTGGGAAGGTAGTTGAGGGTTTTGGAGCATATCACTAAGCACTTTGAGCAAGCAAGCCATTAAGCAACACCTCATCCCTCCTTGATAGTATTGGCTTTTCCTATAGACTCAATGTGATCTTGGATCACTAAAATAGAAAATGTAGAGTCTTGATCTTGAAGCTTGAGCCAATCCTTTGTCCTTAGCATCTTGAAGGGGTTCCACATCCTCTAGTCCATGCCACTCCATTGTTGAACTTATCTGAAACATACTCGATAAAAGTGTTAGTCCAACAAGAGATATGTTGACATTAATTACCAAAACCACCCAGGGAGCAGTTGTGCTTTCAGTATGAGAACAAAATTGTATCCGAGTACGGGTGATGGGCGAGAAAGTAAGGTGTATATTTAGTCGTATTTTACCCACACCCGATGTAGCGGGTGCCATTTGTGTTTCGTGGCAACCACTTATGTGCCAAATGAAATTACTCTCTCCATTTGCCGGTTCACATGATTAAAACTATGTTTTAAAGCATCATGTCCATCGTTTATTGCTCTCCATATTTGCGATGGTCTATTCTCGCGCATCCAATTAGTTGTAACTCAAGAATCTCCTATTCGACATTCATACCGTGGAATAGTGCCTTATTAGTTCGAATCTTGCACCTAGCATGACCTTGCGCCAACTCATTTTCACGACAGTTTATTTTCTCCACTTGTTGGCTTTATCGTTGAGTTAGCATGGTTTCCTTCTATTTCTGGTTTACGAGTTCTTCTTTGATTTTCTATTTTTTATCTCTTTCTGTTTTTTGTTTCCATTTCCTCTTTCTATTTTCATTTTATGGTTTTAGTTTTTTTATTTTACCATTATTTTAAAATTAGTGAACTTTTTTAACATTTTAAAAAAGTGATTTGTGTAAACTCGTGAACATTGTTCTAAAATCAGGAACATTCTTTTAAAATTCCTGAACATTTCTAAAATGCATGGTTTCTTATATTCATTAACATTCTATAATTTTGGGAACACATTTTAAATTCACAAACATTTTTTTAGGTCCATAAACATCTTGCAAATGTGGGGGATAAATTTTGTTTTAGATTTTCTTTTAATTCCTTGAAGAATTCTAGAAGTTGGACTGAAAATTTTCAAATAAATGAGTTCAAAATATATATTTCAAAATTTCCATTTCTATTAGGTATACTATTTCCCAAAATAAACACCTGGCCGAAAACCAATTAAAAATGGTACATCTTTTTTAGGCAAATTGAAAATGGTACATGAAAACCGTTCACTGCCATTGACGAGGAGCGCACAAAGTGCTACGTGCTTAGGCGGTCCGGCCCACAGGCGTGTTATATCAATAGGACTTTCGTACACACACGTTGCATACTGACCATGGGCGCGAGAGTTATATCTGGCTTATATCAATATAGGTCTTTCATTACGTTGCATACCCCCCATGCGAAGCTAGTGAGCCGGCCCATTTTTCTTGTTTAACTTATTTTTTGTGTTTCCATCGAATCACTTTGCGGTTTTGTTCCGTTGCTAGCTATACTGGTTTTGGCTTATTTTTTCGATTTTTCTTTGTTTCTTCACCCGTTTTCTCTAGATTTTCTATTTTTCTTAGTTTTTTACCGGGTTTCTTCGTCTCTTTCAGGGTTTTCAGTTGGTTTCTCTTTTCTTTCTATTTTCATCGGTTTTCTTATTTTTCTTGGTTTTCACTTGTTTTTTTCTTTGGTTTGAATTTTTTTTTCTTGGTCAGTTTTCATTGATTTTAGTTTTTGAACACATGTTTACCTTTTTAGTGTACAATATTCATTTTAAGTATATGGTTTGAAACATTTTTCCGATTACATTTGTCTGATACACGTTGAGCATTTGTTGAATTCAGGTTGTACTTTTTTTAATAAATGGTTATGAACACTTTTTTGAATACATGGTCAATTTTTCTAAAACACACATTAATTATGTTTAAACAGAAATAAGTATTTGCTAAAACTACGCAAACATTTTGAGAAATTTCATGGACATTAACTGTATACGTGTGTATACTCTTTGAAATGTCACACACATTTTTTAATGGTAATAAACAATTTTAACTTGTGCGTACATTTTTTTATGTTTTATACACATTTTCTTAACTGTCAAGAATATTATTTTCAAATGCAAACTTATTTGTATAAACTGTCACATACATTTTTCAGTGACACAAAACATTTTTTTAATTTTTTATAAAATGTTCGACGTGTACACATTTTTTTTCCATGTATTATAATAAATGTTAACCTTCTATAAGAAAATGTTTATGTTCTGTATGAAAGGAGAAATTAAAAATGATGAAAAAACGAAAAAATAAAAAATAAAATCAATGAAAACTGAGAAAACAACCAAGAAAATGAAAGGAAAAAAATACCCGAAGAAAACCTGTACAAAAGAATGAAAAACAGTGAAAACCGAGAAAGAAACTGAGAAAAACAAGAAAGAAACAAAAAAGGCCAAAAAGCATGTGAAAACCAGAATGAAACAAAGAAAAGTAAAGGAAGAAAAGAAAAGCAGAAAAAATCGTCAAAGAAACAAAGAGAACCAGTAAGAAAACAGAAAACCGATGAAGAAACATAGAAAAAGAAAAGAGAAAGTAAAGTAAAATAAAAGGACAAAAAATAAAAGAACCAGGCCAAACCAGTATGTCGACCTACCGAGCGGCAGCCAACGAATGAATGAACCCACTAAATGGCCTGGCCTAGAAAATGCTTTAGGCGAGCTAAGTGTGCATCTCGTTATAAGTGAGATATAGCTTTGGCGCCCAAATTATATTCAACATCGTTTACAGTTGCTCCCGCAAACTGACGCACACTCCCATCCACCATGGGCGCGACCCGTTTAGTTCTTATTTCTTTCTCGTTTGCAACGTATCACACACACCAGGTTCTTGATCAATCAATCCACGTTATTGTTTCACCGGTTTTAGGAACCTTCTAGAAGATTCCACCCGCTTTTTGGTGTAGTTTCCCCTTTTATTTTTTCTAGGATGAGTTTTGTACGGCTTTTATGTTTTTTATAAAATTTGTGAACTTTTCACAAATTCATTAACTTTTTAAAATTTGGAAACTTTTTTCTAATCCTCTCAAAGTCATGAACCATTATTTCCCAATGTCATTAACTTTCTTCAAATCTTGTGAAACTTTTTAAAACCTATGGATTTTTGTGAACTTTTTGTGAAATACATTTTTTTCAAATTCATTATTTTTTCCCAAATTTCAAGATTTTTTTTCAAAATTATTGATATTTTCCAGATTTTTTATCCTTTTTCATTTTTGCATTCTTTTGGAAAAAGTTGAATTGTCCTGTTGGTGGTACACGAGCCAACCGATTTAACCAAAACGTGGCTGGGCCGGTCCATAAGCTTCAGTGCATGGGCACTATTTAGCTCAGCTGGTGCCAAAGGCACTACATTGGAGCTCTAATCTGGCGCTTTCTTCGCAATCACTAATTAAGAGGTACCCTTTGCAAAAGTTGTTAGCACCGTGGTATATCGATCAAGGGGGGGGGGGGGTGAATGGGGGATGTAAAATTTCTTTCCAAACTTAAATATTGTCCGCGCAGCACATCGAGAAACTAAACTGATGCAGTTTTACGAAATAAAAACTGTTTCCGAAATAAAACTGTTGCGGAAACAAAACTAAGCAGTTTCAGTTTTACAAAACAAAACTACTACAGAAACAAAACCGAACAGTTTCAGTTCTATGAAACAAAACTAGTACAAAAATAAAACTATCAACATAGATATAATTGCACACATGAAACAATTGCACACACGAAACAATTACACATATCACAAATAGAAAACTTATACACTACTGTGAAATGTTCATGAGAGCAAGACTTAGCAGAATGACTAAGTAGCACCATATGAAAAGCAGATGTTTCATGAATATACAGACAAAACAACCTTAAGCCGCGAAAACAAATAAGCAACACAACATTGTCACAATATTAAAAGGAATGCTTGGAATATAAAGTATCGTAGTATATAGATTGATATCTATCAACAACAAAGAGGACCAAAATCAAACTATTGAAGGAAATTCAGTAGAATAGAAATGATGAGTGATGCTCGATGGCGACACATGATTTAGTAGACCAGTCCACCCTGCTGTAAAAGAGCTACATCTGGTTGGAGGGACTTGTAATTCCAGACATGAGATAACATCTCCCCGTCCTATTCTCCTCAACGACAAGTCCCTCGAACTTCTGTTGATTTCACTCATGGTAGAATCTTCTCGACAATCTCCAAACCTTTGTCAGACTTTGTCTTCAGTGACCACAGTTACTCCCGGTCACTCTTCACAAACCGCAATAATTCTTGATTGCTGAAGACTTTGACTCGAAGACGAGAATTACTCTTCGTCACTCGAGCTGAGGCCTAACCGACTAGAGAGTTAGCAGCTCTCAAGAGTAATACGCACAAGAACTCTCAACTCAGATCTAAGGTGATGCTAAAAAACTATCTAAGTTTTGAATATTAATTTTCTCTTAGTGGATTTTAAACTCAAATCTCTCCGAGAGGGGTGCTCACTCAATCTTCGCAGAATCTCAAATGGAGTAGCGAATGAACAACGTTGGTGCGGGGCGGCTATTTATAGCCGCAACTTTCCCTGATGGGAAATGACCATTTAGGACACACGGTCGAGCCAATGGCCAACCGACACGTTTCCAACGATCGGATTTTTGAGCACATTATAGCTTTACTTGAGGAACAAGTAAGACTGACTCCTTAGTCCGAATCAAATCACTCGCAGCCCCGAAAAACAAGGTCTCTGGCTAGTGAGTATTTATTCAGAACACAAAGAAATTTCTCTCAAACTGTCATAGGTTTCAGCTAAGCATCACAACAAAAAAAATCCTTGAATACTTATACCCTTCTTAGTAGTATGGTGGTCTATGACTTAAGAGAAAGAGAAACAATGAAACAAATACTATGTCTTTACTTCGCTTCATTCTTCTCGATTGCAGTCATTCTTCTTTGAACACACCGAACGAAAATTGCTTTGCTTTATTTTTTAGGCCATCTCCGGCACGCGATTTTCTTGATAACATACTCTTTGAGACATGACAACCTTTTTTGCAGCGCAGATAACTTTGGAGGAAGTTTATAGTAAACTTCTCGGAAGTAGCAATCTTCTCGATATTAAGCTTCTCGAAACATATCAATCTTCTTTGATGTGTAGATAGCTTCCGCAGAAGTTTGTAGCAAGCTTCTCGGTAGTAAACCTTTCAGAAGATTATGGCAATCTTCTTGGTTGCAAATCTTTTGGCAGCAAACTTTTCGGTAGCAATTTTTTTGGGAGATCATAGCAATCTTCTCAGAATAACATTCCTCGAAACATAATCATCATCTTTGCTATGCAGATAACTCTTAGTGAAGTTTATAGCAAACTTTTCGATAGAATATAGCATTCTTCTCGAGACTTCAGGGACTATTTCTCCTAATATGCACTAGCAAACAAAGTAGTCCCAAACTGTTTATGACAACAATCTCCAAAACACAAGGGGCAAGGAATTGCATCAAGAAAGGTCGCTTCCACATTCTTAGGTGCTAACAAGTGGCACACTGCATGTGCAACACTTGTTGCAATATGGGTGTTTTGCTTTTTCTAGATTTGCTTATTCAAAACGTTTTATCTCTTGAATCGTGTGTCTAAATCCCGAACTGTTTTCATTACTGGATTTGTCGCGTAGAGATCTTCGAAACTATATCCCATATTAATAAGTTTCGATGTGTTTTTTTCACGAAAAACCTAGAAAACACCGGAAGGGAAGCACGTTTTTTTCAGCTGTACTAGTCGCAGAAGCAAATCTATGCCTCCACAAGAAGCATATCTATGTTTACTGGAAGGAAAAAAACACGTTTCTTCCTTTCCATGTGCTTCTCACGGAAGCAAATCCATGCCTCCGCAAGAAGTAAATCTGTGCTTATCTTGGAAGCAAAAAAATCATGTTTTTTTCCTTTCCCCGTGCTTCTTGCAGAAGAAAATTTGTGTCTCCATGAGAAGCAAATCCTGCTTCTCATGGAAGCAAAAAAAAAAGAGTCATGTTTTCCCTCCTTTCCCTCTGCTTCTCGTGGAAGCAAATCTGTGCCTCCACAAGAAGCAAACATGTGCTTCTCATGGAAGAAAAATATCATATTTTTTTCTTTTCGGGAAGCATAGCTGTGCTTCTCGCAGAAATAAATCTGTGCTTCTCGTGGAAGAAAAAAACATGTTTGTTCCCTTTCCCAAAAAAATCCACGCATTTTTTTGAGATTTTCTCCAAAACCTAGGGAAAAAATCAAGCGAAAACCAAAAATCCATAAAACCCCTAGAATAAACCCATATAAAATCCAAAAACGCATATAAAAAAAAGTCCCGAGGGGACGCCCAACACGTGACACGTGACGATGGTTGGAAACACCACTTGACACGCTCTGGGCCCACCAACGTGACCCCTTTGACTAGTTGCTCTCCGTTGTCTCGCGTCAAGCGAGACATAGTCGCGCCAGACTTTGGGCCCTTGGTGAATAATGGGTGGGCCGAATTTGTGACTTTGGGCTCATAATGTTATTTCTGTGGTGATGCAGACGAGGGCCCAGTAGCTGTAGCTTTAGCGATTCAATTTTGGATGCCAACTAAGTACTTTCTCTGTCTACAAATAAATGCACATCTAGTTTTTGTATTAAAGTCAAAGTTTTAAAACTTTGACCAAGTTTATATGGAAAAATAGCAGCATTTATGGCATTAAATGAGTATCAATAGATCCGTTTTAAAATGTACTTTTATAATATACCAGGTTGATGTCATATATCTTATTACTTTTTTTTGTGTAGTTGGTCAAAACTTAAAAGTTTGATAGGATAAAAGGTAGAAGTATATTTATTCGCGGACAGAGGGAGCAAGTGGTTGTCTTGCCTAGCATCAGCCAGTCTAAATATTTGTCTCAAAAAAAGGCTGCCTAAATATTATCGTGTCAGCCTATTATTCCCTATATGTTTTCATTTTTTTTGGAGTGGCTGTCTTATTCCCTATGTTTTCATCGGAACCCCCACATCCCCCTCCACACCACCAAACAATCATAACGAAAAGCAATGCGTGCATGATATATTCTTTATATATTTCCCTAGGCATGCAACATGGCCGGTGACATGCATGACGCATGTGCATGCAGAGAAACGTGCAAATGAACGTAAGTGGATATATATAGTCATCACACGGACACTAATTTACATCAAAACAGAGATCTTACACACCCCCAGCACGCATACACATACACACCACAACGAAAACCTATGCATATACTCGGCACCACACGCACATATGTGTGCAAAAACAGTACCCTCGCTCACTCCATACCACACTAGACTTCCCAACCAAATCAGGCACAACCAATCATATATAACACCCGGATCACTAACAACAACAAACCCTGCATGCGAAATCAAGTCAAACGATGGAAGAAGAGCTATAGCTGAACAGATGAGACGAGATCGAGAGACTGCATGGACGGAAGAGGGGGCTGGCTAGGCGTCGACGACGCGGAAGGACTCCCTGTTCTTGATGACGACGTCGTACATGTGGACGGAGGAGAAGTGGTTGAAGTCCCTGGGGAGGGAGATGAGGTCGAGGCAGCCGCGCTTGTGGAACTGGTACAGCGCCGGGTCCTCGTAGTAGCGCTCCCACCCCAGCGCCGTCAGCTTCGCCTCCAGCGTCGCGTACGACGACACCACCTGCCCGCTAGGCGTATGCAGCAGCGCCTTCCGCCGCACCGTCGACGTCCGCTCGCTCCCCGGGTTCTCCACCAGACGCACCACCCCGTTCTTGAACACCCACACGCCAGACATGGTCCACAGCCCCTCCGGTCGGCCGACCTACGTCTCAACCCCCAGATCTCTAGCTTAGGGATTGAATGAGGGGAAAGAAACGATAGACGATGCAATTGGTCAAACTAGCTAGCAGTGAGATTGATGAGGAGATGGAAGATACAAACTAATGGATAAGTAGCAGTGTGATTAGTTGATGGAGGGAGGGCGAGATGAAGGGGGTATATATAGAGGTGGATGTGGATGAAGCTAGCTTATCGATGGTGTGGGGTAGAGGTGACATGTATACGGGGGACAGCCGCAGGACATAGATTTCTTATATGCGACTGCGATACTATACTGCTAGTGATTAGTACGTCGATATACGCGTGCATGCACCAGAGAAGAGAAGGGCGTCTTTAGTTTGTAGTAGCTAGGTTAGGTCAGGAAGATGCTGTAGCTGGCTGCATGCACAAGGATGGGAGAGAAGCAGGATATATGGTACGTTCATTAAACTTGAGTAGTGCGCGCGGGAGAATATATGTGCCTAGCTAGCTTATGTTCTTGATAAGCTACCTGGAATATATTTGTTGGAAGAAAGAAAGAAATTCTAGCTAGCTAGGTAGCTAAAAAAGGTAGCTATATGCTACGCATATTGTTATTTTCCAGAATTACGTAGTGCATGAGGTGATTGATCATCATGAGGTCACGAAATTTGACATGTGTCGCGGCCGCCCCGCGACACGTCAAAAACAGGACATTAATTGATGGCGTTGGTTAATTGCCAATGGGGAGATCTACATATAATTCATGCGTAATCTATGGCTTGAGCATTCCCATATGGAAAATTGAAAAGAAAGAATGTGATGTTGTGCGAGGAATCCTACCCACCTTTTTCCTGAAAGGAAAACAAAAAGAGCTAGCCTAATTCTCAGGGGAATAGGATTCAGTCGCCATACAGTTTTCGACTTTACTTAAACAATAAGAAATATGAGAGCTATCTTTGCGCACCTTTTGCAGCATTGTTTTTTCCACGAAAGGGAATTTCTGGCCGGTCGATCAAGCCAATGTTGCCTTTGTCGAGAACAAAATTGATACTCTCTCTCATTGTCAAGTATATATTTTTGTGTACGGCATGGTGGAATTTACTTTTGCCTGCTAGCTTTGTCCCTAATAGTAACTCACAAGCTCTCAAGCATCTGCTGCATGCAGAGAGAAATTTGTGGCTTATCTTAAACTTCCTAGCTTGCTAGCCATAGATAGTGCTTACGTGATTGCACATTGATTTGGCTGGCTTGTTGGATACATAGGTGCACGTCTACCGCCCCCAAAGCTAAAATCTCTTACTGATTTATCTGCTGAAAAGAAATATGCTTCGGTGCTAAAGTTTCTTTCCGGATTAGCTATGCAAAAACATGCACGAAAGCTCCCTCCAACCTGTGCTCTCATCGTGATCAGTGCATGTACTACGTAGGGATTTATACGATCTCTATACTTATGTTCGCGATAAGCCAGAACCCATCAAAGATCATTAGGTACTCCTTGTACGAAAGGAGCTTTCCGCCACTAAGGTGGCGCCTCCGTGTACATGTATACTCACACGTTACGTCCGATCGAAAGGGAGAGAAATTCTAGATGGGAATCGTATTCGATTGAATGCGTGCGTGTGCGTGCTGCAAGTATGTGTGCACGCAGATACATTTTTACGCTGCATGAAATTACGTGCTTACGATGATCACACGGCGGAGTATATAATATTCGGAAAGTGGAGCTCGTGCCTAACAATTTTTGACGAATTGAACACGTGCTCGCCGGCCGTCTGTATGCAAATGCTACATTATTCCTGCATGGGCTAGCTGACTGGTCGATCGAATTATGCATCTTTTACGTGATCGGTTTTTGCCTTTCCGTTTCAGAATATATGATAGCTAGCGCCTAGTAGGCAGTGTGATCTGCCAGGATACAGACATGTGCACTAAGTTACTGCTATCTAATTAACTACTTCCTCCCTCTCATAATATAAAAACATTTTAGCAGCTTTCTCGACCCATAATATAAGAACATTTTTGCAGTTTTCATCTAGATGATACACAGCGCACTGCCATAGAAATTGGTTATGGTATGTTTCAGTGAAATTTGGTTGTATGAATATGTATATTTAAATTAATAATATATTGCATACTATTTTTTATCAGATTATACGTGCGCTTGGTTCCCAATTGAAAGGGAGTTAGAAAAAAGTCTGCGTGGTAGAGTGCGGAAAAGAAATTGAGTATATAGACACATGCATGTGTTCAATTAATTGCTAAAGCTAATCAGGGTGATTTGCAATTGTACAGACGTGATAGTGAGGGCTAACTTTTTAGATACTCCCTCCATTCCCTTATACAAGGACACAAACTCATATTACAGGTACCAAGATAAAATTTAATGACTCCTATGCAAGTCAACTTTTCTTTTCGTTATCCGGGATCATTAATACACCACAAGAATGCAACGAATGAATGAGAAGGAAATGGCTGAGTGTCATTATGACTACATGCATGTAAGCATTAAAAAGTTGCTAGTACGAGGAAACATCATTAATTTTTGCCTCGATTACTGTTGGTGGCCTTGTATTGATGCAATATGTATTTTTAATAGTGGCCTTGTATAAGGGAATGGAGGAAATATAGAAGATTTCTGCAAGTAGTCGTTGTAATTTTTCTGCAGATAAATAGATAAATTTTTTTGGTGATGGTTTGGTTACTACTAGCGGGCTTGCACCTGACCCGCTAAAAAGATGCTACCAGCTAGTCCCCACTGGCATTCAAAATCTGCCGTCATATTCTCTCTCGCTTTTTTACGGTGACTACGGCAGTCAGTCTAAACCATTTATTAAGAAATACAATTAGTAGGACTCAAAATAGGGTAGCAGATTGTATGGCAAATTATAGTTGTATCAAGTCATATACTGTAGTATGGATGAGCATATGTCCTCCGTGTAGTGAGGATTTATTACCTCTCGATTTGTAATCTTGTGACTCTGGAATAAAATTCCCATATGATTTGCAATTTTTTTTTGTACAAAACAAGTTTATGATACATTAGGCCATTTTTATGTGTATTTGATGTTCATTTGCACGACAGGCCAATGGCCCGAGTCAACACAAAGGCAATACTAAAACTTGATTGATATAGTTACGTGTCACTTGGGCTCTAAGAGATTTGAAATGGAGGTACCAGAGGGGATTTAGAGTGTGCAAATTTTGGGCCGCATAGTTGCGCTGTGATTCAAAAACATGGTTCCGTTTAGCATGACGTTTGCTTGAGTAAATTGCCAAAGTTTTCGCAAAAGTTTGCGGAAAACACCGAGTTTGAGTAATACGGTGCGTGTTTTGACACAAAAACTAACAAAGAGGGCCCACTGTAAGTGATGACATGGCAACAAATACTCACACCGTTAGTGGACTGTTATGTTGTCATCATCTACATACCCCTCCTCCAATGGCCCGAGTCAGCACAAAGGCAATACTAAAACTTGATTGATATAGTTACGTGTCACTTGGGCTCTAAGAGATTTGAAATGGAGGTACCAGAGGGGATTTAGAGTGCGCAAATTTTGGGCCGCATAGTTGCGCTGTGATTCAAAAACATGGTTCCGTTTAGCATGACGTTTGCTTGAGTAAATTGCCAAAGTTTTTGCAAAAGTTTGCGGAAAACACCAAGTTTGAGTAACATGGTGCGTGTTTTGACAAAAAAACTAACAAAGAGGGCCCACTGTAAGTTATGACATGGCAACAAATACTCACACCGTTAGTGGACCGTTATGTTGTCATCGTCTACATACCCCTCCTCGCCGTGGCTCACCCATGGCTGTTCCCCGCGCCGGAGCAGCAGCTTCCAAGGAAGTCATCACGGGAGCAACGGGGGTCGTCGCTAGTGCCGGACGCACCCAGCATGGTTGTTTGAGCAGCTGTAACACCCTACATACCACTGGACCACATTGGATTTATGGGCTGCTTGTACATGGGCTCGGCTCAACGGATCAAGCCTTGGAGCAAGAACTATAAACGACAGGGGAGTGCAACGAGGGGAGGCATCGAACAGAACAGAACATAATTGATTCTTCTTCGTCGGCTAGCTCTTCCTCCCTCGTGGCCTGACGAGTCTCTCTTGCTCTTCTATCCTTGATCTATGCTCCTCCCATCCTTAGTTCTCTTCTCTAAATTATATTCCCTCAGTGAACCTAGGTTTGGTGAATTCGATTCATACACCGGGGACACTTGTATCAATCGATTTGATTTGTTCGGTGTTGATTTGTTACGCCTTGATCCAGGGTCGTGACAGTTGGTATCTAGAGCTGTACGATCCATCCATCGATTTCTCAAAAAATCCTCAAAAATTTCCATCAAATTTCGTGTCCCTTTCCACCACTCACCATTTGTTCCACAAAATGTCAATACACCAGAAGGCAGCCAACAGCTGCGTTTTGCATATCACCAGCACCAAGTTGATCTACCAAGTAACTGAGGATGTACTAGATTGGCTCTTTGATGCCCATGGGGTGCATGATCTATGTGTGTCGTATAAATCCTTGCGCATGAAGGTGTTTTTGGAGTTCCAATCATGGCTGGAGGCGAGCCAAGCTAAGGATGCGCTGCATTTTTTCGATAAAGGGCGTTTTATTATTAAAAAATGTAGCATCAAGCAGATACCAAGCATTATAACTGACACCCAGCCTCTGCATAATTAAGATGCACACAACCAGTTCTAAAAAGTTTGACAGAAACAAAAGAAACAAAACCGACAAACGGCAACAGTAGAATCCTATAGACCCACACTATGCCTATGTCGAAAGCGGTGGTGGGTCAATCCGGAGGTTATGCTGCCACCCATGTTGGGAAAAAACCTCCGTAGCCACCTGCTCCAATCACGTACACACCGCCTTGAATAGCGGTCGGTACTCCGCTCGTTGTAGCGTAGACCACGTACGAAGCGAGTGCGTACACCGAGAAATAACCTGTAGATGAGAAGCATTTTTGTCATTAAAAACTAAATCATTTCTACATAGCCATAGCGACCACATTAAGGCGTACACTCCCACCCTTATTAGCATTTTGAACCTATTTGGAATACCGTCCAACCAATGACCAAAAATATTGGCAACACTTGTGTGCGGATACAAATTTGACGCTATTCGGATGACTGACCACGTAGAACGTGCAAACTTGCATTAAAAAAGAGGTGTTCGACTGTCTCGTCATGAGTACAAAAACAACAGTTCTTACTCCCTTGCCAGTTGCGCCATGCGAGGTTGTCTTTGGTTAGCACAACTCCCTTATGAAGATACCACATGAAGATTTTGACCTTTAGTGGAATCTTCGACTTCCATAATTTCTTATTATTATTCACCGGTACCTCAGAATGCGTGAGTGCACGGTACATGGAGTCTACTGTGAAAGACCCGGATGTAGTAAGGTTTCAGCGAAGCACATCCCGACCTTGTGTCAGGTTAATCGAATCCAGCCTGGACAATAGATTATGCCATGACATAGGGCGAGGCCCAATCAAATCCCGCCTAAACGAAATATTTGGGAGGGATGAGCTGAGCACCTGCGCAATAGTATTATTCTTCTCGCGAGCAATAATGTACAAGGCTGGATATTGTTCTTGAAGACTGGCGTTGCCTAGCCACATATCTTCCCAGAAACGAATCTCTGACCCATCCTTTATCGCGAAAGACCCAAAGCGAAAGAGATGTTTCTTTCCCGCCATTAGGCCAGCCCAAAAGTGAGAGTCTCCAGGTTTCCAATATGCCTGAGACACCGTCTTTTGGCCTAAATACTTGTTGTGCAACATGGTTTGCCAAACACCATCCTCAGTAAGTAGTTTGAACAACCATTTACTAAGTAGGGCCTCATTCTTGACCTATAGGTCATGAATTCCAAGGCCACCTTGGTCTTTTGGTCTACAAACCACACTCCATTTGGCTAGTCTGTATTTTTTCTTTTCCCCGTCTCCTTGCCAAAAGAATCTGGATCTAAAATAGTCCAATCTTTACAAGACCCCTTTTGGTAGTTGGAAGAAAGAAAGCATATAGAGAACCATATTTGTGAGGACGGAGTTAATCAAAACCAACTGTCCCCCAACTAAGAGCATCTTTCCTTTCCAACTGCTCAACCGTTTCTCTAGACGCTCCTCTACATGCTTCCACTCCGCGATAGTGAGACGCCAATAGTGAATCGGTATTCCCAAATACCTCATCGGGAATTGGCCATGTGTGCAACAAAACATGCCAGCATAATCGCCTGCCGACTCAACGGCTGCTCCGAAGCAGAGCAATTCGCTTTTGTGGAAGTTAATTTTAAGACCCGACATTTACTCAAACACCGAAAGCAATAGTTTTGTGTTTCGAGCCTTGTCCAGGTCATGTTCCATAAAAAAGAATTGTGTCATCTGTATATTGCAGAATAGAGAGGCCACCATCCACAAGGTGTGGCACTACTCCCGCAATCTGACCATCCTGTTTAGCACGCTTAATCAGAATAGCTAACATGTCAGCAACAATGTTAAATAACATTGGGGACATGGAGTCACCCTGCTGCAGTCCTTTTTTTGTCTGAAAATAATGGCCTACATCATCATTGACTTTGATGGTGACACTACCTCTAGTTACAAAGTTTTGGACCCACTAGCGCCATTTATCGAAGAAACCTTTCATCCTTAGGGCTTGTTGGAGGAAAGACCATTTGACCTTGTGATATGCTTTTTCAAAGTCAAACTCCACTCATGTTTTTCTGGTGCATTTCATGAACGGTCTCATGCAGGATTACAACCCATCGAGTATATTCCTTCCTTGCATGAACGTCGTTTGAGATGGTCAGACCACATGTTCAGCCACGAAGTTTAACCTATCCGTAGCAACTTTGGTGAAAATCTTAAAGCTGACATTAAGGAGGCATATTGGTCTGAACTGTTGGATCCGTTCGGCCTCCTTAACCTTCGGCAACAAGACAATCTCGCCAAAGTTAAGTCTAAATAGATCAAGTCTGTCGGCATGAAGACAATTGAACAATTTCAGAAGGTCAGTTTGATGATATCCCAGAAATTCTGATAGAATTCTGCGGGGAAGCCATCAGGTCCTGGAGCTTTATTGTGTTCCATCTGGAACACCGCCGCTCTCACCTCCTCTTTTGAGAATGGTGCCGTAAGGATATCGTTTTGTTATGCCGTGACCTATGGAATATCATATGTTCGAGTCTCATCAAGGGTGATGTTCCCTTTAGCTGTTGCCCTGAACAGAGATTTGTAGTATTTTTTGATGTACTTTTTGAGCTCTTCCTGACCATCGATCCACCCCTCATCTTGTTGGAGACTGTAAATACATTTCTTCATATGTCACCCATTGGTAATCAATTGGAAGTATCTTGTATTACTATCACCCATCAAAATGAAGTCAACTTTGGATCTCTGGTAGTATTTGATTTCCTCTTCTCGCAAGAGCCTAGCCACCTTCTCATTAGATTGATTTTTCAATTCAATCTCTTGTTGAGATAAGGTGCGCGTCTCTGCAATCTTGTCAAGGTCATCAATAATGGTGGAGATCCGTTGTTTTTCTTTTTTTTATTCCGTTGGTGTGTTTCGCCCATCCAGTGTGGTGTTGCCTCATGGCCCTTATTTTAAAGTTCCATCTCTGAATCGGTGTACGACCAATGGAAGGACGCTCCCAAACATTCTTAACTATGTCCACAAATCCTTCCCTATGCAGCCATCCCAATTCAAATTTGAAGGGGCGACGGTCGGGTGGATTTGTAGAGTTAGAATCCAGAATGATGGGTGCATGATCCGATAATGCCTCGATACGCTCTAGAGCTCGCACGGTTACAAAAGGAAATTTTAGTTCCATCCGGTGTCCATGAGTACCCTATCAAGCTTCTCGTATGTCGTCATAGATCGATTATTAGCCTAGGTGAACTTCCGCCCCGACATAATGGCCTCTCGAAGATCCAAACTGTCTATCACGGCGTTCAATAGAAAAGGCCAATGGATGTCGAAGCAGTCATTATTTTTCTCTTCCTGGTACCTAAGGATATTAAAGTCCCCTCCAATCAGCATTGGATATGGGTTATCCTTAGCCAGGTCCACCAATTCCTGAAGAAAAGCCTCTTTATGTTCATCTTAGGCAGCCCCATAGACAGCACTGAGAGTCCATGTGAAATTATCGGCCCTATTTCTTAGGTGAAATTTTATATGAAATTCTCCGATTGAAAAGGCCAACAAGTCTATGAATGACGCCAGTATACCAAGAAGGATTGCTCCAGACCTTCCACGATGCACTGCATGGACAATGCATCTATGATGGGTGTTGCCTTTTGGACATCCAGCATGCCCACCGTCCATCAACGTTATCACACTAGCCAACTCAAAGTCTGCCGTTGTTGATTTTTATTGTGTGGAGATGGTGCCACCTATACCTCGATACAAGTTGCAGTACAAGGAGCACCACCACCCATACCAAGCTCCAATGCCGAGGTTGTGAATTCTATGATGTTGTCAGCTCCTGCAAAAAGTGAGGTGCGGTCAACACTCACTTCGCTTGCCCCTCTCATGATATCCATGGAGCCTTCCCTGGACAACCTGCTTCAGCTGTGCACTGCCCTTGAGTTTAACATGCTGACATCCACCACCTGTTCGACGCATTGTCTCAGCCAAGGCATCGACAATGCCGACATGTTCCATAGCATGGGGGGGGGGGTCTATCTACAGCCATAACTAGTCCTCTGGAGCCTGTGTCGATTCTACCACCGGAGTCGTCCGTCGCTCTTGAGCTTAACCTGGTTCCGCCTAATGTCTTCTTGGATGTTCTGCATAATCCGTCCGTCAAGCTCCCCAGTGAAGAGGATTTGGCTATTCCTGATCCGGAAGCTCAGTTGGTGGCGGCTCTTCATGTTATCCCGGATTGGACGGTTCCTTATCTGGCGTATATGAACCGGGGCGAGTTACTAGAGGATGAGACTTTGGCCAGGCAGATAATCTGGCGGTCCAAGTCCATGACCATTATCAATGGAGAGTTGTATCATTGCAGTGTGACAGGGGCGTTTCAGCGTTGTGTGTCTCCCGAACAAGGCTGTGAAATTTTGCATGAGATCCACAAAGGAGACTGTGGTCACCACGCCGGTTCAACATCTTTGGTGGCCAAGGCGTTTCGTCACGGTTTTTATTGGTTGACAGCCCATGCTGATGCAGAGGACTTGGTCAAAAGATGTGATGGTTGTCAGAAATTCTCAAGGCGCGCTCATGTACCGGCTCAAGAACTGAGGATGATCCCAATCACTTGGCCGTTTGCGACTTGGGGGCTGGATATGGTCGGGCATTTCAAGAGGTCCAAGGACAAGAAGACCCACCTTTTGGTGGCAGTTGATAAGTTCACAAAGTGGGTGGAAGCAGAACCAGTTAGCAAGTGTGATGCAGCCACGGCGGTTCAATTCATCAAAAAGGTGATCTTCCGGTTTGGTTTCCCACACAACATTATAATGGACAATGGTACCAATCTGTCAAAGGGTGCCATGAAGGAGTTCTGCCAACGTGAGCACATCCGGCTTGACGTATCATCAATGGCTCACCCACAGTCCAATGGTCAAGCGGAGAGGGCCAATCAAGATATCTTGAGAGGCATCAAACCCCGGCTTATGGTTCCTTTGCAACGGACGTCGGGTTGTTGGGTCGAGGAGTTGCCTTTAGTGATATGGAGCATCAATACCACACCCAACAGATCGACAGGATACACACCGTTCTTCATGGTTTATGGAGCGGAAGCGGTTCTTCCCAGTGACATCCGTCATGACTCACCTCGTGTAGTGGCATATGTTGAAGCTGACAACGAGAAGGCACGGCAGGAAGCTCTTGACCTGTTAGATGAGGAACGTGACATAGCGGCAGCCCGCTCGGCGATTTATCAGCAAGATCTCCATCGTTATCACAGCCGCCGAGTTAGAACCAGAACCTTTCAAGAAGGAGATTTGGTACTTCGGCTCATCCAGGATCAGACGGATATGCACAAGTTATCCCCCCTTGGGAAGGACCCTTTGTGGTCAGCAAGGATCTGCACAACGGGTCATACTACCTAATTGATATCCGAGAGCGCAAAGAAACTTAAATCGGAGGAGGAGACCAACCGGCCGTGGAACATTGCTCATCTCCAGCCCTACTGTACTTGAGCTATAGGCTCTGCTTATGTACATTTTATGGCGATGTATATATTATGATCAATACAATAAACCGGAACCTCAGCTAAAGCGGGGTATCCGTTGTTTTTTCTTCCATCATGTGTGGTTACATGGAGCTTCTGTTTCTAAAACGCGTCCGGTTTACCCCTTGATTTAGCTTTTCAAAGCTTTATATCACATCACTTGGGGGCTTGGTCGTATCCGAACCATAGCTACATCTCTTGATCGGCGCAATGCCACAGCATCACTTCGGAGCTTGGTCGTATCCGAACCACAGTCACACCTCTTGATCGGCTCAACGCCAAAATCGGGGCCAAAGAGAGTGTTGTCAAAAAACAACAACTCAAACATAGGCACCCACTAAGGACAGCTCAAAACGTTACTTGGGGATTCTTTGCTATCGCAACGAACCTAGAATCTACACTTGTAATGGGCTATCAAGCCATGGCTTGGAAGCCTGGTGTATACACCTAAAACCCCGGGTTAACCTGCCTCTTTAAGTAATTCACGCCGCCCAGGTAAACCTGGTATGACCCTTCGAACTTTGACAAGTTACTCTAAAATACAGACCCTGAACTTGTCAAGTTAAAACGATGATTGGTTAAGGATTGCGGACCATCTTAAAAGGCTTTGCAAAAATGGTTTAACTCAGTGGCCTGGCAGCCCATGAAAAGCCTCGAATTTGGGGCCTGGCAGCCCGTGAAAAGCCTCGACTACAACGGTTTTATTTGCCTTTGATTGAGTTTTACTCTCTTTCTGATAATATTTATGATGTTTTTTAAACCGGCGTTATCAACCCGGTTAGACTGACAGTACACGATCAAATCATAATCCAGAGACTATCAGCCCGGTCTGGTTTTGAATCGAAGTCCCAGTATGGAGTAAACCGGTGTTTATCATAACCCGGAACGGTTTTTATTATAAACCGGCCTCGTACAACAGGAGTTACTTCTCCTCCAAGAGTTGGGTTATGACCCTCACTACAGCATTGGTTAGCCAACCTTATGCCTCAAAAGGTCACATGTATTACATATATTTCTGTGTTTGATTATCTTTTTCAGCCTTGGTTACACACCTTGGTCATATACATATTAGATAGCATAACCCGCCCGGGGGTAAACTGCCAGGGCGGTTTCAGCTTTTTATCTGCAGGAATAGCTTGAATAAGTGGCTATGGATTATGAATATCATATCTTAAACATGTCGGATTAAGCAAGCATCAGTCCCAGATAAATATGCACGAAGGCATACCAGACCAAGTATTTTAACTAGCCTATTACAAGGCGTTCCAGTGCCTAAAAGGATAATTGTTTTCTCAAATACACTTGTAATGGGCTATCAAGCCATGGCTTGGAAGCCTGGTGTATACACCTAAAACCCCGGGTTAACTTGCCTCTTTAAGTAAGTCACGCCGCCCAGGTAAACCTGGTATGACCCTTCGAACTTTAACAAGTTACTCTAAAATATAGACCCTGAACTTGTCAAGTTAAAACGATGATTGGTTAAGGATTGCGGACCATCTTAAAAGGCTTTGCAAAAATGGTTTAACTCAGTGGCCGGCCTGGCAGCCCGTGAAAAGCCTCGACTACAACGGTTTTATTTGCCTTTGATTGAGTTTTGCTCTCTTTTTGATAAGATTTATGATGTTTTTTAAACCGACGTTATCAACCCGGTTAGACTGACAGTACACGATCAAATCATAATCCGGAGACTATCATCCCGGTCTGGTTTTGAATCGAAGTCCCAGTATGGAGTAAACCGGTGTTTATCATAACCCGAAACGGTTTTTTATTATAAACCGGCCTTGTACAATAGGAGTTACTTCTCCTCCAAGAGTTGGGTTATGACCCTCACTACAACGTTGGTTAGCCAACCTTATGCCTCAAAAGGTCACAGGTATTACATATATTTCTGTGTTTGATTATCTTTTTCAGCCTTGATTACACACCTTGGTCATATACATATTGGATATCATAACTCGCCCGGGGGTAAACTGCCAGAGCGCTTTCAACTTTTTATCTGCAGGAACAGCTTGAATAAGTGGCTATGGATTATGAATATCATATCTTAAACATGTCGGATTAAGCAAGCATCAGTCGCAGATAAATATGCACGAAGGCATACCAGACCAAGTATTTTAACTAGCCTATTACAAGGCGTTCCAGTGCTTAAAAGGATAATTGTTTTCTCAAATACATGTTGCAGCATGTAGCAGACTAAATCGGCCTCCGGTTCATGGTTGGTCACGAGCTTGGCCTGATGGTTGCGGATCATCTCACGCCGGTTCAGCTTCTTCTTCTCTACCCAGTGGCTGGAAATCAACAGTTGCCCAGTTGATCCCAGTTAGGGCTTGGAATACAACTTCATCACTTATCAGCGTGGACGGTTCAATGTCAGGGGCATAAGTGTGCTTACGGATTGGCGGGATAAGATTTTGAGCTTCTGGAATCGGTGCAGCAACCCGCTTGTTCTTGTCATCATAGCTTGCTTGATAGTATGAAAGGTCCACTTCTTCAACTAGTTGACAAGCCAATGGGCGTACTTCCCGGTTTATGATCCGGAGATCATCTTCGCCAAATTCTGTTCCGTCTTCCTTCAAACTGGGATAACCTTGGGCCGCTTAAACTGGATCAAAGTCAGGTACCCATGCTTTTGCCCGGGTCAGGGCGGCTAAAGCGCCCGTTCTAGCAGCAGACTTTTTTAGCTCGTCTACCCAGGCAGGAAGCATAGATAACCTTTATAAGGTATCCTTGATCAAGGTGGGAGGCAGATTGTTGTGAGAAGCAGTATATATGATCCGCTGCGTGCCGGTATACAGCTGCTCTATCACAGTATAGGCTGCTTTCAGTTTCTTCTGAACATCAGATCCCAAGTGGCTAATACAAGTTCCTGTATCATTACAATGATTAGTGAGGGAGTCCTAGATTAGGGGGTGTTTGGATAGCCGGACTATACCTTCAGCCGGACTCCAAGACTATGAAGATACAAGATTGAAGACTTCGTTCCGTGTCCGAAAGGATCTTTTCTTGGCGTGGAAGGCAAGCTAGGCGTGCGGATATTCAAGATCTCCTACCATTGTAACCGACTCTATGTAACCCTAACCCTATCCGGTGTCTATATAAACCGGAGGGTTGTAGTCCGTAGGACAACCATCATCATACACAATCATACCATAGGCTAGATTCTAGGGTTTAGCCTCCTTGATCTCGTGGTAGATCTACTCTTGTACTACCCATATCATCAATATTAATCTAGCAGGAGTAGGGTTTTACCTCCATCGAGAGGGCCCGAACCTGGGTAAAATAAAGTGTCCCTTGTCTCCTGTTACCATCCGACCTTGACGCACAGTTCGGGACCCCCTACCCGAGATCCGCTGGTTTTGACACCGACATTGGTGCTTTCATTGAGAGTTCCTCTGTGTCGTCGCTTTTAGGCCCGATGGCTCCTTTGATCATCAACAACGAAGAGGTCCAGGGTGAGACTTTCCTCCCCGGACAAATCTTTGTCTTCGGCGGCTTCGCTCTGCGGGCCAATTCGCTTGGTCGTCTGGAGCAGATCGAAAGCTACGCCCCTGGCCATCATGTCAGGTTTGGAAGCTTAAACTACACGGCAGATATCCACGGAGACTTGATCTTCGACGAGTTCGAGCCACAGCCAAGCGCGCCGCACTACCTCGAGGGGCATGATATAGCTCTGCCTCCGAATAGTGCCCTGGAGGCCGCACACGCACCGGCCCCGATCCTCGACTCGGAGCCCACTGTGTTCTTTGAGGATGAACGGTTGGACGTCACCTCGGGGGCTGCAATCTTGAAGGCGATCGAGCCGAACGCAAGCCCCGCACTCCGCACGGCCCATGACTCCAAGGAGTCAGATTCTTCTCCGAACTCCGGGCCTCCCGTGCCCCTGCCGATCGAATCCGATTGGGCGCCTATAATGGAGTTCACCGCCGCGGACATCTTTCAGTACTCACCTTTCGGTGATATCCTGAATTCTCTCAAGACTCTCTCTCTATCAGGAGAGCCCAGGCCGGACTATGGTCTGCGAGGTTGGGATTCGGACGACGAAGAAATTCAAAGCCCACCCACCACCCACTTAATAGCCACTGTCGATGATTTAACCGACATACTTGACTTCGGATCCAAAGACTTCGACGGTATGGACGACGAAGATGGAGACGAACAGGAACCAGCACCTATAGGGCGCTGGACCGCCACTCCACCTAACGATGTATTCATGGTGGATACCCCTAAAGGAAACGACAACGAGGAAAAAGGGGACGGAAAAAGGGATAAACCCTCCGAAAAGCAATCAAAGCGGCGACGAAAACGCCGAGCCAAGCCCCGCCTCGATCAAGACCCAGCCATATAGCAGGATGAGCCGGTAGACGACGAGCATGCCTCAGAGCAACCGTCCGAACAGGGCAACGCGGATAGAGAGGACAGACAGCCCTCCCCCGGCCATAACAGAACTCCGGACGATCTAACGCCGGATAAAACCACGGAGCAGAAGAATCTCCACGAAAGGCTCGTTGCCACAGCACGCAGCCTGAAAAAGCAGAAGCGGAAGCTAAAGACGGTGGAAGATGCACTCAGAATAAGATGGAGCAAGGTAATCAAGACCACAGACAAATACGGCGGCCGCCGCCGCACTAAAAGCTATCCGAAGAGAAAACTACTGCCCGAATTCGACCAAGAGGCCCTAGAGCCCTCGCATTCAAAAAATAAAAAAGCCACACGGTCGGATAGACGACCCCACGGCCACCATAAAACGGCAAGCGGCGCCGCACTCAATGCGGCATGCGACCCAATTAAAGACTCGCATCATGGCCCAACCAGGTCCATTTACGGGCCAAGAAAGCAAGCTCTCACAAGCAATGCAAAAAAGCCATCATCAGAATCCGGCACACCCAAATACAGGGGCGCCGCACACCCTCTATGTTTCACCGATGAGGTCCTGGAATATGAATTTCCAAAGGGATTCAAACCCGTCAACATAGAGGCGTACGATGGAACAACAGACCCCGGAGTCTGGATCGAGGATTATATCCTCCACATACATATGGCTAGAGGAGATGATCTCCACGCCATCAAATATTTACCCCTTAAACTTAAAGGCCAGCCCGGCACTGGCTTAAAAGCCTTCCCGAAAACTCAATTGGAAGTTGGGAAGAGCTCAAGGATGCTTTCCGAGCAAATTTTCAAGGGACCTATGTCCGCCCCTCGGACGCAGACGATCTCAGTCACATAACTCAACAGCCCGGAGAATCAGCTCGGCAGTTCTGGAACAGATTCCTTACTAAAAAGAATCAGATAGTGGATTGTCCGGACGCCGAAGCCTTAGCAGCTTTCAGGCATAATGTCCGAGACGAATGGCTCACCAGACACTTCGGCCAGGAAAAGCCAAGAACAATGGCCGCACTCACAAGCCTCATGACCCGCTTTTGTGCAGGAGAGGACAGCTGGTTGGCACGATGCAGCCCCAGCGACCCAAGTACATCCGAAATCAGGGATGGAAACGGAAAACCGCGACGAAATAAAGACTATCGCCGAACCAAAGAAAAAAGTCCGAAGAGCACGACAGTCAATGCCGGATTCAAAAGCTCACGGCAAAATCAGACAAAAACACCCCTTCAGGATAATAGGGATGATCCGTCCAGCTTAAACAGAATCCTGGACAGAATATGTCAGATACACGGTACTCCTGGGAAGCCTGCCAATCACACCCACATAGACTGTTGGGTTTTTAAACAATCCGGAAGGCTTAACGCCGAACACAAGAGGCTCGATACACCAAGCAAAGACGAGGACGAACCCCAGAAGCAGAACACCAGGAAACAAAAGAACTTCCCACAAGAAGTTAAAACAGTGAACTCACTTCACGTAACAAAACGTGTGGCACCCATAAACGTGTGGCACAATAAAACCTATCCCTCAGGGGTCCCGCCACTGGTCATTAAAACCAATCATTTTTTATCAGCTAGACTATTCTAGAAATATCAAAAACGCAGGCCGGACTGCCCTGATACTCGATCCAATAATTGACGGATTCTAGTTTACCAATGTCCTTATGGACGGCGGCAGTGGACTAAACCTGATATATCAGGATACAATCCACCGCATGGGCATAAACCCAGCAAGAATCCGCCACAGCAAAACCTCCTTTCAAGGGGTAGCACCGGGCCCGGACACCCATTGTATGGGTTTTCTCCGGCTCGCAGTCATATTTGGCTCTGCCAATAACTTCCGTCGCGAAAAAGATGACCTTCCATGTCGTCCCGTTTTCAAGTCGCTATCAAGCACTAATGGGACACGGAGCTTTCGCTCGCTTTAACGCAATACCGCACTATGCATCTCTCACGCTTAAGATGCCCAGTCCACGAGGAATCATCTCTTTAAAGGGAGCGCACTAAAATACGCCTCCTCCAAATGGAGGATTGCGCGGCCGCTTCAACAGCCGCACAATAAAGTGGCCTCACCAGCCAAAAGACTTTTTCGATATAAGTCATTAAAGGCCACGGACCCGGACTAAATGAGTTCGGCACAAGTCCATCATCAACGCAGGGTTATAACGCCATATACCCCCGTACCAGGGGCTATACAAGGAGACAATAAAGCTCAACTTTATCTATTTTTTACTTTATATTTTGTTTATTATCTTTTTGTTCCGCACGACCCATTTTCAATTCAGTTCCTCTCTTTTACAGATGAACGTCGTGCGGCGCCCGTCCAGGACACGGCACAGCGGAGACACAGGCGCAGACGTGCAGTAGGGACCCGTCCTAAGGATTCTTTTTAGATTAAGACCCTGCGTAAACCTTTTTTACTGTCTCTTGCTGCTATACATCCCCTGGTTTTTTCTGCTATAACCAAGGAGGAGGCTGGCGTTTTGGCATGTGGCCCTGCCAGAATTTTTGCTCGTACCTGGACACTAGGGGATCTTTTTTTAGGGTGTTGTTTCACCCGCATTCATAAAGACCGAACACCTTAGGGAGTGTTCGGCGTCGCGAGTTTTGGCACTATATGCATCAGCTCCGAATCATGTCTTTGGTCAAATGTTAGGTTGCCCGACTCCTTAGTTCGGCTACCTTACGTTCCGCTCTATCGGCTAAGGTAGCACCAGGAGAACTACTGCGATTGTGCCCCAGTTCGGCCGGGTGAGCACCTCAGTAGAGAAAGCCGAAAACTGACTGTCATGATGTAGCGCGAGACTGGTCGCCACTCGATGACTTATAGGAATTTATCAGATTTCTCTGCTTTGACGAAGGGCCGTTTCCCGGTCAGGCACGTATGCGCCCCGAATTCGGACAAGCGCAGTCGCCACTAAGGGGCTACCTAAAGAGTCCCACTGTCAAGCTCCTATGGCTAAGTGAAAGTGTTAAAGCATTATAGTCCGGTTGCCTAGCCCGCTGCGCTATCACCTCCTTTGTAGGACCAAGACGTTGGGTTAAGTGTGAAATTGCGTCTTCTGCGCGCACCCCCGCACTATGTGCGTGGGGGCTGAAGCCAACGACTGCAATCTTTCTGAATTTATATATTAAAACGGCCGCACAGGAGGTGTTCTTAATACTTGAAGGCACAAGTCTAAAAAATGCCACTACAATTTATCAAAATACTGTTTTATGATTACATAGGCTATCATAGTATAGCATCCTTCGAGCACTGCGTCTCTATTACGCGAGCGCCTTCGAGGACTTCCTCAAAATAGTGCTCGGAAGGTATTCGGCTTTTATCCGAATCCCGGGACGCAACAATGGTGGGCTCCATATCTGCCCAGTATGTCTTGACACGGGCAAGAGCCAGCCGAGCGCCCTCTATGCACGCTGACCTCTTCATAGCATCGACACGTGGCACCACGTCTAGCAATTGCTGCACCAAGCTGAAATAACTCTTCGGCTTCGATCTCCCCGGACATAGATGATCCATGACGTACTTCATGGCGAGTTCGAACAACCTATTCAGTTCGGCCCATTGGGCCAGGCGATCGTCCACTGCTAGTGGACGCTCTGGATTGATGAATTGCGACGAAAAGAGCTTCTCCACTTCATGATCCTTTTTGTCTCGAAAGTGTTCGGTCGCATCAGTAGCACTAGCCGCCAAATCCAGACAGGTGTCCTCTACACTCCACATCCGGTTTAACGGGGCAAACTTCGGATCACAAAATTTTCTCCGCAGCGAGAAGGGCTTTCCATCCGCAATTTGTCTGGCTTGACGCAACTCTTCCTTTGCCCCTCTCATTATAGAGCGGGCATCCTTGACGTCAGCAACGGCCTTCTCTAAGCTCGTTTGCCTCGCCCGACCCTCTTCTTCAAGAAGCTTGCAACGGTCAGTAGCACTCTTTAACTTTACGGCCATATCGGCCATCTCCTCCTTGCTTCGGCAATGGGCAGCCTGTTCGGCTTTCAGCTCTTCAAAGGCTTTCTTGGCAACCGCATCGCTTTTTCTGGCTTGTTCCTTCGCTCGGGCAAGTTCGGCCCTAAGATCCTCTACGGCGGCCGCACCATCTGCGTCAAGCATATACACGGTAAGATATTGACATAAAGCTCCTCTTACTAACCATCGCCCGATGATTTCAATACCTTGAGCATCATCAAGCCGCTTGTTAACAAGCACGATGTCGGCTTCTGCCTCATCAAGTTGTCGCTTCAGTTCGGCAAATTCACGAGTCCGGCTTGACTCCGGACAATCCGCCACCTACATATAAAGGTGCCACTTAAAGGACCTGGGATTAAGATCCTCTGCGCGCCGTCAATTTTAACGACGCACAGAGTCTCAGGGGCTACTATCTACACAGGGCGCACTTTATTTACGCGCAACTAACACAAGTGTACATTATTTAAAACGTACCTCAAGGCCTGCCAGTAAACTTTTGACGGCCTCGTGCAATCCGCTTTCTGCGGATGACACCTTTTCAATCACCATGTTCATCAACACACGATGCTCCTCTGAGACAGAGGCTCGCCCCAGCAGAATCTTTAGCTCCTCCGGCCGAACACCAGATGGTGCCGGACTCGTCCCATGGCCTCCCTCAAAGGCCGGACACGGAGAACCTCGGGGGGCCACATGGCCACCTTCCGCCCCTGTCAGATCCGGAGAAATCCTCCGCGATGACACTTTAGCGTCGCCCGCCTTGCTAGGCGATACAGAAGGAGGAGGCGACCCGCTCTCCATCATCTCCGGAAGAAGATCCCCTGAGGACGAGTTCTGTTGAGAAGGGCTGAGGTACGAACTACAAAATAAGGTTTCAGTTAAAACTTCTCAGATATAAAACAAGGATTTCTCTTAAAATAAAAACTCTTCTTCTACTTACGGCTCGCTGGAGAGTTGGTCCCTTTGAGGGTTTAGTTCGGCCGAGGGGCTCCCCGGCGTCGGGCCCTCTGACAAGGATTCTTTCCCCCGCTTCGAGGCTACGGTCTCCGGGTCGTCAGAGGCGGCCCTTTTCTTTCCCTTAGGAGAGGAATTATCGATTCCCCCCTTCGGAATGGCCTCTTTCGAGGAGGCCATGGTTTCCTTGTTCTCCCCCTTATTTCCCTCCAAAGGCACTACCTCCAGCATCCTGACTAGCACGGGATCCAGCCTGGTTTCGGGAAGGGGAGCCGGACACCTGATCAGCTTCGCCTTCGCTATCCACTCCTGCTTAAAAGGAGAAGCGCTGTTAAGAGCGAGTCAATTATGCGGATAGAAGGTCCGGGCACAAGGTCTTACTTGAGTATCCGGGTGATTGCGGCTTAAACCCACATCCTCAGTCAAATCCGGACTCACTTCTTGTGATCCGAAGAACAGTTTATACATCTCCGCGGGCGTCGCGCCCATAAAATCCCGGAGAACTCGCGGTCCCTCTGGATTGAACTCCCACAGGCGAAGGAGGCGACGTTGGCCGGGCAGTGTCCGGCGAATCAGCATGACTTGTGTCACCTTGACCAGGTTGAGGTCTCCTTTCAAGAGATCCTTAATGCGGCCCTGCAGCAGAGGTACGTCTTTGGGCAAGCCCCGACCTAACCCTATGTTGATCCACGACGCTAATCGCGGTGGGGGACCTGAGCGAAAGGCAGGAGGCGCCACCCATGCGGTGCCCCGAGGAGTGGTGATATAGAACCACTCCTGTTGCCATAAGCCAAGATCCTCTTGAAAAGCGCCCTCGGGCCATGGAGCATCGGCATTTCTTTTTATAGCAGCGCCTCCGCACTCTGCGTGGCGCCCCTCGATCATCTTTGGTTCTACTTTGAAGGTCTTGAGCCATAATCCGAAGTGAGGGGTAACACGGAGGAACGCTTCGCACACAACAACGAACGAGGAAATATGGAGGATGGACTCCGGAGCTAAGTCGTGGAATTCCAGCCCATAATAAAACATCAGCCCCCTTACAAAGGGATCCATTGGGAAGCCTAATCCCCGAAGGAAGTGGGATATGAATACCACACTCTCGCCGGGCTGAGGGCTAGGGATCACCTGTCCTTGAACAGGCAACCTGTGTGAAATCTCGCTGGTCAGGAATTTCGCTTCCCTCAACATTAATATGTCCTCCTCCATAACGAAGGAGGGCATCCATCGGCCTTGGAGGTCGGAGCCGGACATTGTCGAAGGTCCAGTGCGCCTGAAATCTGGAAGCCTAGGGTGTTGGAACTCGAGGCGACGGGCGAGCTCGTTTTGAGAATAGAATAGGGGAACAGGTTCTTGGTCTCTTTATAAGAGGCAGAATACCAAGAGCCCTCCCCGTAACCGTCTTGGACTAGCCTTTAATTAAGGCAAAACGTGCTAACGGGCACGATTGGGTTATCCACGTCTGTATTGATGAGAATCCCGTTAAAAGGGGCACACGATCTCTGCTTTGCCAAGACGTGCCAAGGAAACCACCTCGCTAAACACGCTGAGGTGGAACAATGAAAACGATTTATATAAAGAGCTTGGCCGCAGTGTTATGACGCACTGCGGAATACGTCAGCAGATTTGATTTGTGCTAATATTATTCTCTATATGGCAATATGTGGAAACCTATTTTGCAGAGCCGGACACTACTTTTGGTGTTTGTAATCTTCTTGAAGAACTTGGAGGAGGAACCCGCCTTGCAATGCCGAAGACAATCTGCGCGCCGGACTCGTCGTCATTGAAGCCTGGTTCAGGGGCTACTGAGGGAGTCCTGGATTAGGGGGTGTTCGGATAGCCGGACTATACCTTCAGCCGGACTCCAGGACTATGAAGATACAAGATTGAAGACTTCATCCTATGTCCGGAAGGATCTTTTCTTGGCGTGGAAGGCAAGCTAGGCATGCGGATATTCAAGATCTCCTACCATTGTAACCGACTCTGTGTAACCCTAACCCTATCCGGTGTCTATATAAACCGGAGGGTTGTAGTCCGTAGGACAACCATCATCATACACAATCATACCATAGGCTAGCTTCTAGGGTTTAGCCTCCTTGATCTCGTGGTAGATCTACTCTTGTACTACCCATATCATCAATATTAATCTAGCAGGAGTAAGGTTTTACCTCCATCTAGAGGGCCCGAACCTGGGTAAAATAAAGTGTCCCTTGTCTCCTGTTACCATCCGACCTTGACGCACAGTTCGGGACCCCCTACCCGAGATTCGCCGGTTTTGACACCGACAATTAGTAAACCGGCAAATACATGCAGGGATATATGGAAAGCCAAAGTCAAGGATGTTTACTGAAAACAGCAACAGTCATGGCATGAATTTGCCGCTTTACACTGGTCAGTTCGTCAACCACCGGTTTAGGTGCCGCTTCTGCGTTCTCAGCTGTTTTTATCAAAGCGGATTTTTCAGTCTCCCAATCCGTCCGCTCTTTGTTGAAGCCTTCTTTCAATTTTTCCATAGCGCCTAGAGCGCTGGTCAATTCTTCTTTTGCCTTGGAAGTTTCAGCCTGTTGGGACTTGAGGTTCTCTCGCAGATCAGCGGTTTGGCTTTCATTCTTGCTTAGTTCAGCCTATAAAGAGACAGATATATAATGAATTGGCAGTGCATATTTGAAGTACCAAGCACATAACAAGTTATGCCGTTAGTACTTGGGGGCTAATGCATATTTGTTCTTCATCAGAAAAAAATTACAAGTCCCAAGCACAATACAAGTATTAAGCTTGCCACTTGGGGGCTAATGTGCATTTGATCATAAATTGCTGAGATGAGATTTCTTCTACAAAGTCCCGGTTCATCTTTATGAAGTTAAACCGGCCCTTGGGGGCTACTTCAGTGAAGTTAAGATGCATTGTTGCAAACATAGAATTTTTACTGAGTCCCGGTTTAGATTGGTATCTTAAACCGTCACTTGGGTGCTACTGGAGTTGATAAGCTGCAATTAAAAATAAGGGGGAAACACTTATGAAATTACCTTATATCGTTCCTTCATCATATTTACCAAGCCGGCTTCATAGTCACGACTGGTGTATAGACGGTTCAGATAGCCGAAATGAAGGTCTTGAGCATTCAGATGGGCATAAGTGGACAGATCGGCATTCCATTTGCCTTTGCCAATTGCAGAAAATTCCTATTTGGCAGTATGCTTTGACAAAGCGACAGGATTGCCCGGAGTTGTATGGCCAGTGCCAGTGATCATAACGTCATCATCCTTTTCCTCAGCAGCTCTTACTGGAGTTGCCGGTTTATCAATATTTTTCACTAGACCGACTGGTTTGTTAGTCCAAATAGGGCTGGTTGGCTGGTCAGCATGGCCTGTGGTGTCAATTTCTACTTGATCAGTAGCAAATTCATGATCTTGAGGCGGTGGGTCATTCAGCATGTCATCAATGTTGGTTTCTTCAGGATCAGGAGTCTTCTCCGGTTCAACAGCCGCGTCCGCCTCTGTCGGTTTATTCAGACGAGCCTTCTTGCTTGGTCTGGGCTTAGCACTGAGAAAGTAAAACTTGAAGGTCAGTATGGCGTATAAAACGCATGTCAAGGATAAGACAAGTGTATAGCTTACCCAATAACCATCTTGAGAGGTGGAAGTTTGGTAGCTGATGACTCGCCAGAAGATGAGTGAGAAGTACACTGATAATTTGAATCAGATGGGTTAAGAGGTTGACGAAAACAGCCCGCTTTGGGGCGTGAAGTGTCAAGGGGATAAGAGACCTCTGATCGGTGTTTCCGAATCGGAGTGTTCGGTAAACCGACAGAGGTAACTACCTGGCCACTATGTCGGGTTGTGCGGCAAGCCTCGTGCTGTTGTGTCTTCACAAGATAGTTCGGATCCAAGTAAGCAAGAGGATGAGAAAAATTTAACTTTCCGGTTTACCCGACGGATTTTGAGTGTTGGCAAAGGATTTGAATCGGAGGAAAGAACGATTACCTCTACAGCATCGGCTTGGTTGCCTTCAGCATCGTCCTGACAATAATCATCATCAATAAGGCGTATGAAAAATGAACCAACTGAGTCCAGTTCTACCTCTAGTTCCAGATTACCCACATCATCATCGGCTGGTGGATCGGAAGATGCAGTGGTCCTTCTCTTGGCAGGTTTTTTCACAACTTTGGTTTCTGGACGAGTTGGCTTGACCGGTTTGTCTTGAGGAGGTTTCTTGTTCCAGAATGGGTCATCGCCCTGTTAGAAAATAATCACACTTTCAGAGAATATTTGGACAGAAGCAATTTCAGATAAACAGATTATATGATTCTTACAACTGGCAGTTTGTTGATGGTGTAGAAAGGGACTAGTCCGCTTTGAGCGCAGACAGCCTTCGGTTCATTCAACATCTTTTTTACAGCTTCAGTGACTTCTTCATCTGTAAGATGAATGTCAATATGCCGCTGAGTATCCTTCAAACTTCCTGTATACTCACACATCAAACCGGGGCGCCGGCTTAAAGGCAGAACGCTCCAGCTTATCCAACAACGAGCAAGATCAACTCCAGTCAAACCGTTTGCTATGAAGGCTCTGAGCTTTGATAATTGCGGAGCATAGTTGGCCCTCTCTTTTGCAGTCAACCTTTGAGGGAAAGGATGTGTGTTGCTCAGGCGTTCAGGGCGGTAACCCGGCAGCGGGTTTTCATCAGGTGGAGAGGTGTCTCTGCAATAAAACCAAGTGGCGTTCCACTCCTTGGGGTGGCTGTGAAGTTTAGGACGAGGAAACGTAACTTCCTTCCTCTTCTGAACCACCATCCCGCCCAATTCAGTGTTGGGTCCATCTTTGAATTCTGTACGGTGGTTTAGGTGAAAGAAATCTCTGAACAACTCTACTGTAGGTTCCTCTTGAAGGTAAACCTCACAAAAAACTTGAAAGTGGCAGATGTTGGTCACAGAATTAGGACCGATGTCCTGAGGGCGCAATTGAAAGCTGGCCAGTACATCCCGGAAGAATTTTGAACCGGGAGGACTGAAACCCCGACCTAAGTGATCAGCAAACATTACAACTTCTGCATCCTTGGGTATGGGAGGACATTCCGGGCCAGGAACCCTCCAATGGATGGCATCCTTCTTCGCTAAAGCGCCCGTTTTGACAAGATTGTTTAACTGCTCTTCGGTTACTCGAGAACGAGCCCAATTGCATTCATAAACTTGCTTGGCCATGGCAATGAAAGATCTACAACATGATAATTGCCGGTTTAAGATTTACAGTGGACAACTATACGGCGGTACAAGGATGTAAGCATGTTGATAAACCGGAGTTGGCGGATCATAAACCAGAGTTTACTAAACGAAGACTATAAATGTGAAGTACATTGGCGGTTCAACAAGGGGGACTAATGGTATATACCGGGTTATCATTTTTCTAAAAAAGTTAAACCGCCTAGTCTGACATTGAAGATACAAGTCTACAAATGTATAAGTGAAGGAAAAACAGATTTCACAAGTTGGCATTATAATCTTGGATATGCCGCATATCAGAAAAGGAAAATATATTCAGACCTAAGAAGTAGTACCGAAACAGTGGATGAAGGTTCAGATGGGATCTTCTATTTAATGAGATGCATAGATGGAAAGAGAGACTAAAGGCAATCACTATACAGAGTAAATATTCAGGGTTCTATCAAAGAGCCATTACGTAAACAAGGAACGTTGACGAACACCGAAGAACACCGAAACCCTAGAAACAGATCTATGGTGGAAGAATGGAAAGTTTACCGGTGCTGATGGAAGAGCGGAGAAGTGTCGTGGTTCTCTGGTACGCTCAGGGTGATGCAGCGGCCGGAGTTGAGGAAGAGGCGACGGTCAACGGTGGCGGCGGAGCTTCAGAGGTTGAGCAGCGCGTGGAAGACGACGACACGAAGAGGCACAAGGGGGAAAAGTGAAAATGACCCCTCGGCCCTATTTATAAGGGAAGTGGACAAAAGGCAGTTGCGAGAATCAAGGAGCCCGAAAAATGGGGTGTGTGACAGCTTTGTTGCCTCGATTGTCGGAGGCCCATTAATGAAGATGAGTATATACAGTTTAAAATAACAGATGATGTCATGGCGGTTTACCATGGTCCTGGAAGATGACGTCATGACGGTTTATAGATTGTATGAAGATATTGAAGAAGAGATCTTATTAAGTGCTCAAGACTGACATGAACCAGTTCAAATCAGTCTGGGGCCTAATGTTGGAGATATTACCACTGGACGTAAACCGGCCAGGAGAGGTCGGGTTAACTCCATTGATAGTTCATTATACCCAAAGCCCGTGAAGACAGACGATGACATTGAATGAAGGACCAGGGCCCAGAGCCGGTTTAAGGCCTGTGGACATAAACCGACATTGGCAATGTAACTTGTACTATAAGGTAGAAAGAATAGAGACCGAGCCGGACATGTTTATGAGCCGGCCTCGGAGCTCTGTAAACCGACGGGCGTCAACCCATGTATATAAGGGGACGACCCGGCGGCGGTTCAGGACAACAAACAACAACTCGAGACTCAGGCAAAGCGTATTCGCTCCCTGGTCATCGAAACCCCATCAATTCCATCACAACTAGACGTAGGCTTTTACCTTCATCGTAAGGGGCCAAACTAGTATAAAACTCTCTTGCGTCCCTTGTCCACTTTAACCCCTTAAGCTAACCCATAGCGATGGCTCCACGACTAAGTACTTTCATGAGGACATCTGCCGTGACAAAACCACGACAATTTTTGTACTATCAATGCAGGGAAAGTACACCTGCGTAGTGGCCTAGTGGGTACTCTCGATGCTCTATTCAACCGCTCCTCTCACGTAGATGGCCTACTCAGCCGCTCCTCTCACGCACACACTAGCAGCCTGTTTATCAGTGACGGTTACTGCGGGGGTAGAACATTTGAGTTATTTGATATAGCGAGACTAGGCTTTTCGCTTCCATTTGTGGAGGTGTAATGGATCTCGTCGAACTTTGTTAGTAGTTCCTTCTTTATGAATGAGATGAAGCAAATCTTTTGCCTCCGTTTAAAGAAACACGTAAAGAGGAATTTCTTTTATAGTAGAGCCGATAATGGAGTGAAGTCCATTCGTGCAACGCCACAAGCTACAGAGTAGTAGTAGAGCACTTTACGTACAAAGCCATATTGCACAGTTCCCAATGCCCCGCCAGGCTTTTCCGGCTCCTCGGGCTTAATTGGGAGGCGCTAGTTTATATATGCTACTAGCTGATGAGGAAGCTGCAAGCAAGGTGCGGCTAGGGTGAGCACACGAGCCACAAGATGCTGGGAAGGAAAACCCGTTCACGTGGCTAGGCTATCCAGTGCACCCAGATTGTAGTGCCGCACGTCCGTTTGACTTCAAAACTCAAACTACCCATGTAAAATATTGGCTCGCAGCGAAGTTACTATTTTAAAAAAAGGCCGCCGTGCGTTCTGCCGGGATCGAACCCACAAAACGAGGTATACACTCCCGCGACCACTAGTAGTACTCGTTGGAGTACAACGCAACCTAGAATCTCCTTTTGTTGCTAGTAGTACATTATTCCTTACAAGAAACCCCTAATAATGCAAGAAACCACTAATAATGCCAAGAAGCTACTACCACCTGCATACGTGGCAGACTTAAGATAAGACTACCTTATCAACCATTGTACATGCTCTTACCAACCAGCCCTACCAAGAAATGACTACTCTACAAAGTGCCGTTATAGGCACGTTTCAACCCATGGCCCTCTTTGGATACATTTGTTGTCAATCTAACCTTGCCATCCAAACACCACTTTGCTTAGAGTTAGTTCAGGGTTAGAATCTAACCTCTGACTTAGAGTATCCAAAATAGGCCCATGTCGCCCATTAAGTCAACGCCTTCGATTTGACTGGGCGTTATGACTTGTGGGACCTACATGTCAGTCTGCACAAAAATCCCCAAGTGACCTCCTACCTCCGGCCAGTCCACCTAGTCATCCTCGGCCATGGGACGTAGCTACCGCTGCCGGCAGAAGGCGAGGTCAAAACCGCCGGCGGTGCGGAGCCCATCTTGCGGCAGCCTGGATGCCAGCTCCGTCCGGCGCTCGCGGCCACTAGCTAGCCAAGATAGCTCCGTCCAGCTGCTTGTCTGCAAGGTTTGCTAGCTAGATTGGCACGACGGCGCGACGGCTTGCTCGCACGCGCCGCGCTAAGGCCAGTCATCTGGCTCGAGCGAAGGCCAGCGCGATGGCTTGCTCGCTCATGAGTCACTCTTGGGCCAGCCTGCAAACCCGTGCATAGGCCAGCGCGGCGTCCGGCCCATTTGGTGGAGCGGCGGCCAACTCGCTCATCACCGGCGCCACTGACGAACACACATAAGTATTGTTTTAAGTAATGTTCAGGAAAAATAATGATTTGAGGGGGAATAACAGGATAGAAGGTCAGATGTGGGCCCCTCGTGTCAAGGGTCAAACAAAATGTGTTGGTTTAAGCTGCCTCGTGAGCACGGACGTGTGGGCCAACCCTGTCATAAATGGGTTCAAACTAACCTAATCGGTAGGTAGTAGTTTTTGGTATGGATTAAGAAATTTTGGGTATGTTTTTGCTATTTTTGTACAATAGATTCTTCCTAGGGCTGGTTGAAAGTGGTAGTTTTTTGTTAAATACTCTACATATTGTAAGTAGGAGTGAAAGTTAAGCTTTGGAACCCAATAAACAAGGCTAGTTACATAGTGCATATGTGTACATGATTGAAAGTAAATATCAACCATGAGTGACTAATATCTTGATGGAGAACTCGAAACTATGGAATACTAGGGAAAAAATTGCATGGTTGGAAATACTAGCAATGTTCATGTGTGTTGCAACGAATCATAATTAGAATAATACTTATTCACAAACTTGATATAAAACAGTCTAATTTTGATATACATATATCACTAGAGATATATTATGTTTCAATTAGAATACATTCCTTGGGCTGTTTTGGTGATGTCAGGGAGGGATGTGGTTGGTTTTAAGATACTAATTATGGGTTTTTCTGCAAATTGATAGACAAGTGGGATGTTGGTGAGAAAAGGCAACAACTTACCTCCGAGTCGTTAGATGTAGCTCTAATGGTCACAAATGATGGATGGCAGACACACCATCATCACCAACTTACTCTTCTGTAGGAGTACTAGCAAGATCCGTGCATTGCACCGAACATCAAGATGCATTTTTTTTACAAAAATGCTCATTGTGATTGACCCATGCGGGAGTAATCCCATGTGTAAAAACTAATGATATCTCGAGAAATAGGAGATAAGGTGAAGAGGAGTGGGACATGGTGGTGATTGGTGGTCGGACTGAGCGGAGGGATGGGGATTAACGACGCCGGCAGCGGCCGCCAGGCCAGTTTGTTCCAGAGGCTTCCTTTCTTAATTGATCAACAATGAGGTTGTTGGAGACAAGGATGAACGAGGGAAGGCCTTGTCTGCAAATGTGGAGATGGGTGCGGGTATCTTTTAGTTTAATTTCCATCAGTCAGATATAGATCGGACGGTCTATATTGCAAGATGGCACGCGTACCATCATCACCAACTCGGTTTTTTATAAGAGAAGAAATATAAGTATGGAGATACAAACGTATTATCGATACTTGTTTCCGTAAACTAGCATCTACATTCTATTCAATGCCTCGGCATGCTAGGCCTTAGCACAATGACTTCTCGACTGTGTAAAACAAAGGTTTTCCCGTCGCAGATAAGGAGGGGGTGACGGCGGCACGCTTTTTGGCTTGCTCTAGTCCTAGTAGTCATACTAGGTGGTCTAAGCACGTGTATATTTATTCCTTTTCACGTCTCGTGTTCGCCGTACTGCCATGACTATTGATGAATAGACGGTAAGTTATTCACGGGGAAACCCTTGTTGAGCGTGTTTACGAGAGAGAGACAGTGTGCGTGTGTTATATGTCTAGAGACTGAGGCAATGATAACAGATTCTTTGTGTCTATGTGTGTGGAGGATAGAGAGAGACATGTACATGGGGCTTTGTGTTGTGTAACATGGAGTCACATATACATAATTAGAGAGTGAGTGAGTGAGATACACATGCGTACATGGGGAGAGATGAAGATCCAGATTAATGGGTGTTTGTGCGTGTCTGTGTGTGTTTGTGCACGCGTTTGTGTGTGAGTGGGAGTGTGTGTATGTGGAGTAAAGAGACCACTAATGATGTAAACCTAGTATAAGGGAAGGGGGAATGGTGTGACATGTGTAGTAGCGGATAGCATGGGTGCGGGCGGGGGGAGAAGACTATTTGGAAGAGACATCGAGTGTGTGTGGGAGAGGGTTGTGAGAGCGAGAGAGCGAGAGAGAGAGAAAGAGAGAAAGAGAGAGAGAGAGAGAGAGAGAGAGAGAGAGCTAGCGACGGAGAGAGAGAGAGAGAGAGAGAGAGAGAGAGAGAGAGAGAGAGAGAGAGAGAGAGTGAGGGCGAGAGGGGCGAGAGAGGGGGCGTTTGTGTCCATAAATGGCGTATAGATAGGGAGACAATGTTGATGTTGTTTGAAATTGGCCTATGTACGGAGACGCGAGGGAAGCGAGTCATCGTGTGTGTGATAGGGACATCATGAGAGATCTAGAATAGATGGTGTAGAGAACAATATGCAAGATCAAGAACGATGATAATTAGGGAGCTATGGAAAGAGTCACGACATATATGTATACAGAGAGGAGCTGGGGCGGGTCCGCATGTGGGACACATAGAAAGAGGAGAGTGGTGCACAAGGAGACAAAGTGTGCTTGTTTTGCAGTGGGGGTAGTGTGTGAGGTGAGTGTGCGAGAACCACATAACTAGGGAGATAGACGTTTGGGGGCGACGTTTTGTGTGTATGGGAAAGATACACTCTAGATAGTGCGTGTGCTTGGGAAAGAGAGATGCCGGGAGACCTAGCTAGAGAGTGGGGGAAGAGATGTGTGCATGCCCAAGAGACAAAGTGATAGAGACCTATATTGGGGTCTGGACTTTAGAAGAGAGAGGGGTGTTAATGTGCTCGTGTGCTTGTGTTTGGGGGAGAGAACGACTTCTCTGTGTGTGTGGGGGGGGGGGGGGCGACGAGGGGTGGGGGTGGGCGACGATAAAGAGTGAGGTGTCTATATTTGAGGGACTTTAGCGTAATTGAGATATACATGGTCAATAGTGTGTGCACTCATGGTTGATCAATTTGTTTCATAGTTTGGACTATGAGACAACGATACTTTTGAACATGTGTGATATACCTTGATGTACCAGAATTACAAACCTAGGATTGGAATTTTGGAATTCGACTCCATCATTAGCTTTTGTAATTCATTTAAATGGAGGTACATTTTTTAAGCCGGGATTTCGTGATTTCAAAATCATATATCAAACCTAGAGGTATACACATACGAGCATGTTCAAACTTTATAATCATCTACTTTATTCATACACATACACATTTTTTCTTTTGTCATCATATTTAGGATAAACACATTTGGAATTTCATTTGAATTGGACCGTATGATGGTATTTGCTTGTAGTAGCTCAATGATCCATATTTGAATTGAATGGACAATCTAAGTTTCGAGGTGGAGACATTGATTTTCAAAATTTGCACTTTTTTGCGTGCAAAACAAACAAATTCTTGGCCATGATATCATAGTCGGCCGTACAGGAGCAGAATATAATTTCAGGCGCCAAAAGCTTTCAAACTTCCCGCTCACATCGAAATATCTCGCGCCCGAAAGTTTAGCCCTGCGATATTCCTGTTTTACCCCTACCACATGAACGGAAAAGGTCTGCTTTGGTAACTCCATTGTTTTCCCCTCTTTGCCCCCAACATTCTTCCACAGAGCCCCTCCCCTTCCCCTCCCCTACCCCCCCAACCACGGCAAGCCGCCGAATCTAGTCCTCCGCCGCAGCGGTGGACCTCACACCCCAACGAATCTACCTTTCGCACCTTAGAACCCCCAACTGCCAACTCACCACTTCACTGGAGCCGCTTCAGCGACTGGCTTGTCCACCGCTCCAGATCTCCTTGACCGCCATCATGGTCCACGGCACCGGATCTGCTTAACCGGCGCCCTCGTCCACCATAGTGTAGGCCCTTCACTGACTCCCTCGTCTGTCCCTTCGCTGGCCCTTCATACAAGCCCTCGTCCGCCGCAACAGATCCGCCTCACCGAAAGCACTGTACAACGCGCCCGCCGAAGCCTTCATCCACTGCACCAGGCCCGCTCCACGGACGCCATATTCAACTCCACCGGCCCTGCTTTACCGACACCGCAGCCTCATCAGGTTATTTCGATTTGTACTCCTTCGGTTTTTCTCTTTATCGTGCAACTGTTCACTTACCACAGATGAGCTTTCTTGTATGTCGACAGGCGCCGCAACCGTAGCACCGGAGCCGCTTCAGCGATGGCGATAGCCAGCCCAAACTCAACTGCAACACGAGCACCATCGACGATCCTTAGCTATCAAGTATGCCAATGATACCCATACGCCACCGAGAATTAGGTACTATTATCCAACGGCCGGCGCCTACGTTCACTTTCTTAGCATAAGCACCGCACCTTTGAATTTCTTCAGGGCATCATTCAGTTTTTCATGAGACGCACTATTCTGCTTGCACCTGTAGGGCCATACTTATGGCAGTGAACATGTTACATGTGCTAAATTACATAGCAGTGCACATATAGTTAATATGCTTTAGTTTTGTCCTAAGTATTACTGTACTTCCTAGATATCACTACCTACTATTTTACTTCTTGCATGCTATATTTATGATAATGGTGTTGTTCTGATGCCACCTGTTGGTTCCATCAGACTGCTTCATGTTCTCTATGCTTAATTACACATCAGCAAACTAGCATGTGGTTCCGCTGGTTTTTGTTCGTTTTACCCTACATTTTCTGATTCTAGCTATTACATCACTGCTCCGAGCCTCTGTTCATTACTTTTTTGTGTGCTCTTGATCTTCCCAAGTTGCATGACAAATTCGATGCTTCTATTAATTATGGAGCTGCCAACCCCATCAAGCAAAATATTTGTCTTTTGGGGCTGGCACCTCGAACAAGCATAAAAATAGAGGGAAGCAGATATATTGTCGTGTATGCACACACCCTTCTTTCATTAGTTTAGATGAACCATTGATGATCAATTCAAACCAGTGCATGCGATTAAAATTAATTTTACCTAAATAGAGGGTGCAGAATAAACTACAACAAGTAGATTTGCAACCACGGGATGCTGACGATATCTTCAAAGAACATTGCAACAGCAGCGAGGCTTCACAGCAACATATGGTGAACCAGTGTGTTTTAGTACATGTGAAATGTAATGCGTGTGGGCTGCTTTCTTGGCTTGTGCCCTCAACCTGTAATCCTACAGAATAACAAATAGTTCAGTTGTCTGCTTTGCTGTATTGCTTGATTCGCATGCTTGTTTGTTACTTGTTACGTTATACCTGAGTTGGTCAATATGTCAACAGTGCCTTCTGTACTATCGTAAAGAAATGCATGCCTAGTTCATTTGAGTCCTTAAGTTTTCCTCTGAGCTTCATCACAAGACTGGCTTCCTAGTTTATATGAGGCCACATTGTTAAGTGCTTTCTCACATTATTTCAACTGCTTAGATGCCTTGGCAACTTAAATATAGCAGTGGTACACTCCCTTTCAACTAGGGATGTCAACTGGGTCCCGTTTAATCCTGATTAAAGTCCACTAGTGGTATGATAGTTCAAAAGAGTTTTTGTTTTTTGAGGAAAATGAACCAGGGAGCTAGCAAAAACTAACTAGATGGGACTGGCGGATGTCGTTTATTTGCCACTTACATCCCTAGTTTCATCTTACCATTTTAATTTCTTTTCGGTTGATGCTGCTTCGAACAATTTAAATATAACTTGCCATGCTCGGCAATAATTCGTATGTCGTTTACCATGTAAGCTTACTGCCTGGATCATGCGATAACTTTCTCTTACTTATGTCCAGCGGAAACCTTTCAAGATGTCGTTCACACTAGGACACAATGTACAACCCCGGAATCTATTTGTGGAAGCAGTGCACCATCCATGTTACCAGATGGTATCAGTTCAGAGGCAACACCGCCGGAGAGCAGTCTGAGCACATATATTATAGTTCTTGAGGCTCTACTAGAGGCAGAAAGAGATGGTATGGCTGCCATGAATGAGGTAATCTCGATCTTGAAGCTGGAAATTATGCAATTAGCTACATGCATTATGCAAGCAACCCAAGAATTGGAGGAAGTAAGAATGTTGCATTTGAAGACGGAGGAGGTCCTGCTGCTTCTGCTATCTGAAGCCCAGGGTAATCCTAGTTCTTCTTTAGATAGCAGTTGAAATTGTCATTAGTTTATTGTACTTGCATGTTGTGTCATGTCTCTAAATGGATTGTGTTGTAAGACCCCTATGTTGTCCATGTGTTGTAATGATCCGAATTTTTTAGGTGAGGTAATTCTCAGTACTTGTATGATTGACATAAGGTGAACTGTTTTTTGTGTGAGCATATTGTATTGGATGAAATAACTGGTTGACTCAAAGTGTATCCAACCTACTGAATTCGAAGATCACGACATTTCTAAATCACAATCATATATATAGGTGGAATAAATCTTTGTTGTGGTTTTGAAGAAATAAATAACAAAACGTAGAATTATCTGTGGATATTCGTAATCGAATAAAAATTGGATTTGGATTTAGTTGCCAGGGCCCAGGGCAAACGTGAATGGTAATTCTCCCAAGTTTTGAACGAAGTGGCTAAACACCCACTATCGTTTGTGGGCTGCCCGAAGCAAGTGTTTGCGAGATGGAAATTACTGTCTACCCCTGACACTTGACATCCTTATCGACCGGATTTACACTGCTGTCGATAGGGGTAGACTAGTAACTTCAATCAGACGTGACACGACGGCCTCTGAGCCCATTCAGACATGGTGGGCACCAAACGTGGGCGGTAAAACACATTTGATTCAAGCTCGTCCGAAAACATGTGTCTCTCCCTCCATTTCCCCATTCATCCACGGTGGGCGGCAAAAAAAACTCTCCTCGTCTGAAATCGATGTAGGCTAATATTTTAATAGGGGCAGATGTGTAACTTCCCTCAGACGTGACACAACCGCCCTACCTGTCAGCCCCGTTCATACACCGTGGGCGGCAAAACACCCTCTCCTCGCCCGAAATTGGTACCGGGAAATATTTGGGAGATGCGAGATTACCGTCCTATCCCCAACCAACGTGATGTCCGAAATTTTAAACGGGGGATAAGTTCGTAACTTTCCCACATTTCAGACAAGCGCGTCCCAAAGTTTGAGATCCCCCTCCCCCTCCATTTCTCCATTCATACACCGTCGGCGCCACGACAACCTCCCCACTGCGGCCAGCCTCCTCCGTCCGCCACCCCATCCTCCACCTTGCCAGAGCCGCTACCCCTACCCCATCATCCACTGCAAGAGATGGACGTCTCTCATCCATGGCGCCGGACTAGGATCTTTCAACGTGTTGTCTCGCTTCATTGGTGATGTTTTCCACCTTGCTGTTGCCGATCCTATGACCGCCTCGTCCACGACAACAGGATTTATCCCCTGACCCGGTCGTCCGCCATCTAAAGTCTTCTTCCCCACCGCCGACAGCCATCGCACCCGCAGCACCCTCAACGTATCAGCAGGGGCCTACACGGCGTTGCAAGAGAGGTGGTACTCTTCCATATGTGCTTAAGTTATTGATCTCACCCGGAAAATAGATATTAAATTGTTTACTGTACTTTTCTTGTCCGTACCAAATCGTAGTGGCTAGTTGAATGCAAACATTGCGAAGTAGCTTTGTCTAGTTTGCACCTTCAGATCCGCCATGTCACGGTCACTACACTCGTAAAGCTTATGGTTCCCCCCCTTTATATTCACTACCATCATCGTAGGTGCTTCACTGCTTCGTGTCGTGCTAGCACTGCTCCTCAAGACCTCAATCCATCAAGTGAAACAACATGCCGCTCACAATTCCAAAGTTTACGTGTTGAAATACGAATCTGATATGATGCTCATATTACTAAAACAGAGAACGTTTAATTGGTCACCTAATGTTCCTATATTCGTTTCGAAAAGCATGTGCGTCACCCACTGGTCCAGCTAGTTCCACTTTCCTTATTTTACTCTTGATGCTTAGGGTTCTCCCCTTTTATCTACTCTACTATGATCTGCGTAGGTGCTTTCTGTCGTACTAGCCTTACTCCACCCTTCAAGCTAAACAACACAACACTCAAAATTCCAAAGCTTAGTTGTTCAAATATGATTGTGATATGATACTGATATTAGTTAACAGACACATTTAATTGGTTAGCTAAAGGTCCCACTTGAGTTTCCAAATGCATGTCGTGACATATAGAGAGACAGCATAATTGCATTTCTTTGTCACTTGTTGACTATACTTTCTTGTCCATGCCAAATCTTAGTTGTTATTTCAAAGCAAACATCGGTTGCTAACTACCCTTTGCGCGGTTTGCAGGTTCAGATCTGCCATCCCACGGCCACGGTCAACATTATACTCATCATGCTTACGGTTTCCCCATTTTAGATGACCATGATCAGCCTACCTGGTTCGTGTCGTAATAGCACTGGTCTACCCATCGAGCCAAACAAGCTTAGTTGTACAAATTCAAATATGATATTATGCTGATATTAGTAAAACTGAGAGATGTTTAATTGGTCAGCTAAATGTTCCTACTTCAGTTTCAAAATGCATGTGAGCCGCATATGGAGAGACCAGAAGGAATAGTATTTCTCTGTGCGCTCTGGTTCATCATGGGTGGCCAACCGACATTGTATAGAAAGACTTGTAATATCTTCAATCTGCTTGCTCTTCTGCTCTTCTTTAAGATGATCCTCTTCTCTTGCGGTCGACTGGTCAGGTCGAGTTATTCTCCCTTAGTATATTTTGAATCTGTCAGGTCAGGTCGACTTGTTCTTCTTTACTATATGTTGAAGTTGTCATCTGCGAAGTATCATCACTTCTGGGGCTCTCATATTTTGAGTAGTAGGCCACATTATATTAATGCACACACCAAATTACAGCATGCATGGCACCTCTTAGAAGAATTGCAGAGATAACACAAAGGGGTTTACAGGGAGGAAGTATTGGATTAGAATCACTTCTGCATTACAAAGATAATCTCACTTGTTTTTGTGTTTTCATGCATGTCAGGTATTGAATATTATCAAAATGAATATGAGAATGGGCGCACGAGAGGAATATTGCGGAACAAGACACTGGCTAACAAACTTGGCATGGTGGAGGATGGCCTATCTTATTCACCCATCAAGGTGCATGCTCTAACTTGGCAAGGTTGTATTGGTCGCACATATTTTGCATCTGACCTCTTGCATTACTTCTACTTTGTTACACCATATGCTTAGTTTAAGCATCATATATGAGTATATGCCATACCTATCCATTTTCTGTACCTATTCCATGTGTCATCAGACTATATTTTTCTAGTAAAATGTTATTCTTTCGTAATAGATGTCCAAAAGGAAGAGGGTGAGTGCAGATCCTCAAGGAGTACAAACTAGGTATTTCGAAAAGGTAGTGATACATGTTAAATCAGATAGATCAGCAGCCACAAAAAACACAGGCCCAATTGTAACAGTCTTTACCCCTACTCCAATGGCCAAACCCCTATTAGAACTGCTGACAGCCCAGCGTCAGGTACTGTCTATGATATCAATTCAAAATTTGAACTCCGAAATTTCTGCATGTGCCTTACCTTCTCTCTTGTATGAAAACTAATTTCAGATGAATATCCTTGCTCAAAGGATCATAGGATCTCCCGACAATACTGGGCTCTGCATTGCTCTTGTCAGTACCTCTTGCCCTTTGTCAGCATACTTACACTCATTACTGTTTGATTATGTAGCATCACTGTAAATGTTCGCTTCTTTATCCTCCCTTTGCTTGAAATTATAAGATCTATATTTACTCTTAGATAAATGTAGAATTAACACAATGGTTATGAAGTTTTGGATTGCTCATGTAAGTACCTGTTGTCATGTACTCCCTCTGTATCGAATTAATTGTTGATCAATTGGATGTATTTAGAACTTAATAGTGCTAGATACATCCATTTGAGCAACAAGTAATAACCGACGGTGGTGGTATTACTGTACATGCATCGCGAGATAGTTGATTGTCTAGCATTAATATGCATCTCATCTGCCCTGCCCTCCACTTTCTCCAAATTATCATATCTACATTTACTCTTACCAAAATCTTGAATAAAGTCAATGCCACTGCACACGTTGATGTCTGCATTCCTCTTGTCAGTACCTTTTGTCTTGTAACGTTGTACTTAATTAATTGGTATTTGATTATGTATCATCAGTCTGCACCTGAGCTTCATTATCCTCTGTTTCTTCCAATATTACTTGATCTATATTTACTCTTTGCAAAATGTAGAATAATGGCAACGCTTATAAAGAATTTTCTTTGGGGGATTTATTGAATTATCCTTCCATCAACATGGAGAAGGGCTTTGTCCAGCCCGTGTTAACATGTAATGTAAGTTCATGCTTCTCAAGCCTTCAAACTTTGTTCTAGTATAGATTTGGATAGGCATCATTTTCTCCACTGCTATTTACATCTGATTGGATGTTTGCAACAACTAACAATTGTAAATTGTAGTTGTAAAAACATGTTCCTTATGCAGAACAGATCCATTCATTTGCTTAGATAATTGTGAAACCTGTCACGTGTCTCCTTGTTTCTCTTTCAGAGTCGTATCTCTTATGCCAGGCAGAACTTTAGGAAAGATAGTGAGCCAAACCATATTAAGGACAGCGAGATGAACCCAAGGTCCTGTCTTGATGAAGACAGTGAGTTGAAGCTACTCTCCAGCAGGTGTGAGAAAACCTCTGTGTAGTCGCTGCCTCAATCAGTTCGACTTCTTCGGTCTCAACTTAAAGCGGAAAGGCTTGCTTCAGCTCAGCTCCGACTTGAAGTCAAAGATGTAATGAAGATGTCAGGGGACTGCCTTGCGCACTATGGTGCCATACATCTAGGGATGAAGCATCTATCATTGACACAACTAGGTCTCATCACCTTGTTCGGCTGCTTGCAGGGCCCAACCTTGCCAGGTCTAGTGCCCTCTGAAGTGCTCTTAGTTTTGTATATTCTTTTGTCAGCGCGTTTATATGCACTCGTGGCGACCTTTGATGCCCAGTGTATGTAATCCGCGGTCATGTTGCGCCTTATTATCACCGGTAGCGAACTTTGATTCCCAGTGGATGTAATGTGTCGTAATTTCTTTATTGTATAGTCTAGGTTTATTCTTTGGTCGGTATGCTGTAATTTAGGCTGGAAGGTTCAGTGGATCTCAGTGTTGTCGGTCTTCAGGCCAGCCCGTTACTCATATGGGCCAAAATGTGGGCATGTAATCATCTTGGGCCATTAGCAGGTCTAAACCTATAGTAGTTTCCTGCCTTTAACAGGCCATGGGCTACATATTTACTGTAGTGACACCGGGCCTCCTACGGGCCGTAGAAACAATGGGCCTTCTACATGTCGTTGAAACAATGGGCCTTCCACGGGCCGTATCATCAATGGGCCTTATACGGGCCATATGATCGATTGGCCAAACGTGGGCCAAAAACAGACCGCGTTATGGCCGTAAACGGGCTAGAGTTGGAGTCGTCTGTTCATGGGCCGACCATAATGGGCCGTCGTTAATAGGCGGTATTTGATGACGCTATGAAAATGGCCCAACGTATTAACGGGCCACAAACGGGCCAACTGTAACCACGGGCTGAATTTGGCCCACAAGTAGAAAATGGCGGTAACGGGCCGTAAGTAACCGAATGTTGGAAATGAGCCCAAGAATAAATGGGCCCTGAGAAGGCCAAAAGATAACATGGGATGTAAACGGCCCAATGGATTAATGGGCCGTTAATGGGTATAAAGTGATACACTGTTCATTACGGGCCAGTATCACCACGGGCCGTTAATGAGCCAAGAGTTACAAAGGGCCTCATATGGGCCGAAAGACGTCATGGGCCATACATGGGCCGGAACTTAAAATGGGCTGGAATAATATTGGATGGCCCAGATGACGCTACTGGGCCTAACTCAGATAGGTCGTAATGGGCCCTGGGTTAGCGGGCTGTAAATGGGCTATATGCGAATATGCCGTTAACAGGCTTTCCATGGGCCGGCCCGCCACCTTTTGACCAAGTCAAACGGTTGGCCTTTTCACAGGAATGGGCGTCTGTTCGGCCCTGCCACGTGTCGACGTATCATAGGCGCCTTCGGTCCAATGAGTGGATGACATCTGTCCCAATGGTGAGCCGACACGTGTTTCCTCCAGCCAATGATGATTTTACATGTGGAAAATCCCCATTGGTCGGGGCTATTAGCGGGTTATTGGATCCAAAACCGGACTCGATAGCTTAACGGCGTTCCATTACGGTGGATGCCATGTGTCGGTCACCCTTGACGAAAGCACTTTTGTGACGCGTGATTTATCGTCATGGAACTGGACACTTCCGTGATGATAATTTTGGTAATGTTATGGAACACTTCTACGACAACACAGGTATGACTATCTTGATTCTGTCATAAAATTGTCATGGATGTACATGCATGACAAAAGACGCGACCTACCGTGACAAACATGTATCATCACGGAAGTGTATTTTTGTAGTGAGTGTAGTTGCATAAGTTATAGATGAAAAAAAGAGAAGACATGCATCAGTTTTACATATATGCATATCCATACATATCTGAAGTTCAATGTTCAATTTGCAAGTAGTGCAACAAATGTTTATGCATCAGTTATAGGGGAAAATATAAATAAAACTTTCCATAACAGATGAAGTTCAATGTTCAATTTACGAGCAGTGCTAAAAATCAGTACATCAGTGCTGAACATGTACATACATCAGTTCGACTCAAACTAAAGCAGATACAAAATAGAGAACAAAGTTTAATAACACCCAGCGATGCAAGTTTAACTTGTACATTGCCTTCAGTGCATGATATGTTACCCATAGCATGTATACGAGAAAATGCAGAGAAGATTAATCCCAAAACTGTTGAATGTCATTGCAGAAACATGCAAGGGGGCACACGCAGCAAGGGTTTGATGGGCCAAGCAGATATGGGGCACCGCCTGGTTGGGTAACACCAGAAATAGCACCTGAATACTTCAACAATACATGCAGATTTCAAGCTACACTAGAATCATCAGAAGCACGACAGGTTCTTCTATGCAACAAACACCGATATGTGGGATACAAGGTTTGCCACTGCTGGGTTGCAACAAGGTCAACAATTTCCCCAACAACAAATGTTTTCCTTCCCTAGCGCATGCAGAATGGCAAGGACACACAGGCTTCCACCAGTCGCTCCGTTAACATCAATCATCTGAGCTGCAAAGGCAGTTGCGACGGGAAGACCAGGACAAAGAGACAACAATTTTCGCCAGTCTAGCAGGGTGCAAAGTAAAAGATATGAGCCATATAGACAGGAGCAACCTCACAACGAATCTGAGGGGAGACGACCGTACAATGAGAGACAAAGAGCTTCGTCGACATTGCTCCCTCCAAGAGATGCATTGCTGCATGTGCCAAGGGTGACACCACCCGCACCCATACACCAAGGTGAACAGCTAACACCGGAGGCAGCACAGAGCTATACACATGTCAGTATCCATTCAGAAAAAAACATACAAGCACAGACCATACCATGGTACTGTGACCACCCCATCTAACATTTTCATAACTGCGTTTTTGTTTGCTCACTGTTGCGTGCAGCCACCTAACATTGAAGCTTACATTCTGCCAAGGCTAGAGATGCGTGATATGTCTCCAACGTATCTATAATTTTTTATCGTTCCATGCTATTATATTATTTGTTTTGGATGTTTAATGGGCTTTAATATGCTCTTTTATATTATTTTTGGGACTAACCTATTAACCGGAAGCCCAGTGCCAGTTGCTGTTTTTTTTGCCTATTTTAGTGTTTCGCAGAAAAGGAATATCAAACGGAATCCAAACGGAATAAAACCTTCGTGAGGATCTTTCTTGGAACAAACGCAATCCAGGAGACTTGGAGTGGAAGCCAGAGAGCAACGAGGCGGCCACGAGGCAGGAGGGCGCACCCCCACCCTCGTGGGCCCCTCGTAGCACCACCGACCTACTTCTTTCGCCTATATATACTCTTATACCCTGAAAACATCCAGGGGAGCCACGAAACTACTTTTCCACCACCGCAACCTTCTTACCTGTGAGATCCCATCTTGGGGCCTTTTCCGGCGATCTGGCAGAGGGGGATTCGATCACGGAGGGCTTCTACATCAACACCATAGCCTCTTCGATGATGTGTGAGTAATTTACCACAGACCTTCGGGTCCATAGTTATTAGCTAGATGGCTTCTTCTCTCTCTTTGGTTCTCAATACAAAGTTCTCCTCGATGTTCTTGGAGATCTATTTGATGTAATACTTTTTGCGGTGTGTTTTCCAAGATCCGATGAATTGTGGGTTTATGATCAAGATTATCTATGAACAATATTTGGTTCTTTTCTGAATTCTTATATGCATGATTTGATATCTTTGCAAGTCTTTTCGAATTGTCGGTTTACTTTGGCCTACTAGATTGATATTTCTTGCAATGGGAGAAGTGCTTAGCTTTGGGTTCAATCTTGCGGTGTCCTTTCCCAGTGACAGTAGGGGCAGCAAGGCACGTATTGTATTGTTGCCATCGAGGATAAAAAGATGGGGTTTATATCATATTGCTTGAGTTTATCCCTCTACATCATGTCATCTTCCCTAATGCGTTACTCTATTCTTATGAACTTAATACTCTAGATGCATGCTGGATAGCGGTCGATGTGTGGAGTAATAGTAGTAGATGCAGAATCGTTTCGGTCTACTTGACACGGATGTGATGCCTATGTTCATGATCATGCCTAGATATTCTCATAACTATGCGCTTTTCTATCAATTGCTCGTCACTAATTTGTTCACCCACCGTAATATATGCTATCATGAGAGAAGCCACTAGTGAAACCTATGGCCCCCGGTGTATTTTATATCATATTAATTTCCTGTCAACTTGCCAATTTCCGTTGGTGTTTATTTTGCAATCTTTACTTTCCAATCTATACAACAAAAATACCAAAAATATTTATCTTATTATCTTTATCAGATCTCACTTTTGCAAGTGACCGTGAAGGGATTGACAACCCCTTTATTGTGTTGGTTGCAAGGTTCTTGATTGTTTGTGTAGGTACTAGGCGATTTGCGTGTAGTCTCCTACTAGATTGATACCTTGATTCTCAAAAACTGAGGGAAATACTTACGCTACTTTGCTGCATCACCCTTTCCTCTTCAAGGGAAAACCAACGCATGCTCAAGAGATAGCAAGAAAGATTTCTAGCGCCGTTGCCGGGGAGATCTACGCTCAAGTCAAGACATACCAAGTACCCATCACAAACTCTTATCCCTCGCATTACATTTTTTGCCATTTGCCTCTCATTTTCCTCTCCCCCATTTCACCTTTGCCGTTTTATTCGCCCTTTTTCATTCATCTCTTTTTGCTTGCTTCTTCTATGCTTGTGTGTTGGATTGATCGTTTGTCACGATGGCTCAACACTAAATTATGTGACTTTTCCAATACCAACAACAATGATTTTTTAGCACTCCATTGCTCCTATTACCGATGCTGAATCTTGTGAAATTAATGCTGCTTTTTTGAATCTTGTCATGAAAGATCAATTTTGTGGCCTTCCTAGTGAAGATGCCACTACCCATCTAAACAACTTTGTTGATTTGTGCGATATGCAAAAGAAGAAAGATGTGGATAATGATATTATTAAATTGAAGCTATTTCCGTTTTCGCTTAGGGATCGTGCTAAAACTTGGTTCTCTTCTTTGCCTAAAAATAGTATTGATTTATGGAATAAGTGCAAAGATGTTTTTATCTCTAAGTATTTTCCTCCCGCTAAGATCATCTCTCTTAGAAATGATATTATGATATTTAAGCAACTTGATCATGAGCATGTTGCACAAGCTTGGGAGAGGATGAAATTAATGATACGTAATTGCCCTACACAGGGTTTGAATCTATGGAGATTATACAAAAAAATATGCCGAATTGAATTTTGCTTCTAGAAATCTTTTAGATTCGGCCACGGGAGGCACTTTTATGCCCTACACGGAATTGCCCTACACGGAATTGCCCTACACGGAATTGCACTTTTACGTAATTGCCCTACACGGAATTGCCCTACATAAGGGTCTGTCGGAACCCGAAATCCGACAAAGTCACCGTAAGCCTCGTTTTCCTTCAATCGATCAAGGTAGGTACACGATCAGGCCAGCTGTGGTGTCCTCTGTTCGTATGAGACAACAGTAGCAATCCTACTACTTCAAATTAGTACTCTGCCACGGGTTGGCCAAAGCTTATCTACAAATTTTCTATTGGCCAAAACTACTACAGGGGGGAGCGACCAGATCAGATCTGCCTTTGCAAATTCATACAGAAAATATACACCAAGAAGATTGAAGCTGTCACGTGGTCAGACAATCCATCATGGTACTAGATGTTGTTGCTAATACGCAACTGGTCAAAGGTCAAAATACCATGAGTCAGCCAGAGAAAAAAAAGGGAGGAAGGCCACGACTCGGAAGCAACCTCCACAGCCACAACCTCGCTCAGCCACCGCCGCCGCCGGATTGAGCCGGCCCTGCAGCCGCGACCCCGCGGTTGAGCCGCCCTCGTCGGTCCCCGGTCGCTTCAGCTCGCCTTGAGGAGTCTTCCGCCCGTGGTGACTCTGGCGCTTTAGCCGCCCCTTGAATTCGGCCACATCCGCCGTGCTGGCCTCCTGCGCGACCCTGTACCATCTCCGCCTCGGACTCGCCAGGCCACGCGCGCTTCGCATCGCCCGCGGATCCCTCTGTTTCTTCGAGCTGGCCCCGTGTGGTCGTGAATCCTGAAGCCGCTGACCCGGACGTGACTTTCCGACCCGCAGCGCCGGATCGCCCCGTTTTCAATGCCGAGTTCCACTGGTCACCACACCTCGAGCCACCGTCCGTTTGCAAGTCACCTCCACGCGTCCGGGCTACTCTGGTTTCCATGCTCCTCTTGCCGACTCGCCGGCGTGGCCGTGGGTCGTCGTTCTTCGCCCTGCGGTGCTACGGGTCCTCAGCTGCAGCTGCGCCTTTGACAGCCACGATCTGGCTTGCTCCGGCCGGCGCCGGCTAACTGCTGCTGCTCCCGCTGGCTGCTCCCGTGCCGGTTCATCTCTGCAAACCTCGCTTTTGAGTCGTCGCACCGGCAAGGGCCAGCTGCAGTTTCAGTCTTTTGTTTTAAGATGTCAACACCTACCATTCCAACGTCAAGGCCGCTGGTTGGAGATTTGAGGCATGATTCTTTCCATCTGAATATGGTTCAAGAGAAGATCCATTCCCGACAGCTTAAAGCTAGTCCAAGACTATTCTATGTGGTCTTGCTGCAATTGTTTTTGCGTCTGAACAAGATTAGGGATAAGGCAAGACTATTCAAAGATGGATGTATCGTTTCTAGGAGGTATTTGAAGCAGACGAATGGGTGTCACATCAAACAGAGAAACGAGACTACAAGTCTATAATTGCCGGAATATAGCGTTCACCTAACAAAACATCAGGTGATATCTCAGCATATTAATTCGCTGAGAACAATCACTCTGGTCGGTGGTTGGTATTTTTTTCGCAGGACCATTATTCCTTACAAAGGTGTCGCATAAAAGGTGTGCGCCAGCATTATTTGTGCAAGTCGCCACCCCCACTACATCCGCATGCGTGATTGACTCATCGTCCGCGTCCACGTTTGTCTCACCCGGGTCCGGGCCATTTCCAATGCTGCGGCCGGTTCACGCGCCCGCGCCGGCTTACAACGAGGAGGACAACTTGCTTGTCTGCACCAGCTTACAATGCCACGGCCGACTCATCTGTCTGCTCCCGCAGCCGACTCACCCGTGAGTGATTTCAGTTTCACCTAGTGATCACCAACTTCATGGCGGATTATTTACGGCCTAAACGCGTCAGGTGTTATCCATCTAAAATATATTTTATTAGCACATATTATTTTTGTCAAAGAGCAGTTTATCTTTGCCTTGGTCTGTGATATTGTTTATGCAGGACAATTGTTCACTGCGAAAGCTATGGCCGTGTCATGGATGTATAGCTCGCGCCACCATTATGTGCTAGCATCTGACCACACCATCAAGCTCGATGAACATATCTGTGAGCCGCCATTCTGCAGACCAAATTATATCTACATGACGAGGCCGAACCGCCTGATCGACTCGCTCGTCCGCACCAACTTAGAATGTCGCGGCCGACTCATCTACCCGAGTCGCCTCTGATGTTGCGGTCGTCTTTGTCGTCCGTCTCTCACGGCCTGGTCTACATCAACATACCGGGCCGCACCTGTCTGCATGAGCTGTTTGAGCAAATCACAGCTTGGGTAGCCCGGTTTTCTTTCAACAAAATGGAGGCAGATTATCATATACTATCAACCGTCGTCTGCACTGGATGGCTCAATGGACAGGCACACAAGTCGCCGCCACTACAGTTTGGTTAAACTTCAAGGAGCCAGTTGGAAGGAACCATTGGCCGAGTTGCTGACATGGCTCATATGGGATCATTTATAAACCCTCCACAATCACCTCAACCTTCTGTGGATTCACACCGTGCTACCAACACGAATGACATACAAGTTATGCCGGTTTATATCACGGTTCAAATATGGAGAGTCTCAAGCCAACTCCTCGAGTCACCTTTGAGACCCGGGGGCTACGATGACATGACTCAGCAAATCTTAACAGTTTCAGCAAATTTAAGAACCCCAGGACGATGGAGGGAAAGATAACCCGGCCCCGGAAGCTACTGTTATATTGATCAAAATTTAAAGGCCGTCAGAAAATTTCCGGCTTAGAAAGTATATGACAGTTAAAAAATCCCGGCTCAATGAAGAAGTTCTAGGTCATCAGAAAGGATACCAGTTGAAAATCCGGCTCAAGGGAAGTCAGTCTCACTGAAGCTCTCAAACATCCGGTTTACAATCCGGTTCAAGGGAAATTTGTTCTCCCACAAAGCTCTGAAGCTCTCAAATCCGGTTTAAAAATGTCCGGTTCAAAAAGGAATTAACTTCTCGCAAGTTCGAGTTTAAAGGCCGTCAGAAAAATTCCAGCTGAAAATGAAGATTCCGGTTTAAAATCCGGTTCAAGGGAAAGATGTCTCCCACAAAGCTTTGAAGCTCTCAATATCCGGTTCAAGAAGATTTTATCTCTTGCAAAAAGTTAAAGGTTGCCGAAGAGGACCTGCTGCCATGATGCGCGGTTCAAACATGGGTATCCTGCCTTATTGGCTTATCATGTTATTGATCACGTGGAGGCTTCTGTTTATAAGCGGAGTTCTGTTTACCCATTGATCCGGCTTATAAAGCCATACATAAAAATCACTTGGGGGTTTGGTCGTATTCGAACCATAGCTACACCTCTTGATCGACTCAAGGCCAAAAGGAAATTACATAGGGGCCAAAGAGAGTGTTGCAAAAGCACAACTCAAACATAGGCACCCACTGAGCACAACTCAAAATATTGCTTGGGGATTCTTTGCGATCGCAATGAACAAAGAGTCTACACTTGTAATAGGCTATCAAGCCATGGCTTGGAAGCCTGGTGTATACACCTAAAAGCCCGGGTTAGCCTGCCTTTTTAAGTAAGTCACTCCGTCCAGGTAAACCTGGTATGACCCGTCGAACTATGATAAGTCAATCTAATAAGACCCTGAACTTGTCAAAGTTAAAACGACGATTGGTTAAAGATTGAGGTCCACTTAAAAGGCTTTGTAAAATGGTTTAACTCAGTGGCCTGGCAGCCCATGAAAAGCCTCAAATTTGGGGCCTGGCAGCCCGTGAAAAGCCTCGACTACAAGTTTTCATATGCTTTTATTTGCCAAGTTTTTCTCTCCTTTGATGAGATTTATGATGTTTTTGATAAGCTGGCGTTCATTAACCCGGTTCGGCTTTCAACTACAAGTTGTCAGTACATGGTCATTTATAATCCGGCGCTTATTAACCCGGTCTGGTTTCGACTATAAGTCGCCAATGTTATATATGGATAATCCGGTGTTTATCAGAACACGGTACGGTTTTATCATAAACCGGCACAATATGGAAGGAGCTATCAATACTCATGATTAGGGTTATCACCCTTACTACAAAAAGTTGGTAAACCAACGATGTGATTCAATGTCACAGGTATGATATATTTCATATTTGATTATTTTTAAGTGCAGCCTTGGTTATAAACCCAGGTTATATGTTGGGCATTATGACCCGTCCGGCTGTAAACCGCTAGGACACTTTAAACTTGTTGTATGCAGAAAGAGGCTGAATAAAGCATGATTATAAATCACTGGCATTTATTAATCCGGCCTGGCTTTTGGCTATAAGTCGCCAGTATGAGATACGATAATATCCGGTGTTTATTAACCCGGTCTGGCTTTATTTATAAGCCGGCAATGTATGGTAATTACCAATGCTCAAATTTTGGGTTATCACCCTTACTGCATTGGTTTGATAAGCCGACAATATGATCAAATATCACAAGGAACCAGTTTTCGAGCCAGGTTATATTATTCAAATTTTTAATAGCCAACATGGCTGGATTTTTATTATGGTTATCAATAACCAGTATTATGATTGAGGTTTTCAAAGTCGCTTTAGCGCAATGGCTATTATTTTATCAAATGGATACGATTTATTCTACAATGGAGGGAATAGTCCCGAGTCGCTGCAGGCTTACGACCCGACACTTGGGGGCTACATTATTCAAGTTGACATTATATCAAATATGCAAGACTCATGTCACTTCAAGCATGCACCATGACACTTGGGGGCTAATGTCGGGGATATACACCGCGGTATTAACCGCCGGATGTATGACCTGGCTAGAGCTTGGCGATTCACTGGCGAACCGCTTGGACCTGGCGGTTTACGATTCATTGGTAATCCGGCAGGCGGGTCAGAGGAGCGACAATACCCGATGGCCCAACGGATGGTTCATGAAAGGCCGGCTCATGTTATGGTGGGCCGGTTTAAGAGGAAGACATAAGGAATATTCTCCTACAAAGGAAGCAAGACTAGGACTCCACTTGTAATAGAGTAGTCCTAATCCAACTAGGACTAGTCATGTAAACCGCCCCTTCAACATATATAAGGAGGGGCAGGGCTCCCCAAAGAGGGAGAGAAAGGAAGAAACAATCTCTAGGGCTAGACACAAAGAGCCGGTTTACGGCAATTCTCTCGTGATCATAATGAGACCTAGCCCCAAACAACATGTAGGGTTGTTACCGGATGATGTTTCCCGGGGCCTGAAGCTATCTAAACCCTTGTCTTGTGTTGCGTCTCTCGATTCCGCTCAACCCCTCTCAAGCTACCACATAGATGTGTTGGCCTCACGACTAAGTCCTCACACTAGGACATCTGCCGCGATAATTCCACGACACTTTGCTTGAAGAAAAATTGCCTAAGATTGATGAGTTGGCTAGGAACGTGGATAGAATTTCTCTTGATGTTGATTCTTTGAAACTTAGATCTATTCCACCTAAGCATGATATCAATGAGTCTCTCAAAGCCATGAGACATTCCATTGATGAGTGCAAAGAAAGAACCGCTAGGATTGCTTTGTGAAAGCGTGTTCTTCTAGTTTTCATGATAATAATGATGAAGATCTAAAAGTTATTGATGTGTCTCCTATTAAAACTTTGTTTTCCAATATGAATCTTGATAAAGATGGGACTTGAGATGAGTCAACTTTAGTTAAAAGGCGTCCCAATGATTCAGAGTTTTTAGATCTTGACGCTAAAATTAATAAAAGAGGGATTGAAGAGGTCAAAACTTCACATAGCAATGAACCCACTATTTTGGATTTCAAGGAATTTAATTATGATAATAGCTCTTTGATAGATTGTATTTCCTTGTTGCAATCCATGTTAGATTCTCCTCATGCCTATGATCAAAATAAAGCTTTTACTAAACATATCTTTGATGCTTTAATGCAATCCTATGAAGAAAAAGCTTGAGCTAAAAGTTTCTATTCCTAGAAAACTTTATGATGAGTGGGAACCTACTATTAATTAAGATTAAAGATCATGAATGCTATGCTTTATGTGATTTGGGTGCAGGTGTTTTCACGATTCCAAAAACTTTGTGTGATGTGTTAGGTTTCCGTGAATTTGATGATTGTTCTTTAAATTTGCACCTTGCGGATTCCACCATTAAGAAACCTATGGGAAGGATTAATGATGTTCTTGATATAGATTGAAATCCTACATGTCCTATTATTCTTGGTAGACCTTCCCTTAGAACGATCAGTGCAATTATTGACATGAAAGAAGGAAATATTAGATTCCAATTTTTGTTAAAGAAAGACATGGAAAACTTTCCTAGAAATAAAATTAAATTACCTTATGAATCTATTATGAGATCCACTTGTGGATCCCATACCAAAGATGACAATACCTAGATCTATTCTTGTTTTTATGCCTAGCTAGGGGCGTTAAACGATAGCGCTTGTTGGGAGGCAACCCAATTTTATTTTTGTTCCTTGTTTTTTATCCTGTTTAGAAATAAATAATTCATCTAGCCTCTGTTTAGATGTGGTTTTATGTTTTAATTAGTGTTTGTGCCAAGTATAACCTTTGGGAAGACTTGGGTGAAGTCTTTGCGATCTTGTTGTAAAAAACAGAAACTTTAGCGCTCACGAGATTAGCTGCCATTTTTTACTGGAGAGTGCTTTTAGGTTGATTCTTTTTGAAGATGATTAATAGATAAATTCATCATGTCCACCAACTTATTTCAGAATTTTTGGAGTTCCATAAGTATTCGTTTGATACAGATTACTACAGACTGTTCTGTTTTTGACATATTCTGTTTTTCGTGTGTTGTTTGCTTATTTTGATGAATCTATGGCTAGTATCGGGGGATATGAACCATAGAGAAGTTGGAATACAGTAGGTTTAACACCATTATAAATAAATAATGAGCTCGTTACAGTACCTTAAAGTGGTAGTTTGTTTTCTTATACTAACGGAGCTCATGAGATTTTCTGTTTAAGTTTTGTGTTGTGAAGTTTTCAAGTTTTGAGTAAAGATTTGATGGATTTTGGAATAAGGAGTGGCAAGAGACTAAGCTTGGGGATGCCCAAGGCACCCCAAGGTAAAAATCTAGGATAACCAAAGCCTAAGCTTGGGGATGCCCCGGAAGGCATCCCCTCTTTCTTCTTCGTCTATCGGTAACTTTACTTGAGGCTATATTTTTATTCACCACATGATATGTGTTTTGCTTGGAGCGTCTTGTATGATTTGAGTCTTTGATTTTTAGTTTACCACAATCATCCTTGCTGTACACACCTTTTGGAGACACACACATGAATCAGAATTTATTAGAATACTCTATGTGCTTCACTTATATCTTTTGAGCTAGATAATTTTGTGTTGGAAATATGCCCTAGAGGCAATAATAAATTAGTTATTATTATATTTCCTTGTTCACGATAATCGTTTATTATCCATGCTATAATTGTATTGATAGGAAACTCAGATACATGTGTGGATACATAGACAACACCATGTCCCTAGTAAGTCTCTAGTTGACTAGCTCGTTGATCAATAGATGGTTACAGTTTCCTGACCATGGACATTGGATGTCGTTGATAACGGGATCACATCATTAGGAGAATGATGTGATGGACAAGACCCAATCCTAAGCATAGCACAAGATCGTATAGTTCGTATGCTAAAGCTTTTTCTAATGTCAAGTATCATTTCCTTAGACCATGAGATTGTGCAACTCTCGGATACCGTAGGAATACTTTGGGTGTGCCAAACATCACAACATAACTGGGTGGCTATAAAGGTACACTACAGGTATCTCCGAAAGTGTCTGTTGGGTTGGCACGAATCGAGACTGGTATTTGTCACTCCGTGTGACAGAGAGGTATCTCTGGGCCCACTCGGTAGGACATCATCATAATGTGCACAATGTGATCAAGGAGTTGATCACGGGATGATGTGTTACGGAACGAGTAAAGAGACTTGCCGGTAACGAGATTGAACAAGGTATCGGGATACCGACGATCGAATCTCGGGCAAGTACAATACCGCTAGACAAAGGGAATTGTATACGGGATTGATCGAATCCTCGACATCGTGGTTCATCCGATGAGATCATCGTCGAACATGTGGGAACCAACATGGGTATCCAGATCCCGCTGTTGGTTATTGACTGGAGAACGTCTCGGTCATGTCTGCATGGTTCCCGAACCCGTAGGGTCTACACACTTAAGGTTCGTTGACACTAGGGTTATAATGGAAGTTCGTATGTGGTTACCGAATGTTGTTCGGAGTCCCGGATGAGATCTCGGACGTCACGAGGAGTTCCAGAATGGTCCAGAGGTAAAGATTTATATATGGGAAGTCCTGTTTTGGTCACCGAAAGAGTTTCGGGTTTTATTGGTAACGTACCGGGACCACCAGGAGGGTCCCGGGGGTCCACCAAGTGGGACCACCGGCCCTGGAGGGCTGCATGGGCCAAGTGTGGGAGGGGACCAGCCCCAGGTGGGCTGGTGCTCCCCCCACAAGGGCCCAAGGCGCCTAAGGGGAGGAGGGGTGGGGGGGGCAAACCCTAAGGGCAGATGGGCCTTAGGGCCCATGCCTGGTGCGCCTCCCCCTTCCCTCCACCTGGCCGCCACCCAGATAGGATCTGGGGGCTGCCGCCACCCCTGGGGAGGGAACCCTAGGTGAGGGCGCAGCCCCTCCCCTCCCCCTATATATACTTGAGGTTTGGGCTGCCCAAGACATAAGAGTTCTCACCTCTCGATGGCGCAGCCCTACTTCTCTCCCTTCTTCCTCTCCCGCAATGCTTGGCGAAGCCCTGCAGGATTGCCACGCTCCTCCACCACCACCACGCTGTTGTGCTGCTGCTGGACGGAGTCTTCCTCAACCTCTCCCTCTCTCCTTGCTGGATCAAGGCATGGGAGACGTCACCGGGCTGTACGTGTGTTGAACGCGGAGGTGCCGTCCGTTCGTCACTTGGTCATCGGTGATTTGGATCACGACGAGTACGACTCCATCAACCCCGTTCACTTGAACGCTTCCGCTTAGCGATCTACAAGGGTATGGAGATGCACTCCCCTTCCCCTCGTTGCTGGTTTCTCCATAGATAGATCTTGGTGACACGTAGGAAAATTTGAATTTCTGCTACGTTCCCCAACCTTTTGCTCTAGTGCTTCACTTATATCTTTTTAGAGCACGGTGGTGGTTTTATTTTATAGAAATTATTGATCTCTCATGCTTCACTTATATTATTTTGAGAGTCTTTTAGAACAGCATGGTAATTTGCTTTAGCTATAAAATTAGTCCTAATATGATAGGCATCCAAGATGGGTATAATAAAAACTTTCATATAGAGTGCATTAAATACTATGAGAAGTTGGATACTTGATAATTGTTTTGAGATATAAAGATGGTAATATTAGAGTCATGCTAGTTGAGTAATTGTGAAATTGAGAAATACTTGTGTTGGGGTTTGCAAATCCCGTAGCATGCACGTATGGTAACCGTTGTGCTACAAATTTGAAGCATGAGGTGTTCTTTGATTGCTTTCCTTATGAGTGGCAGTCGGGGACAAGCGATGGTCTTTTCCTACCAATCTATCCCCCTAGGAGCATGCGGGTAGTGCTTTGGGTTTGATGACTTGTAGATTTTTGCAATAAGTATGTGAGTTCTTTATGACTAATGTTGAGTCCATGGATTATACGCACTCTCACCCTTCCATCATTGCTAGCCTCTTCGGTACAGTGCATTGCCCTTTCTCACCTCGAGAGTTGGTGCAAACTTCACCGGTGCATCCAAACCCCGTGATATGATACGCTCTATCACACATAAGCCTCCTTATATCTTCTTCAAAACAGCCACCATACCTACCTATTATGGCATTTCCATAGCCATTCCGAGATATATTGCCATGCAACTTTCCACCGTTCCGTTTATTATGACACGCTCCACCATTGTCATATTGCCTTGCATGATCATGTAGTTGACATCGTATTTGTGGCAAGGCCACCATTCATTTTTCATACATGTCACCCTTGATTCATTGCATATCCCGATACACCACCGGAGGCATTCACATAGAGTCATATTTTGTTCTAAGTATCGACTTGTAATTCTTGAGTTGTAAGTAAATAAAAGTGTGATGATCTTCACTATTAGAGCATTGTACCATGTGAGGAAAGGTGTCAGGACCCCGATTCCAAGTCACATCGATCTAGCCGGTAACACCTCATATCACTTTACGGCCTCACGCACGGTATTCCCACGGGTGTCGCCTTACCATGGCCCGGGACCGTTTGCGCCTTTTGGCTCACGTATATGATAATGTCGCTAGCATCCATATGACAGAGAACCCGGGCTGACATGACTAGTCGGGAACCCAAAGTGGCACTAACTTACGGGGACAGGCATACATGAATCAACATCGAGCATGTCGGTAAGCAGCGCGTGAATCCGGGCTGTAGCACTGGGCTAACAGGACTCCGGGAACCCGGGCTGTAGCAGGCTAGGCAGGACTCCGGATGTCACCGCGTGACATTTCCCCGAAGGGACAGACACGGGAACGAAGTGAATCACATGCCGGCCAGGCAAGTGACCTGAGCAGTAGTGCTGGGCTAGCAGGACTCCGGTGAACCGGGCTGTAGCGGACTACTATGGCTCATGGAAGCACAAGACTACATTTCCCCATAAGAGAGGCTACCATGGATAAACAACTAGGTTGTCGGATCCCACACATACCAAGCATTTCAATCATACACACAATATGCTCGATATGTGTAAATACAACATGGCATCACAACATAACTCTACAACTCAAGTATTTATTCATTAGGCTCCGAGGAGCGAGATATTACAAACATGGGTCTCATGACCCAACATTAAGAGCATACAAGCAACAGGCACATGCGGAAGCTTAACATGTCTGAGTATAGACATCTACAAATGAAAAAGGCTGAGAAGCCTGACTATCTACAAGACCCTGCGAGGCACAAGATCATAGCTGAGGTAACAAGCTAAACATCGAAGTCCACGCGAAACTACTAGCGAGACTGACGCCTCTCTGCAAAAACATAAAATAGGCAAACGTGAGTACAAATGTACCCAGCAAGACTTACATCAGAACTAACTACATATGCATCGGTATCAACAAATGGGGTAGTGGAGTTTAACTACAGCAAGCCAGCTTTGACTCGGTGGCTATCCTAAACTATGACTGCAAGTAACTCTTTTGAGGTGGTGCACATGAGTCCACATATTCACCATATCAATACACCACTATGGATCCGCTCCCGTCTCCCTATGAGAAGGCCATCCATAGCACTCACGCTTATCTTGCGAGTTTTAGAATATCCACTTTTACTTGTCTATGAACTATACAGGCAACCCAGAAGTCCATTACCGCGGACACGGCTATTCGAATAGATGATGTTAACCCTGCAGGGGTGTACTTCTTCACACATGCTCTCACCACTTATCGCCGTTTACACGACATTTACTCTGCAACCTTCAAGCGGAAGCCCAGCGAGGGTGTCGGCCATGGCCTACCTAAACACTCAAGTCTCTAGTCCAGGTTTATCGCCTATTCAGGTTCCATCCGCAAGGAGTCCGGCCGGGGTTTCCACATACGGCTGTGTACAGGGTTCTGAGACACCAAACGGGCGCCCGGCTTGCCCGGCCACGTGCCTACCGCATCACAGCCCACCCCTCCGGTCAGTGCTGTCCACGGCCTCCAGCATACTACAAACACCACAAACTACTTGCAACTCCTGGACAGAGGACAAGGGTGATTAAGAAGCCGAGAGAGTCAATTAAGGATCCCAATGTGTGGTAGTAACTGTTTCATGGATCACAGACACAGAACTCAGTTCCTGAAGACGGCTTCAATGAGACAACCCACCATGTACTCCTACATGGCCTCTCATCGCTACCTTTACCAAAACATGTTCACACACTTAGCTCTCAACAGTAGGACATGTTCACACACCTCCGATTCATCCCCGATGAATCATACCCGACTCAACTCTAAGCAGTAGTAGGCATGACAAACATGCATGAATCAGTAGGCACATCAAGGCTCAAACAACTCGTACTCATGCTAGTGGGTTTCATCTATTTACTGTGGCAATGACATGTCATGTAGAGGAAAGGGGTTCAACTACCGCAGCATGTAACAGTTGAAACGTTGTTGTCCTAATGCAGTAAAAGAGAGCAGGAGCGAGAGAGTGGGATTGTATCGGAATGAACAAGGGGGTTTTGCTTGCCTGACACTTCTGAAGATGATATAGCTCTTCATCGGTGTCATCGAACTCATCATCGGAACCACGTTTACTGAGGGGGGACTATACCGACAAACAAGGAAGAAACACAATCTATGCAATGCAACAATATGATGCATGCTCATGACATGGCAATATGCTGTTGATTGAACTAATGCAACTAGCAACCATATTAAATGAAGTTGGCTTGAACCCTAGGTTCAAATTCAAACTCCATGTAAGGCATTTCAAATGCCATTTATTCAAATTGTCTTATACAGCAACTTTAAGTTATTCGAACATGCATGGAAATGGTACAAATGGATAGATTTGATTTTTCTGATCATTTTTCATATATAATTTGTCTCATTTGGAGTTACGGTTTATTTTATACAAATTTTAGAAGTTTAGGGGATTTTCTGAAAATAAATAAATCATTTAGATTTATTTAAAATACAGAAAAGCATTTACTGCGTCAGCCTTGCATCATGCTGACGTCATCTGGTCAACAGACGTAGTCTAGGTCAAACCTGTCCAGTGGGACCCACTGGTCAGTAGTTAGCTAAGCTAATTAAGTTTAATTAGCGTTAAACTAATACTAACCTAGTTTAGTTAGTGGCCTGGGGCCCACACGTCAGTGACCCGGGGAGTCAAACTGGGTCCACCCAGTCAATGGTCAGCGGGGTCAAACCCACCGGCGACTTGACGCCGGTGAGGCCCGAGACGGTGGCGCGGCTCAAAATTTGCCCACGGTCGACCAAATCGATCGCGGTTTGGTCCTACGCGTAGCTGGGGCTCGCGCGCATCTGGTAGGCCAAGCGGGAGGAGCTGGGGTGGTCTGAGTCGACGGCGGCGAGCACGAATGCGGCGGCCGGAGTTCGGGCATCGGCGGGTTCGGCGCTACGGTGCGTTTTGAGATGAACCAGTGGGTTCTGCGGCTTCCCGAGGAAGAGCTGAGCACGCCTACGTGCTTGGTTTGGCCAGGCGGGGCTGCTAGCGACGACGAGCTTCGTGGAGGCGGCGGTGGGCCCTGGCCGAGGTGGGAACCACGGCTAGAGGTCGCAAGAGACGACGGGGAGAGGGGCGGAGGAAAGAGGGGCTCACAGGGAACTCGCGGAGAAGGCTAGTGAGCTCGGGGAAGGCCGGACGGCGACGAATTTGATGGCGGCGATCCGCGGCACCGACGAGGAAGATGACATCGAGGGCAGCTCTGCAGGGCGTCCCGGCTTGCGTGATTCGTCAAGGTCGAGGACGGCAGCGCGGAGCTAATGGGCTTGTCGGAGAGGCGAGGCAGCGGCGGTGGGCGCGGCAACGGCGTGTGGCGGCGAGGGCAATGCTCGTGCACGGTGAGAGGGAGCGAGGGAGAGGAGGGGAAGGAACGAGAGAGAGAGTGAGAGAGGAGTGGGGCGTCTCTGTGGCACATCCAGAAGAGCCGGGGCGTCGCGGTGGAAGCAAGAGCTGGCGCGCGCGCGGCGACCACGCGCCCTGCCTACTGGCGTGAGGAGGAAGACGACAGAGGGGGTTGCGGTGCTGGGCTGGGCTGCACAATTGGGCCGCCAGGTGGGCTAGGTGAGTTCTTCTCTCTCTCTCTTTTCTAATCCTTTCTATTTATCTGTAACTTCTGGGCTTTATTAAAAATACCAGAATGTTTCCAAAAATCCTGAAAATGATTGTGTGCTCTGGTTGGAATATTCCCAACAACCCTCACTTAAGTTCAGAATTAATTGGGATTTAAAATATTATTTAGCATTTAAATGCCCAATTGCAAATAGCATATGATTTAATTCAAAAATCCAAGATGGCCTAGAAATATGTGCATCATTTTTGTCAGAGGTGCTGGACCAATTCAGAAATGATGAACATTTCTAAAGAGCATTTTGGGATCATTGAAAGATTTAAGTTTGAACTTGGTTGAATTTCATTTGCTGCTAGGGTTTATTATCCCCCATTTCAAATGAAAGAAGTAATTTAGACAAGATGCATGGATGCTTGTGCCACTAGTTGCAAACAATTCTAGGGTTGTGACAACTCACCCCCACTAAACAAGAATCTCGTCCCGAGATTCAAGACGTGAGGTAAGAAGACAGAGGGAGCATAAGCTAACACGGTCTTCACGATCCAGGTTGCACTTCATAGGAACGTTGACACGATCACCATCTTTGTCTCGATGTCTTGCTCTGAGAACTCCATCCAACACGATAACGGGAAGAAAAGAAACTCTCGAAGAATCGATCTTCTCGAAGATCGAGCAACCGACGATCAACTCACAGAACGAGACATAGCGACATCTATCGAGATGAGACACGATACACACATCAAGAATGATGGAAATGAGCATATGACAAGGTCTAAATAAGTAGCGGAATTCCCACACCTAGGAGGGTGGTGAACGGTGTCAACGTAGCGAGGAGTTGGGTTGCCATGATACCACAATGAGACACCTTAAGGAAGGTGACTCGTAGAAATATTCCCTTAAGTGGCAAAAAGAATTACTTTTGATCCATAGATCATTGAAACTCTTCATACCAGCTTAAGGCAATTTACAATTGATCGTTTGAAATAGCTCGAAGAAATGGCATACTCGGACTAGGATGGATGATGTGGACTACTTTGTTGAAGACAACGCAAGGGATGATTTTGCTTGCGCGTGCTCTCAAGAACTTGAGCATTTCCGTATTCATCAAGGTTCTACTAACATCCGTGTCGAGGATCCTGGCAACACATCTTACTACCTTCATGAATAGTGATGGACAATGCAAATGCATAGAAAGACACCCCTTTCTCAGATTTCACCTTAGCGAGGCCAGGGGAACGAAATCTGGATGATCGACCGAGAGACATTTAGCACCCCGCTTCTAATGTTCTCCTTGATGTGCTAGCGCAACCCATTTGTAGATATGGTTTGATAACTAGAACATCAAGTAAAAGGTCGGACTTCGGAAGCTCAAGAATCCGTAAGGAATAACTACGGAGGCAGATCCTGCGTGATCCTTATGGGGAGGTGACCAACTTCTTCAACCAAGATATTACAATAATAGGCCTTCCGGCTAGGTGGGTTGGCCACGACATCCACGTTACCGGGTTACCGAGAGACCAATATTATAATTCTTGGGACACGTTCCAACCATCATATCTGCCTAAGATTCAGATCTGGTTGGTGTCGGGATATTCCAGACTCATCGAATCTAGAAAGAAAAGTGAAAGTTTGCAACACAAATCGACGAGATGACGTTGCGAGATTCTCGGGAAATGAACTACGATAGCAAGCTCCAAAACATGAGCTGGTTCTGCTACACACATGTGAACACGCTATCCTAGACAAGCATGACCACATAGTAGTCTTATAATAAAACACTACAGAGTTCAGGTTGGGAACCATCATCGAGGATAACGAAGTCCTAACATAAGTCATGACTAGCTCTTATGAAGGAACTCCTTCTCCTTGAACAAATCAATCAGTGGCTTGGTGTGCTAGGGATACATACAGAATGAAGATGATCAGTCTATCAAACCACAAAATACTTCGCACATGCATGACTGACTTGGGATGATTCCACAGGAAGCAAACAAGCTTTCTCGAATCCACGGCGACAACTTACATCAAATGCACGTGAGTTCGAGGAAGTCACTTCTCCATCCAAGCTTATACCTCATGAGCGGAACATGAAGGAAATGCTTACAAAGTTTCCAACACTAGGTTGATGTTCAACATGAATCATGGGGGAGACAAAATGTTGCTGATGGGCTCCACAATAACTCATCGGAATTTCCATATCACTGGACTTCCACCATCATGTGAAGACGGTGATAGCATTGGTCAGACCAAAAGATGTAATGGTGTATGCTTGAGGGATCAACCACGAGTAAGACAACATTACGAACATCGTTGGTTCTGATTTGACTTAATGATAGCCCATACTCAAGTCAAAGTTTTGGCAAGGCAATAGATCCAACAACTGATCACGAGGACCAATCGATGGAGATATCATCTTTCCTCAACACACACACACACACACAAGGATATCCCTGAGTGATGAACTAAGTGGATTAAGCTTTTATCTTCCAACTCTCCAAATTGTTGTTTAGCTCAACCAACTAGCTCAGGGGTATCCCACACAGCTTCTTGGAGAATGGGTGGTTTGGAGGAAAACCAACATGATCATGAACTCAACATAGCGGTCAGGTGACAACCTGGTAATACTTCCGAGAAGATATTCGGAACATCACGAACCATCGACATGTTACTAAGCTCGAGATCAATCTGGCTTTCAAGGCAAGACGATGTGATCAAAAGAGCAAGGGTTTGACAAAATCCTAACTCATCGATCGAAGGGTGCACCGGAAATAAGGACTAGGTAGCACGATCAATCTTAGGATGATGATTTAAAAACCAACACGCTAAGAATGAGAATATTGTCCATTAACTACCAAGCAACGGAGTTGCTAGGAGTATTGATTTCACACATCACAACTCACTTGCCAGCATTCCGGTTACAATAACACGGGAGCCGAGGAATGAACAATGATGGCAAGAAGTATCACTGCGTCAAAAATTCATAAGAGACGGTGCAATTCCTATGATATTCTTGACATAGATAGGATAATACTCCAAGGTAGAACAGAACAAAAGCTGGTTTGGCATTTGATCTGCGAAATACAACTACTTTGACCCAATCCTGGGTATGGATGAGGTACTGCAGTTTGTTTCTCCTAGTCATTCCAGAATAGAATGACTTGACGGACCACAAGAGTAAAAGGCACCGATAAACACGAATGCACACCTACTCTTGACTATCAACTGATAGGCTAAGGTCGGAATACAACTAAAGGGGGACAACTCAAGGAACATATAATTTTTGAGTTGTGGATGCATGGATTAGTATGTCGGACAAGTTCAACATATTTCTTCCGGATAACCCATGCAGAAGAAGAAGGACTGACAGATTCACAATTATGGATGGAGTACTCCTCAAGAGCACTCTGATTGTGAGCTTTTGGTTCAAAGAACTTCTGCCTTAATGGCTCATGGTATTTGGAATAAAGAAATACCACGGACCTCGAGGACTATCGCAAAGGTTACTAATATCTTAAGGGAACTAGCAAATACTAACAACATAAAGTAGGGTGAATCACGGGTCAAGAACCCAGGAGTAGAATACCTACTACTAAATGACATCACAAGATGCTTTCGAGAATGGTGGCCAGAATCATCACACCGGGAACACAAAACATCGCTAGACTACTAGGTGACTCCCTAAAACACCTAGGGTCATAATAATAGCTCCAACATATATGTCGAGGCAATAGAGTACCTCAACGCACCGATTAGTGTGATTAATCTGGCCCAAATGGACATCAGGAACATGGAGGAATGATTGCAAGTGCATCAGACTATCTAGAAACCTGGGATGACTCGGACAGCATAACGGCTGTAAATGCTCAGAAAGATTTGAGACATCCTGCAAAATAGTGGCATGACCACTCATCATCATAATATCAAGGTTCTGAGGCCAGCTATGAACATGCGGAAGTAGTAGAAACTGAACTGGGTCTTAAATCCAACAATCTTATAAGTCTCTATCATAGTAACTCGTCATCCTAATAGATAGATGAGAAGGTCTAGTTCTTCATCCCCGTAGAAAAGAAGAGGGTGACTCAGACCAGAAGGCATGAGGTATAAGGAGTAAAAAGAGCCTTACGTTCCCTTCCACAATCAATTCCATTTTATAGCTAAAGCATTTCTAAACTCAACTTCGACCAGTTTGGCTTGGTAATCCTACAGGCAGTCAGGCTCTAATACCAAAGCTGTCAGGACCCCGATTCCAAGTCACATCGATCTAGCCGGTAACACCTCATATCACTTTGCGGCCTCACGCACGGTATTCCCACGGGTGTCGCCTTACCATGGCCCGGGACCGTTTGCGCCTTTTGGCTCACGTATATGGTAATGTCGCTAGCATCCATATGACAGAGAACCAGGGCCGACATGACTAGTCGTGAACCCAAAGTGGCACTAACTTACGGGGACAGGCATACATGAATCAACATCGAGCATGTCGGTCAGCAGCATGTGAATCCGGGCTGTAGCACTGGGCTAACAGGACTCCGGGAACCCAGGCTGTAGCAGGCTAGGCAGGACTCCGGATGTCACCGCATGACATTTCCCCGAAGGGACAGACACAGGAACGAAGTGAATCACATGCCGACCAGTCAAGTGTCCTGAGCAGTAGTGTTGGGCTAGCAGGACTCCGGTGAACAGGGCTGTAGCGGACTACTATGGCTCATGGAAGCACAAGACTACATTTCCCCATAAGAGAGGCTACCATGGATAAACAACTAGGTTGTCGGATCCCACACATACGAAGCATTTCAATCATACACACAATATGCTCGATATGTGTAAATACAACATGGCATCACATCATAACTCTACAACTCAAAGTATTTATTCATTAGGCTCTGAGGAGCGAGAAATTACAAACATGGGTCTCATGACCCAACATCCAGAGCATACAACTCAAAGCACATGCGGAAGCTTAACATGTTTGAGTACAGACATCTACAAATGAAAAAGGCTGAGAAGCCTGACTATCTACCAGATCCTGCCGAGGGCACAAGATCGTAGCTGAGGTATCAAGCTAAACGCGAAGTCCACACGGAACTACTAATGAGACTGACGTCTCTCTGCAAAACATAAAATAGGCAAACGTGAGTAAAAATGTACCCAGCAAGACTTACATCAGAACTAGCTACATATGCATCAGTATCAATAAAGGGGGTGGTGGAGTTTGACTGCAGCAAGCCAGCTTTGACTCGGTGTCTATCGTGAACTACGACTGCAAGTAACTCTTTTGAGGTGGCGCACACGAGTCCACATATTCACCATATCAATACACCACTATGGATCCGCTCTCGTCTCCCTATGAGAAGGCCATCCATAGCACTCACGCTTATCTTGCGAGTTTTAGAATATCCACTTTCACTTGTCTATGAACTGTACAGGCAACCCAGAAGTCCATTACCGCGGACACGGCTATTCGAATAGATGATGTTAACCCTACAGGGGTGTACTTCTTCACACACGCTCTCACCACTTATCGCCGTTTACACGACATGTACTCGGCAACCTTCAAGCGGAAGCCCATCGAGGGTGTCGGCCACGGCCTACCTAAACACTCAAGTCTCTAGTCCAGGTGTATTGCCTATTCAGGTTCCATCCACAGGGAGTCCGGCCGGGGTTTCCACATACAGCCCCGAACGATGTGTACAGGGTTCCGAGACACCAAACGGGCGCCCGACTTGCCCGACCACGTGCCTACCGCATCACAGCCCACCCCTCCGGTCAGCGCTGTCCACGGCCTCCAGCATACTACAAACACCAGAAACTACTTGCAACTCCTGGACAGAGGATAAGGGTGATTAAGAAGCTGAGAGAGTCAATTAAGGATCCCAATGTGTGGTAGTAACTGTTTCATGGATCACAGACACAGAACTCAGTTCCTGAAGACGGCTTCAATGAGACAACCCACCATGTACTCCTACATGGCCTCTCACCGCTACCTTTACCAAAACGTGTTCACACACTTAGCTCTCAACAGTAGGACATGTTCACACACCTCCGATTCATCCCTGATGAATCAGACCCGACTCAACTCTAAGTAGTAGCAGGCATGACAAACATGCATGAATGAGTAGGCACATCAAGGCTCAAACAACTCCTACTCATGCTAGTGGGTTTCATCTATTTACTGTGGCAATGACAGGTCATGCAGAGGAAAGGGGTTCAACTACCGCAACATGTAACAGTTGAAACGTTGTTGTCCTAATGCAGTAAAAGAGAGCAGGAGCGAGAGAGTGGGATTGTATCAGAATGAACAAGGGGGTTTTGCTTGCCTGTCACTTCTGAAGATGATATAGCTCTTCATCGGTGTCATCGAACTCATCGTCGGAACCACGTTTACTGAGAGGGGACAATACCGACAAACAAGGAAGAAACACAATCAATGCAATGCAACAATATGATGCATGCTCATGACATGGCAATATGTTGTTGATTGAACTAATGCACTACAACCATATTAAATGAAGTTGGTTTGAACCCTAGGTTCAAATTCAAACTCCATGTAAGGCATTTCAAACGCCATTTATTCAAATTGTCTTATACAACAACTTTAAGTTATTCAAACATGCATGAGAATGGTACATATGGATAGATTAGATTTTTTTGATCATTTTTCATATATAATTTGTCTCATTTGGAGTTACGGTTTATTTTTTTTACGAATTTTAGAAGTTTAGGGGATTTTCTGAAAATAAATAAATCATTTAGATTTATTTAAAATATAGAAAAGCATTTACCGCGTCAGCCTTTCATCATGCTGACGTCATCTGGTCAACAGACGCGGTCCGGGTCAAACATGTCCAGTGGGACCCACTGGTCAGTAGTTAGCTAAGCTAATTAAGTTTAATTAGCGTTAAACTAATACAAACCTAGTTTAGTTAGTGGCCTGGGGCCCACACGTTAGTGACCTGAGGAGTCAAACTAGGCCCACCCAGTCAATGGTCAGCGGGGTCAAACCCACCGGTGACTCGACGCCGGCGAGGCCCGAGACGGTGGTGCGGCTCGGAATTTGCTCACGGTCGACCAAATCGACCACGGTTTGGTCCTACGAGTAGCTGGGGCTCGCGCGCATCTGGTAGGCCAAGCGGGAAGAGCTGGGGTGGTCTGAGTCGACGACGGCGATCACGAATGCGGCAGCCGGAGTTCGGGCATCGGTGGGTTAGGCGCTACGGTGCATTTCAAGACGAACCAGTGGGTTCTGCGGCTTCCCGAGGAAGAGCTGAGCACGCCTACGTGCTTGGTTTGGCCAGGCGGGGCTGCTAGCGACGGCGAGCTTCATGGAGGCGGCGGCGGGCCTCGGCCGAGGTGGGAACCACGACTAGAGGTCGCAAGAGACGACGGGGAGAGGGGCGGAGGAAAGAGGGGCTCACAGGGAACTCGCGGAGAAGGCTAGTGAGCTCGGGGAAGGCCGGACGGAGACGAATTTGACGGCGGCGATCCGCGGCACCGACGAGGAAGACGACGTCGAGGGCAGCTCTACAGGGCATCCCGGCTTGCGTGAGTCGTCAGAGAGGTCGAGGACGGGAGCGCGGAGCTAATGGGCTTGTAGGAGAGGCGAGGCAGCGGCGGTGGGCACGGCAACGGCGTGCGGCGGCGAGGGCAGCGCTCGGGCGCGATGAGAGGGAGCGAGGGAGAGGAGGGGAAGGAACGAGAGAGAGTGAGGGAGGAGCAGGGCGTCTCTGTGGCACATCCACAAGAGCCGGGGCGTCGCGGTGGAAGCAGGAGCTGGCGCGCGCGCGGCGACCACGCGCCCTGCCTACTGGCGTGAGGAGGAAGACGACAGAGGGGGTTGCGGTGCTGGGCTGGGATGCACAGTTGGGCCGCCAGGTGGGCTAGGTGAGCTCTTCTCTCTCTCTCTCTCTCTCTCTCTCTCTCTCTGTCTCTCTCTTTTCTAATTCTTTCTGTTTTCTATTTATCTGTAACTTTTGGGCTTTATTAAAAATACCAGAAAGTTTCCAAAAATCCTGAAAATGATTGTGGGCTCTGGTTGGAATATTCCTAATAGCCCTCACTTAAGTTCAGAATTAATTGGGCATTTAAAATATTATTTAGCATTTAAATGCCCAATTGCAAATAGCATATGATTTAATTCAAAAATCCAGGATGGCCTAGAAATATGTGCATCATTTTTGTCAGAGGTGCTGGACCAATTCAGAAATGATGAACATTTCTAAAGGGCATTTTGGGATCATTGAAAAGATTTAAGTTTGAACCTGGTTGAATTTCATTTGCTGCTAGGGTTTATTATCCCCCATTTCAAATTAAAGAAGTAATTTAGACAATATGCATGGATGCTTGTGCCACTAGTTGCAAACAATTCTAGGGCTGTGACAAAAGGATGATGGAGACTATGATTCCCCCATAAGTCGGGATGAGACTCCGGACGAAAAAGAGAGGCCAAAGAAGCTCAAATAAAAAAAGAGGCCAAAGAAGCCCACAAAAAATGATGAGAGAAAAAGAGAGAAGGGATAATGTCACTATCCTTTTTCCACACTTGTGCTTCAAAGTAGCACCATGATCTTCATGATAGAGAGTCTCTTATTTTGTCACTTTCATATACTAGTGGGAATTTTTCATTATAGAACTTGGCTTGTATATTCCAATGATGGGCTTCCTCAAAATGCCATAGGTCTTCGTGAGCAAGCGAGTTGGATGCACACCCACTTAGTTTCTTTTGTTGAGCTTTCATACATTTATAGCTCTAGTGCATCCATTGCATGGCAATCCCTACTCCTCGCATTGACATCAATTGATGGGCATCTCCATAGCCCGTTGATTAGCCGCGTCAATGTGAGACTTTCTCCTTTTTTGTCTTCTCCACACAACCTCCATCATCATATTCTATTCCACCCATAGTGCTATGTCCATGGCTCGCGCTCATATATTGCATGAAAGTTGAAAAAGTTTGAGAATACTAAAGTATGAAACAATTGCTTGGCTTGTTATCGGGGTTGTGCATGATGAGAGCATTTTGTGTGACGAAAATGAAGCATGGCCAAACTATATGGTTTTGTAGGGATGAGTTTTCTTTGGTTATGTTATTTTGAGAAGACATAATTGCTTGGTTACTATGCTTGAAGTATTATTTTTTATGTCAATATTAAACTTTTTTTTGAATCTTTTGGATCTGAACATTCATGCCACAATAAAGAAAATTACATTGAAAATTATGTTAGGTGGCATTCCACATCAAATATTCTGTTTTTATCATTTACCTAATCGAGGACGAGCATGAATTAAGCTTTGGGATGCTGATACGTCTCCAACGTATCTATATTTTTTTATCATTCCATGCTATTATATTATCTGTTTTGGATGTTTAATGGGCTTTAATATGCTCTTTTATATTATTTTTGGGTCTAACCTATTAAGCGGAGGCCCAGTGCCAGTTGCTGTTTTTTTGCCTATTTCAGTGTTTCGTAGAAAAGGAATATCAAACGGAATCCAAACGGAACGAAACCTTCGCGAGGATCTTTCTTGGAACAAACACAATCCAGGAGACTTGGAGTGGAAGTCAGAGACGCAACAAGGCGGCCACGAGGCAGGAGGGCGCACCCAGGGGGTAGGCGCGCCTCCCACCCTCGTGGGCCCCTCGTAGCTCCACTGACCTACTCCTTTCGCCTATATATACTCTTATACCCTGAAAACATCCAGGGGAGCCATGAAACCACTTTTCCACCGCCGCAACCTTCTGTACCCGTGAGATCCCATCTTGGGGCCTTTTCCGGCTATCTGCCGGAGGGGGATTCGATCACGGAGGGCTTCTACATCAACACCATAGCCTCTCTGATGATGTGTGAGTAGTTTACCATAGACCTTCAGGTCCATAGTTATTAGCTAGATGACTTCTTCTCTCTCTTTGGTTCTCAATACAAAGTTCTCCTCGATGTTCTTGGAGATCTATTCGATGTAATACTTTTTGCGGTGTGTTTGCCGAGATCCGATGAATTGTGGGTTTATGATCAAGATTATCTATGAACAATATCTGGTTCTTCTCTGAATTCTTATATGCATGATTTGATATCTTTGCAAGTCTCTTCGAATTATCGGTTTAGTTTGGCCTACTAGATTGATCTTTCTTGCAATGGGAGAAGTGCTTAGCTTTGGGTTCAATATTGCGGTGTCCTTTCCCAGTGACAGTAGGGGTAGCAAGGCACATATTGTATTGTTGCCATCGAGGATAAAAAGATGGGGTTTATATCATATTGCTTGAGTTTATCCCTCTACATCATGTCATCTTGCCTAATGCGTTAATCTATTCTTATGAACTTAATACTCTAGATGCATGCTGGATAGCGGTCGATGTGTGGAGTAATAGTAGTAAATGCAGAATCATTTCGGTCTACTTGACACGGATGTGACGCCTATGTTCATGATCATGCCTAGATATTCTCATAACTATGCGCTTTTCTATCAATTGCTCGGCAGTAATTTGTTCACCCACCGTAATATATGCTATCATGAGAGAAGCCACTAGTGAAACCGATGGCCCCCGAGTCTATTTTACATCATATTAATTTCCCATCAACTTGCCAATTTTTGTTGCCATTTATTTTGCAATCTTTACTTTCCAATCTATACAACAAAAATACCAAAAAAGTTTTATCTTATTATCTTTATCAGATCTCACTCTTGAAGTGGCCGTGAAGGGATTGACAACCCCTTTATCGTGCTGGTTGCAAGGTTCTTGATTGTTTGTGCAGGTACTAGGCGATTTGTGTGTAGTCTCCTACTGGATTGATACCTTGGTTCTCAAAAACCGAGGGAAATACTTATGCTACTTTGCTGCATCGTCCTTTCCTCTTCAAGGGAAAAACAACACATGCTCAAGAGGTAGCAATGCGCTTTGAAACATACAAAGAAGCAAAGGACTTCTACAACGTCTATGCAAAGAACGCGTGTTTTGCTGTCAGGGAAGGCTCCAAGGTTGAGACCAGAGTCTACCTTTATTGCATCTGTTATGGAGTCTATGAATCGAAGGTGTCAGAAGGAAATAGACATCAGAACAAGACGACAGCCAGGACTAACTGCGGGGCAACAATGAGGCTGAAGAGGGAAAAGGATGGAACACTTGTCGTAAAAGATATAGTCTGGGAACAAAACCACAGGCTACAACTCACCCCCAAATGCTTGCCTTTTTGCACTCCCACAAAAACTTTGACAAAAAAATCTTGGAGTACGTCAAGTACCTGCATTTCAAAGGCATTGAACACGCGCAAATCATGAGCATACTGGACGACGATGACCCCGGTAGCTACTTCCTCGAAATGAATGCCAAAGACCTGATTAACATGTAAGTACAAACTTGTTCTCCTCCCATAAACCCCCTCCGTCTTTTTTTTCCTCTGTCAGTACAAACATATTACGCAACGCATGACCTGACGCTAGTTCAACATGCATTTTGGAATGACTGTTCACCTTTAATATGCAGCAAAGCAAAGAATTTAAGGATGGATGATGTCCTAAAGACTGTCAACTTCTTTAGGGAGATGAAAGCTATAAACAGGGAATTCTTATGTGACATGCAACTCGATGAGTCCGACAGAGTTAAGAACATATTCTGGGCGAACGCAAGCTGCCGAGGGGCATATCAGGACTTTGGTGACTGCGTAACGTTTGACACCACATATAAGACCAACAAGTACCATATGCCACTTGGGGTGTTTGTGGGTACTAACAACCACTTACAGACCACATTCTTTGGTTTCGCCCTGATAATAGATGAGGATGCAGATTCATTCAGATGGCCGTTCAAGACATTTTTAAGCTGCATGAGAGGGAAGGCTCCTACATGCATCCTCACAGGTAAAACCGCCAAAACCACCACCCCCACCAAAAAAGGAAAATAAGACAGTAAAAATGTTGTGTCAGTTCTATTGGTATATATGCACTACCATCTGCTGACCACTCCACGTCTCTTTTCTCATTACCAGACCAGTGCCCGACAATGGCTTTGGCGATCCCAGATGCTTTCAAGAACACAGTACACAAGCTATGCCGCTGGCACATTATGAAGAAGTACAGGGAACACCTCGCATACCTGTACAACCTGCACGAAGACTTTAAGGATGAATTCACATCAATCCTCAACTGGCCCCTCATGCCAACTGAGTTTGAGGCTGCCTGCAAAAGACTCATGGATAACTACAACCTCCATGATGATGCCACGATGGTGGGCATGTGGAACGAGCGTGAGAGATGGATATCAGCCTACTTCAAAGAAATTTTTTGCACCAAAATGACATCCACACAATGAAGTGAGAGCATGAACTATGTGCTCAAGAAGAACTTCGTAAGTGAGAGATAAAACCTACACCAGTTTGTCAGCCAGGTAAACTCCTGCGTCAAAACCAGGAGGCAGACAGAGAACCAGGAGACAATGGGTAACCGGGTATAGCTCTATCACCTGTCGTAAGACAAAATAACATGCTTAATAAAGTAAAACTTTATTAGTTAGACAAGTTTTTGCTGCGATAAAACTAATAATTTGGTCATCATTCTTGCATGGGTAGAGGGAACAGAACACGCTGACATTCTATGGGTTTGAGACCCAGATGGCAAAGCTTTACTCACGAATTGTGTACAACGAGATCAGAAAAGGCCAAAACTAAGCACACTCTTCACGGTGACAGAGACGGAGGAGCCCACAAAGTACCTCATGCGCTACAACAACCCGCAAAAACTGTCTACATGGTCTCAGCACGCGTTCCAGGTGGTTGCAGACCCCGTGGCAGAAATGTATGCCTGCGGGTGCAAGCTATGGGACCACACAGGTGAGGACTAAAAAAGATGTTACATACTGTACTACTTATTTTTTGCAAAGGTTTTGTTTGAAAGAAATGACAAGACACATGCACCTCTTCCAAAAAAATACAGGTATTTTCTGCGTGCATGTCCTGTGCATGATGCAGACAATTAAGGCTGCCAGCGTTCTAGATAAATACATCCTCAGGAGATACACCAAACGCCCGAAGATCCAGCCAACATTCAACAAAAATGACTTGAGGACAGTAGCGTCAAACATGGCATCCCAATACTGCATTGAAAGCTCACTGCTGCAGCTGAACATGAGGGTGCACAGAAAAAGCTTGAGAAGCCAAGAGCAAATGGCGAGGTCACGGGTCGTCATGGACAAACTTGAACAAGAACTCGACGCCATGCATTCTGCTGAAAACGGAGGTCTCGCGGATAATGAAGCCATTGAGCAGGATATTGCTACAATCTTATCCGAGATGAACCATCTGGGAGCTATTGACCCATTCGACAACAAGGAAGAGGAGCAACAGCAACCAGAGCTTGCCCATGTACAAACTCAAGAGTAGCAACATACTCACATGCAAGATAATGAGCTTGATGGTGATGTAGGCGAACGACATGACAATAGGACATCCTACCAGCCGCAACAGGAAAGGGTGATTAAGCCACCCATATTCTCAAACACAAAGGGGAGTAAGAGTAAGACGCAAGCAGCGAAAGCAGCAAAAGCAGTAGCCAAAAAGCCGCCACGCCCCATCAGGCGCGTGGAATTTGGCCCGGACGGCAAACCTCTCGGGATAAGAGCATGCAGATTCTGCAATGTCATGACCAATCATAATTACCGCACATGTCCACTCCGCACAGATGCCATTTTCAACAAGCATAAGCTGCAGAAGCAGATTGGAGCCGCCCAGGTTTCTACCAATGGAGACGACACACGTAACAACTACACTTGCCACAAGTGTGGGGGAACTGACGGACATAATGCCCGCACATGCAAAGTGGGTGGCGCTGAACAGAAATAGGGCAAGGTCCAGAGTTCCAAAAAATCAAAATAAGAGGATGAAGAAGAAGAGTTTGACGAGAATGATGACCAATCAAACGAAGATAATGAAGATGACAGTGTTGGGGACGAGAAAACTGAAACTGACGATGAAGCTGCCAAGGCTCAACCAGGAAAGGGCGCCGGCAAGCGACAACATTCGGGGCCAGTTAGGAGGAGCTCAAGACTGAAGAATCCATAGTGGTTATGCTGCTGCATCAACTGAAAATTAAGCTTGTACTCTTAGTTGCCTCGGTACACAATGAGGAAACATATCAGAAACACTGTCGTTACCAAAACTTATTTAGCTTTATCATCGATTTTTCGATCGGTACTATAGTTAAGATATAATTCATAATTTGTGCCCACTGGACAAGTGACATTAATTATGTAAACCATTTGATAATCCTTTTGAATGCAGTCACAAATATATTTGAAAAACCTTATCTTGATTTATGTAACGCCAACACTACTATCAACCAGTAACTCAACAAAAATATGTTAAGTAAAATGTAAACTCTTATAGTACATCAGTACTGATACTACTCACTCGTTATTACAAGGCAGGGTAACCAAACACACCAGTGAACACCTTCAAAAAACATCGTTTCAAAAAACAAGCTATGTCAAAACAAGCTATGTCTGGTTCTGCCAGTCCTAGTTCAGAAAGTCCATCAGTACATAAAAATAATTACCTCAAGCAAATGAAAATATAGTACACCTGTACTGATGAAAAACTAATTAATCTGTAAAAATACTTTCAAAGATTATGTTGATACAAACAATCCTTTCAAAAAAACAAAAAATATTTTAAAAAACATTAGCATGACACACATAGTCTGACTGGTATTTGGTAAGTTCAATTACACTTCAATCACCAGTCCAAGTACCAACAGTAGAGGAGTATAAACCTCCATCATCACCAACCCTGACACGTGCAAGTGGGATAAGCAGCTGATAAGTACAACTTGACAAGACCGATCAGTGCGACAGTAAAATGCCATCATCACCGACACTGAGACGAGAAAGTGGGATAAGCAGCTGAAAAGTACAGCTTGACAAGACTACTTAGTGCGACCAGATTAAGCAAGTGGGATAAGCACCTAATAAGTACAGCTTGACAAGACCGATCAGTGCGAGAGTAAAATGCCATCATCACCGACCCTGAGACGAGCAAGTGGGATAAGCAGCTGATAAGTACAGCTTGACAAGACTACTCAGTGTGACCAGATTAATAACCTGGCAAAGAAATTGGCATGGACGGTTGGTTCTTCCAGGCCACCGCCCGCGCCATCCATTGGGCAGTTTCCCCAAGGGACTGCAAACGGCGACCCCACGCCACTACACCCACTGCACCCACGTCCCCGATGAACTGCCTCCCACACATCCCCGTCGACGCACTGCAAAATACCCCATTGCCTTCCATCTCTGCCTCATTCCCAGAACCACCATTGTTGCTTCCATCTCCACTGCACACAAACCACAAACTTCTCTCTCCCAAGCCCACAGTCACCAAAGGAGGGAGATGGCGGAGGAAGTCCGCCAAGCATCATCATGGCGAGATGTCCGACAAGAGCACCAACCTCGTCGACGTTCACGTCCCCGGCGAGAAGCGCGAGTACACCAAAACCCTCAAAGGGGTTGAGCTCCACGGCAAGGAGACGCTGGAGATCGTCTGCACCAGTGAACCAGACAAGGCCGACGAGATGATCTCCAAGCTCTGGAGGAAGGCTGGCGGCATGCATCATAGGATCGTCGGCGTTGGTGTGCACTACATCAGTGAAGATGAACCTCCCCAGATGGCAGCAGTCCTGCAGTTGTGCGTCGAGGAACTCTGAGTGGTGTACCACATCGCAGCGGCCACAAAATGGTGACCCATCCTACTCATTTGCCCTGTTTGGTTCATCTGTTTAATTAGTATTGTATCCTGAAAATTTCATCAAACTTGTTTCCCAACTAGATGTACTAGTGTGGTTTGTGAAAGTGGATGCACTACTGTATTTTCTCAAGTAGATACACTATAAATGTATTTTTGAACCTGATGCCCTGGATTACTATCTGGAAATTCTTGCAGAAGATTAATTTCTGAAGTTGATGTACTAGTGTAGTTTCTGATCATGATCCGATAGTGTAGTTTATGTACTCGATGTATTAAAAATATGTTTCTGAACTTGATGTAGTGAAGTATTTTTAGAATTTGGTCTAATGTTATTTTCATAAGCAAAGAAACTAAGGACTTGGTGAAGCACTGGTTATGTGTTGTCTTATTCAACAAAAGTAACCTAAACTAGTACTAAAGCAGCACATACAACATTGACTGAAACTATGTATAATCCAAAAAGAAAAATAACATGATGTACTTGAATTTAATTTCAGAACTTTGTTTACTAGTTTTTGAAGTACATTCATCCATTAATTATGCTATATAAGCATCTACTTCATGGATTCATGTTTCTGAACTTGATGTAGTGAAGTATTTTCTGAATTTGGTCTAATGTTATTTTCATAAGCAAAAAAACTAAGAACTTTGTGAAGCACTAGCTATGTGTTGTCCAATTCAACAAAAGTAAACTAAACTAGTACTAAAGCAGCACATACAACATTGACTCGAATTATGTATAATCCAAAAAAAATGACGTGATGTACTTGAATTTAATTTCAGAACTTTGTTTACTAGTTTCTGAAGTACATTCATACATTAATTATGCTACATAAACATCTACTTCATGGATTCATCAGTTGTAAAACAAAACAAAAATGAATAATTCAAACATCAAAGTAGTGATAATCTTCAAAATGTCTCTCCCTTTGCAGGCCCAGGCGCCTCAACGAGATGCTGAACCATGAGAAGTTGTTCACATTTGCCGGTTTCAGCATTCAAAGCGACAAAGAGAAGCTGAGGATGTCTGGTTTGGAGATCAACCACAACAAGTACATCGACATTCAGTGCCTCTGGAGAGTTCCATACACCGGAAAAGAGTACGACTCCTTGACTGATGTTGCAGCTAGCATCATCCACCCATTCTACAAAGGCATGAAGAAGAACATCGACATGCAGGAAGACCACAAGCTATGGGGATCAGCTCGCTGCTAGACAACCTCATCGAGTACACAGGAGTAGATGCGTACGCCACATACAAGCCATGGAACATGATCGACAACATCACAAATGGTTGGGAAATTTCGAAAGCGCGGGAGGCTGACCACTACTACGACCGCCCCTTTTAGGGATGAAGATACATCAAAGACTGCCTTTGTTTTGCTTCCGCTTGTGCTTGCCTTTTATCTTGTTGTTTCAAATTCGTAGTTTGCTCTTGTTAGGTTGAACCAGTATGATTATGCCATGCTTGTCATGGTTGAACAAGTTTACTTATGTCATCAAGTACATTGTTTTGCTTGTCTCATTATATAAGTTTGGTAGCTTCGTATTTTGCTAATCCATCATTTCAAATTCAAAGTAGCTTCTGAATGGAACTTTGTGGCTGTTCTTCAGTACTAGTTATGAAGCAGCTAATCACACAACGTTGTTCCATGTGTAGTTTCGATTCAGTATTGTATAGAAAACATAACATTGAAAACAATCAGTACAATTTGAGTTGCTTAACAACGCTTCAAAAGTTGAAGCTTAAATTCTTAGTACTTCATGTATTGTTCTCATTCATATGTAGCTGCTAGAAAATTAACAAGTACTACAACAGAAAAAGTTAAGCAGCATCAGCACACAGTTATGTTAGTCACTTGCAGACTAAGAATGATAATACTAGTACACTTGATCGGATAGTACATACTTACTACAATAAAAAGTACAAAGAAGCATCAGTTTATAATCCCCAAAAAAATGCCAGACTAAGAACATAAGTGCTACTATGAATGGACTATCAGTACAACTTAGTCTACACGCAAGTACCATAGTGCTGAAAATGATACCAGAAGACCCTTGAGAATAATCACAAAAACAAGGCAAAAAACTCAAATGAAAAAAATAACACTTCCACAAAACTAGAACAAAAAGTATCAGTCCAAGTTACTAGTGGAGTCAAGTACTAGATTCAAACAAAAAAGTAAAAATTGACCGCCCAAGGACAGACACTGGCCCTGACGCTGCTAGATACTTGAACTTGAGCCCATGGCGGAACCATTGGCGAATCCCTAGTAATCCGCACAACGCAGCGCCAGTCGACCAGGGCCGACAGGTCATGAGAGAGAGAGAGAGAGCGAGCGTCGTGTATAAGCGCTCAGGTAAGTATTCAGAGGAGTTCGAACAGTAGGACTCGGCTGCACTTATAAACAGGTCGGGAGCCTCCTCCCTTAGCGAGGTGGGACTAAACCCAGAGCACACACACTTCTAGCAGTCCCCAAAACGCCCGCGCGGGCCATTTGGGCCGGAAAACGGCCCAATAGCCTCCATCATCTACAAACACCCCACCAATAAGCCCAGTTAAACAAAGCAGAGCGTGTGGCAAAGAAATATAAACTACAAAAAATGTTCTAAATCTGAAAATATAAAAGTTCAAATACTAGTTCGCAGGCAATAACTTTAAAGACGAAAAATAAAAATAAAAATAATTTTAGCTCTGCACCACGGATGATAAAAAAGGAAAAAACATGATACAAAAACAATGAAACTCTAAAAAGAAGAGAACTTAATAGCCTATCTGTTAAATGTACATAATTTAAAACACCGAATTAAATATTACTTTCAAGTTCAACTACTAAAATGCAAGAAGTTGAAATAGATTTTCTTTGTCAATTTTGCTAAATTTCTTATTTATATAAAATCTTTCCACACCTCGATGAACGATTTCGTCGTAAATAATCTCAATCCTCCCCCCCCAAATAAAAACTCAGTTCAAACATACATATGACATCAGTACTAAAAAAGCAAGAACAGGCAGGCCACTCACACCACTATGACACCAAATTTCAAAACCGTACGATGTATGAAATTACAATTCAGTTCACACAGCACTAAACTATAAGTGCGCTAAAAAGAGAATACAAAAACTATAAAGGCCTAACTTAGGGTGGGACAGATGAAAATAAAATAAGTCCCAGTTTTGAGCAACAACTCCTAGGGCACTGAAAAAATGTTTTGAGATCAACTAGTGTATAAGACTTCAGTGGAAAAATAAGACTTAACCTCCACATGGAAAAACATCACAAAGCATACGTCACTTAAAAAGTGCAAAATGCCATCATCACCACTCCTGAGATGTGCAAGTGGGATAAGCAACCGATAAGTACAGCTTGACAAGACTACTCAGTGCGACAGTAAAAACCCTTGACTTGGACGGTTTGTTCTTCCAGGCCACCACCCGCGCCACCCCCTAGGCAGTTGCCACAAAGGACTGCAAACGGCAACCCCCACGACCACTACAACCACGTCCCCGACGAACCGCCTCCCACACATCCCCGTCGATGCGCTGCAAAATACCCCATTGTCTTCCATCTCTGCCTCATTCCAAGAACCACCATTGTCGCTTCCATCTCCACTACATACAAACCACAAACTTCTCTCTCCCAAGCCCACAATCGCCGGAGGAGGGCAATGGCGGAGGAACCGTCCACCAAGCATCATCATGGCGAGACGTCCGACAAGAGCAGCAACCTCGTCGACGTTCACGTACCCGTCGAGAAGAGCGAGTACACCAAAACCCTCAAAGGGGTTGAGCTCCACCGCAAGGATATGCTAGAGATCATCTGCACCAACGAACCAGACAAGGCCGACGAGATGATGAGAAGGCTCAGGATGAAGGGCGGCGGATTGTATCCGAGCTTCATCGGAGTTGATGTGGAGTACACCAGCTAAGATGAACCTCCCCAGATGGCAGCAGTCCTGCAGTTGTGCGTCGAGGAACTCTTCTTGGTGTACCACATTGTAGCGGCCACAAAATGGTAACCCATACTACTGTTCATTCATCTGTTGTACTAGTACTACTCCCTAAAAATTTCATTAATCTTGTTTCCCAACTAGATGAACTACTATAGTTTGTGAAGTGGATGCACGAGTACATGTTTCTCAAGTTACATGCATTTCTGAAATTGTGAAGTGGATTGTTTCACCAAATTAGCATCTGAAACTGATGCACTGGATTACCATCTGAAAACTTTTCACCAAATTAATTTCTGAACTTAATGTACTAGCATAGATTCTGATCTTGATGCACTAGTATAGTTTATAGAATTGATGTATTAAAAGATGTTTGGTGAAGTGGTATAGGTCCATATCTTGATGCACATGTTTCTCAAATTAATTTCTGAACTTGATATAGAATTGATGCACAAAGATGTACCAAGCACTGGTATAGGACTTTTATTCAACAAAAAAGAAAACTAAACTTGAAGTAAGCAGCACATATATCATTGACTTTCGTAAATAGGTTCTTGAACTTGGTGAAGCATTTGGTGAAGCACTAAAGATACCAAAAAATAAAAATAACATGGTGTACTTGAATTAAATTTCAGGACTTTGTGTACTAGATTCTGAACTACATTCCTCCATGACTTGTACTGTATAAGCATCTACCTCATGGATTATCACTTTTAAACCAAAAGGCAGAAGAATTAAATCTTCAAAAAAGAACACTAACCTTCAATATGTGTCTCCCCTCTTGCAGGCCCAAGCGCCTCAAAGAGTTCCTGCAGGAGGAGAAATTGTACACATTTGCTGGTTTCAGCATTGAAGGTGACAAGCGTATGTTGAACAAGTCTGGTTTGGAGATCAACCCAAACAACTTCATCGACATTCAACGCAAGTGGAAAGTTCCAACCACCAACAAATTTTACGACTCCTTGGCCGATGTTGCAGGCAGCGTCATCCACCCATTATACGAAGGCATGAAGAAGAAGATCGACAAGGAGGAAGACCACAAACTGTGGGGGATCAGCCCGCTGCCAGACAAGCTCATCGAGTACGCAGGAATAGATGCGTACGCCACGTACAAGTCATGGAAGATAATCGACAACATCATGACGGGTTGGGATATTTCAAAAGAGCAGGAGGCTGACCCCTACTACCACTGCAACTTCGTGGGATGAAGAGGCATGAAAGTCTGCCTTTGTGTTGCTCGTGCTTCTGCTTGTCCTTAATCTTGTTGTTTCAGATTTGTAGTTTTCTATTGTTAGGTTGAACCAGCTTCCTTATGTTATTTGTGTCAGGGTTTGAACAAGTTTGCCTATGTCTATGAGGTACATCATTTGCTTATGTCGTTAGACAAGTTTGCTAGCTCCCTATTTTGTTTATTCATCATTTGAAGTTGAAGTAGGTTGTGAATGAAACTTGATGGCTGCTATGCAGCACTAGTCATGGAGCAACAAATCACACATGTATATTTTCACAAAAAAACAGTGGCAGACTAACTAAGGACAACAGCAAATAGTAGCCTTGGATGATCAGTATAGCTTAGACATGTACGGTAGTACTATCACACTAAAAATCAGTTTTTTTGTTTCAGAAGAACACTAAAAAGACTAAGTTTCAGTCGAGGACAACATTCAGCACTAACAGCATCATGCTAATAGTAGTTAGAAAATTACTAAGTACTGCAACAGGAAAAGCAAAGAACCATCAATACGTATTTCCTAGTCACTAGCATGCTAGGATTGAAAGTACTGGTACACTAGAACACACGGTACATTCATTCTACAAAAATAAAAAGGAACGGGTAGCTTCAGTTCGCATTCCCTAAAACAGTGACACACTAAGAATAAAAGTAATAGTACAACTGAAATCTCAGTACAACTTAGTCTATACAGCAAGTACTATGATGATACCAAACATTGCCTTGAGAAGAACCACAACCTAGAAAAAAGAAGTCCAAAACTAAATAAAAAAGATATCAGTTCGACCAAGGAGAAAAATCACAAGAAAGACAACAGAAGCATCAGCCCACATTGACCAGTGAGGTACTAGTTTCAAACAACAACAAAAAATACAAAGTACTAGCAGAATTGAAATCTCAGTACAACTTAGTTTATTTGATAAGTGCTATGATGATACCAATTAATGCCTTGAGAAAGAAGGCCAAGACACAACCAAATAGATTACAGTTCAACCAAGGACAAAAATTCACAAAAATAAACACCAGAAGCATCAGCCCACATTGACTAGTGAAGTAATTATGAACTTAATACAACTATCTATTAAATGTAACTAATTTAAACCAGTGCTTTAACTTTTACTATGAAGTTCAACTACTAAAATTCAAGAAGCTCAAACAAAAACTTGGCTCTCAAATTTTGCTAAATTCCTTATACTTAAATAAAATCTGGCTAGAGATCACGTAGCAACTTCATCGTAAATAATTTCAATCCCAAACAAAACTTCAGTTCTAATACATTATATGAAATCACTTCTACATTACAAGGAAGCGTCACTCCACTCACGCTAGATCCACAAGTGCTATTGTGACACCAAATTTTAAAAGCCTTACGCTGAATGAGATTACAATTCAGTACTAACAGAACTATACCATAAGTACAAGAAAAGAGGGTACAAAAACTATAAAGGTCCAACCTAGGTTGGGACAGATGAAAATAAAATAAATCTCATTTTTTTCAGCAACAACTCGTAATGCACTTGAAAAAAGGTGTTTTCAGTTCAACTAGTGTATAAGACTTCAGTACAAAAACTAAAACTTAACCAAAACGAGTTCCCGATGAAACATGCACAAGTGAAACAACTATTCAACCACACTATCATCATGGAAGAAAAGTGTGTTAAACATTGTGCCACACTTAAACACAACACAAAATATACCAGTTATTACATAGTACTTGACCAGACATCCAAACACTACAAACAAAGCCTACAATGCTTTCAAGAGATATATCACACAACTATCCCATTCACTACGCAAATGATGACCATTTCTTCTATGCACCAGGAACCAAAGCTTGAACCTCCTTGGGAAGTTCTGTCACTAGAAGCTGGTTATTCCTGTTGAACACTACTCTATACAGATCGTCAGCGTTCCAATCAACAATACGAGGCTGCAAAACAATAAAACAAATTATCAAAAATCATGACACATAAAAAATGAATACACAATAAGCCAAACACAGAAAGTGAAAAGCTCGACTAGAACCCACGTCATTATTTCGAATGTTCTCAACGATCTTTTCACCATCATAGGACCCCGTATACTTCAGAGTATAATGGCTACATTCATTCGCCCCTTGAAGTGGAACCTTGACAAATGTTGGTTTCTTTGCAAAAAGCTCCCATTTGGGTTGCTTGCTCACATTGTACTGATCATCACCATACACTACCTTCATTACTTGGACCAGTCTAGAGATGCGTAAAAAAAGAAAAGAAACCACACATTTTCAGGTCTCAGAAAGCAGAAACAAAGATGCAGAAAAATTAATCGAGTACAGATAATAAATGTCACTCACAATCTTCTTGCAGTCTTTATGATAGGTGTTCTTTGAAGGACGATGGTTCTTCTTATAATGTAAAGAGTCAAGGATGTCGACGCTACTTCGGTACCGATTAATGACATATAAGGAAAAGTGGTTCACTTTCCTATCCTTTGCTAAAATCATAGGTTTGAATAGAGGCATCATGATCTAAAAAGAGATGACCAAAAAAGAGATATTAAATATTTAAAATAAAAACCAGCATGACAACAAACAAATAAAACCAAAAATCAGCTAGTAGATCTCACAAGGTCGGCACTGAGCAAGTCTTTCTTATCTTTAACATAGCTCTTGAAATCTCTCGCTGCACTCTCCACATTAAACTCTTTATTTTCATCACCGTAAAACGTACAGTCAAGCACAACCTGCAAAAAAAGCCAAAAAAGAAATAGACAGGGGAAAAGGATCAACAAGTATAGTATTATTAAAACTCGTAAAACAATAGGCAGTCAGTTTAACAGAAACAAATGATCTGATTGATTACAGTGATGAAATATGGACTCAGCAATACCCTTTTTCCAAACGCAAATCAGCATTTCTCTTGGGATCTTTCTTCCAATCATCAATGAGGAAGTCCATTATATCACCCTCCATCATTTTCCCAGGTGCAAAAACATCCCAGATGCGTTTCCCAGTGAAGCTAGTTACGCTATCATTAGGCTGAGGTATCATTGAGAATGTATTCCTGCAGCACACACAGGAACAGAAAGCAGGGGAAGCAAGATAAGGCATTCTTAGCAGTTCAAGTTGTATAAAGGAACAGTTCAGGTCATATTTATCTAGCAGTTACAAAAAAACAGAAGAAAAGAAGAGGAAACATAATGAGAGATACTCACTCGGCATACTTCTCACATGCTTCATCACTAAGCAACAGATTATACAACTTGCGAGCCTTGTCCAGATGAGGGAAATTATGAGGCTGAAGCTGCTGCACAGGGGAGCAAAACTTTATAGGAGCTCTGGGCGCACGCTTCGTGCTTACAACATTGCCAGAATCCAAAGCAGGATCCTTCCTAGAAGCACCAGCTCTACGGGCCACTATTCTAGCAAGGGGAGATACACCCTTGGCAGCAGCGCTCCCGGTGACTCTTCCCATGCCAGCAATCTTGTCAAACACATCATCATCATCACTGTCTATCAATTCCACAATGGGATTCTTTGGTGTAGAGGGGCCCTCTGCACAAGCAGTCGTAGAACCTTTCAGAGCTCCCAACCGCCCCTTCATAACACTAGATCTTATCTTTTCGGGAGAACGCCCCTGGCTAAAATCAATAGCTACACGCTCAAGCTCCGAGAACTGGCTGCCAAAGATCATGTAGTCATGCTCACCAAGATCCAACCACTCACCTGAAAAAAATAAGGAGCGCATCAAGGGTAAGTTCAAATACATAATTCATGACAGTACTAGTCAAGAAGTACAAGCTGCAAAAATTACAAAAGGTCATGCATATGTACATTTTTCGATGCCAAACAAACCCCCGAAGTTAAAATCAAACACATCGCTAGTTGCGCAGGTATACAACAAAGTCTTCCAAATGTCAAGAATGTCTTTGTGGCTGTAATCAACATTTCAATCACACCATCCTCCCGGCAATGATAGGTCTTGAAGTTTTGTAGCATAAAGAAGCCACAATCATGCCTGTTAACAAAAGAAAATACAAAAGGGTACATCACAAATTCGAAAAACATGAACACCATCCTCCCAGCAACAAAAACAACTAACAAGAATCATTAAAAACGGATACTCACGTGTTTTTCTGCTGCAGCACCCGCACAAACTCGCAAGAGAAACCATCAATATGCGCTGGCGAGAATGGTTTGGCCCTGTCTACACTGGACTCCCTCCAAAGCTTCTTTATGTTATCTGTCATAGTCCTTAAGAATCTAACTGCATCACTCCAGGTTTCATCACGGAGTGAATCAAGACACTCGAAACGACGGAACCTCAAATTCAGAACAATCAAGCACCAATGCCCAGATTCTTCACTAGGCTTCATGGTAGACGCATGTGATGGCAGATCAAAAGTAGGGAAAAGAAGCTGACAAAAAAATCACAGAGGAAAAATGAATTTAACAAATCATAATGAAACAAAAAATTCAGCCTCCAAACAATAAAATAAAAGAGGGAAATTGAAATTCAGAAGTACAAACAAAAATCAGATAATCATAAGTTCTAATTGAGTAAGCAACCCACTACAAAAAATAAATGCTACTCAAGTTTATATCCACCGCCCAAACTTGCAACAAACATATCAGTTCAATTTCCTTGCGATAATAAGTGTAGCTTTAAAAAAAAGAAGCACACATCATTCATAAGGATAGGGGTAAAAGCAGGCTACTCAAGTTCATTCCCCACCTCCCAAACTTGCAAGAAAACATGACAGTTCTAGTTCATGAGTACAATAAGTTCAAGTTCAACTACTTGGTCAAAACCATCATCCCCTGATCTCGTGAACCACTATAGCACATTGGCATCAATATTTTCATCACGGATCTTGGTCTGTTGTACAAAAAGAACAACAACAGTTAGAAAATTTCCAAAATAAGTTATCATCCTATCTACAAAACAAAATATTGACCGTCACTCATCTGGGAACTATCAACTTGTCAGTGTTTCGGTACTTCTGACATAGAGAATATAAAACAACATCAGCACTGTCTGAGTTGAGCATGTCAGTGGGGACAAATGCTTTAGCAATAGCACCAACACTGGCATCACATTCGCTATTTTGAAACATCGGCTTGTCACTAGGAAAACACAAAAGATGACATGAATTAAAACTACTGCAATAACAACAATAGTCATATGAGAGAAAGAAAAAGAGACGGGCAAAATCCCAAACTAACCATTTCCCACGGTTCGTGTGCAGCCTCGTAACAGCGAAGAAATACAAATCAACCTTAACAACATTAGCACCTTCTGCTTGTAGAAAAAGAAGAAAAACAATAAGTTCAAGCACTACAAGTGAACATGTCCAAAATGCCATAAATGAGAAGTACGCCTCATTTACAAGTATTTACCTGCACTATCAGCGTTTGACGATGGGACTTCCTGTGATGACACCAATGTGCCTCCAGTTTCAGTGATTGACGATGGAAGATCTTGTGAGGACACCAATAGGGCTACGCTTTCAGGGTCTGAAGAAAGAAAATCCTGGGACAACACAAGCACCTCCTACATCAAGGGGCCAGAAGAAATCGACAGAAGTAAATCATCATCCTTGGATGGCACCTCCTCCATGCTAGAGGCATCTTGCAATGCATCACCATAATCAAGCCCTCCAAGCGGGAAATTTTTCGGCGGCAAATCTTCACAATCAGAAAGATTTTCATTCCAGCAATACCAACACCAGACGATTTGGCATCAAGTATGATGGCAGCACCAACATCCTCATCAGCAACTTTGGTACCAACATCGCGCCCACTACTCAATGGAACACCACAAACATCATCTCCACCACTAACGGCACCCTCACGCTCAACATCAGTCATCTGGAAAAATAAAAATTCAGAAAAAGTGAATAATATGAGCAAAACTAACAATCAAAATAAGCTAGCAAGAGGTGCACAGAAAAACAAACCTTAGCAGCATTCACAGCAACATCATCGATCTTGCTGCTGCTAACATTCAAAGGAACATCACCAATGGTCGAAGAAGGCTCACCGCCGACAATAGGACCCTGATTCATAGTAATACACAAAAAAACAATTCTATTATTAGCAACAATAAACACAAGGAATTAAACCACATTAACAAAAAGGTAGGTATCACCTACAAACTCTTAACGGTGTGGGATAGAAAAATGAACATGTAAGGCACATTGGTGCGCATGCAAATTCAAGAATATGTATAAACACAATAAAAATAAAAATAACCTTGCACTTATCAGTAGACGGATCATAACTCCACGGTTAACAACAGCCTCAACATTATGACTGGTCTCCTGCATGAAAGAAAAATTAATAAACAGATGAAGATGAGGAAGTTCAACTACAATAGTGATAGCAGAACAACATAGTAAAAATTGCAAATATCAAGGACTGACTCACATGATTAACAGGGGGCTCCAAGCCAACATAATTCGTATGGTGATCAGAAACATTAGCCTCAGTACCATCACCAACCATGCTGTCGGTGGCAGCAGCCTCATCTTGCATGAAAGAAAAATTAATAAATAGATGAAGATGAGGAAGTTCAACTACAATACTGACAGCAAAACAACATAGTAAAAATTGCAAACACCGAGGACTGACTCACATCAACAACAGGGCGCTCCAAGCCAACATCATTCGTATGGTGATCAGAAACATTAGCCTCAGTACCATCACCATCCCTGCTGTCGGTGTCAGCAGCCTCATCCTGCTCAATCTGCCTGATAACAACATTTGCACTTTCTTCATATGGCTTGCAGCGAGAGTCTTGCATAGTTTTGAAATGCTTCATGTTGTTCAACAGACAAACCTAGCTCTGAACTAGATGTGCAACACCATCATGCATATCACCAATTAAAATTCTCTCCATCGCAATATAGTCTACTGCTTCCTCAGTATTAAACTGATGACCTGCAGGAAGGATACCATTGATACAGTTCAGACGCTCAACTGTACTTGGCACCTTTTACACCTCGGAACAAACATTACCAAAAATATGCTCAGCGCGCTCCAACGCAAAAACAACTACATCAATACCAAAACCCTGCCTCTGTGAAGTACTAGCCTTACTAGGGCCAGGGGGAAGATAACCGACACCCTCAACACCACGGCCATCTCTCAACTCATCGTGCAGAGATGAAATCTTGGGAACCTGAGATGACGGCATCCCCAGGACTGGCCGTTTATACACTCAGAAAAAGACAACCTCCTCTTGAGTTTTCCACTACAAACAAGGGGAAAAAGAGTTAATTAATCAATGCAACACACAGGAAAAAATAAACATCATATTAACAGATTTAAATCAACAGCACTATCGATCTTTAACTGTCAGTGCCAATTTGTGAGTATTTACCACATGGCCAGTTGAATAAAGAGATTCAGTTCAACCACACATGACACAACAGTACTAAAAATCGTACCTAAACCTCACAAAGCTTAAGAAATGACAAAATCTAAACAGGTAACTCTGTAGTACACATGTTCACTCCAATAAAAATAGCTATACCTAAATAAAAAAGGTCTGCAAGACACGACAGAAATAAAACTCATCAGAAGCTTCCCAAACACCCAAGTCTTTGGATCCGTGTTGCCTTTTTTTATCAAATCTGCATCAACCAGATCGGAAAGCTTGACAGGATCCATCAAACATATGCGGGGGACTCGCATGTCAGGCTCCGGAGTCCGTCCACGGATAAGGCATTCAAGGTACATTAGAACAGGCCCTATAGCATAGCCTGTGATTGCCTTCCCAAAGGTAACACCATCTTGGTACTTGACAACAGCCCTTCTAAGCTCACCAACCATCAGCTGGCAATAATCCATACTAGCCATGTCCTGAATGACGAGACCCTCAGACATTCTTGCCTCTCTGGAAACACGCGGGGCGGCACCAGGCAACACAATAATGAAGAACACTTTGAGAGCAAGGTCATATTTGCTAGGATCCTTGACAAGCACCTTGGGCCTTTCCCTCAAATCCTTTGCCTTGATATCTTTGTTCCTGCTAATGTCAAGCTCCGATCAGAACTTCATCAGAGCGTCGCCATATCCATCCTCTGACGGCCTTGGTGCAGAACGACCACCATGAGGGAACCTAAATAGTTGTTGTATACCATCACTAGTGATGGGAAGCTTCTTATTAGCCTCACCCATGTCAAGGGTCATCGTATCAGGATCTATCCTCAGGTACGAAGCTCCCATCAGAGGGCGGGAAATGTTAGACTTCACCTTCCACTTGAAGATAGAACCAAAACTAGCTGCATGAACCCTAGCCACATGGCGACTCTCAAGCAATTTAGCACAAGCATCAATCTCTCCCAACGAACATCACATAGTTATGTTCAATCGATGTTGGTCACCTTCATCCAAAGCAACTTTTTCGGCATTGCCTCTCACCGGCTTGACCGGACTCATAACGCTAACAGGATGTAAATGAAAATAAAGAAGGCACAACTTAAATAAATGAATATAGAAAACAAAACAAGCATATGAAGGCAAGTAGAAAAAAGAAAAGATTGCACAAGTTCAACTCTTAAAACAACATCAGTACCACCCTTAATTGATGCAAACAATGACCAGCCCTCACCTGGCCTGCATACCAGTCCAGACACAATTAAATCATTGCAAGTACAACTAGTAAGTCACATACAGTACAAACACGTACCACTGCAAATTCATCTTCAGAATCAACTTCGATATCATCTTCTTCAGATACAACATCTTCAGCTTCGACACGAGCACGCTTCTTCACACCTTTGTTCACCTTCGCAGGAGCAACTTTATGCTTCTTATGTTCCTTCAACAAAGAGCGCTCTGGAAGAGGAGACGAAGAAGGCTTCTTATTTGTCAAAACTCGTGGACTCCGACAAACAAGGGAGCCACCAAGTGTGCTTGGACCAATCTTCATAGCAACACTATCTCCATCAGCTTTGCTATTACCAGGTTGGGAACCAGCTTTCACACATGGGCTACGCCTTTGTGTGCCATCAGGATTTGGATCTGACATCTTCCTCTTCAAAACAACTTTCTTCTCCTTAACTGCATCACGAGTAAACACTTGCGTCAAATGAGTCTGCATCAGGTTTTTCTTCATAGGCATGTCACTTCCATGAGATCCAGCATCAACAGTTCAAAAGGCCGCGTCACCACCTTCATCACCTACACCTTTAGGAGCTTGAGCAACATCCTCATCACTTTGTTGCACGCAAGCAGCCTTTTGACGTTGTTCCAACTCATTTCTCCTCTAGAAATCATACTTCTTCTTTCTTATCCTTTCATCCTCGAGTTGTAACTGCATAGGAACATCCTCAGCCTGAGTAACAGGCTCAGTGCCATCAACACTCTGTGACTGAGTAACAGACAACTGCAAGCTCCCATCACCATCATCAATGTTAAGAGAATACATTCCATCATTAATATCTTTGACAACATAAGCAATGTCTTCAGGTGCAGCATGGCTATCATTAACTGCATAAACCAATAACATAAGCACACACATATAAAATTAAAACACAATTAACATTACAAAGACAAGATAAATAAAGCGCATAGCATCAGACACAAACAAAAGGAACAACTGATGTAACTAAGCATATTTATGTATTCAAGGCTGTTAAAAGAAGAGCAAATATAAGGGAAACACCAGCAACACTCGCAAGTTCTTCTAGAGGATTTGCTGTCTCAAAAATAACATTCACAAGATCTTGAAAGCGTTTTGATTTTTCAGAATCAGGAGGCACCGGCACTACAACATCTGCAACAACATCATAATTAGCAAAAAAGTACATGATGAAACAATCAGTTCAACTATATGAAAACTACAAGTGCACCCAATAAAACAATATCAACCCACCATGACACACCAAACTTCAAAATGACAACTCTTTCAAAATCATAGTAGTTATTCACTGACTACTACAAACCATTCAAATGCCAGGACAACAGTTCAAACTACACATGGTGATCAGTACTATAACCTGTCTGCAGGTCACATCAACCTACAAACTATACACACCACACATTCCAGAGGCAAAAATTAACAGCTATCAAAATCCATACAACTTATAAAGTCGATACGACAACACCTATACAACCTAAAAACCAGATCTGATAAAACATGATCCGAATTACAGGAAAAATTACCTGCATTCAACTTGTCTGCACTGGATGATGTACCCATTGAGATCTACAGACCTAAAATCTACCGAACCAGATCTGCAAGGCAATTGAACAAAAATTAGGGCTCTAACCTATTTCAGAAACGAAGCACGCCTTACAAAGAAAAACTCTTACCAGCAAACACAAAATCTTCCACGGAATCCAGTATCACTGTCGCGAACCGCTCGTTCAAGAGCAAAGGAACGCTAGCGAATCCAGCCTGAGGCAGCAAGAGAGCAATAGCTTAGAAATACAGGGAAAATCTATACATAAGGGGATGCAAGGGGAGTCGATGGCAGAGCAAAAGGAACAAACAGAGCACCCAGACCTCCACCCCTGGAGTTCAACACGCCGGCCGACGCTCCCGCGACGAAACAGGACAAGCAACTTCTATGCGAGAAGAGGGGAGGAGGGGAACGAAGAAGGATTTGTGGAGGGGACCAGAGCGGAACGGGGGAGAGCAGAGGTTAAAACATGAGTGGGAGAAAAGCGACGGCTAAAGCCCACAATCATGGTAAAGCCCACTATCTCTGAGCAGTTACTAAAGATAATAGCAAAAATTAAATACAATAAAAAATTAAATACAGTAAAGAAATTAATATAGAGGGAGAAAACAAATGGCTAAAGTACAAATAATAACTCACAACAGTACAATAAAATTTATTTCAAAAGTACAAATGAAATAATACTTCATAATAGTGCTGGTTTTCCCCCTAAAAGATAAGATAATGGGGGCAAGTCATGTAATGGACTCGGCTCCGCATGAGACGCCACGGCACGCCGCGTCGTAGCCTGCTACGGCTCGTTCCTGGCTCGGCCTCGCCGAGATGGGGGAGGTGGGTCCTGACCCACCTCCTACCCCCCGGCTCGGCCTCGTGCTAATGCGGCAGTGCGCTCGTTTGAAAAGCGCAGTGCGGTTATTCTGTCCCCCCCACACGCACCCACACACCCTAAGATAAGATAATGGGGGCAAGTCCATACAAGGAAGATGTGTCAGTACAACTATACCCCTCGGTGCGGTGCGGGGGAAAGTCATGTTATGGACTTGCCTCCGCATGCGACGCCGCGGCACGCCGCGCCGTCACCTGCTACGGCTCGTTCTTGGCTCGGCCTCGCCGGGATGGGGGAGGGGGTCCCGACCCCCCTCCCCCCGGCTCGGCCTCGTGCTAACGCGGCAGTGCGCTCGCTTGACAGGCGCAGTGCGGTTATTCCGTTTAGCCCCACATGCACCCACACACCCTAAGATAAGATAATGGGGGCAAGTCCATACAAGGAAGATATGTCAGTACAACTATGCCCCTCGTTGCGGTGCGGAGGCAAGTCATGTTACAGACTCGCTTCTGCATGCGACGCCGCGGCATGCCGCGTCGTCGCCTGCTACGGCTCGTTCCTGGCTCGGCCTCGCCGGGATAGGGGAGGGGGGTCCCGACCACCCTCCACCCGGCTCGGCCTCGCGATAATGCGGTAGTGCGCTCGTTTGACAGGCGCAATGCGGTTATTCTGTTCCCCCCACACGCACCCACACACCCTAAGATAGATAATGGGGGCAAGTCCATACAAGGAAGATGTGTCAGTACAACTATGCCCCTTGGTGCGGTGCTGGTTTTTCCCCTAAACCCTAAGATAAGATTATAGGGGCAAGTCCATACAAGAAAGATGTGTCAGTACAACTATGCCCCTCGGTGCGGTGCGGGGGCAAGTCATGTTATGGACTCGTCTCCGCATGCGACGCGGTGGCACGCCGAGTCGTCGCCTGCTACGGCTCATGCCTGGCTCGGCCTCACCCCTCCCCCTCCCCCTAGCTCGGCCTCACGCTAACGCGGCAGTGCGCTTGTTTGACAAGCGTAGTGCGGTTATTATGCCCCCCCACACGCACCCAAACACCCTAAGATAAGATAAGGGGGGCAAGTCCATACAAGGAAGATGTGTTAGTACAACTATGCCCGTCGGTGCGGTGCTGGTTTTTCCCCTAAACCCTAAAGATAAGATAATGGGGGCAAGTCCATACAAGGAAGATGTGTCAGTACAACTATGCCCCTCGGTGCGGTGCGGAGGCAAGTCATGTTATGGACTCACCTCCGCATGCGACGCCGCGGCACGCCGCGTCGTCGCCTGCTATGGCTCGTTCCTGGCTCGGCCTCACCGGGATGGGGGAGGGGGGTCCCGCCCCCCTCCCCCCGGCTCGGCCTCACGCTAACGCGGCAGTGTGCTCGTTGACAAGCACAATGCGGTTATTCAGTTTCACCCCACACGCACCCACACACCCTAAGATAAGATAATGGGGGCAAGTCCATACAAGGAAGATGTGTCAGTACAACTATGCCCCTTGGTGCGGTGCGGGGGCAAGTCATGTTACGGACTTGCCTCCGCATGCCACGCCGCGGCACGCCACGTCGTTGCCTGCTACAGCTCGTTCCTTGCTCGGCCTCGCTGGGATGGGGGAGGGGGTCCCGACCCCCTCCCCCCCTTCCGGCTCGGCCTCGCGCTAACGCGGCAGTGCACTCATTTGACAGGCGCAGTGCGATTATTCTGTTCCCCCCCACACGCACCCACACACCCTAAGATAAGATAATGGGGACAAGTCCATACAAGGAAGATGTGTTAGTACAACTATGCCCCTCGGTGCGGTGCTGGTTTTTCCCCTAAATCCTAAAGATAAGATAATGGGGGCAAGTCATGTTACGGACTCGCCTCCGCATGCGACACCGTAGCACGCCGCGTTGTCGCCTTCTACGGCTCCTTCCTGGCTCGGCCTCGCTGGGATGGGGGAGTGGGGCTGTCGGTGTCAAAACCGGTGGATCTCGGGTAGGGGGTCCCGAACTGTGCGTCTAAGGCGGATGGTAACAGGAGGCGGGGGACACAATGTTTACCCAGGTTCGGGCCCTCTCGATGGAGGTAATACCCTAGTTCCTGCTTGATTGATATTGATGATATGAGTATTACAAGAGTTGATCTATGACGAGATCGTAGAGGCTAAACCCTAGAAGCTAGCCTTTGGTATGATTGTTGTTGTCCTACGGACTAAACCCTCCGGTTTATATAGACACCGGAGGGGGCTAGGATTACACAGAGTCAGTTACAAGGGAGGAGATATACATATCCGTATTGCCAAGCTTGCCTTCCACACCAAGGAGAGTCCCATCCGGATGCGGGACGAAGTCTTCAATCTTGTATCTTCATAGCCCAACAGTCCGGCCGTCCGGAGACCCCTTAATCCAGGACTCCCTCAGTAGCCCCCGAACCAGGCTTCAATTACGATAAGTCTGGCGCGCAGATTGTCTTCGGCATTGCAAGGCGGGTTCTTCTCGAAATTCTGAATACCTGCTGAGTAGTGTCCGACTTCCCATAAATGTTGCACTTCTTGGCTTCCGCGCCTAATAATGGCTATCTTCCACGTGTCGAGCGAATGCGAGAATCCAGGGCATTTTTACATTTACCACCCTACCCATGTGAGTAAACTGTCTATTAAAGAGACGGGGATTCTTAGATCCAGATCACACCATCCTCCCACGGTGAGTATCCATCGGAGCGCGCTCGGAAAAATCCATTACAGCATGGCCGACCCTCGCGGCTCCTCCTCTCGCTCCTGTAGCCCTAAGCTCGGTGACTGGAAGAAGTGTTCTGTCCCGCACAGCCAATTAGTGGAGTTACAAACCTAGGGATTCCTCCCTCCAGCGTATATGGTCCCAGTTTGAGCCGGGCTCGCCACCTATAATGGCGCAGAGCAAGTGGAGAGCTTTCCCAACCCCTCCAAGGGGGAGCGGGTATGCCTCGTCCCTTATTTATTAAGGGGACTCTGAAAGCACAAGTGCTCCCTGGGTGGTCTTGGTAATTAATGTCAACATATCTCTTGTTGGACTAACACTTTTACCTAGTATGTTTCAAATAAGTCCAACAATGGAGTGGCATGGACTAGAGGATGTGGAGCCCCTTCAAGATTCTAAGGACAAAGGATTGGCTCAAGCTTCAAGATCAGGACTCTACATTTTATATTTTAGTGATCCAAGATCACATTGAGTCTATAGGAAAAGCCAATATTATCAAGGAGGGATGAGGTGTTGCTTAATGAGCCTCTTGCTTCATGTTCTTAGTGATATGCTCCAAAATCCTCAACTACCTTTCCATATCCACATATGGCCTAAACCAAAAGTCAAACTCGGCCCCACCGATTCTTTCTATCCGGCGCAACTGAGTTTCACATGGCATAGCCACTGCCACAAACCCTAGCAAATCGGTTTCACGATAGGGATCTCGGTCTCACTGAGACGGGATTGAAATCTCACTGTGTATGTCCATTGCCAAAATCGGTCTCACCGAGTTTGAGCAATCGGTACTACCGAGATTACAATGCAAAACCTCTGGTTATCTCATTACCAAAATCGGTCCCACCGAGTTTGTGTAATCGGTCTCACCGAGTTTGCCTGACAAACTCTCTGGTTTGCTTATTACCAAAATCGGTCCCACCAAGTTTGTGTAATCGGTCACACTGAGATTACGTTATGCCCTAACCCTAACCATATCGGTCCTACCGAGTTGCATCTCAATCCCACTGAAAATCCTAACGGTCACTTGGTTTGCTGAATCGGTCCGACCGAGTTTAATGATTCGGTCCCACCGAGTTTGGCAGGTTGTGTGTAACGGTTAGATTTTGTGTGGAGTCTATATATACCCCTCCACCCACTCTTCATTCGTGGAGAGAGCCATCAGAACAGATCTTCACTTCCAATACACATTTTCTGAGAGAGAACCACCTACCCTTGTGTTGAGCTCAAGATATTCCATTCCTACCATATGAATCTTGATCTCTAGCCTTCCCCAAGTTGCTTTCCACTCAAATATTCTTTCCACCAAATCCAAATCCTGTGAGAGAGAGTTGAGTGTTGGGGAGACTATCATTTGAAGCACAAGAGCAAGGAGTTCATCATCAACACACCATTTGTTACTTCTTGGAGAGAGGTGTCTCCTAGATTGGCTAGGTGTCACTTGGGAGCCTCCGACAAGATTGTGGAGTTGAACCAAGGAGTTTGTAAGGCCAAGGAGATCGCCTACTTCGTGAAGATCTACCGCTAGTGAGGCAAGTCCTTCGTGGGCGACGGCCATGATGGAATAGACAAGGTTGCTTCTTCGTGGACCCTTCGTGGGTGGAGCCCTCCGTGGACTCGCGCAACCGTTACCCTCTGTGGGTTGAAGTCTCCATCAACGTGGATGTACGATAGCACCACCTATCGGAACCACGCCAAAAACATCCGTGTCTCCAATTGCGTTTGAATACTCCAAACCCTTCCCTTTACATTCTTGCAAGTTGCATGCTTTACTTTCCGCTGCTCATATACTCATTGCATGCTTTCTTGATATGTATTGTGTTTGTTAAACTTGTGCCTAAACTCCACTTGAACTTAAGAATATTAAAAACTGCAGCTTTTGGCACTTAGTGTCTAATCACCCCCCCTCTAGACACCTCTTCTCGATCCTCACAATTTGTATCAGAGCTTTGGTCTCCATTGCCTTGGTTTAAACACCTTTGGAGGAAGATGGATGTGTCTACTTTAGGGAGTCTTAGACACAGGGTGCCCATTCTTGATGGAGAATATTTTCATGAGTGGAAAAATGAAATGCTCGAGATTATCAATGAATATCATTTGAACAAGTACATTGCTAGTCCTTGTGCACCTCATATTGATCCTTTGCACCCTACCCTAGATGAAGATATTGACATGATTCGCAATCTTAGAACTATTGAGCTCATCATTAGAGGATTGCCCAAAAATTTGGTTGCTAGTTTGCCTACTCTTAATTGTGCCTATACTATATGGAAATTTCTTGAGGAACGATTTCCAGATTATTCCTTGAAAAATTTAGACGAAATTCTTCATAAGTCTATTGCTTTGAGTAAGATGAACTCTAGTGATCCTAGTTTTGGTGATTGTCTATTTGAGCTTGCCGATCTCATGCATGCTAAAGGAAATGTTGGAATCATTAGTGATATCATATCCGAAGCTATAAGAATTCATAAAGGTAACCACTTTGGTGATCATTTACCTAATGAATTACCCTCTCTAGGAATTGATCAATCACAAGATGACGTTGAACGTGGATATTATGATGAAGATGATGATAGTGACTATGATCTTGATGATGCAATGAGACATTTTGGTCTTATGGCAAATCTTCGCGGCTACATGGCTGGAGGAAAGGAATGGGTCCTTGATAGTGGATGTACTGATCATATGACCAGAGATGAAGAGATGTTCCGTGAGCTTGCTGAAAATGACGGCCCTCGAAAATATGTCACCTTTGGTGATAATTCAAAGGGTAAGGTGGTTGGCCTTGGTAAGGTGGCCATCTCACAAGATAGCTCCATACAAAATGTCATGCTCGTTGAATCCCTTGGATACAATTTACTTTCAGTTTCTAGACTTGCGGATTTTGGTTTCAATGTCTTATTCACTGAAGTAGATTGCCAAGTGTTTCGTAGAGACAATCATAAAATGGTCTTTACCGGTATACGTAGAGGAGATCTTTACATTGTTGATTTCACTAAAAAGGCTCAACCTAAAACTTGCTTAATTGCTAAATCTTCTAAAGGCTGGTTGTGGCATAGAAGACTAGGTCATGTTGGAATGCGAAATCTTGATAAGCTTATTAAAGGTGATCATATCCTTGGAATAAAAGATGTCGTATTTGACAAGGATATACTTTGTAGTGCTTGTCAAGCAGGGAAACAAGTTGGAGGAAGTCACCGTGCGAAGAACATCATGACCACAAGAAGACCACTCGAGCTACTTCACATGGATCTCTTTGGTCCAAATGCATACAAGAGTCTCGGTGGTAACTCATTTGGTCTAGTCATAGTTGATGATTTTTCAAGATTCACGTGGGTGTTCTTTCTTGATGACAAGTCGCAGGTCCAAAAGATCTTCAAAAACTTCGCTAGGAAGGCCCAAAATCAGTTTGACGTGAAGATCAAGAAGGTTCGGAGCGACAACAGAACGGAGTTCAAGAACGCAAATGTGGACACCTTTCTTGACGAAGAAGGGATTTCACACGAGTTCTCGGCTACGTACACACCTCAACAAAATGGAGTTGTTGAGAGGAAGAACCGGACTCTTATCGAGATGGCAAGAACGATGCTTGATGAGTACAAAACGCCAAAGCACTTTTGGGCGGAAGCGGTTGAGACAGCTTGTCATGCAACAAATCGCTTGTATCTTCACAAGCTACTCGGCAAGACGGCATACGAGCTCCTCACCGGTAACAAACCCCAAGTTGGATACTTTCTAGTATTTGGCTCAAAGTGCTACATTCTTGGTAAGCATCATCGTTCTAAATTTTCTCCTAAGTCTCATGAAGGATTTCTACTTGGTTATGGCTCAAACTCTCACGCTTACTGTGTCTACAACAATTTCACCCGAAAGGTTGAAGAGACGGTGGATGTGAAGTTTGATGAATCTACTGGCTCGCAAGTAGAGCAATTGCCAATTGTTGTAGGAGACAAAGACCCTTCGGAAGCAATTCAAGACTTGTCCATTTGCAAGGTTCGTCCAACGGAAATGAAGGAGAGTACCTCGTTCGTCCAAGTGGAAGCTTCTACCTCACGACAAGGTGAACCAAGAGTTGATACGGAAGCATCCACAAGTGGGACACGTCAAGATGAAGAAAACGAGGAAGTACACCAAGATGAACATCAACAACCTCCTTCTCCACCACGACAAGAGAACAACAACATCAACAATAAAGAAGGCCAAGAAGAAGAAGAACAAGATGAAGAGAATGTTCCACCCCCGACCCACACAAAAGCTTACACGAGTTCGAGCAAGAATTGCCAAAGATCATCCCGTCGAGCAAATCTACAAAGATATCCAAACCGGGAGAATCACTCGCTCTAAAACTCGTTTAGCTAACTTTTGTGAACATTACTCATTCATTTCTAAAATTGAACCTATGAAGGTTGAAGAAGCATTGAAGGATCCGGATTGGATAAATGCTATGCATGAAGAGCTACACAACTTCGAGAGAAATCAAGTGTGGACACTGGTCGAGAAGCCCGACAACAACCACAACATCATTGGTACCAAATGGGTGTTTCGCAACAAGCAAGATGAAGATGGACAAGTGGTTCGCAACAAAGCACGTCTCGTCGCCCAAGGCTATACACAAGTTGAAGGTATGGACTATGGTGAGACATATGCTCCCGTTGCTAGACCTGAATACATTCGCATCTTACTTGCCTATGCTAATCACCATGATATCACCTTATACCAAATGGACATTAAAAGTGCTTTTCTAATTGGCAAAATTGAAGAGGAAGTTTATGTTAAGCAACCTCACGGCTTTGTCAATCCTAAGAAACCTAATCATGTTTACAAACTTCAGAAAGCCCTTTATGGTCTTAAACAAGCTCCTAGAGCATGGTATAAATGCTTGACCAAGTTCCTTACTGAAAAAGGCTTTGAAATTGGTAAAATTGATTCTACTCTTTTTACAAAAAGGGTTAATGGAGAACTATTTGTGTGCCAAATTTATGTTGATGATATCATATTTGGTTCAACTAACCCTCATTTTAGTGAAAAGTTTGGAAAGCTAATGTCGGAGAAGTTTGAGATGTCTATGATGAGTGAACTCAAATTCTTTCTCAGTTTGCAAATCAAGCAAACTAAGGAAGGTACATTTGTCTCTCAAACGAAGTACACCAAAGACTTATTCAAGAAGTTCAATATGCAAGAATGCAAAGGTATGCCTACACCTATGCCTACTAGTGGACATCTTGATTTGACCAAAGATGGTGAACCGGTTGATCAAAAGGTTTATCGCTCTATGATTGGTTCATTGTTATATTTATGTGCCTCACGTCCCGATATTATGCTAAGTATGTTCATGTGTGCACGATATCAAGCTGCTCCTAAAGAATGTCATCTTAAGGCTGTGAAAAGGATAGTGAGATACTTAATCCATACACCAAATTTTGGCATTTGTTATCCTAAGAGGTCCTCTTTTGATCTTGTTGGCTACTCCGATTCGGACTATGCCGGAGACAAGGTTGATAGAAAGTCCACTTCAGGTACTTGTCAATTCCTTGGTAGATCTCTTGTGTCTTGGTCTTCCAAGAAACAAAACTTGGTATCCTTATCCACCACCGAAGCGGAATACATTGCCGCTGTTTCATGTTGTGCTCAGTTACTCTGGATGACCCAAACTCTTAAAGACTATGGGATATATGTGAAACATGTTCCATTGCTATGTGACAATAAAAGTGCTATTAAGATTGCTCACAATCCCATGCAACACTCTCGAACTAAGCATATTGAAGTTCGTCATCATTTCATTCGAGATCATGTTGCCAAAGGGGACATTAACCTTAAGCATGTTCGCACCGATAAGCAATTGGCGGATATATTCACTAAACCACTTGATGAGAAAGTGCGTTGCAGGTTAAGAGGTGAATTGAACATCATTGATGCTTCAAACTTGGAGTAGGAACTCCATTTGATACATGCGAGGCATGAGCCTATGACTAATCCTTGATATTTCTCTTATGAAGCTATTCATATGTCTTGGATATATTTGCACCTTGCATGTTATCTAACCCGTGTAGGTACTTGGTTGAATCTAATTCTATGAGATTACAACTCACTCACATCTTGAGCAATTTCTACATCACCAAGTCTCTACACAATGGTGGTTGAAGACAAGGAAGCACGAAACCATTCAAACATATCCTTTGACAAATTCTATGTTGAGTTTCATGATAGTCATTTTGGATACAAAAGTGCTCGTCCTTGCAAGACTAACCCATGTAGGTAGATGAACTCAAACTCCAAGTGGTGCTCCCAACTCTTGATGAACTACATCAACCTTGAGCAACCCACACAAGTTCAACTACATGAGCAAGACCCACACCACCACCCAAGGTATGTTATTCCATCTTAGAGAAGCTTTACTCCAATTCATGAGTCAAAGCAACTCGACAAGATGTGAATACATCAAGATGCTTAAACGAAAAATGGAAACCCCATTTTGAGCTTAAACGATGAGTATGACCTATGATCAAGTGCTCTCACTTGACTCCTAAGGCAATATACTCTAACATAGGTGACTTTGTCGCCGACCATCTCTAGATGAAGTTATTTTGTGTTCTTTTTTGTGTTATTGCATTTGTCATTGGCATATTTGTTTCCCCGTTTCAACAACAAAAAAAAACTTCATCTAGATGTTTTAGTTTCTGTTCTTTTCTTTGTGTTCTGCATTTTCTGCGTCCAATTCATTGCAAATCTTTCAGTTAATTCCTTGCATATCCTTGTGAGATTTTACTTGTCTAGTGAGCTGAGGTGACAAGTGGTTTCATTCTGATGAACACGATCCCACCGGTTTTTTCTCTTCGGCTCAACCAAAACCTTTCGGTGCAACCGAAGCACACAACTCGGAGTCACCGATTTCACCACAGAAAAACCAACTTGCCACTTATTCCTGATTTCTATTTGCTCCAGCTCCACTCAATGATTCTTGTCCTCTACCAGCATCATGTTACACATACTGCTTTGCTCTGTGACTCAAGGACAACCCCATTTGTATCACATGTCCAGAAGACCCTTCTTGGAAATTGATGTCAAAGGGGGAGAGAGAGATCACATCAAAGCTTAATCCTTCCTATAGGGGGAGAAAGAGAGAATACTCAGGGGGAGAGAAAGTAATATCATCAATGACCCCAGATGCTTGGTGTTCAAGAGGAGAGATGTCACATGTCTTTAAGAGGGGAAAGACATGTTTGTTTGCTTGCTTTAGCTCAAGCTCTGTTGATTATTTTCTATTGCTTCGATTTTCTGTTCCCTATTTTCTCCCAATATCTCATGTTAGATTCAGGGGGAGCAATACATCTAAGGGAAGGAAATCTCTGATTTTATTGCATATCTTTACCTTTGGGGACATGTCTATATCCAATGTAGTACTTAGTACTCACTCTACATGTCATCTCAGTCTTGGTTCTATTGTGGTTTCTCTTGTTTGCTCTGGTTAGTAGGTGTATCTGTGTTATTTAACCTTGTTTGCGCAGGTTCATCCCATCCTAAGCCAACTCAAGACCACAAGGTAAGTATATGCATCACAGTCATGTGAATGAGAAGTTCTTGCTGATGTACATACTGTTTGCAAGAAGGACTCATGAGCATGAAGGTACATTTCTCATATTCACATCATTTGCTCTGATGCATATAGCCAAGATACATATAACACATTGCTTACTCTGTCATGATTATGCACTCTCATGCTCCTATATTCAATATTCACATGATTGCATACATCTAGGGGGAGCCTATGCATGTTATATGTCTTTCCAAAGCTTTACTTGCTATTCTCTATATCTTTATCTAAAGCTTTGATGTATGTTGTCATCAATTACCAAAAAGGGGGAGATTGAAAGCATAAGTGCTCCCTGGGTGGTCTTGGTAATTAATGTCAACATATCTCTTGTTGGACTAACACTTTTACCTAGTATGTTTCAGATAAGTTCAACAATGGAGTGGCATGGACTAGAGGATGTGGAACCCCTTCAAGATGCTAAGGACAAAGGATTGGCTCAAGCTTCAAGATCAAGACTCTACATTTTCTATTTTAGTGATCCAAGATCACATTGAGTCTATAGGAAAAGCCAATACTATCAAGGAGGGATGAGGTGTTGCTTAATGAGCCTCTTGCTTCATGTGCTTAGTGATATGCTCCAAAATCCTCAACTACCTTTCCATATCCACATATGGCCTAAACCAAAAGTCAAACTCGGCCCCACCGATTTTTTCTATCCGGCGCCGCCGAGTTTCACATGTCATAGCCACTGCCACAAACCCTAGCAAATCGGTTTCACCGATAGGGATCTCGGTCTCATCGAGATGGGATAGAAATCTCACTATGTATGTGCATTGCCAAAATCGGTCTCACCGAGTGTGAGCAATCGGTACTACCGAGAATACAATGCAAAACCTCTGGTTAGCTCATTACCAAAATCGGTCCCACCAAGTTTGTGTAATCGGTCTCACCGAGTTTGCCTGACAAACTCTCTGGTTTGCTTATTACCAAAATCGGTCCCGCCGAGTTTGTGTAATCGGTCACACCAAGATTACGTTATGCCCTAACCCTAACCATATCGGTCCTACTGAGTTGCATCTCAGTCCCACCGAAAATCCTAACGGTCACTAGGTTTGCTGAATCGGTCCGACCGAGTTTAACGATTCGGTCCCACCGAGTTTGGCAGATTGTGTGTAACGGTTAGATTTTGTGTGGAGGCTATATATACCCCTCCACCCACTCTTCATTCGTGGAGAGAGCCATCAGAACAGATCTTCACTTCCAATACACATTTTCTGAGAGAGAACCACCTACCCTTGTGTTGAGCTCAAGATATTCCATTCCTACCATATGAATCTTGATCTCTAGCCTTCCCCAAGTTGCTTTCCACTCAAATCTTCTTTCCACCAAATCCAAATCCTGTGAGAGAGAGTTGAGTGTTGGGGAGACTATCATTTGAAGCACAAGAGCAAGGAGTTCATCATCAACACACCATTTGTTACTTCTTGGAGAGTGGTGTCTCCTAGATTGGCTAGGTGTCACTTGGGAGCCTCTGACAAGATTGTGGAGTTGAACCAAGGAGTTTGTAAGGGAAAGGAGATCGCCTACTTCGTGAAGATCTACCGCTAGTGAGGCAAGTCCTTCGTGGGCGACGACCATGATGGAATAGACAAGGTTGCTTCTTCGTGGACCCTTCATGGGTGGAGCCCTCCGTGGACTCGCGCAACTGTTACCCTCTGTGGGTTGAAGTCTCCATCAACGTGGATGTACGATAGCACCACCTATCGGAACCACGCCAAAAACATCCGTGTCTCCAATTGCGTTTGAATACTCCAAACCCTTCCCTTTATATTCTTGCAAGTTGCATGCTGTACTTTCTGCTGCTTATATACTCATTGCATGCTTGCTTGATATGTATTGTGTTTGTTAAACTTGTGCCTAAACTCCACTTGAACTTAAGAATAATAAAAACTGCAACTTTTGGCACTTAGTGTCTAATCACCCCCCCTCTAGACACCTCTTCTCAATCCTCACAGACTCGGATTTCAAATCCATCCGTTCCTCCGCGGACTCCTGGAGTTTTGTGGCCTCCAGTTGCATAATTTCACCCCTGCTTCCATATTACACATCGCTAGTTATGTTGCCCTTTGCGAACTGTTTCTGGGCTGTGAAGCTCATTTCAAGCTGTGGAAGAGGCTATTCTGCCTGGTGCCCCGGACACAGAAGGGGTCAATATATCAAGTGGACGAAGCCGAAATATGGCGCATCGCCGGGACCGGATACTTGTCCGGTACCCCAAAGAAGACGTCCGAAGACTGGCCTTCGGAGTGGTTTTACATGGAGGACGTCCCCCTTCCAGATCCTATTCGGAAAGGTCTTCCCCAGTTCCACAATGCCCCTTTGAAGAAACGCCGAAGCTGGCGCCCACGGAGCCCTCAGGAGGAAGATAACGAAGAAGTCCTTTACCTGATGGGCCGAATAAAAGTGCTGGCTCAATCAGGACTGACAATAACCGAGGATATGTCAATATGTATAATGCGGGGGGTACAACCACTTCAATATCGAGGGAATCCCATGTGGCATTTTAACGGGGAGGATGATGCCACCCGCTGCGGGAGTAAGGGACCGGACTCAGTTGCTGCTCTAGCAAAAATTCTGTCTGATTTGTTCAAGGGAGAGGAAGAGGAGTTCATCCGCATTAAGCCATGGGATGGATTCTCCATGTACAACCCTCCAAGCTGGGTGAGCTGTCACTTTTTACTCCCATCCTTCCCGCATTTATCCTCGTAAGTATTTACCTTGCCGTCTCATGGCAGGAACTGCGGAAAGCTGTAAGGGAGGTCAACAGCCCGCCTCCACAACCAGAGGACCCTGAACGGGCCCTTGATCCCGGACTCGAAGAGGATCCGAACATATTTGTGGAGCTGATCGACAGGATATTCTATCAATTGAGTTGTGATGATGCCATGGTGGCCATCACGGCCGACTATCCGGGGCTACTCCCTGCGTCGCATGTAAGAAAAACCAGAGTCCCAACGTCCAAGAAGGATCCCCTTATATGCACCTCACCTTCCGTACACATATGGTGTTTTACAGGGAAGGCCGTCGGGACGCCATGCCGAACCCGCAGTGAAACCGGGTAGGCTAAAAAGGAAGGCGGTCAGGGCTGAGACACCGGCGCAGAGGTATGATACAGAACCTCGCTCCGTGGTTGTCGTCTTTTAAAATATAATAACGTCTGTGTTTCCTAGTAGGAAAAACGCTCGCCAGACTATATCCAGAGAAGTTGCCAATCACGCTTCCACCAGTCGGGCTCCAAGGCCGGACATAGAGGCAGAAGCTCACACGGGGCGAACCTCGGATGCTCCTCCTATAGAGGATGCGGATAGAATATCCGCTACAAATTCCGAAGTGGAGAGCGCCGTGAATCACAGGCGTCGCCGGGCCGTACTTCATGACGCTTGTTTCTCCCAAGAGGCGTTTGATGCCTTTAACTCAGGAGATGCGTACATTCGTGCCGCTCAGAATGGTCTTGCCAGAGCCACAGACCAGTATGTAAAGGATATACGGGTAAGAAAATATGATGATTATATATATCAGTAGCCCCCGAGACTTGAAACAGTTGACACAACTGATTTAAGGACCGTTGTATATTTGTGCAGCTTCTTACAAAGAAGAATACCCAATTGTCTCAAGAGCTGGAAGAGTGCAAAGCCCAGCTACGGGTCGCAGTTGCCGCGTTGAAGGAGTCCAAGAAGGCCCCCTCTGGTAACACTTGTTTCCATTGCCAAGAATGACTGGTACCAGAGCGTATGCGGCATGCCTGCAAATCTAACAATGGATATTGCAGATGACTCTGGAGTGAATCCGGAGGCCGTGCCAGGGGATGGGCAATGTGCTAATCGACAGCTAAATGCTGGCGAGCGCGTGCTTATGCGGGTCAGGCAGGAGAAAAATGATCTCCAGGATGCCAATATCCAGCTGGGCGCAGAACTGAAAGATGTCCGAGCCCAGCTTGCGGACTCCGTGAAGGAGAATAAGCGGCTTCGACACGGCATTTTTAGTAAGTGCTTTAACGAACTTTTGAAACAGTTCGGTGAAGAAGCCGAATAACAGAGTTATGTCTATAGGTATGCTGACGGGTGGTTCTGCGGAGGAGATGCTCGAGTCTGCGGGTGATCTTCTACCCGAGCTGTCACAACTGCATGAACAAGTTCGGCAGGTGATGCAGGGTATTGCCCAAGCCTTGTGGCCATCCGCCTCCCTGCCAGGAGGCATGGGGGAGCTTATAGAGAAGCTCAAGGGAGCGCGGCGGCGCTTTCGATTATGGAAGATATCAGCCTGCCGACAAGGTGCAAGGGAAGCCTGGGCCATGGTGAAGACGCGATATACCAATGCTGACCCAAACCACATGGCCGAGGTCGGACCTGTGGGACCCGATGGGAAAGAGATCCCCGTCAGTTTGGTGTAGAACCAAGTAGAATTAGCCGCAAAGTATTCCCAACAGGATTGTAAGCTAGACAGCTTGTTGGATGGTATAGAAGAAGAATTTAGTCAGTTTAAGTGACTTTGTACGTTAAGTGACATATATAATGTCCCTAGCCGGATTGTAAATCATTTGTCATGGCGGACCTTTTTGCTTCGACCTCTGGACCCGATAGTCTAGAGTATGTCCGAATACCCGCTCAGTTATGTAAAAACCAGGGTATGCATGGAGAGCAGGCGTAGGGGTCATAAGTGCTTGAACAGACAAGTATCCAACTAGCTATGTTATATTACATGGATAGTAAGAAACATCTTCTAGGGACAATAGTTCTGTTAAGGGTTCCTTTCCCTGGGTATGCATGCCCTAATGTGCATGTCCGAACTGTGTAAAGGGACGCAGGCTATAAACATCTGGGGGTATGTATCAAAAATAAATAAAATTCATCTTTTGTTCACCGACCGAATATTCCCTTAAGAATGCTAGCTTTCGGCTTCACACAGTCTGAGGTACACATCCGGCTGACCCGGCAGTAACAATCGCAGAGGTGCTCCCCTTATGCCCTAGCCGAATTAATGGGAACATAGGGCATAAACCCAAGAGCCAGGCAACCCATCTTGGCCAAAACTTAAGTCATATCGATGCATATAATGGCGAAAAAAGGTACATGCGGAAGAATAACACATGTGTGGGGCATAAAGCCGAGAAGAATAATTATGCTAAGCTTCTGTCTAAGAAGCCCCCAGGTATAATGAGCACGGTTAACGCGTCAAGATTGTGCAGTCAAGACACAAGTTAGCCTTTTAAGGCTTTAAGGAAAAAGAAGGAAGAAAGAGAGAAAAGACAGATAACGGATATGCAAAAATTTGACGGGGGTAAGGAGACGAACATAGAGTCCGGCACTAGGCGTAGAATCTTCGGAGTCTGGCCGCATTCCATGGGTTTGGCTCGAGTCGATTGTCCGATGCATCCCGCACACGGTACGCTCCACCGGTCAGAACCTGGTCAATAATGAAGGGACCTTCCCATTTGGGCTTGAGCTTGTTCTTTTTCTTCTCCGACAAGCGTAGAACTAGTTTGCCAACGTTGTAGGTTTTGGCCCGTACTTTTATGCTTTGATACCTTTGAGCCTGTTGTTGATAGAATGCGGAACGGGCTTTTGCCACGTCTCGCTCCTCCTCCAGGGTGTCCAAGCTGTCCTGCCGATCGAGCTCGACCTCTTTTTCTTCGTACATGTGCACTCGAGGTGAGTCATGAATTATGTCGCAGGGCAGAACCGCCTCTGCCCCGTACACCATGAAAAACGGTGTGTTTCCGGTAGTGCGATTCGGCGTGGTTCGCAGCCCCCATAACACGGAGTCGAGCTCCTCTACCCAGTGCGTGCTGGATTCCTTTAAAGACCGCACTAATCTGGGTTTGATGCCGCTCATGCTCTCAGACTGTGTGTTGGTATGGTATCCGCTGTACTGTGGATTTTGCACGGCCCGTTAAACCATCCCTCCAATACGGTTCCACGCCCTGTACTGGGCTTTTGCTTCTTTGTGATTGAATTGATCGACTTATGAGAGTGCACCCTTTTAATTCGCACTGGGGGTTCTGTCAGAGCCTGATTATCCCAAAATTTTGTTTGGGTTTTCCAGACGCTTTCCATCGCACAGTACTTCCGTACTATGGCCGCCAAGTCTGCGAGACGTGTTATGTCACGACGACTTATGGAGTTGAGGATTCCCTTGTCCGTGCAATTATTGCAAAAGAATATTGCGTCTTCCTCGCGACAGTCCTTGACCTTGTTTAATACAAGGAGGAATCTGGCCCAATAGTGATGTACTGTCTCCTGGGGCTCTTGTCTGATGTGGGAAAGATCGTTTATATCTGGGTGGGTGGGTGGATTTATGTCCGGACCTTGACCCAGTTTGAGACCCAAGGGAGGAGGAGTTTCCGATCTTGGAAGTTCAGGCTCCGGTTTACTGCCTGATTCTAGGTTCAGGGTTTGGGCTATGTCCTCTCATGGACAGGTATCCGGCTCGGAGAGCTCGGGAATCCGTACATATCTAGTCCTCAAGATAGAGGAAGAATCGCCGCATTGTTCCTCCACCACCGCTATCTGATGGGTGACCAGCGGAGAGTTAATCTCCCTTTGGTCGGGTTTAAGCCCAATCCAATCATAGTCCGTAGCGACTCCCAAAGCGGCGATGCGATCCAAGAGCTCGTTCAAAGAGGAGAGCTCCATTGGATTCATCCGGTCGGTAAGCTCCGAGCCGATGTGGAGGCTGTTTTCAATGACCCGAGAAGTCATCGTCGGCGCGGCGGCCGAACGGGCGCTCATGACGAAGCCGCCTAGTCGGAGAGTTTGGCCTACAGCCAGGGCTCCCCCAGAGGTGATGTTGTCCTTGACAACGAGACGAGGCATCCTTCCTTATGATGACGGCATAGTGGAACTCTCAATGAAAGCACCATTGTCGGTGTCAAAACCGGCGGATCTCGGGCAGGGGGTCCCGAACTGTGCGTCTAAGGCGGATGGTAACAGGAGGCGGGGGACACAATGTTTACCCAAGTCCGGGCCCTCTCGATGGAGGTAATACCCTACTTCCTGCTTGATTGATCTTGATGATATGAGTATTACAAGAGTTGATCTACCACGACATCGTAGAGGCTAAACCCTAGAAGCTAGCCTATGGTATGATTGTTGTTGTCCTACGGACTAAACCCTTTGGTTTATATAGACACCGGAGGGGGCTAGGGTTACACAGAGTCGGTTACAAGGGAGGAGATCCACATATACGTATTGCCAAGCTTGCCTTCCACGCCAAGGAGAGTCCCATCCGGACACGGGACGAAGTCTTCAATCTTGTATCTTCATAGCCCAACAGTCCGGACAAAGGATATAGTCCGGCCGTCCGGAGACCCCTTAATCCAGGACTCCCTCAGGGGTCCCACCCCCTTCCCCCTCCCGGCTCGGCCTCGCGCGGTTCCGGAAAGGGGGTCCATACAAAAAAAATCGATCAGTACAACTTAGCCACTCGGTGTGGTCCCTATATATCTTACCCAGATATTCATTTAAAAATCCAAAAAAATGCCGAGAAAGAATGAGAACAAAGAGAAAGCGAGGGAAACACACTATAAAAAAGATGTCAGTTCAAGTAGAGGACAACATTCAGTACTTAAAAAATGCTTATATTAGGCAAAAAAAATCATAAAAACTAGAAAGAAAAAAATGCTAAGAATCAAAAATATTGACCGCCCCAAGTGACAGGCCGGCCTAACGCAGGTGGGTACCAGGACTCAAGCCAACCAAGAAACAACTGGTGAATCATTTGTAAACCAGACTGCGGGGGCCACCATACCAGGGCCCACAGGTCATGACAGAGGGCAAGCGCCGTCTATAAGCGCTCAACTAAGTATTCAGAGGAGTTTGACCAGTGAGCCTCGTTTGTGCTTATAAACAGGTCGAGAGCCCCCTCGACTAGCGAGGTGGGACTAAATGTATAGCGCACGCACATCCGCATTGCACAGCCATGCGGATGAGCTATCTGGGCCGAAAACAATGACTCTGGCGGATGGCCCAACATAGTAGTTCGCCCCATTATAAAATTCCTGCCGATCACACACGATCAAATAAAAAAATGCAAATAATTTTATAAATACCTCATAAGAAATCAGTTCAAAACAAATAATGTAAAAAAGTTCAAACACATGTTAATTGTAAGAACTAAAAAAATATTTTTTCGTCAAATTAAACATAGAAGATTGTAATAAAAATTTCAGAAACAAATTTATAAAAAGTTCAACTACTGCAATTCATAAGGTTCAAGTAAAAATTAGTACTGTGCAGCAAAAATTAAATTGTTTTGTTTTAAAAAATACTAGAACTATCACTATTCAACTAAAAAATGAAAAAAAAAATGTGCTCTAAAATTCATGTAAAAAAGTAAGAAAAAAATGCTATACAACAAACAAATGCGATTGGCCATTGACACCTTAAATAGTTCAATACTATCATTAACAACATGTAAGTTTAGCAAGCTCAAAACCCAAAAACGCGTCCTACAAGCATCATCAGCGTATATTTTCCGTCTGCGAGCTATGTACATGAAAATATCCCAGTCAAAACAAAGGATGCCCATCAGTTCAACTATAATTGTTCCAGTTCAAATATAAATAATATATAAAAAATAGTTATGCTTGAGCAAAAAAATAGGAAAGCATTACATAAATTAAAAAATAGCGCATACAATAAAATATAAACAAATTGTTCCAAACCATCTGGTAATACCATAGAATTCAACCATCTCACGTGCATTGTTTTAAAGAAAAAATACTGCAACATAATCAAACATAGACAAATCTGACAACCAGCGTCATTTGCCACATTTAAACCTACAACACAGAAATTTTGAACATCAGAGAGTCATCTTTCCTGAAGAACATAACCATAACCACATCACCATCCTCAAATCCAGACTCTGCCCCAAACTCCTTCCACCCAGTAGTTAGGTTGATGCAACCATCAAAGTCGATGTGGTAGGCAACTTCCATCAACTGATACCCGTTTTTGTCTGAAGTCTCCATCTTCAGTATCTCGGAACTAGGAGCAACAATCCTGATTCTGGGTGTCATTTTCTGCAAATGGGCATGAGAGTAGAAAACGAAGTGAACACCTGACATAACTGAAGTTTTACACAGATCTAGGAACGGTTGCATGACAAACTGAAAAGAAAATATCTGAACCAAAACAAAAACACCAAATTAACTAGTCATATGAACTAACTAAACTGAAGAAATATACATATCAATACACCTACAGTAAAAACATCTGACAAAAATAGATCAAGGATTATATAAAAATAGATGAAATACTGTTAAGTAATGAACAAATACACACACAAATCCCTACTATTAAATTCTGACAAAACCAAATAAAAATTATAGACAAACTATTGATCAAACTAAACTAGAGATTCAGCCCATGGGATTCAAAATGAGACCTTAAAAAAGAAGAAAACAAAACGAATAGAAACACATACCCATGATTCCTTCAAGTCCCCAACCGTCAGGCGACAAACATAGGGTGCACAAAACCCATGGTTGTTGTACAACAGACAAGAAAGTTGCCCACGGCGCTGAGTCTCGGTGAGCTACAAACCAGATTCGTACACACAGCCGTCAACTATGCGCGCCATCTTTGCCAGACATCCACATGAACAATCATCCATGGAAAACACAGGAACAGGGCAGAAAACAACAGAGAGAAGAGGGAGGAACCTAGATCTGATTCTGGAAGAAGGAAGAAAAAGGAGGGGGAGACTGAGCCACACACCACACATAGATGGATATAATTTATAGCCAGGGAGACTTGCAGATTATAAAAATAATAAATAGGCAGGTGGGCAGCCAGCTGATGGAAATAGTTATTATACAAGCCATGCAACATTTGACCGCAAATCAGTTCAACTTCAGTTAAACCAGCAGTTCAAAAGTGCACATAACAAACATATGCAGATAAAACAACACATTCAGAGGTAGGCAGTTGTATTAATTTAGTCATTCAAACATCTGCTCCCTCACAACACAATCTTAAAAACATAATATTCAGTACTTCAGTCATAACGATCAAAGAAACGACGCCATTTGGCCCTGGTGGATGGATGTGGAGCCGTGGCTGCTCTCGCCCTAGCCCAACTGATGATCTGAATATGGTTCCTTCCCCTGCCCTCTGGGAAAAGAAGCTCCAGTTCATTGGAGTTGCAAGTATCCATCACCTCGCATGCAAGGCGTCTATTGAACTCTGCCTCCACTTCCTCCTCGGCAGCACGTCGTGCCATCTGCCTGCGCCTGCGCCTCCTCCTCCTCTGCTCCGCTACTGCATCCCTCACATCGACGGCATCCCCCTCCTCCTCTCTAACCTCTCCCAGCTCAAGACCCATCTAGCTTTTCTTTGGTTGCAGCTGGTGGAATGAAAGTGACAGAGGGCTAAGGCTTTATACTCAAAGTGCAGAGGTATGGGTAGGCAGCCAGTATAAAATACTTACTCCGTTGTCAACGCACAGTAATACAACTTTGACATCGAGAAGTCCAACTACACATAGGCCAGAAATTCAAACAACACTGAAGAACACGCAACTTAATTACACGTTTGACCAAATTACAAGAAATCGTAGGTTACAGTCAGCCGCCATACACCACCTCCGCCAATGACCAAATAGCATGGGAATCCGGGGTAGAAACAACTCAAAGAAGCAAAATTGATAATGCAAATCTTTTCATACAATCCTCATATCTCTCCCTGCAACACCAATTCGAAAGTAAAACAACAGAAAAAGAAGAACATATTTGCATGGCGGACATGGAAAACGACCAAGAACACCAAAACTTGTAACCAGAAATTACAGATGAAATTAATCTCCAAAAACTCTAACACGCCAATAATTCTCACATCCAAAACAACAAATCGGATGTAAAATTGAGGCCTACGAACACCACAGTAAACACCAACGCCCAAAACATGTTCGCCGACAAATGCCCACGCGTCACCTCCGGTGACTTGAGATCGCAAAACACGACCAGGTGAGCGCGCGCACGTGCGAAACCCCTTACATGTCTCCTCTCGCAACGAATGTCCCGCAGCACCGCGCCGCAGAACGCTCAGAAGCTCCATGTTGCATCCCATGTTTTCGTCCGCCCGTAGACGCAGGAAGATCAGTTCAAGTAGAAAACCATGTCAGTCCAACCTATAAACTATAGTGATGGGAATCATACTATAGTGATGGGAAATTACCAGGAGACAACATGATAGGATCTTTTTGGTGGAAATCAAACTTAGCCCTTATTGATCAATACAAGGCTATTGCAAGATGTAATGTGGGTGATGGGTCAATGCTTTCTTCTGGGATGATCTATGGAGCCAAGCTATTCTGAAACATCAATTCCCTCACTTGTTCTCTTTTGTTAGAAACCCCCAGCTGAATGTTCAACAAGTCTTACAGACTGAATATCTGCAGGATTTATTCTTCCTCCCCTTAACATCTGAGGCTTATGAAGAATTCTTACAAATGGAAGACATTTGTATAGCCATGAGGCAATCTGAGCAGTTGGATTCTTTGGACACATGGAGATATATTTGGGGGTCTGGTCACTACTCCTCCATCAAAGCATATAAAGTCTTAATTGGTCACAAACAAACTCCCCCACATTTCAACTGGACCTGGCAGAGTTCATGCCAACCAAAACATAAAGTCTTCTTCTGGCAACTTCTTCATGATCGAGTCAACACCAGAAACTTACTTAGAAGAAAGAATTTTGTGTTGGAGGAGTACAATTGTGCTGTGGGAGGCTGTCAACAAGAAGAAACTCTGCACCACCTCTTTTGGGGCTGTCCATTTGTCCAACAATGCTGGGACTTCATCTGTCCAATAAGAGCTCCAAACCTGTCGGTGTTAGAGGCATCCAAGACCTCAAAGAAAAGCTAAGGTATCCATTCTATATGGAGATAATCATTCTAGGAGCCTGGGCCATCTGGATCACCAGAAACAACAAGATCTTTGAGAATATTGCACCTTCTTTCCAAGGGTGGAAGTTTATATTTCTGGAGGAATTGAAGCTTCTCAAATTTAGAATGAGGAAGAAGCATGAGAGGCAATTTGTAGCTTGGCTTGACAACTTGTTGTAATTTTTTGTTTTTAGGATAGTCTAGCTTTCCTTTTGTTTCTTCTTTCTTTTTGTTGTTGTTGTTTCCCTCTTTGTAGTTTTCCTTTTCCTGTTTTTTTCCTTTGTAGGCTTACCTCAAGCCTTTCAGTACTCTTTGTTTCTTTACTATATTAAATAAAAATTGCAGTGGGGTTTTACCCTACTGTTTATAGTAAAAAAAACCTGTAAACTACGGCAGTTCAAGTAGAGTAACAGAATAGCCCAGATGTGTGTGTGTGTGTGTGTGTGTGTGTGTTGATACTATTTATCACCCAGGGTGCAGAATAAGTTATTCTTCATCCGAGGTTATCTTACGGTCACTTCATAATTAAATTACATTTGGAATTTAAATAGTTACATTCCTATTGATACACTACATCAAATTTGGCATTAAAAAATATATAGGTCATAAGACAAGAAAATTTGTAGTTTATGTATATTTCACACAATGTTTTTACGTTTGTAATTTTACGTAACATAAAGTATTTTTTACGTCGATTATATATTTTCTTACTATCTCTTTTTACGTTGGAAATAAGACAAAACTGACGAAATGTAAAATTACAGTGCATTGATGGTAAAATAAATGGGGGTGAAGAATAACTATTCGTCACCCAGGGTGACGAATAGTCAATCTATATATGGTGGATCTATTATGATAACACCCCTTAAGAGTCTTATTCTAATAACACCAGCCTTATTCTGCACATCCCCCGCCAGATCGCCACCGCCCCTCTCCTCCAGGCCTTCTACCGCGGCAGCGGCCTGGGAGCGCCGCCGTCCCTTTCCTCACGGCCTTCGTCCACGACAGCGGCCTGGGAGCACCGCCGCCCCTCCCCTCCGGGCATTCTTCCGCGGCAGCAACCTGGGAGCGCCGCCGCCCCTCTACTCCCGGCCTTCTTTTGCGGCGGCGGCCTGGGAGCGATGCCGCCCCTCCCCTCCCGTTTTCTCCAGCGGCGGCGGCCTGGGAGCGCCACCACCCTCCCCTCACGGCCTTCTTCCGCGGTGGCGGCCGGCAGTGACGCACCCCTCCGCTCTCGGCCTTCTTCCGCAGCAGCGGCCAAGCAGCGACGCCGCCCATCGCCACTCGACCTTCTTTCGCAGCAGCACCCGAGCAACACCTCCCCCGTTGTAGCGCCGCCGCCGAACTCCTTCGGGCCTTCAATTAGCTGTACTTCATCAGATGTGGATTGGTGCTGCCTCAACATCAAACCAATTCGAGCATGGAGGACTATGTGCGCAAGGTTCCTTCACCCACGGCAGCTTCTTGGAATAAGTCTACAATGACCTTCAGAGAAAATCCTCCCTCACCACTCACCTTGAGCAACGTCCAGACCGCTCATGAACTTCTGAAGGGCAAGTGGACTTCACGGGTGAATGCAAAAGTTTCGCAGACGGACTGGAGGGGAACTTCTTCATGTAAACGCAAGAAAGCACTGCAATATGAGGTAAGGAGTACACTCCCTCAACTATCTCAGTTTACTTATTCCATGCAAAGCAGTACAAGCAGTACAATACGATCCAAAAATGATGCAGTGCGGTTGCTTCAGTCCGTCATGGGAAAAATGCAGTGCACTTGTTCGGTTATGTAGTACACTTGCTAGGTTATGCAGTACGCTTGTATAGGTTCATTACGGATAACGATGCAATGCGGTTGCTTCAGTTCACCTTGTGGGGTGATGCAGTCAGCGCGCAATACTTCGCAGTACCCTTTCAAACACATTGCAGTTTGCATGATTCAGTTAATTTAACCTGACAATGCAACTCGGTCATTTTGTGTGCAGGAAATGACGTTCAGCAGATACAAAATGCCACGCAAAATTGACAACACTGAGAACAACAAATTTCAGAAGAGTAAAGCTTCTTCTGAAAGAGATACTGGCTGGGTTACCCCTGAGATTCCTCGAGGATTCTTCATGACAAAAAACATGGTGCAATACTCTCCGAAAGAGGATTTTTTCCAGGAAGAAGAGGTAGTCGAAGATGACGATGATGTCACCTTCGACCGGGAGGGCACTCACCGACATGATGATGAAGATGATGCCAATGAAGATGAGCCAATAACAGTTCTCAACCCAGAGTATAAGCACGAGTTCACTATTTTTGTACAGCATGTCCGAACACACAATGATGATGCAGTTGAACACGATGTTGCAGCAGATGATGATTATGACTATGATGATGTGACACTGCTCCAAAATTTTCAAACCAATCCACTAAGACATCGTCACAACACTGGATTACCACCACGTCCACCTGCTGCACCCCAAAACAGAGCTGAGTGTCCACCTGCTGCACCGAAAAACAGAGCTCCAAGCAGACCTGTTGCATCAACTTCGACACTGCGACCACCAGCGGTGCCTCGTTCAAAATTCAACGGCGGGTACAAATCCTCCTCACTAATGCCACTGCGAGATCCTCAACTACACAGATCTGCTATAACCCCGCCATGTCCAATACAACCCGGCAAGCTGCAAACACCATCGGGTGAACGACTCTACACACATGTAAGTTTATGTTCTGAAAAAATAATAATAGTTGCAGTCCATTCAGATAACATTGCAGTGCACGCTGATATTTCTTGTGAGGTTTCACCTAACATCTAATACAATTGATTCTTCTGAAAACTTAGGAACATTGCAATGCTTTATTAAACTCGTATGCACTCCTTGTATTTAAAAAACAGAACAGAACAAATTATCTCATAGAGCATTGCACTTAATGCAGGATAAAAACATGCCGCTGAACCTCATACATGCCGCTGGAATGAAGTTCACCACATACGACAAGGCATGGGACTTTTACAACAATTATGCAAGATGTGAAGGGTTTGGCATATGTAAGAGGGAAAAACACATGACAAATGCCTAAATTGTCTGCTCAAGAGAAGGGATGCACAAGCAGACTGTATCAGATTATCACCGGAAATGTCAGAAAACATCAAAAAGGATTGACTGCAAGGCAAAGATTAGAGTCAAAAAGAGGAAGGATGGAAAATTTGTGATAGAAATGGTTGAACTCAATCACAATAACAATATGTTGGAAAGCCCCGGGATGCTTTTGCACATGCGATCGCACAAAAAAGATGATCCTTTGATAGACCAGTTAGTGAAAGACATGCAACTGGACAACCACACACACGCTCAGATGATGTCAACGCTGTCACGTATGTCCGGTGGTCTGCAGCACAAGGGACATACTAGACACGACTAGGTAAACAAGTAAGCACGTCACAGAGCGTATCACTTGAGCATTCTGTCGGTAATTATTTCCTGTTTGATGAGATGAGTTTGCATTGCGTTTGAAAATGCAGGAAACATAAGTTCGCCAGAGAAGAGTCCCAAGATGACGTCATGAAACTTCTGGATTTCTTTGAGACGATGCAGAAGATAAACCCAGAGTTCTTCTATGATTATGACGTTGATGTAGATAACCGTGTAAGAAAAGTCTTTTGGGCCAACACAAGTTGCAAAGGATCGTATGAAGATTTTGGAGACTGTGTTACATTTGACACAACATATAAAACTAACAAATTCCACATGCTGCTGGGAGTCTTCGTGGGAGTGAACCATCATCTACAGAGCACCATATTTGCTGTTGCCCTTGTGCGAGATGAAACAATACCGTCGTTCGAGTGGGTTTTCAAAACATTTCTGAGTTGTATGAACAACAAGCCGCCAATCTGCATGCTCATAGGTACAAAAAAACAACACATGCACACTTACGTTTGTTTGGTACATTTATATTTCTTCCATATATCTTACACACACACAAACAACTTAATAAAAAAACACCATTTGTGCCTTCTCAGACCAGTGTTCTTCGATGAAGGCAACATTAAAAACTATCCTCCCAGATACACTACATAAGTTGTGTCGGTGGCATATCATGAAGAAGTACAAAGACCACTTCGCATTGTTGTATAAGGCGCACGAGAAACTCAAGGATGACCTCAATGCGGTGCTGAACCACCCACTAATGCCGTCAGAATTTCAACGAGCATGGAAGGACCTCATTCAGAGATACAACTTGCAAAACGACAAAGTGATGAATTCGCTGTGGGATGATAGGCACGAGTGGATCTTGGCTTACTACAAGGAAATTTACTGTGCTCGGATGACTTCCACGCAGAGAAGCGAGAGCATGAACCGCATACTGAAGAAAAACTTTGTCAAAGAGAAGCATGATCTCCATCTGTTTGCTCAGCACGTGGACAAGTGCATTCAGACCAGGAAGGTCATCGAGCACGTAGAGAAAGTAGCAAATGAGGTAAACAAAATGTCCATCAAAAACTGCTAAAATATAAGTACAAAAATAAACAAAATTTTCATTTCTCTGGTTTGTAACACAGTATTTCTGATCATGAAGTCAGAGGTAAAAGCAACAACAAAGTTTGGGTTCGAAGTTCAGCTATTAAAAGTGTATACAAGGGCAGTGTTTGCAGATTTCAAAGAAACACTCTACCACAGCACTGCATTCAGAGCAGAACGGTTCCCTGAGAACCCGACAAAGTATCTCGTACACCACTACAATAGATCGGATGCATTTGACTGGGCAAGGCATAATTTCCAAGTGGTCGCTGATGAACAGAAAGGTTTCTACGAATGTGAGTGCAAACTCTGGACACACACAGGTGCGACTCGCTAGGAAAAAAATCCTAATTTCTGATAGTCATGGACGAAAGCTCACTTACTGAACTTTAAAAGTCCACATGCATAAGTAATTCATAAAACCAAAGTGACGTTCACTTACTTAAAATGAACAAATAACAAAAAAAGACATGTGTTTATTAATTACATGCAGTTCACTTACAAAACAAAGAAATCATGTGTTGTCTGCAGGGCTCTTTTGCGTCCATGTGTTATGCATGCTTTGTCATTTGAGAGTACTCAAGGTTCTTGAGGCGTACATCATGAAAATATACATCCGGAACGCAAGATCAAATGCAACGTTTGACAGAAGAGACTACGAACAAACAACGCCAGACGGAAGCTCGCTTTTTTGCCGTAGAAAATTGCTGACAGAAACAGAAATGGACGTTGCAAACAGAGCAACAAGGTCCGATGCTGGGTGCCACAGAGCATTGTCTGATATGAGGGCATTGATCGAGGAAGTTGATGTGCTCAACGAAGAAGAAGAAAAAGAAGAAGAAGCAAAACTAAAGCAAGCAGAGAAATCCCAGCATGACAATAATACCGAGCAAGTAGAAAATACCGAACACAGCACAACTGGTGCTATCAAAAAAGAAACAATTCTTCCACCTCCTGTTTCAAACACAAGAGGAAGGAAGAAAGGGGCCGACGCAACCCAGAAAAAGCATGCAAGGAGAAAAATGATGACAAAAATAGTAAGCCATAGCCTGAACTGGACAGCGATGGTCACCCACTAGGAATAAGAAGGTGCAAGACATGTAATGAAATCAGCGGCCACAATTCCAGGACATGTACAAAAAGAAATGAACAAGAAAACCGAGGACATGGCGATGCACAACCAAACAGATATTCCACTCACAACACTAAGAAATGGATGAAACCGAGACGTTGTAGCATCTACAAAAAGAGGAAGAGACACAATTCAAGAACATGCCCCAAAAAACAAGATCAGAACACGAGGAAGACGAAGAAGATGAAATCAAAGAAGATGGTGACACAACTGAAGAAGAGATGGCTTATGAGGAAGCACATGAAGAAGAGGAGGAATATGAAGAAGAGAGTGAAGAGGACGAAGAACATGAAGAAACTGAAGAAGGAGTGGCTTATTAAGAAGCAGATGAAGAAGAGGGTGAAGAGGACCTAGAACATGAAGAAACAATGCCCACAAGACCACCACAAGGGAATGTTGTTCTACAGAAACAACCGACAAAAGCCGCATGAAAGGAGCATGAAAGGTAGGAGCATGAAAGGATGTAGTTCATAGCATTGGAAAACGAAAGCCGCCATCAATCAGCACGCAAGGAGCAAAGAAGGATGCAGTTCACACCGCTGGAAAACGGAAGCCGCCATCAACCAGCACGCGAGGAGCAAAAGAAGGATGCAGTTCACTGCGCTGGAAAATAAAAGCCGCCATCAACCAGCACATGAGGGGCTACAAACACAACGATGCAGAGACAAGAACCAGCAACACCGCCACGGAAAAGAAAAGAAAGTGTGACATTAGACACGCTCCAGTCATCGCGAAGAAGCAGCAGGTTAACGACCAAATAGGTGAACTTCAATAAATTAATCATACACATAGCAGTTTGCTTATCTGTACGACTTATGTATCAGTTTAAAATTTTGTGTAAACACAAATTTCCTGCTGACTATGAGTTATTCAACTAAACCATGTAAAGAGAAATGATGTATAGAGTATACCATATATATAGCAGTCTAGAGTAAACATTGACACATTTTGATCCACAAACCCATGAAAAATGCAGTTAGCTCACTGGCATCACGAAGTTCTGAATAATAATTGAAGCAGTTCAGATCACAAAAGTACTTATTACAAAACCCATCAAAAGATGAAGCGTTCGACATGCAAAAGTACTTATTACAAATCAACCTCATAACCTTAACCAATCACGTCAAACGTGATTCTAACCGTACGATCCTCGAGTTCAAACAAGTTGAGGACAACAACTTGCTCAGACTTCAGGCCACTATCAATAACAATTCCTTCCAGCCTTTCTATAGACACAGCCGCCCGTCAATGCCTACACGGTACTTGGCTACTTTCAAGTGTCCATTACCAAGAAGAATTCCCTTATTCTTGAGCCGGATATACCTAACAGCTCGTTGGGGGATTTTCTGCCAAAAAAATTTAAAACTATTTGGCGACGATACTAGTAGTACAATTCTCATACTTTGCACAGACCAGTAAAAACCTACACACATTACAGACACGAGCTAGATGAAGTGTACAACAGTCCAACAAGCAGTACAGATTAAACGCAATCTAATATGCAGTACAGAACTTGCAAACAAGCAGTACACTTCTAACTATCATGAAGTTCTTGAGACTACCACACCGTACAAGCAGGGAAAATTGTGAAAACTAGTAGTGCTCATCTAATATCTAAGCAGTTCACATATTGTAACCATGCAAACTAAAACACAAGCTACATGCAAACAAGCAAAAAAATAAAAACAAGATATAAGTACACAGTGCAGTACACCTCAGTAAATCAAAATAAGTGCATTCCTAGAAAACTAGAAGTTCAGACTAGTATGGAATTATACAAAAATATTAGAAAACACAAAGAAAAAATCAGATCAAGCGAAAAATACCATCTTGTAGTGAGTCTCCACATCTGTTGGCGTAAGCTGATGGACAAAAGGACTTGTGCGGCCAAGGCCACGCCGAAGCAGGGTGGAATAGAACGCAGCAACGTTGATGTGGCCCACATCCAATCCTTCCGTGAATACATTGCCATATGCAAGCTGCTCCGCTCGCCCAGCTCGGCACAAGACCTTGCCCCCACGACGAGCACGACGGGCCTGCGAGCAAGCTGAGCAATCGCAGTGCATCGGCACACCACAACCATGGCCGCAGCAGGAGAGATTCGGGCAAGGGCATGGAGCCATCGAACAAAAACCTAGAAAAGGAAAAAATAAAGAGAGGCTAGAGAAAGGAGAGAAGTTGCGGCTAGAGCAGAAATGAACTGCAAAGGAAGGGTAGAAGTTGGCCTACATTTATTGAAGAGGAATGCCAAAAGGTCAAAACTGAAAATTAAAGGGGAGTTAATGAAAATTATGTTACCAAGAATGAAGGACAATCAATAAAGGCTTATGTTATCAAAGAAAAAGGGCCCAAAAAAGGTGTACTTTGACTGCAGCATTTCCCACGAACTAATCGCATATCATTAAATAATTATTTCTAAAAAATATAATTCGCAGACCATTCTAAATAAAAGTGAATGCAGTTCTCCAAAGTAATCTCAGGAAGTTCACAATATGTGTTCATGAAGTGCAGTACATGCTCAAAATGAAGCACAAGAGAAGCACTTTCGCGCAGTGCAGAACGCAGAACTAGTGCACCTGATGCAGTCCTTAAATGTAAGTCATGCAGTCCGCAGCGTTGGTATAAGCAGTCACAACTTTGGCACAAAGAAGGATGCTTGCAGTGAAAAATGTGTACACCAGCAGCACAAGACTATGATGAATGCAGTGCACACCCGTACGCTAGAAAAAGGATACGTAAGAGGGAAAAAAATAAAAAAATGCTACCCATGCATTGCAAAAAATGTAGCGCAAACATGTGTAGTGCGGAATGCGTGCACATGCAGTACAGAACCCTGATCAATGCAGTGCACGAATGATTTACTAAGCAGTGCACACCCTACATTTGAAAAAATACTTAAGAGAGAACAAAAAAAATTGACCACCCAGGTGCAACCGGCCCGGGGCAGTCTCGTAGTAGATCTACGCCCATAGAAGCCGAGTCGTTCTGAGCCACGATGCATGGGGCCGGGCACACATGGGCCCATAGGTCAGAGAGCATAGAGCAGCAAGCGTCATGTATAAGCGCCCAAATAAGTAAGTAGAGGAGTTCAATAAGGATGCCTCGCCAGTGCTTATAAACAGGTCGAGCGTGCCCTCCGTGGGCTAGGTGGGAATAAACATTAGAGCTCACACACAGCGCACCAGGAATCAACCATGCTCACAGGCCGACTTGGGCCCAATGCGTCTTCACTCCCCGAACACAGGCCCAACACGGCCCACTAAATAAACAATAAGTACAAAAATAAAACATCAAAGAAAAATGAGAAACATTTTTTAAATGAATAACAACAACAACAAAAATGTGCGTGGGCACTGCGAGAAACTACAGTTCACTCTTAATAAATAAAATGCAGGAAGCCCGAAGTCAACGCACAAATGAAGTTCGCGACGTATAACAATGCAGTTCGCCATTGGAAGCACGAAGTATTCTTTTTTTTCTTCTGAAATGAAGTTCTCTTTCTACTTCAATGCAGTATGGCTAAAATGAAGAATGCAACCCTGTTAGTTAAGCAAAGCAGTCTGACACCCCTACCCACACTACCCTCCATCGACACAAAAGTTGCATTACCATCAAAAATAAAAAAAGAAGAAAAAATAAAGAACTCCATCAAAAAACTAAATGTGCGTACATCTGTGTGAATCGTGAACCGATATAATTTAGTGTACAAAGAATAAATTTCACTTCCATGCAGTACACTATGTGGACATATGTGGTTCCTTTGTGATAGCGAATAAGTGCACTTACTAGGAAAATTCACCGAAAACACAATCATCACATTTTCTGACAGTTGCGTGAACACCTGAACTAGTCACGAAAAAAGAGGCGACGATGTTCCGGATTTCCAACGCACTAACACAACCTCTTCATAGCAGAACCTCTCTGCAGTTGCCACGTAACTAAAAACTCAGCCCCACCACGCTACCACCCCGCTCCACCTCGCCCACGTCCTGTCATGGAGAGCAGAGGAGAAAACACAACTGCTTCATCCCACCAAAAAGCCCCATTGCATCTTCTTCTCCACACTTCCTTTCACTAACTTCTCTCTCCAGAACAAACACGAGAGAGCATAGGAGAGTCATGGCGGATGCACCTCTATACAAGCAGTGCCGCAGGTCCTCTAGGGAGCTCCACGACGTCGACCTCCACGGCAACCACAAGCTCCACGTCGTTTGAACAAGCAAGGGTCAAGACGTGGACAAGATGTTGTCCATGCTCAGGAGGAAGATCGGCAGAATGCCCGTCAAACTAGTCGGCGTTGATGTCGAGTACACGCACTACGTGAATCCACAGCGGGCAGCAGTGCTCCAGCAATGCGTAGAAAAAGAATGTCTTGTCTACCAAATCTCTGCAACTAAAAACAGGTCAGAATAACTATCAATCTGTAATATTGCTTGTTAATATTGATTTTAAATTTTCTTCATTGCAATTGCCATTATTTAAACTTTGGTTCTCATTTTTAAAAAACATGGCATAGGAATTCATCGACAGTTTTATCTGACTCCATGTAACTCATGAGTTCAATTCTTGATTTATATGATCTAGCGACACACGCAGTTTTATTTTGTTTTACCAAATACAAATTATTTGACTGAACAATAGAAAACTGCAGCATTACTGTATAAAACATGTATGAAATTCAATTCAAGATTACAAACATGCACAAAACATGCATTGTTTATGCAATCTATTATTAGATTTACTAGTTATGCTATACAAAGTATTAGCAGCTACTCACTTCAACAGATTCAGGTATTCATATTGCACTTCAGTTTCGAAAAAAAACATTGGCAGTTCCAAGAAATAAACTATATTCAGTCTATACAAACATCTTGCAGGCCAATGGAACTAGACAAATTCCTCATGAATGGTGAGTACACCTTCGTCGGATTCGCCATTGAAGGAGACAAAAGCAAGCTGAAGCTATCTGGATTGGAGATCAACTCCGACAACTACATTGATATTCAGGTGGAATGGAGAGACCCATACCCGTACAATAAAAAGGAATCTGACTCTTTGGCTGATTTTGCCGGCAGGATGATAGACATTCACTACCATGACATGAAGAAAAAAAATTAACCACAAGGAGGACCATACTCTGTGGGGATTTTACCCGCTGCCAGACAAGCTTATCAAGTATGCAACAATAGATGCATTCGAAAAATATGAGTCATGGAGAATCATCTACGATTTCATAATGGGACTGGACAGGGCCAAAAGAGACAAAGAAGCAAAGAAGAAGAAGAACAAGGTTGTAATCCAATACAGCAACTAGAAATAATCAAGGCTATGTTTAGTTTCATTTTAATTTAGTGGTTGTGTTGTTCTTTGTTTCATGTCTGCAAGCTTATGATTATGTTTGTTGCTTCATATCGAACGTTTCTTTTGTAAAAACAATGTCGTTTTAGAATTATCATCAAATTTTCTTTCTGTTGTTTGCTTATGTATCGTCAGTTTGCTTGTGATCATTTGCTTTTGCTGAACTTAGTTTGTATTAGAACAAGTATCCAGACAACTTTGAAAAATTTAATGTGTGATACGAAAACATACTACACACATACAAAACATATTCAAAAACAACATTAAACAAAAAAAAGTAATCTGACTACAACTCATACCTAAAAAAGAAATATTAATGCAGTTCACAATGGTAAAAATAAGAAGTACACATGTGTCCACATGCAGTCCACAATAGTAATTATAGAAAAGACCATTAATATTAATATTTCTAAAAAAATTATAATCCGAGACCATTCTAAACAAACATGAATACAGTTCACCGAAGAAATATAAGGCAGTTCACGAAGTGTATACATGAAGTGCAGTACATGCTTAAATGTACAACGAGAAGGGCTGCAGCAACTTTCTTGTAGTGCACAACACACAGACTTGGTACGTGCAGTGCAGTCCTCAACGTTGGTGCAAGCAGTACAAATGACATCATTTGTACTACCACGAAATACATATACTCCAAAAGAAAAAAATGCTTCAGATAAGCAAAAAGTTTTGACCACCCAAGTGCAACCGGGCCCCAGCCACTCTCATAATAGGTCTGCGCTCACAGTAGGCTAGTCGTTCTGAGCCACGTTGCATGGGGCTGGGCACACATGGGCCCACAGGTCATAGAATTAAGGGCAGCGAGCGTCGTGTATAAGCGCCCAAACAAGTAACCACTGAAGTTCGATAGAGATGCCTCGCTAGCGCTTATAAACAAGTCAAGGGCGCTCTCCGTGGGTGAGGTGGGACTAAACAACAGGGTGCACACACAGCGCACCGAGAACCAGCTGTGCTCACAGGCCGACTTGGGCCCAATGCGTCTTACACCCCAACGGACCCAACAAATTCTCACAGCCTAAAACAAATAAGCCCAACGACGCACAACTAGCAAGTAACTCTAGTACGCCCCCCACCTAAAAAGAATGCAGTCCACTGTGCAGTTCGGTATGGGACGGAAGATGTGTTGTCAATAAAGCTTTGCAGTCCGCTTAGACGATTGTTTTTTTCTAGCAAATCAAGAACACTACCATGGCTAGCCTGAGTCAAACCGCCTCCTCCACTTGGTGAATCTTTTCACTTGGCTACAACGGCACAATCCCACCTCACACCCTGGCTTGGTTGACAGGCGCACGGGGTGTGACAGGGAGGCGACGGGGTGTGACGAACACGCCTACGCATGCGGCAGCGCGACACACTGCGTCGCCGCCTGCTCTGGCTCGTTCCAGGCTCGGCCTCGTACGAGGGTGGGGAGGGGGGTCATGACCCCCCTCCCACCCCCCCTGCTCGGCCTCGCGCTAACGCATGCAGTGCGCTTGGTTGAAAGGCGTCGTGCAGACATTCTGTTTTTCCAACCTAGGACGCACGCAACCCCAGAGCCACACCCCTAAGAGTAGACAGGGAGGCGACGGGGTGTGATGGACTCGCCTACGCATGCGGTGCCGCGGCACGCCACGTCGCCGTCTGCTTCGGCTTGTTCCAGGCTCGGCCTCGTAGGACCCCCCCTCCCAACCCCCTGATCGGCCTCGCGCTAACGCACGCAATGCTCTTGGTTGACACGCGCAGTGCGGACATTCTGATTTTCCAACCCATAGGACGCACGCAACCCCAGAGCTACACCCCTAAGATAGACAGGGAGGCGATAGGGTGTGATGGACTCGCCTACGCATGCGGCGCCGCGGCACGCCGTGTCGCCGCCTGTTCCGACTCGTTCAAGGCTCGGCCTCGCAGGGGGTGGGGTGGGTGTCACGACGCCCATCCCACCCCCTGCTCGGCCTCGCGCTAACGCATGCAATGCGCTTGGTTGACAGTCGTAGTGCGGACATTCTGTTTTTCCAACCCTAGGACGCATGCAACCCCGGAGCCACACTCCTAAGATAGACAGGGAGGCGACGGGGTCTGGCGGACTCGCCTACGCATGCGACGCCGCGGCATGCCGCGTCGCTGCCTGCTCCGGCTCGTTCCAGGCTTGGCCTCGCAGGGGGGTGGGAAGGGGGGTCACGACCCCCCCTCCCACCCCCTCTGCTCGGCCTCGCGCTAACGCAACCAGTGCGCTAAGTACAGGGAATACAGGTGCAATACAAACCTATAGATAACTAAAAAAATGGGGGGGGCCACCCTACCATACAAACAATAAAAAAAACTGCAGGACTCAACTTTAGACAATGAAATGCATTTGGTTAGACAAAGCAGTGCAGTATCATAAAGCAATGCAGTTTCGGGATACACACATGAATACAGGGGTTGCAGCAAGTGCAGCAAAAAATACAGGTGCACCACAAACCTATAGACAAATGCAGTGTTTTTTGTTGGACGAAGAAGTTCGGCATCACATGCAATGCAATTTCTGGGACACGTACGATACATATAAGCGTGATAAATGCTAGTTCGCACAGAACGTAGTCGTCAACAAATAAAAAATATATACATACATATACTATATGAGTTGTTTATATAAAATATACACACAAATTCGTCCATATATGCTGCTGCAAAAAGCATACGAAACAAAACAACAGAAAAAACTATTTTCATACATTATCTACCTTAGACAGCACACAGTACACAACATGAACCCTAGTCCTTGTCCATACACAGGCTTTTATCGAGGAAAAACAAATATCAAATGACTGTTACTGCGTCTGCGACTGCGACAGGGAAGTCAGCCCGAGGTTTGCAATCAGATCTCGTAGCTTAGGCGACATGTCTTCATAATACAACATGTTCGAAGGATTGAACAACAGCTGTAACATGTACTCCACCTTCCAATCTTCAACAGCAGGCTGAAAAGAAAATTAAAAAAATGCAGATCTGTGATTAAAAAAAAGGTTGTCATAAGAACAAAAAAGTGAAAAATCAAAAAATAAAGGAGGTAACAAGAAAAGAAGAAATAGAGAAGGTATTACGTCGGATTTTACAATCTTCTCGACTAGACGTTGGCCGTCATACAACTGCGTCAACCTCAGAACATAGATTCCGCACTCGTTTGTTCCCTGCGCTGGCACGACTGGGTAAGAGGGCTTCTTTGCCAATTTAACCCAGTCAGGGTGGTTCTTAGATTTATACAATTTTTCACCATAAATCGCCTTCAGCAGCTGAGTCATCCTCCTCATCTGGCAAACAAAGGAAGCACAAAGTAAAATAGCACACGTCACAGATAAGATAACTATTCAAACGAACAAAAAAATACAAAGTTCTTCTCAACGTCTAGACAGTCCCTCTTTTAAATGCATGTGAGGTCATTTCCTTTTATAACTTTTTTACATAGATCAGGGCTATGTGAGAAAATGCAGTTCTGTCACGCATATGTTGCAGTGCACTATATAAACAAGTGTGGTGCTATGTGTGCTAACATTGCATGTGCAGTTTATAAAAAAATGTAGTTAGAGAAACACAAAAAAGCTTTGCACTTGGCTAGAAAAAATGACATACCACTTCAGTGCAATCTGAGTGGTAATAAATCCTGCGCAACTTTGTCGTGACATCAGGATGGCCAGTATACTTTCTAGTGTCATGGATATCAATCGTCTGGCGATGCTGGTTCATCGTGTATAAGGAATAATAACCATCCTTGGAGCGCGGCAACATAATCTGTTCACATAAAAAACAAAAATGAAATGAAAAGTTCGTTCGACACGTAGAACTAGGACCACTGTTCCAAAAATAACTATGAAAAGAAACGCAACAAACCAGAAAATAAATGACGGAAAACAATGGACTTACCAGTTTTGCGTCCAACAGGTTTTCGTCGCCGCTAACAAAAACCTTGAACTTCTTCACTGCATCTTCTAAAACAAACGGGCTATGCACAACTGGCAACATAGGGTTTAGTTCATCATCTCTCTTCACAAAGGTTTCCATTTGAAGAACATACTGCACAGAAAAAGAACAAAAGTAGGACATGAAAAAAGCAATAAAACATGCATGCACGTATGGACATGAAAAAACCAATACAAGAGAAAAAAATGATAGCACACGTTTACCGTGATAAACAAAGGTGAAAGTAGCACACGTTCACCAGAACGATAAACTAAACCCAATTCAGGGTCTTGCTTCCAGTACTTGATGACAAAATCCATGAGATACGAATCCATTAAAGATCCTTTGGCAAATGTATTATAGATATAGTCAACATTGTAATTGTCGACATCACCAAAAGGACTATTCACCATGAAGAACGCGTTCCTGCAGTAAACATACACAAAAAGGAAATTTAAAAACAAAACACACAAAAAGGATGAAGGACACACACATAAAACTTACTCATGGTATTTTGTTACAAAATCTTTGCTGAGAACAAGATCCTTTATTTTCCTCGCCTCATCAATATATTTGAACCTCGGAGGCTTCAATTTGTCTATAGAGCATCTCAACTTAAAAGCCCTCTCACCCACCCTCTTGTTCGAAAATACTTCAGGCTCATCCACAGGAGGACGATTAACGGTTGCACTCCTCCTAGTGAGGCGTGGGCACGGCGTAACAAAATCATCATCAACAACATCAAATACATCGTGTGGAGAGCTAGGTCGAGAAAGACTTCCACCGTCAGGTCCAAGCGCCACATCTGTGTTCAAACCATCTCCAGCCAAAGAACCGGAATTATATGGATAGATTTCAATGGCACAATCCTCCATAACCATCTCGGAACCCTGGGACTCAAACAGCGACGTACAACCTTCATAAAGCCCCCCATCAAAACCTAAAAATGTGTAGAAAAAACATGGAAAACCTCAGCACAAAATACAAACCCAAAAAATGTAATACATCTCAATAATATAAAAAATGCAGTTCACTAAAGAAGAGAATGCAGTCCAGTTGTCTACAACAATGCAGCCCGCTTATAAAGAACAATGCAGCTCACTTGCCCCCAAATAAATGCAACTAACTTGTCTACAACAAATGCAGCTCACTAACACAACAAAAATATAGGCATCCATTCTAAATCACGCATTTAACTAAACACGCTAGTAAAAAGGCCTTAAGAAGCGGAAGCAAGCAGTAGAAAAAAAATAAATAAGGGAGATAAAGAAGTTCACTAAAACAACCTTTATCTGCAAAAATTAAAAGTGATGTTAAATCGAGGCGACACTTTCTCGATGTGAGCCAACTATAGAGCATGGCCTTTCTGATGTAGCCAATGTGCTCCACCCCATACTGAGCAACTCGAGCACCATCCCAAGTCTGCAAGAATTGAAATATATAGAATCCACAATCATGCCTGCAATAAAAGCATAAAAACATCAGTTTCACAAAAATGAAAAAAAACTTGAGTAGTATGGTGGAGAGGGGTTGTATGGAACACACCCATTTCGCTACATTGGGAAAATGACATGTTTCAACACAAATCCATCAAGTGTAGGAGGATTTAGCGGCTCATCAGAACTTGAGCTACCTTCTTTCCATGCACGCTTGATATTTTTAACCATCCTCCTAAAAACCCTGATCGCATCAGGGCTGCCAGGTTTATTAAGCGAGTCAAGAAATTCGAACCGCCTTTCTTTCACATTTAAGGCAACTAAACAATATTGACCAACGCCATCCCTCGTCTCCGGCGGATCAAAAATTGCAAACAGGACCTGTTCGAAGCACGAAAATAAATAAAATTATTATAAGAAGAAGAAACAGAACACTATAAAAACAAACACACAAAATATAGTTTTCTACACATAAAAACGTTACTCATGATATCCTTTTTATCAACACGCTCCTCGGCTTTTGAAGAGAACATCATTTTAACACGCCTGCCTAAAGTACCACCATTCCAAATACTTGTCTGCCAAAACAAAACCAAAAATGAAATAGTGCTCAAGCAAACAGGTCGTCGCACGAAATCAAAAAATAAGATCAAAAAATAAAATAATTTTTTTGCATTCTTACACAAATATGGTATGGGACAACCATCGTCGGAGATCCCTTAAACTTATCTACCAGCAAAGAAACCCCAAGATCTACAAGGCCTGTAGTGAGCATCCCTTTATCCCAAAAAGATTGACCAACTTCGCCAATGGTAATATCAGCCATGTCAGTTTTAAAAGCAATCATGTCCCTGAATTTTTTATGAAAAACTGAAACATAAGATACTAAAAAAATAACAACAACGAAAAAGGGTAAAATACTTAAATTAGAAAATACATATGAACAAAACAATTTCTAAAAAGCCATACTTCTTCTTCTTGTCCTTCCGAGCCCTTGTAACAGCAGCGTACAGCTCATTATATCTTTTCAGAAGAGCTGGATCAATGCTCGACGGTGTCACAACAGGAAGTTCGTCATCTATAATAAAAAGGTGAAGTTCACTTATCCAAAAGAATGAAGTTCAAATATTAAGATAAGGAAATTCTGCTAGCTATTTTGAAAATTATCAACACAAGATCAAGTTTCACTTATCATTAAACATCGAATACAGCTACCATAATAATTAAACAAAATGAATGAGTAAAACTTCAACTACAATGTTCAAAACAAAAATCTTGCCTTCAGAACCAGAGTCTTCATGTTGTTGTTCTTCAGAGCTGACCAAAACATTTTCTTGGCTAGGTTGTGACGAATCCACCACAACCTCATTGGACTGCCCTTCTGAAGCAACATAAACAATCTCTAGATTTACAACAGTCTGGTCAACCACAACGTCCTTAGACACTTCAGCTACATGAGGCTCCACTCTGGATACTTCAGGAACATCGTTGGCCGCCAAACAAACAGGGGAAGAAACAACACTAACAACAGGAACGACATTCTCCAGCGGCTTTCCAATGCCAAAATTAGAATCTTCATGCCGACTAGGGGAAACAACATCATGGGATTCCTGAGCTACAGAAGGATCTGCACCGTCGACGGCAACCGATGCAGAAGCATCAACACTGCCACCACCATCAACAGCACAACCCCCCTAGTTCAGATCAACATGAACTTCTACATTTTATTCTCCAGGATGTGGAAAGTTTAAAAAAGACACAATAACACACATGAGCTTGGGGATAATTAACACAACAACACACAGGACACTTATGTCAAAGACTGCTGACAACATACACAGAACAACTGCAGTCCACATACACAAAAAAACTGCAACCCACAGGTGTCAAAACAACTACAACTGCAACCCACATATACGTAAAAAAGAACTGCAGTTCGCTTTGTCAAATCCTGCAGTTCAGTTATGGTAAATACTGAAGCTTACGTATGTAAAAGACTATGAACCACGCATGTGAAAAGAACTGCAGTTCACTTCTGTCAAAGACTGAAGCTCACACATGTAAAACTATTGCAGCTCACATATGTAAATGAAATGCATATGACTGAACATAACATAGTACATCAAGTTTATAACAACAACAAAAAATTAGATTACAACCCACTAACAGAAAAAGTAATTCAACTATACCTTATCAGCTACAACATACGGAGGGGACAATGCATCAGCCAAGATCTCATCCTTCCCAGAGCCATTGTAGGACTCTTTGTGCACATCACAAGCAGCAACTCCAGTCTACGGGCATAGAACAAACCAAAAACAAAAATAAGATGGTAACGACCAAAAAAGAAAAAACTTCAACTATGCACAAGCAGTACACACTTTACAATCGTCAAGTACACAAAAAATACAATAAAATGGAAAGCAAAAAATGCAAGTTCAAGAAGAGGGACGTATGACAGAACAGACATGGCAGAAGTACTTGTACCTGACCAATTCCATCGTCCCTAGATACATGGACACTAGAAGATTCCACTCTAGCCTATCACAAAAAACAAAAATAGTGAGGAGCAGTCCACATAATACACAAAAGAGGTTCAAAGGCACAAAAAACCTAGAACATACACTATCAGCTCCAACGCTAGCGTCCTGACGGTTAATTTCATCCAAAATATGCTCAACATCCTTCTCATACCGACCGCATTTTTCCTCCTGTGAATGTCTCAACTGAGCATACGAAGACCGAATATTCGTCACTACAATCTTCAGGCTTTCAATCACGCCGCAATCAAAATTGTGAGCAGCAACAATATCTTCATCTCGTGGGCCATGGCCAATAGGGAAAAAACCAGCAACTGTTCTCAACCTGTGACTAGAGGTTGGCAAATCTTCAGTCAACTTCAAAACCTTCAGAAGAAGCTCATCAATCTCGTCGTGTTTTTTTGCCGCCAACAAATGTCTGTTTAGAAGAGCTTCTATTATCAAACATCTGACGAGCTGTGAAACCACGAGTACGCGACACCTCATCATCACAGGCAGGAAGTTGGCCACATATAGGCTCATAAAACCTAGCATGAGTGCTAGGCCCCGCATCAGAGCTGCCACGTACAACTGCAGCAGGACAGTTGTACACAATATCACACTACTGGAAACAGGGAATTTGCCATCAGCTAGCTCTTTGCCATCTGCCAGCTGATGGCAAAGAACGTCTTTGCCATCTGCTTATAAAAAATAGATGACAAAGAACTGACAGACGGCAAAGGACATGGTTGCCATCAGCCAATTATTTCCCATCTGTTAGCGGATGGCAAATAATCTTTGCCATCTGCCAGCAGATGGCAAAGAGGTTGGCAAATCCTGTGGACGTCAAGAGTGTAACGGCGTACCAGCCCCACCTCTTTGCCATCTACCAGCAGACGGCAAAGATTCTTTGCCATCTGCTGGCAGATGGCAAAGAGATGGGACTATCTCTCTCCTTGCTAAAAAAAGCAAAGAGTGAAAAATTAAAGAAAAGAAAACCCCCAGCCTCCCTAAAAAAACCCCAGCCACCGCGAATCAGTCTCAGCCCACTCCAATGCGTGCTGGATAGGGTTCCCCGCCGCCCTCACCGGTCGCCGCCGCCGCCCTCACCGGTCGCCGCCGCCGTCGGTTTCCCCTACATGGCGAGGATAGGCCATCCCGCCGGTCCATTCCCGCCCCACCGCGAGGGAGGAGACCGACCAGTTGCGCCTCCCCGCCGGTCGCCGCCCGCCACCCCAGGGATCAAGGCCGGCCGCGCCGGTCCCCGTCGGTCGCTGCTCCGGATCCAGGCCGCCCACCGCCCCGCCCCCGTCAACCCGGTCTATTTCCCACCGGATCCCATCTTCGTTGCCGTCCGACGCGCCTTCTTCAAGGAGCTGCGACCCCATGTCTCAGAGGAGCTAGCCCCGACGCCATTGATGCCCGAGCGACGCTCCCAAGCTAGGAGCTGCACCAGGACGACCACGCCCCCGAAGCCTAAACTGCAAGGTGAGCTCGTCCCCTTCTCTTCTTCCCTATGGATCAGTGTCCTGGCTCATGTTCTCTGTTCTGTACATGTGTGCAGTTTATTTTCAGAGTACTTGTTGTGTGCAAAATCCTACCCTGGCGCATGTTGTTGGTTGTTTAATTCTGGAATCACAAGTTAATGCATTTTGCTATGTGGGTACTGCAATCTTATATCTTATATCTTATCTTATAAAAAGACAAATCTATCGTACTACTCTCCTACACGATTGATCCTTCTCAAAGAATCCTCACGCAGAACTAATCTTCACGCAGGAACACGAGATTGTGGAGAGGATTGGGTAGAAGAAACACTGGCAGCGTCACCGGCTGGAAGAAATCCATCTGTTACGTGTACTTTAGGTACGATGCTAGCCTGAATCGATCAACCTCTTTCTGAAAGTCAGCTTTTTTTTCTCTGTGCAACTCCCATCTCGCTCCTTTCTCTCTTTACTACTACTGCTAGCTAACTCCGATGATCTTCTCGAGTTTTTTATGACGGATTGTGAGATAGCAGCACTTTGCATATACCGGCTGATCCGCGCTAGCGGTGCTTCAGCGCAGAAGGCAACATCTGGTGGCCCAGAACCTATGAGCTGCGTGGTATTGCAGCGCAGGTGAAGGCGGGATGGTGAGATGCGTCAACGGGTGTTTCCAAGTCAATTCAGGTCTGAAATTTGATAGGTATATCATGTTTTCTGAATTATGATATGTTAATTCTCTATCATGCAAATTAAAATCAATACCATGTTAATTCTCTATCATGCAAATTAAAACCAAGTATGAATAGTATGATGTACTGCAGACTGATATTAATTAGCAAAGGAGACCCTGCGTATTAGCATAGCGGGATTCATATTTCAGAATACACTAGCTTCTTCCTTAAGGTGCTGAGGAATAATAACTGAAGTACTCAGATATGAGTTGGGGGTTCGAGACATTGGATGCTTGTTTAATTATTTTGTAGTTATCTGTACATAATTTGCCATGAGTGGACTGACGTACATGAAAACAAATCAAGAGGTTTAGAAACTGTATTGATCATTTTTTACCCCTAATCATCTATCACTTATTGTATGGGGAGTGATGTACGTTGCTCTGCGTACATGAAGACCCGCGGTCAGCATGTGTTAGCGCACTGCAAGATGCATAGCTGCGCTTTGGCAGGACTGCAGGAGCTAAGTTCCATCAGTTCTTCATGCTGACCCTCCCTTGATATGTAGGTTGCCCTCCATTCAAATAGAACAGATGCAGAGCACACAGGCGAGCAACATGGCAGCCGGGGACAAGCCATAATTTTTTATGGACTATAGCTAGCGTTGATGTCCTATTGCTGGAGAAAGAAAAGTAGCAACATCCTTTTTCCAGAGAGAATATCACATGTGGTTCATACTCAAGAAAGGCACTCGCCGCTTTTTAATAGATGTACAGTTTTATCTCTGTAGTTGTTTATGGATGAAACTGATTACGTTCTACACATAGTGTCTTGAGCTGCTATTTTTTCTAAACAATGGTAACATTGTCTATCAGATCTTTATCTTTGTTAGCTTCTTTCCAAGATACTATGTGGTTCATTGCTACCAAGAGTGCAAATATTTTGATCCCAAGCTTCAAATAGGGAAAATATTCCAAAAAAAAAACAAATCCCTCTATATTTTGTGAAAATCCTGATTGTTTCCTACATGTAAATGTCCATTACGTATATATTTAGGATAAAAAACATATTTTATTACTCTTTCAGTGTAACATACAAACTAAATTCTAATGAACTTTTAAGTTAGGGAGTACACATCTAAATGTACAGTTTTTATGGAATTAAGAAAAACACTTTTTTGGTATTTTTTTAGCCGAGCTGAAAGGAGCCATTCATGGTTTTTGCCAAATATCATCATATATGTGACTGAGTAGTAGGTACTGGAGTTGGCAAGCACACGAAGATTTAGTTGCACTATTAATAAAAGGAGAAAGATAGTGTTTTAGTGATGAAAAGTACGATCAAGTTTTTTAAGTAAGCCCTGTTGCCAAATAAATTAGGGCTGGAGGAGATCCAATTAGTACATATACAGAGGAAAAAAGGGTGAATATCGTAATATTGTCAAAGCACGTGTGCAATTTGATGTTTTAACTTAAATACATTACGTCAAACATGTATCGCTTGGAGTATAAAGAAATCTTTCAAAATGCGGGCACAGAATGCTTGAGCCAGACATTGCCGTCGGTGATCCGTGGAGAGAGCACGTAGTTGTTTGCTTGAGCCCACGCAAATGCCTATCTACATATCTTATATGCTAACCACTATAATGGAACCGTCCTTTTTACCTCTATATCTTAACCTTATACTCCCTCCGTGTACAAAGTTGAGTCACTTATTTTGGGACGAAGGGAGTAGTATAGAACTTCCTAGGAAAAAAAACTAAAAGGATATAACAATCCTAAAAAAAATACTATGAAATTCTTTTGAATAAAAGTTTGGTTTTAAAGAAAATACTATGAAATTCTTTCGAACCAAAGAGTGATTTCTAAAACGGTTCAAGTAAGTTCATCTAACTGGTGTTGTCCTATGAAGCAAAAAAAAGGGTTTATTTATATGATCGGTAGCATCATCTACCAAAAGACTTAATCCGGCAACTCTAATTGTAATCCAAAATTATTGATTTGTTCTTTTGAGGAATACACCATAACAAATGTAAAAGAAACAAATAAGTAACCACTAAGAGTGAAATGGGTAATATCATATACGTGGATATATTTGGCACAACTTATAGAATACCAAACAAAGAAAACATATCATGGTAATTTACTCTAGGTTCGAGATGCACCAGCACGCTCCTGGGTTTTAAACATGTGGAGGCTGGCCCCTGATCATATCAACTTTGTGTCGTTTCCTGACTGCATATGTCTGCTTCGGAAGTGCATCGATTGATATTCGCATGTAGTCCTGAATTTGTTGACCATCTCGTGCAAATACGGCCATAGCACATATATGTTCTAGACGCACAGTTTTAAATTTCCTCCAATATAATTAGAACCCATCATACAAATACTGTATGTATTACTAATAGTACTGATTAACCTTCCGTTTGATTCAAACAGGATTTTTTATTAAATTTCGGATCATCACAATTTTTCCTAATAATTCACTTCCTGTACGTACGCTGCAGAGGTAACTTTCCATCCACTTAAATATCCTAGAAAGAATATTTTGTTTTGCTGTGTTGAAATCAAATAACTGCTACCAATTCAACCATGCAGAATATGAATTGATATGACACTACAATTCTAAGATTTCCTGTTTTTAGTAATCTTGGGAGTTAAAAGGACATAATTATTTGGCTGTATGTATGTGCCAAGCAGAAAAAAAAATTACATCTATTGAACTCAAGGTGGTTGATGCCATGAAAATAGGCTTCATGCGGACATGATCCTCAGGCATGCATGCACCCATGCACCTATTGAAACCTGTCCGATCTGTATTAGGAGAACCATACTAAAAATAGAGTTTGGACTATGATTAGCATGTGTATATGTGGCAGAGTTAAAAAAAGAATCACGTACATATGGTTCCTAGGGTTTGGACTCCTGTGTTGCTTGCCCACAACGATTTTTTTGCGGATGGCCCACAACAATCTTGCGTAGGAGTCCAACGTTAGTTAGCTTTGGCCAATTGATAGCGTGACTGGTTTTGTTGTTTCTTGTCCAATAGTTAGCTTTGGCCAATTGATAGCGTGACTGCATATTTCCGCATCATAATAATCTTCTTCTTCTTCTAACTTTCTTCTTTCCCATTTTACAGATTTGCTTAAGATCACGGAAGCTTGGGTTGATGGAGTGCTTGTATTTAGTTTTTGTTTTGACCTTGTGAAACTTGCTACCTATGGATAAAACTGTGTAATATTGATGAAATTATGTATATGTACGGATGAAACTTGCTACTATTGGTAACATGTGTTGGATATATATGTGTTCATGACTATTGGTAATATGTGTTGAATATGCTATATTGGTCATATAAATATATTTGTGTTTGATTTTCTGTGAAAATGAACTGATATAAGAAAAAACAAAATTAAATGGGGCAATATAGTCACTTTGCCATCTGCTGGCAGATGGCAAAGAGCTTTGCCATCAGCTGGCAGATGGCAAAAAGGCCACGTGTCATCTACATGTAAAATTTGGGCTGGCCTATTTGGGCTCTTTGCCATCTGCCAGCAGATGGCAAAGCATGCAGCCTTTGCCATCTGCTGGCAGACGGCAAAGAGCGTGCAGCCTTTGTCATCTGCTGGTAGATGGCAAAGTATGCCGCTAGCCTTCTAATGGGGCTAACCCCGTTAAGAGGCTTTACCATCTGCCAGCTGATGGCAAAGCCAAAGGCTCTTTGCCATCAGCCAGCAGATGGCAAAGAAGCCTTTGCCGATAGGGTTTCAGACAAACTGTTTGCCATCTGCTGGCTGATGGCAAAGCCTTTGCCATCCGCCGACCATGCCTTTGCCATCTGCCATGGAAGATGGCAAAGTGCCAGATTCCAGTAGTGTCACCTGACCCCTTCCACTGCAAAAAAGACAAGAAGCGAAGAGAAGTACATTGAGTACTAGAAAGTTCAGATTTATAATGGTCGCACCTTTTTTAAAAAAAATGTGATATTAAAAACTCAGATGCACTAACCGGCAGCTTCCCAAATTTGTAAGTTTCCAAGTAAATCTTCCCCTTGACATGCACATCCTCATTGTATAACTTCATCGGGTCCTTGGTCGTCAGGTATGACGCACGTGGCGTCAACGTGTGCATTACTGAAAATTTGCGAAGCTTCACGAAATCAAGATACATAATCTGGGGGACAATGGCACAACCCTCTGCACAATTCTGCTTGCTGCCTTTTGTTTGGCACCTCACCACAGCTACCTGCAACTCATCAACAACAAGTTGGCAAAAGTCCATCTACACCATAGCCGCATAATCCATATTCTCTACCATTGCAGCAACTCTACCCAAATGAACTGCAGGCCCGGGGCACACCAAATTCTGGTAAAGTTTCAGGAAGAACACCTTCACAGCAAGATCAACAGTCACATGATCATCTTCCTCCACCAACACCTTCAACTTCTCAAGCAATTCCTTGGCACCTATACTTTTTGAACGGTCAAAGCCAAGCTCATCCTTGAGGGAAGTCAACGAGTCATCATGGCCGCTGGCAGCAGGCATGGGTGCAGTGTGACGTCCCATAGGTAAATCAAAAATGTGATGAACTGCATCACGATTGATTCGAAGAACCGTGCCATTCCCAAAGTCCATTATCATGGTGGTAGGGTCAATCACTCCCATCAGATAGCACATAAGAATGCGTGACACATTTTTCATTACTACCAGTTTAAAGACAACACCGAATCCAGCATCCCGAACACGACTACAGTGTGCCTCTTTCAATAAAGCAACAGCCTTGCAAACAGTGGGAAGCGACAAACGTACGGTCTTGTTAAATAGAGAATCATCTCCCTCGGTATCATCTTCAGTTGCATTGCTCTTACTAGACTTCTTCCTCTGTGTAGAGGGAAATGCAGTCCACATTAGAAGATTAGCCATAAAAAAGAGACATAGAAAACACAGATAGAATAACAATGAAAGAAACAAATGCAGTTCACTTCAACAAACCTTTGGAACAACATCCGCCTCCTTGCCAGAGTCAGCACCAACATCTTCATCGACATCATCATAGGCACGCTTGGGTAGACTCTTAGATGAACCACAGTCTTTGCATCTACGTGTATGAACATCCTTGTCATCACAAAATCAGCAAGCATAAAGTCGTCATCGTCAGAGTTGGGACCTTCAGTGACATGTAGTCGCTTGCGCTGAGGATCCTTTCCACCAGCTTCAGCAGTTCTCTTGCCAAGATTTTATGCATCTTATCTTGCTTTGATTAACGGTAGCATTATAAGATGATCTCTCACTAATTATCAAGAAGTGTTCTCCCTGAGTATGCACCGTTGCGAAAGTTCTTCGTGCTGAGACACCACGTGATGATCGGGTGTGATAGGCTCTACGTTCAAATACAACGGGTGCAAAACAGTTGCACACGCAGAATACTCAGGTTATACTTGACGAGCTATGCATATAAGATATGACCTCGGAACACGGAGACCGAAAGGTCGAGCGTGAATCATATAGTAGATATGATCAACATGATAATGTTCACCATTGAAAACTAATCCATTTCACGTGATGATCGGTTATGGTTTAGTTTGATTTGGATCACGTGATCACTTAGAGGATTAGAGGGATATCTATCTAAGTGGGAGTTCTTAAGTAATATGATTAATTAAACTTTAATTTATCATGAACTTAGTCCTAGTAGTATTAGCATATCTATGTTGTAGATCAATAGCTCGCGTTGTTGCTTCCCTATGTTTATTTTGATATGTTCCTAGAGAAAATTGTGTTGAAAAATATTAGTAGCAATGATGCCGATTGGATCCGTGATCTGAGGTTTATCCTCATTGCTGCACAGAAGAATTATGTCCTTAATGCACCGCTAGGTGACAGACCTATTGCAGGAGCAGATGCAAACGTTATGAACGTTTGGCTAGCTCAATATGATGACTACTTGATAGTTTAGTGCACCATGCTTAACGGCTTAGAATCGGGACTTCAAAGACATTTTGAACGTCATGGACCATATGAGATGTTCCAGTAGTTGAAGCTAATATTTCAAGCAACTACCCGAGTTGAGGGATATGAAGTCTCCAACAAGTTCTATAGCTAAAAGATGGAGGAGAATCGCTCAAACTAGTGAGCATGTGCTTAGATTGTCTGGGTACTACAATCGCTTGAATCAAGTGGGAGTTAATCTTCCAGATAAGATAGTGATTGACAGAATTCTCTAGTCACCATCACCAAGTTAGTAGAACTTCGTGATGAACTATAGTATGCAAGGGATGACGAAAACGACTCCCGAACTTTTTCATAATGATGAAATCGATGGAGGTAGAAATCAAGAAAGAGCATCAAGCGTTGATGGTTGACGAGATCACTAGTTTCAAGTAAAGGGCAAAGGGAAGAAGGGGAACTTCAAGAAGAACGGCAAGCAAGTTGCTGCTCAAATGAAGAAGCCCAAGTCTGGACCTAAGCCTGAGACTGAGTGCGTTTACTGCAAAGGGACTGGTCACTCGAAGCGGAACTGCCCCAAGTATTTGGCGGATAAGAAGGATGGCGAAGTGAACAAAGGTATATTTGATATACAGATTATTGATATGTATTTTACTAGTGTTCATAGCAACCCCTTGGTATTTGATATTGGTTCAGTTGCTAAGAGTAGTAACTCGAAACAGGAGTTGCAGAATGAACAAAGACTAGTTAAGGGTGAAGTGACGATGAAAGTTGGAAGTAGTTCCAAGATTGATATGATCATCATCGCACACTCCCTATACTTTCGGGATTAGTGATGAACCTAAATAAGTGTTATTTGGTGTTTGCGTTGAGCATAAATATGATTTGATCATGTTTATTGCAATACGATTATTCATTTAAGTTAGAGAACAATTGTTGTTCTGTTTACATGAATAGAACCTTTTATGGACATACACACCCAATGAAAATAGTTCAGAGGATCTCGATCGTAGTGATACACATATTCATAATATTGAAACCAAAAAGATGCGAAGTTAATAATGATAGTGCAACCTATTTGTGGCACTGCCGTTTAGGTCATATTGGTGTAGAGCGCATGAAGAAACTCCATGCTGATGGGATTTTGGAATCACTTGATTATGAATCACTTGATGCTTGCGAACCATGCCTCTTGGGCAAGATGACTAAAACGCTGTTCTCCGGAACAATGGAGCAAGCAACAGATTTGTTGGAAATCATACATACTGATGTATGTGGTCCGATGAATATTAAGGCTCGCGACAAGTATCATTATTTTCTAACCTTCACAGATGATTTGAGCAGATATGGGTATATCTACTTGATGAAACATAAGTCTGAAACGTTTGAAAAGTTCAAAGAATTTCATAGTGAAGTAGAGAATCATCGTAACAAGAAAATAAAAGTTACTACGATATGATCGCAGAGGTAAAACATTTGAGTTACGAGTTTGGCCTTCAGTTAAACAATGTGAAATAGTTTCACTACTCACGCCACCTGGAACACCACAGCATAATGGTGTGTCCGAACGTCATAACCGTACTTTATTGATATAGTGCAATCTATGATGTTTCTTACCGATTTACCACTATCGTTTTGGGGTTATGCATTAGAGACAGCTGCATTCACGTTAAATAGGGCACCATCTAAATCCGTTGAGACGACACTATATGAACTGTGGTTTAGCAAGAACCCAAAGTTGTCGTTTCTTAAAGTTTGGGGTTGTGATGCTTATGTGAAAAAAGTTTCATCCTGATAAGCTCAAACCCAAATCGGAGAAATATGTCTTCATAGGATACCCAAAGGAGACAGTTGGGTACACCTTCTATCACAGATCCGAAGGCAAGACATTCGTTGCTAAGAATGGATCCTTTCTAGAGAAGGAGTTTCTCTCGAAAGAAGTGAGTGGGAGGAAAGTAGAACTTGATGAGGTAACTGTACCTATTCCCTTGTTGGAAACCAGTATATCACAGGAACCAGTTTCTGTGACGTCAAAACCAACTAGTGAGGAGGTTGATGATGATGATCATAGAACTACAGAACAAGTTACTACAGAACCTCGTAGATCAACCAGAGTAAGATCCGCACCAGAGTGGTACGGCAATCCTGTTCTGGAAGTCATGCTACTAGATCATGATGAACCTACGAAATATGAAGAAGCGATGGTGAGCCCAGATTCCGCAAATTGGCTTAAAGCCATGAAATCTGAGATGGGATCCATGTATGAGAACAAAGTATGGACTTTGATGGATTTGCCCGATGATCGGCAAGCCATAGAAAATAAATGGATCTTCAAGAGGAAGACAGAAGCTGATAGTAGTGTTACTATCTACAAAGCTAGAATTGTCGCAAAAGGTTTTCGACAAGTTCAAGGTGTTGACTACGATGAGAGTTTCTCACTCGTATCCATGCTTAAGTCTGTCCGAATCATGTTAGCAATTGCCGCATTTTATGAAATCTGGCAAACGGATAAAACAAAACTGCATTCCTTAATGGATTTATTAAAGAAGAGTTGTATATGATGCAACCAGAAGGTTTTGTCAATCCTAAAGGTGCTAACAAAATGTGCAAGCTCCAGCGATCCATCTATGGACTGGTGCAAGCATCTCGGAGTTGGAATATACGCTTTGATGAGTTGATCAAAGCATATAGTTTTATACAGACTTGCGGTGAAGCCTGTATTTACAAGAAAGTGAGTGGGAGCACTACAGCATTTCTGATAAGTATATGTAAATGACATATTGTTGATCGGAAATAATGTAGAATTATTCTGCAAAGCATAAAGGAGTGTTTGAAAGAAGTTTTTCGAAGAAGGACCTCGGTAAAGCTGCTTACATATTGAGCATCAAGATCTATAGAGATAGATCAAGACGCTTGATAAGTTTTCAATGAGTGCATACCTTGACAAGATTTTGAAGTAGTTCAAAATGGAACAGTCAAAGAAAGAGTTATTTCCTGTGTTACAAGGTATGAAGTTGAGTAAAGACTCAAAACTCGACCACGGCAGAAGATAGAAAGAGAATGAAAGTCATTCCCTATGCCTTGGCCATAGGTTCTATAAAGTATGCCATGTTGTGTACCAGATCTATTGTATACCCTACACTGAGTTTGGCAAGGGAGTACAATAGTGATCTAGGAGTAGATCACTGGACAGCGGTCAAAATTATCCTTAGTGGAATAAGGATATGTTTCTCGATTATGGAAGTGACAAAAGGTTCGTCGTAAAGGGTTACGTGGATGCAAGTTTTGACACCGATCTGGATGACTCTAAGTCTCGATCTAGATACATATTGAAAGTGGGAGCAATTAGCTAGAGTAGCTCCGTGCAGAGCATTGTAGACATAGAAAATTGCAAAATACATAACGGATCTGAATGTGGCAGACCCGTTGACTAAACTTCTCTCACAAGCAAAACATGATCACACAGTAGTACTCTTTGGGTGTTAATCACATAGCGATGTGAACTAGATTACTGAATCTAGCAAACCCTTTGGGTGTTGGTCACATGGCGATGTGAACTATGGGTGTTAATCACATGATGATGTGAACTATCAAGTTAATCACATGGTGATGTGAGTTAATCACATGGTGATGTGACCTAGATTATTGACTCTAGTGCAAGTGGGAGACTGAAGGAAATATGCCCTAGAGGCAATAATAAAGTTATTATTTATTTCCTTATAGCATGATAAATGTTTATTATTCATGCTAGAATTGTATTAACCGGAAACATAATACATGTGTGAATACATAGACAAACAGAGTGTCACTAGTATGCCTCTACTTGACTAGCTTGTTAATCAAAGATGGTTAAGTTTCCTAACCATGGACAAAGGAGTTGTCATTTGATTAACAAGGTCACATCATTTGTTGAATGATCTGATTGACATGACCCATTCCATTAGCATAGCACCCGATCGTTTAGTATGTTGCTGTTGCTTTTATCCATGACTTATACATGTTCCTTTGACTATGAGATTATGCAACTCCCGTTTGCCGGAGGAACACTTTGGGTGCTACCAAACGTCACAACGTAACTGGGTGATTATAAAGGAGTACTACAGGTGTCACCAAAGGTAGATGTTGGGTTGGCGTATTTCGAGATTAGGATTTGTCACTCCAATTGTGGGAGAGGTATCTCTGGGCCCTCTCGGTAATGCACATCACTTAAGCCTTGCAAGCATTGCAACTAATGAGTTAGTTGCGGGATGATGTATTACGGAACGAGTAAAGAGACTTGCCGGTAACGAGATTGAACTAGGTATTGGATACCGACGATCAAATCTCGGGCAAATAACATACCGATGGACAAAGGGAACAACATATGTTGTTATGCGGTCTGACCGATAAAGATCTTCGTAGAATATGTAGGAGCCAATATGGGCATCCAGGTCCCACTATTGGTTATTGACCGGAGATGTGTCTCGGTCATGTCTACATTGTTCTCGAACCGTAGGGTCCGCACGCTTAAGGTTACGATGACAGCTATTATGAGTTTATGTGTTTTGATGTACCGAAGGAGTTCGGAGTCCCGGATGGGATCGGGGACATGACGAGGAGTCTCGAAATGGTCGAGACGTAAAGATCGATATATTGGACAACTATATTCGGACATCGGAAAGGTTCTGAGTGGTTCGAGTATTTTTCGGAGTACCGGAGAGTTACGGGAATTCGTATTGGGCCTCATTGAGCCATACGGGAAAAGGAGAGAAAGGGCCTAAAGGTGGCCGCGTCCCTCCCCTTGCTCTAGTCCGAATTGGACTAGGGAAGGTGGGCGCCGCCCCCTTCCTTCCTTCTCCTTCTCTCTTCCCTTTCCTTCTCTCCTACTCCCCCTACATGGAAGGACTCCTAGTTGGACTAGGAAAGGGGGAATCCTACTCCCGATGGGAGTAGGACTCCCCTTGGCGCGCCAAACCTAGGGCCGGCCTCCTCCCTCCCTTGCTCCTTTATATACGGGGGCAGGGGCACCCCATAGACACAGAAGTTGATCTTTGTGATCGTTCCTTAGCCGTGTGCGGTGCCCCCCTCCACCATATTCCACCTCGAATATATCGTTGCAGTGCTTAGGCGAAGCCCTGCGCCGGTAGAACATTAAGATTGTCACCACGCCGTCGTGCTGACGGAACTCCTCCCCGAAGCTTTGCTGGATCGGAGCTAGGGGTGCGTCATCGAGCTGAACGTGTGCCAAGAACTCGGAGGTGCCGGAGTAACGGTGCTTGGATCGGTCGGATTGAGAAGACGTATGACTACTTCCTCTACCTTGCGTCAACGCTTCCGCTTTGGTCTACGAGGGTACGTAGACAACACTCTCCCCTCTCGTTGCTATGCATCACCATGACCTTGCGTGTGCGTAGGAAAATTTTGAAATTACTACGTTCCCCAACAAGCTTAGGCTCTGGCCACTCCTTATTCCATATTCCATCGAATCTTTACCCAAAACTTGAAAACTTCACAACACAAAACATAACAGAAAACTCGTAAGCTCCGTTAGCGAAAGAAAACAAAACACCACTTCAAGGTACTGTAATGAACTCATTCTTTATTTATATTGATGTTAAACCTACTGTTTTCCAACTTCTCTATGGTTTATAAACTATTTTACTAGCCATAGTGTCATCAAAATAAGCAAATACCACAATGAAAACAGAATCTGTCAGAAACAGAACAGTCCGTAGTAATCTGTAACTAACGCAAATTTCTAGAACTCCAACAATTCTAAAATAAATTGGTGGACCTGAGGAATTTTTCTAGTAATCATCTGCAAAAAGAATAAACTAAATATCACTCTGCAGTAAAAAGTTCTAGCTAATCTCGTGAGCGCTAAAGTTTCTGTTTTTTACCGCATGATCATAAAGACTTCACCCAAGTCTTCCCAAAGGTTCTACGTGGCACAAACACTAATTAAAACCTAAAACCACATATTAACAGAAGCTAGATGGATTATTTATTCCTAAATAGAACCAAAAAGCAAGAAACTAAAATAAAATTGGGTTTCCTCCCAACAAGCGCTATCGTTTAACGCCCCTAGCTAGGCATGATGATTTCAGTGATGCTCACATAAAAGATAAGAATTGAAACATAAAGAGAGCATCATAAAGAATATGACTAGCACATTTAAGTCTAACCCTCTTCCTATGCATAGGGATTTTGTGAGCAAACAACTTATGGGAACAAGAATCAACTTGCATAGGAAGGCAAAACAAGCATGACTTCAAAACTTTAAGCACATAGAGAGGAAACTTGGTATTATTGCAATTCCTAAAAGCATATGTTCATCCCTCATAATAATTTTCAGTAGCATCATGAATGAATTCAACAATATAACCAGCACCTAAAACATTCTTTTCATGATCTACTAGCATAGAAATTTTATTACTCTCCACATAAGCAAAATTCTTCTTATTCGGAATAGTGGGAGTATCATAAGAGACTTGAATACTATAAATTGTTTCCACATTAAAAAGAGTAATCTTCAGAGAAAGGATACTCATAATCGTGACAAGTTTTATAAATATAGTCATCACTACTCTTTATAGCATAAGTTTTATCACAATAATCATCATAAGTAGCAACTTTGTTCTCATCATAATCGGTTGAAACCTCTTCCGAAATAGTGGATACATCACTAAATAAAGTCAAGACCTCTCCAAATCCACTTTCATAAATATTATAAGATTCAACATCCTCCAAAATATTGGGATCATTACTTCATAAAGTTGACACTCTTCCAAACCCACTTTCATAAATGTAATCATCATAAGTAGAAGGCATGCTCTCATCATAACAACTTTGCATATCAAAACTTGAGAGGCTAAAAATATCTTCATTATTAAACATAGCATCCCCAAGCTTGGGACAAACATTAATTGCAGCAAATATATTCTCAAATATTTCATCCTCATCAAACATAGCTTCCCCAAGCTTGGGCCTTTTGATATCATAAGCATAATCACTCTCATCATTAATAGTATGGATAGCACCAATAGTATAGCAATTATTATATTCTTCCAAGAAAGTGCCAAAAAGATTTTCAAGATCATAAGAAGTATCATTATCTTCCTAATCATAATCATCACAACAAGCAATAGGCATAACAAGATCATCATCAAGTGTATCATCTTCATTTTCATGAGGCACAGCAATAATAGGAGCAACTTTATTGGGGAGAGATACCTTTTTACCTCTCTTCCTTTTTCTTTTCTTCTTCTTCACCACATCATGTGTGGGTTCAATCCTCTTTTTGTAGCTCCTTATTAATGAGATTGGTTGAATAGAAGGCTCCTCCTCGTTACCTGATTCATCATAACAAATAATAGGAAGATATTGGAAAGTCTCTTCCCTTTCATTAGTATTCTCTTCATCCTCTATTTGTTTTCTGTTCATTATGTAATTGGCAATATACGGATTATCAATGCAATTCACCGCATAATACATATAAATTTTCTCTAGATCAAAATGAAGAACTTTATCAAGGGCAAATTTTGGAATATCCTTAGTTCTACGTTTAATTTCTTCATAACCCAAGAGCAAACTAAGTTCATTATGAGGTGCAAGGGAAATCAAGTCATCACAATTTTTGGACACGATACGCTCATGAAACAATTTGCATTGGGTACTAAAATGATCACGTTCATTGCAAAGTTCACAAGTAGGGCTAAGAAAAGATAAATTTTCAGCACATTCATCTAGCTCTTCTTGCAACAAGTTGGTTTCTAAGTACTTATGCCTCTTGCAATATCTATCTTCCCTATTTGGTGTGTACTTACAAACCCAATGCACTCCACAAAAAATGACATGTTTATAGGAGGCATTTTCATCATAACTAGTGCAATCATCATTAGTACCATGGATATTCAAGGAGTTCATACTAACAAGATTGCAATCATGCTCATCATTCAAAGATTTAGTGCCAAACATTTTAATGCATTCTTCTTCTAACACTTTGGCACAATTTTCTTTTCCATCATACTCACGAAAGATATTAAAAAGATGAAGCGTATGAGACAAACTCAATTCCATTTTTTTATAGTTTTATTTTATAAACTAGACTAGTGCTAAAACAAGCAACAAAAAGATTCGATTGCAAGATCTAAAGATATACCTTCACTTACCTAGCCTCCCCGGCAACGGCGCCAGAAAAGAGCTTGATGTCTACTACACAACCTTCTTCTTGTAGACGTTGTTGGGCCTCCAAGTGCAGAGGTTTGTAGGACAGTAGCAAATTTCCCTCAAGTGGATGACCTAAGGTTTATCAATCCGTGGGAGGCGTAGGATGAAGATGGTCTCTCTCAAACAACCCTGCAACCAAATAACAAAGAGTCTCTTGTGTCCCCAACACACCCAATACAATGGTAAATTGTATAGGTGCACTAGTTCGGCGAAGAGATGGTGATACAAGTGCAATATGGATGGTAGATATAGGTTTTGTAAACTGAAAATATAAAAACAGCAAGGTAGGAAGCGGTAAAAGTGAGCGTAAACGGTATTGCAATACTAGGAAACAAGGCCTAGGGTTCATACTTTCACTAGTGCAAGTTCTCTCAACAATAATAACATAATTGGATCATATAACTATCCCTCAACATGCAACAAAGAGTCACTCCAAAGTCACTAATAGCGGAGAACAAATGAAGAGATTATGGTAGGGTACGAAACCACCTCAAAGTTATTCTTTCCAATCAATCCGTTGGGCTATTCCTATAAGTGTCACAAACAGCCCTAGAGTTCGTACTAGAATAACACCTTAAGACACAAATCAACCAAAACCCTAATGTCACCTAGATACTCCAATGTCACCTCAAGTATCCATGGGTATGATTATACGATATGCATCACACAATCTCAGATTCATCTATTCAACCAACACATAGAACCTCAAAGAGTGCCCCAAAGTTTCTACCGAAGAATCACGACAAAAACATGTGCCAACCCCTATGCATAGGTTCATGGGCGGAACCCGCAAGTTGATCACCAAAACATACATCAAGTGAATCATGTGATATCCCATTGTCACCACAGATACGCACGGCAAGACATACATCAAGTGTTCTCAAATATTTAAAGACTCAATCCGATAAGATTACTTCAAAGGGAAAACTCAATCCATTACAAGAGAGTAGAGGGGGAGAAGAAACATAAGATCCAACTATAATAGCAAAGCTCGCAATACACCAAGATCGTGCCAAATCAAGAACACGAGAGAGAGAGAGAGAGAGATCAAACACATAGCTACTGGTACATACCCTCAGCCCCGAGGGTGAACTACTCCCTCCTCGTCATGGAGAGCGCCGGGATGATGAAGATGGCCACCGGTGAGGGTTCCCCCCCTCCGGCAGGGTGCCGGAACAGGGTCCCGGGAGGTTTTTGGTGGCTACAGAGGCTTGCGGCGGCGGAACTCCCGATCTAATCTCTGTTCTGGAAGTTTTAGGGCACGTAGGTATATATGGGTGAAAGAAGTACGTCGGTGGACCGAAGGGGGGCCACGAGGCAGGGGCGCACCCCTACCCTCATGGGCACCTCCCTTATTTCCTGACGTGCACTCCAAGCTTTCCCGGTAGCTTTCTTTCCAAAAATAACTTTTCCAGTTGATTTCGTTCCGTTTCGACTCTGTTTGATATTCCTTTTCTTCGAAACACTGAAATAGGCAAAAAACAGCAAATCTGGGCTGGGCCTCCGGTTAATAGGTTAGTCCCAAAAATAATATAAAAGTGGATAATAAAGCCCAATATTGCCCAAAACAGGAGATAATATAGCATGGAGCAATCAAAAATTATAGATACGTTGGAGACGTATCATCTCTCTCCCTGTCAACGGAGCGGTTGGGATCGCCTGGGAGGGACACGTAGGAGGCCCGCGAGGCAAAGGGTCACATAAAACGGGCCGTCCCGAAAACGGCCTTGCTAAATAAGACAGACTACATCGAAACACACATGATGCAGTTCTCTATGAAGAACAATGAAGTTCAGACGGTAAAACAAAATAAAATACATGCAGTTCATAAAAAAAGAAAAATTCAAAAACAACACGAGTGTTAAGAAAACGCATCCGAAAAAATGTCTACCTTCTAATAAGTGCCACATCAAAAAAGGGGGGCAGCGATAGGAACAGACGAGAAAGGTCTGCGGGAGCGCAGCGGCAAGGGCTCGCGGAGCGGACGGCGACGCGGAACACAGGAATAAGGACCTCTTGAGGGCGACGGTTCCTCGGGCGACGGAGGTTGCTGCGGGCGACGACGGTTTTGCTCAAGGGAGAGATACCTCGGGAGAAACTGCAAGAGAGGAGAGGGGATTCTTCTCGGTCTCACCCTAGTATTTTCGGTCTCACCGATAGGGATCTCGGTCTCACCGAGATGGGATTGTAATCTCTCTGTTTCCCTTTGTAACATTTCGGTCAAACCGAGATGATTGATCGGTCCCACTGAGAGTGCAATGCAAACACTCTGTTTCCTTTTCGTAACGTTTCGGTCCAACCGAGATGAGCGAATCGGTCCCACCGAGTTTGCCTGACCAACTCTCTGTTTGTCTATTACCAAAATGGGTCCCACCGAGTTTGTGTAATCGGTCTCACCGAGATTACGTTATGCCCTAACCCTAATGAAATCAGTCCCACTGAGTTGACATGTCGGTCCCACCGAAACACCTAACGGTCACATTATGAACCAAATCGGTCTGACCGAGTTCTCTGAATCGGTCCCACCGAGTTAGGTGATTTGTGTGTAACGGTTAGATTTTGTGTGGAGGCTATATATACCCCTCCACCCACTCTTCATTCGTGGAGAGAGCCATCAGAACATGCCTACACTTCCAACACATATTTTCTGAGAGAGAACCACCTACACTTGTGTTGAGGTCAAGATATTCCATTCCAACCACATGAATCTTGATCTGTAGCCTTCCCCAAGTTGCTTTCCGCTCAAATCTTCTTTCTACCAAATCCAATCCTATGAGAGAGAGTTGAGTGTTGGGGATACTATCATTTGAAGCACAAGAGCAAGTAGCTCATCATCAACACACCATTTGTTACTTCTTGGAGAGTGGTGTCTCCTAGATTGGCTAGGTGTCACTTGGGAGCCTCCTACAAGATTGTGGAGTTGAACCAAGGAGTTTGTAAGGGCAAGGAGATCGCCTACTTCGTGAAGATCTACCCGAGTGAGGCATGTCCTTCGTGGGCGACGACCATGGTGGGATAGAAAAGGTTGCTTCTTCGTGGATCCTTCGTGGGTGGAGCCCTCCGTGGACTCACGCAACCGTTACCCTTCGTGGGTTGAAGTCTCCATCAACGTGGATGTACGATAGCACCACCTATCGGAACCTTGGATAAAAAATCTCCATGTAAACATTGTGTTTGCTCCCTCACTCTCATCCCTTTACCTTCATATGCAATTGTTCTACATTCCGCTGCTATACTCTTAGATTTGCATGTGTAGGTTGATTGCTTGACTTTTGCTAAGTTGTTTAAAATCTGCCAAGAACTAAAATTGGGAAAAGGCTAGATTTTTATTTGGTCAAGTAGTCTAATAACCCCCCCTCTAGAAATACTTTCGATCCTACAAGTGGTATTAGAGCTTTGGTTTCCATTTGCTTTGATTTCCATAGCTTTTGGTGGTCATAGCCTTGGTTTCACAACCTAGGAGAGTATGGAGTCTAGCGAGGGAAATTACCACCGTAGAGGTCCTTATTTTGATGGTACTAATTTTGCTAGTTGGAAGCATAAGATGAAAATGCATATTCTTGCACATAACACCGCCGTTTGGGCTATTGTGTGTATTGGCTTGCAAGGTGAATTCTTTCATGGGAGAGAACCAAACCGTGAAGCTACCGCGGAAGAGTTGAAGATGCTACAATACAACACTCAAGCTTGTGACATTCTCTTCAACGGATTGTGCCCCGAAGAATTCAACAAAATCAGCCATCTTGAGAATGCAAATGAAATTTGGGATACTTTGATTGATATGCATGAAGGTACCGACTCCGTCAAGGAATCCAAATTGGATGTGCTTTAGAGTCAACTTGACAAGTTCAAAATGAAGGATGGTGAAGGAGTCGCTGAAATGTACTCTAGGCTTGCTCTCATCACAAATGAGATTGCCGGCTTAGGAAGTGAAGAGATGACCGACAAATTCATCATCAAGAAGATCCTAAGAGCCTTGGATGGGAAATATGATACCGTGTGCACATTGATCCAAATGATGCCCAGTTACAAAGATCTCAAGCCAACGGAAGTCATTGGAAGAATTGTTGCTCATGAGATGTCACTCAAGGATAAGGAAGAGCTTCACAACAAGTCAAGTGGTGCTTACAAAGCCTCATGTGATGCTCCTACATCATAAAGTGAGAAACAAACCTTCAATGAAGAATTGAGCCTAATGGTAAATAACTTCAATAAGTTCTACAAGAGTAGAAGAAAAGAAAGAAGTTCCAATTCAAGGTCCTACAATGACAAAAGATCTTCTAGTCGTGAGCGAAATTGCTACAATTGTGGAAGACCCAGACACTACTCCAATGAGTGTACGGCTCCCTACAAAAGAAGAGAAGATTCTCCCAAAAGAAGAAGTAGAAGAGAAGAATCACCACCAAGAGAAAGGAGGAGTAGAGATGATCGTTATGAACGAAAAACCTCTCGGAGAAGCAAGGATTCGGAAAGGAAGGAAAAGTTGTCAAGGAGCTACACAAAAAGAAGACATCAAGATCATGTTGGCTCCAACAATCACTCCAAAAGAAGTTATCACTCCGACTCCGAATATACTCAAGATGAAGGTGTTGCCGGTCTAGAACTTGTGTCAACCAACTCCTACGACATATTTGACTCACCAAATGAAGGAATTGGAAGATGGTTCATGGCCAAAGGTCCAAAGGTAACACATCCCGAGTATGTTGATTTCAATAGTGATGAAGATGATTTGCTAGGTGATGATGATTTACTAGTTGACAACTCTAGTGATGAAGACTATGATGAAACGTCAATTAATCATGCTAATCAAGATAAAACAAATGATGATGATAAGAAGGAGATTGAGCGTCTAACTAAAGAACTAAACACTCTTAAGTTAGCTCATGAAACTACCTTGGAAAATCATCGAGAACTTTTAAAGACTCATGATAAGCTACGCTTTGAAGAGCTCAACCTTGAGCAAGAGCATGAGTTTTTAAAGGCAATCAATGATGATCTTTGCAAGAAAAGTTCTTCTTACATTGCCAAGCGTTTACTCTTGTCTACTTACATGCCACAAGTTAAATCTAGCAACAAGAACAAGAAATATGCTTCATCCAGTATTAACAACAATAATGCTAAATCCAATGTTGTTGCTTCTAGTAGTTCTCTTGATTCCAGCAATGATTCTCTTAGCCAAGTTACACTTGAGCAAGAAAATAGCTTATTGAAGGTAATTATAGAGAAAGGTGTTTACAAGAGCCTTGCCGAAAGTAAGAAATTTGAGGAAATTGTACGCAAGCAAGGAAGACACCGGAAGAATCAAGGTGTTGGTTTTGAACGAAAGTTCAATGCCAATGGAGTTGAGTGGTAAGAAGATCAATACCCCAAGACGAAGTTTGTTCCTCAACAAGAGAAGTATGATCCTACTTCTTTCAAAGGGACACAAGCTCAAGATGATCTTCCACCATAAGACCACAAGCAAAAAGGCAAGGACAAGCTTCAAGAGGAAATTGATGCATTTGAAGAAGCACCTAAGGCCTTGGTCAAGTGGATTCCCAAGACTACTTCAAGTTCTACCTCATCAAGTACAACTACGACTCCAAGGATTCCCACCAAGATGATGTGGATCCAAAAGAAGAAGAACTAGAGGAGTTCTTGAGGGTGACTCCGCCAACATACTTCACTCTTATCATTTTGGCAAGGACAAGTGCAAAAAACTTCCATGTCTTGCACTAGTTCAAGGAGTCACAAACCCTCTTTGTTGGTAAGACAAGGGACATGGTAACCTACACTACAAAAAAAGACACATCCGTGACATTTTGGGCCGAACGGAAACATTTTTTGTCATACATATGACACTTCTATGACGATAATTGTGACAAAACCCGGTATCATCATAGATGTGGTGGGCTCCTACTTCTATGACAAAAAATCATGACAGAAAATGGGCTTTTCATCCTGGGCGGGCCGGAGACGCAGTTGCATGACATTCTTTGGGCCGGCCATGACGGAAAAACCGTGGTAGAAGTGAGGGGGAGGAAAATTTTGGGGAGTTCCTGGGTATGGTGGGAGGTCGGGGGCTGAGCGATGCGCGTTTCTCTCGTACACGTACGCGCGTGTGTGCAAGGCGTTGGCTCTAACTGAACCCGAGCGATTGCACTGCAGGCTACGCGTTACTGAACCCGAGCGATCATTCGATGGCTGTTAACTGAACCAGATCGAGCGATTCCTTCGCTACTGCTGCTAACTAAAGCCGATCGGAGGGGTGGATGAACAGGACCCCATGGTGTGGAGGGCTGGATGAAGAGTAGATGGTGGACGGGTGGTTGAACAGTAGCCGGTGGTGTGGAGGGCTAGATGAACAGTAGACAGTGGAGGGGTGCCCGTGGAGGGGTGGTTGAACAGGACCCCGTGGTGTGGAGGGCTGGATGAACAGTAGAGGGTGGAGGGGTGGTTGAATAGTAGCCGGTGGATTAGCGCACGGTGGAGGCTGGATGAACAGGAGCCCATGGAGGCTGGATGAACAGGAGCCCGTGGAGGCTGGAGGAGGTCGACGGTGGAGATGAACAGTATCCCGTGGAGTCCCGTTTTGTGGTACGCCACACCCCTCCCGATGAACAGGACCCCCGTTTCGACCGTAGCGCTCCAACACAAGTTTGTTTCCTCCGTTTTGCGGTACGCCACACCCCTCCCGATCAACAGGACCCCCGTTTCGACCGTAGGAGGTCCGTTTCCTCCGTTTTGCGGTATGCCACACCCCTCCCGATCAACAGGACCCCCGTTTCGACCGTAGGAGGTCCGTTTCCTCCGTTTTGCGGTACCCCACACCCCTCCTGATGAACAGGATCCCGTTTCGAACGTGGCCGGTCGAACACAAGGCCGTTTCCTCCGTTCTGCGGTATGCCAGGCCTCGTTTCCATCGCCTATTCCGTCCAAGCCCTCTCGATGAACACGACCACACATTTCATTGCCTCCCCATGAACACAACGACGGCGCTATTTCTCCGTTCCGACCCAGCCATGTCAACGAGCCCTCGCCGTACGTATGCGCGAGTAGGCGTTCGAGACCCCGCCCGTATGTACACATACGTGGCCATATTTTCTTTCTTGCACCCTGGTCGCCTCTACTACGACACGTGCACGCCTCTACATCCACCAGTATATATGTACGTACACGTTCGCGACTAGAATGACAACGCTACGTACGCTTCGACCAGGTGGGTCCCGACTGTCAGGCATTTCCTTATGTGCGAAGATGTAGCTGGTGGGTCCTAGCAGTTAGGGGCAAACGTTCTTTTCACGAAATACGGTGGCCCGTCCGGTGGGTCCCCGCTGTCAGGTGGAGGAATAATTATTTTGCACATAATAAGGAGGCACTTCCTTGCTGCAGCCGTGGACCCAGCTGTCAGCCTCTCCACATACAGTCCACGTCCGATGGAAGTAGTTCCTTGACCACGTTGACCACGCCGTGCCGAGAGCACCAGGGCGATGGACGATGGCGAGGCCTAGGAAGGGGATGACGGGGAGCCGGGGTAGACGAGGTAGTGGAAGCCCGCGCGGAGAGGAGTACGAGGGTTCACTGGTTCGGCTGCGGTGTGAGGCTGCCGTCGCCGCAGGGCCTGGCCAGCGGTGGGAATAGTAGGGGGTGAGGCCTCCGCGGCATCACAGCCGGCCACGGGAGGCAGGAGCATGCGGCACGACCGGCGCTGCTTTGGGCGGCTTGAGCAAGAAGACCAGAGGTTGAAGAAGCACTACGGCCGTTGGATGGACATCGTATGGTCATTGGTGCTAGAATCGTGCATATTGACTAAGTTGACAAAGCCCTCTGTCCCCATCAACTTAGTAGGCCCACAAGTCAGCCTGCCACTATACTGGGTCCCAGCTAACAGGGGGGTATTCATTTTTTTTGTGCGTAATAAGGAGGCACTTCCTTGCGTGCGAAGATATAGCTGGTGGGTCTGAGCTGTTAGCGGCAGTAACGTTTTTTTGGTGAAATACAGAGGCCCTTTCGGTGGATCCCTGATATCAGGTGGAGGAATCATTATTTTGCGCGTAATAAGGAGGCATTTCCTTGCCTGCGGCCGTGGACCCAGCTGTCGGCCTCTCCACGTAAAGTCCACTTCAGATGCATGTCGGTCGTTGACCACGTTGACCAGGCCGCGCCGGGAGCACCAGGGGGTTGGACGACGGCGAGGCCTAGGAAGGGAACGACACGGAGGCAGGGAAGACTCGGTAGTTGTTTCCCACGCGGAGGGGAGTATGATTGTACGAGGGTTTACTGGTTCGTCTGCCATCGCCGGAGAATAACATCAGGTGTGGGTGAGTAGAGGGATGGCTCGGCCAGCGATGGGAGTACGGTGGGGCGGTGAGGCCTGCGCGGCAGCAGAGACGGCCGCGGGAAGGAGGGAGCAGGCAGTCCTGCCGGCGCCTGTTTGAGCGGCTGGAGCAGGAAGAGCAGATATTGAAGAAGCACGACATCCGTTGGATGGCCATCCAACAGTCATTGCTTGTGCGTCAACCTTTTTTTTAGGAAAGCCTCAAATCTGTGGAAAACAGCATACAACCCATCCGCCATTATTTCTAATAATTTACAGCCCATTTGCTAATTATTAAGGTTTTTTTGAAGCCCATATTCTTTTTGTTAGCATTACAGCCCATATTGTGGCCACGGTTAAAAAATTATACGAAATTTTGCATATTTCGGTGCGGTCCGAACTGTTTTTAATCCCGAAATTTCGACTCACATTCAGACTGATTTTAAAAATAAATGTATATCAATATAAAATCCAACAAATTCTCCACACATAAAAATTAATGTAATTTCAAATCTCGAAATGAAAAAAAGATATTTGAAACTAATTGCTGGTTTGATGTGTTTTTAAAATGTACATCCCATTTCTCATTACTGATGGGCAATTTTCTCGGCCAGCCGAATGAAAGCTCTCCTCGTCTTGAAAGATTTGCAGCCCAACAGGCCTGACAAAGCGACTTACTTGGCAAATCACAAAAAAACTGGGCTATGGTCGTGGACCCAGCTATCAGCCTCTCCACATACAGTACTCTTCTAATGGAATGTCGTTAACCACGTTGACCACACCGCGCCGAGAGCACCAAGGCGGTGGATGACGGCGAGGCCTAGGAAGGGGACGATGCGGAGCCGGGGAAGACGCGGCAGTGGATGCCCACGCGTAGAGGAGTACGAGGGTTCACTAGTTCGGCTGCGGTGTGAGGCTGCCGTTGCCGCAGAATAATAGGGGGAGTGGGTGAGTGGAGGGAGTAGTATGGGGACGGTGAGGCCTCCGCGGCAGCACAGCCGGCCACGGGAGGCAGGAGCATGCGGCACGACCGGCGCTGCTTTGGGTGGCTAGGGCAAGAAGACCAGAGGTTGAAGAAGCACTACGGCCGTTGGATGGACATCGTTGACCACGCCGCGCCGAGAGCACCAGGGCGGTGGACGACGGCGAGGCCTACAAAGGGAACGACACGAAGCCGGGGAAGACACGGCAGTGGCTGTGTAACGCCTTCGATGTGGCTATATCTCCCACGTGTCGAAGCACGACTTAGAGGCATAACCGCATTGAAAGCAATGTCGCAAGTGAGGTAATCTTCACACAACCCATGTAATACATAAGGGAAAGAGATACATAGTTGGCTTACAATCGCCACTTCACAAAATTACAAGAGTAAAGCATTACATTAACCAAGTACAATCAGGGCCCGACTACGGAGCCAAAATAAAAGAAGAAACCCCAAAAGCGACAAAGGTCCCCGATCGACCCCAACTGGGCTCCACTACTGATCGACTAAAACGAAACAACATAAAGGACAAGATCTTCATCGAGCTCCTCCTTGAGGTCGGGTGCGTCACCTGCACGGTTTCTTCGGCACCTGCAAACTGGTTTTGGAAGTATCTGTGAGTCACGAGGACTCAGCAATCTCACACCCGCGAGATCAAGACTATTTAAGCTTAAAGGTAGGACAGGGGTAGTGAGGTAGAGCTGCAGCAGCGACTAGCATATATGGTGGCTAACATACGCAAATGAGAGCGAGAAGAGAAGGCAAAGCACGGTCGAACAACTATGATCAATAAGTGATCCTGAACTACTTACGTCAAACATAACTCCAACAACCGTGTTCACTTCCCGGACTCCGCCGAGAAGAGACCATCACGGTTACACACGCGGTTGGTGTATTTTTAATTAAGATCAACTTCGGGTTTTCTACAACCGGACATTAACAAATTCCCATCTGCCACATAACCGCGGGCACGGCTTTCAAAAGTTCAAACCCTGCAGGGGTGTCCCAACTTAGCCCATGATAAGCTCTCGCGATCAACGAAGGATATTCCTTCTCCCCGGGAAGACCCGATCAGTCTCGGAATCCCGGCTACAAGACATTTCGACAGCAATAAAACAAGTCCAGCAAAGCCGCCCAATGCGCCGACATCCTGATAGGAGCTGCACATATCTCGTTCTCAAGGCAACACCGGATAAGACAAGCTACGAGTAAAACCAGGCCTCGAGTTTCCCCGTGGTGGCCCCGCAGGCTACTCGGTTCGGACCAACACTTAGACAAGCATTGGCTCGGGGGGGCTAAATAAAGATGACCCTCGGGTTGGCCGACCCAAGGGAAAGGGATAGGTGGTGGTGAGGCAAATGGTAAAACCAAGGTTGGGCCTTGCTGGAAAAGTCTTATTCAAAGCGAACTGTCAAGGGGGTCCCATAAATCACCCGACCGCGTTAGGGACGCAAAATTCGGGAACATAACACCGATATGACGGAAACTAGGGCGGCAAGAGTGGAACAAAACACCAGGCATAAGGCCGAGCCTTCCACCCTTTACCAAGTATATTGATGCATTAATTAAATAAGATATATTGTGATATCCCAACAAGTAAACATGTTCCAACAAGGAACAACATCTCCATGTTCCAACAAGGAACAACCTTCATCTTCACCTGCAACTAACAACGCTATAAGAGGGGCTGAGCAAAGCGGTAACATAGCCAAACAACGGTTTTCTAGGACAAGGTGGGTTAGAGGCTTGGTTTGACAATATGGGAGGCATGATAAGAAAGTGGTAGGTATCGCAGCATAGGCATAGCAAAAGAGCGAGCAATCTAGCAAGCAAAGATAGAAGTGATTTCGAGGGTATGGTCATCTTGCCTGAGATCCCGCAAGGAAGAAGAACGAGTCCATGAAGAAGACAAACGGACGTAGATGAACGGATCCTCACAATCGCGACGTTATCGGAACTAACCCGAAGAAGCAGCACCGGAAAGAGGCAAACAACAAAGTAAACAACCACCACATAAACATGGCATGATATGCGAGATGTGATATGCAATGCATATGCATGCTCCGGAAGGAAAGATGAACAAGGCATAATCTTGGCAAACCAGGTATGCCACTGGAAAGGTGAGGTGATTTCGGTTGAAATCGATATAAAGATCACTGGAATCGGATGCACGGTTTGCAAATGACAAGCAAAACAAGAATGACAAGATTCTGCCATTAACAGCATGATACTACTTAGCAAGCAACAAGAAATTAAGCTAGTACACCCAAACATATCAACAAAGCATATGGAAGTGATCTACTCAAGATGCTTGACAAAATACGAACACTGAGCTACGGCTAAATCACTCCATAACACGTTCAAACAAGCATGGCAAAAGTGCAAAAGATAACAGGTTCACAGACTTAGTGAAAATAACATGTCAGAAATTAACATCAGGATGACATGTTTAGAGCAAGCAAACAGCATGCTACAGGAACATAATATAGCAACACAAGGCATGGAATGAATCTAATCAAAGCATATAACAAAAGTCCCTTACTGACCATGAGCCAAAAAGGACCATAAAATATAATAACACCCATGTCAATTAAGCAAGTTTCGTTACAGGTTTCAGACTTAGCAGAAAACTGGACATGTCAAAAACAGATAACAAGTAGGCATGTTTACGAGCTCGATGCACTCACTACAGAGCATTGCATGATAAACTAAGCATACATCAATCAATAATACATGGCATAGAAGCTAGAAAGGGCAAGAACAACAATATATCATGCAAGGATCAACTACAACAAGCTTGGCAAAATCGAATAACAAGTAACAATCTGCCAGTAACATTTTATAGCAAAAGTAGAGCTCGATTGACTCAAGCTATGGTACTCCATAATTACAAAACAAGGCATGGATGGATAGAGCAAATCCATATGCTCAAAACACCCTTACTGATCATGCTCAAAAGAGGCATAGATCTTTCTGAAACAACAAGAACACATGGCATAAAAATAACAGCAGCACATGACTTAGCGAAAATACCAAGTCTCTGAAATCAGCAACAATAAGTACCCTAGTTTGCATGCTTGTGCTAGTCACCACATAGATCACAAAAATACATGGCATAATCCTATGGAAAAATGGCATGGCATATTACAAAACACATGTAGGACTCAACTCCATAGGATGCACACATCAATCATGGCAAAAATGACAAAAGTGCATGTACTGAAACAGATCTGAAACTAACATCACATAGCCCTCTTCTAGAAGCATTTTGGGCGTCAAGATGAACTCAAATGAAAATGATGCAATGAGATGAAATAATGTACTCATCGAGGCGAACAATTTGACATATTGTACGCACGAAACGGAGCAGTATGCAGCAAGTTATGACGCGATGAACATGGCACGAAAATATGAACAGAGATGAGGACTTACTGGATTTTACCCCGCGGAAACTGGACGAGGATGTGCGGGATGGAGCGGATCGGGACGGATCCGGGCGTTTGGTTCCTGGGACCTGTGGATCTCGTCCACCTCGCCCGGATCCGGCGTAGGCGGAGCTCCGGCGAGGGCGGCGCGCAGCTCTGGCGACGGGGCGACGGCGCGGAGGGCGGCGGGGCGACGCCGGCGAGCGCGCGGGGCGGTGGCCACGGCGGAGAGGCGAGGCGGCGGGGCAGCGCGGCCGGGAGGCGGTCGCCGGGCGCGGGCGGGGCGCGCCGGCGGGAGGAGATGGCGGCGGCGGCGCACGGGCGGAGGGCGGCGGCTCGGGCGGCGCGCGGAGCCAGGCGGCGGCGGCGGCGGGCACCGGCGGGTGGCGGGGCACGGCGAGGCGCGGGGGCGCGCGCGGGCCCGGGCGGGCCTGCCTTGGGCTCGCGGGCCGGCGGGAGACGCCGGGCGGCGGGCGCCCACGTGGCGGCGGCGGAGTGGAGGAGAAGGGCGGCGGGGTGAAGTGGCGTCCTCTCATTGGCCCGGGTGAGGTGGCCGGGCAGCGGACATGTCCGGGCAGCGCGGGAAGAAACGTCCGGCTGCGCGCGGAGGAGGAGGTTAGGGTTCATCTGCGCGAAAATTCCGGGAGGAGCACATATTTATATGTAGGAGGAGCTAGGAAGCTCCAAATGGAGTGCGGTTTTCGGCCACGCGATCGTGATCGAACGACCGAGATGATGGAGGGGCTTTAGGTGGGTTTTGGGCCACTTTGAAAGGGGTGTTGGGCTGCACCAAAAGAGGCCTTTACGGTTACCCGGTTAACCGTTGGAGCATCAAACGACCTCCGAATGACCCGAAACTTGACAGGCGGTCTACCGGTGCTATACCAAGGCCGCTTGGCAAACCTCGGTCCATTCCGAGAAAGTTTAATACCCACACACGAAAAAAAGGTAAAAGGGGACGCCAGGGAACATAGGAGCGCCGGATTGCAAAACGGACAACGGGGAAAATGCTCGGATGCATAAGATGAACACGTATGCGAGTGCGATGCACATGATGACATGATATGAAATGCAGATGATGACATGGCAAAGAGCGACACGCAAGCACATGACATGGCAACGACGGCGAATAACTGGCGGACACCTGGCGCATCGAACCCGGGGCGTTACAGGCTGCCCACGCGGTGGAGAGTACGAGGGTTGACTGGTTCGGCTGCCGTCGCCGGAAAATAACAGGAGGTGTGGGTGAGTAGAGGGATAGACAGGCCAGGGATGCAAGTATGATGGGGCCGTGAGGCCTTCCCGGCGGCACTGCCGGCCACGGGAGGCGGGAGCAGGTGGTTCCGACGGCGCTGGTTTGGGCGGCTAGGGCAGAAGGATCAGAGATTCTTAAGTAATTTATTACAGCCCATTTTCTGCCCAGGACCACGGTCAAAAAGTCCAACCTTATTTTGCATATTTCAGTGGAGTCCAAACTGATGTAATCCCGAAATGATAAACATTTTTTAAGAACTTATTGATTTGCCAAAAAAAATCGTTTTGTTTTTGTAAGCAAATAAGACGTGGGACAAATTTAGTTGGTTTAAGTGAAAAACCAATGGTAAAAAAATCAGCGCTGGGTGGGAAACAACAACAAAAATAAGGATGTAAATATGAAAAGGGAATTTTATGTGTTTTCAGTATAATGATACGTGTATATAAACTAGTAAAACTATAGGTAGATCTTAGAAAACGGATGTAGGACACGCGTTTCAAGAGGAAAATAGAACTGGGCTGTGTGTTTGATTCAGTAAAAAAGCTGCCTGCGGATGTTGTAAGACAAAATATAACTAACGTTGGCGGGCCAGAGGCCAGTAGATACCTGCTGGATCTTTGTGCCCCGTTGTCGTCATGGGCTGGGCCTGTTAAAAACAAAACAACCCTGGGCAATCTATAGCCCAGTTGAAACTTGCTCGACCTGAAAAAACAATATACATGCTCAATAAACGAGAGAATTCTGCAAGTACAGACTCATAACTGGGATGCAACACGGATATTGTTTTTTTATCGTGATAATAAGTGCATGCACTTGTATCAAAAAAATTGGAGAACTGGGAATTTGTCCGTGTACAAAAAGAGGGTACACTTCTTGTACCCTTATAACTGTGCACGGGCAGTCTGAGCCACGGGCACCACCACACCAAGCAAGGCAAGGGAGGTGAGCCAGGGTAAGACCGAAGCTCAAGAGAACTAGAACGACGCCAAGGCCAAGACCACGAAGAGCAAAGGGGACGAAGCGGACTCCCCCGGCAAGATCCTTGCCGGGAGATAGTTTTAGCAACCCCGGCAAGACCCTTGCCGCGGCAACTCGCCCCACACCTACGGAGCAAATCACCCTTGAGTCCACTGCCCCCATGGGGCAAGGATTCGGGAAACATCCCCATGGTGGCATGCAGATCTTTGTGAAGACATTCAAGATCAGTTACGCACTATAGAAGATGACGACCCTTGGCGGGATCCCAACCGAGGAAGACCACAAGGCCCCCGGAAAGCACCTTGTCGGGGATGAAAGCAGGCGCCTCGGCAAGACCCTTGCCGGGGCCCCGGCAAGGCCCTTGCCAAGGACATCCACAGGACCACCACCAGGCCCACGCTGACTAAACCTCCACCGCCGTACGCATGCAGCTGCTGACCCAACCAGCTGGGCAGGCACCTGCGTGGTGGCATGCAGATCTTCGTGAAGACCCACCATTGCGCCACCTCAGCTGCCTGCCTACCTACATGGCATCTCAGGCATTGCTGGCCAGGGCGCGTGTCGACACAAGAAGGAGCGGCGACGGACGAGACAGATCTCTCCCCCGTCCCCGATAAAGCAAGGACACCTAAGCAAGACGCATTAAATGTGCCTTGTCATGTAATGCGAGGGATAAACTCGCATCACTGTACCCTTTCCACCTCGTGTGTGCCACTGTGGCAACCCCTTTTTCTATAAAAGGAGGCCCGGGGCGACCAGGAGAAGGATTCGGCTTTTTGGAGCTCCTAACGCCCCATAGCTAGTTCAAGAACAAGAATATACATCCACAAAAGCAGGAGTAGGGTTTTACGCATCCTCGTGGCCCGAACCTGGATAAACAAACTGTGTACTACCTGTTAGATCCGCTCTTCTCACGACCCCGCGCCCCGCTAACCGTAGTAGGGATTCTTGTGATCCCATAGGTGTCGTTCCCACCGACATCTTTGGCGCACCAGGTAGGGGGCGCAGTTGTGAGAATCGGCTTTAGCGGTTAGTTCGACGCTTTCTTCATCATCATGGCGCCCAAGAAGAAGACGATGGTCGCGGTTGGCCAGTCGGGAGCCGGACGGCCCATCCCGACGCGGGCGAGCAGCGGACCGGTCGCAGAAAGAACCCGGGGCACCGCTCGCGAACACCAACACCGTCCTAGCAGCCGGAGTTTGGGAGGCGGCGATGTTCGTGCGCCTAGTAATGGGCCACACACCACCAAATCCAAAGACGGAGCCAGGCCCTCCGCGGGTGGCGCGGGGCCTTCCAAGATCGCCGCCGCATCACCCGAAGACGACGTAAGGGCCTCCAACACTCCCACGCCGGTGCCAACAGCGCGCTCCTCCCAGGCAGCGCGCGACGAACGACGTCATCACGCCGAAGATCCCGAGCGTCGCCGCGGGAAGAGCCCAGAGCACCATCCCCAGGACGTAGAAGACATGCCCGCTTGCCGAAGCGCTGGTGAAAATGGCATGCGACGCGGGATCGTAATAGAGCTCCTTCTGACATGGTCAGAAGTCGAAGCGCGTCGCGATCCGTGCAGGTTCCGCTGCCACCGACGCCAGCAGAGGCCTTGGTGCATGCACAGTTGCTCCTCGACTTTCCTCCTACTACGGGAAAGCTTGACGAATGGAGAGCCACTATCCGAAGCCTTGTTGCGGTGGCCAACAAAGACGAACCAAGTCCGGTGGAGCCCATGGGTCGACGCTCCGATGGAGTCCCACGCACCAGTGGCGGAAAAGCCGGTGGCGCCGCGACCACGGTGCATTCACCTCCTCCTCGTCCGGTACCGCGGACGCCGACTCGTCGCGACGTCACGGGCGACGACATCTCCATAGCGTCATCCGACCCATGGACCCACTGTGACCAGCGGCAAGTTCTTCGGGAACGAGCCCATGAAGACGCTCGAACCACTATCGAGCGCCGGCGCGGAGCGCGCCACCAGTCTGACAGGCGAGTAGGGCCTGCTGCGAACCACCCGGCCCCGGAGAGCCCTGGAGGCCTACCTTACGAGGTAGGCTGTCCGGCTTTTACCCGTGAGCTGCGGCAGTTCCAGTGGCCCACTCACCGCACCTTCAAACCTGACGTTGGCGAGAAGTACAACGGCAAAACCCACCCGTCCGAGTTCCTCAGCATCTACACCATTGGGATGCAAGCTGCCGGAGCCCGCGACAATAAGGTGCTTGCGAATTACTTTCCATTGGCTCTTAAACCCAACGCCTTGTCGTGGTTGATGCACTTGCCGGTAGACTCTATTTCCTCCTGGTCGGATTTGTGCCATGAGTTTGTTGGCGCCTTTACTGGAGTTCACCAAGCCCATGGCCAAGCGAGCGACCTGCATGTTATTCCCCAGAAGGGAGGCGAGAGTCTGCGCAAGTACATACAGAGGTTCAGCCGGGTACAGTACAATATCCCTGATGTTCACCATGCCGCCATCATCAGCGCGTTTCATCAGAACGTGCGTCACCGCAAGATGCGCGAAGAGCTGGCGATGAACAAGGTGAAAGACGTGGCAGAACTCTATGTTCTTGCTGACAGATGTGCCTGGGCTGAAGAGGGAAGGAAGTACCCCGGCGGAGATGCCGGCATGGAAACCGACTCTTCAGATGAAGATATCGCCGCCCCGCAAAGAAAGGCTGGCGCCGCAACATGGAGCGCAAAGGTAAAGCCGTGGTTGCCGTCGAGGGATCTGATGACACCGGCTCCGCCAAGAAAACCAAGGCAGATGACCCCGGCAAGGAGATTGCCGGATGTGTCGCCTGCCGGGCCTTGGCGGCTGCCGAGAAGCCAGGAAACTCCGTCAACCGATCAAAGGCCATGATCTCCAGAACTGCCGACAGGTTGAGCTCCTAGCTGAAAAGCAGAGGGCTGAATATGAGAGGCGGGACAAGGAGAAGGGCCAGGACGGTGCTGAGGGGTCCGGCAAGAAGCGTGACAGCCAGGCGGGCCGTCGCAGCAAGGATAAACAGCAGGAGAGGCCAGCCCGGGACCGTGACAAAAAGCCAAAAGACGACTATCATGAAGAGGACAATGAGTCTGGTGACCAAGAATTTCAGAAAGCTACAGAGGCCATGTGCGTCGATGGCGGCGCCTCGCTGCATACCTCTCACCGCCGGCTTAAACAGTGGGCGTGTGAGATTACAGCGGCAGAGCCGTCATTTGATGCCCAAAGGCCGCTGAAGTGGTCCAGCATACCTATCATTTTTGACACTGAAGATCACCCTGATCACACTACTGCAGTCGGGTGCTTGCCGTTGTTGGTCTCCCCAACGATACGCAACCTCAAGGTGACAAAGATGCTAGTCGATGGCGGGGCCGGTCTGAACTTAATCTCGCCTACCGTGATCGAGAAACTGCAGATTCCTGATAAAGACCTCGAAGAGACGGGCACGTTTCAGGGGGTCAACCCGGGAAAAAGTCAACCAAAGGGAAAAGTCACGTTGCCCGTGACTTTTGGGAATGATCTGAACTACAGGACAGAAAGGATTGTGTTCGACGTTGCCAAGATCCCCTTGCCTTACAACGGGATCCTTGGCCGCCCAGCGCTGGCCAAGTTCATGGCAGCGTTGCATTACGCCTACAACACCCTAAAGATGCCGGGGCCTGTGACGATCATTACCGTCCCATCAGACAAGAAGGATGCGCTAATTTGCGTTGACCAACTCTACCAACAAGCAGTTGCAGCAGCTGCCGCCACTAGGGCACTTGCTCCTGCCGCTGGAGCCCCGGGAGGGAAGAAGAAGAAGAAGACAGGCGAGACCTCGGACACCCACTCCGGAAAGCGCACCACTTCGGAGTGTAGTGCTCCCATCGAGGACGTGCCAGAGAGCTCCACCGGCAGAAACAAGAAGTCCAGGGTCGCACCGCCGGGAACCAAGAAGGTTTCTGTCAAGGAGGATGACATAGGGGGGCTTTCACCATAAGCTCTGCCCTTGACGACAAATAGGAAGACGCGCTCGTCACCTTCCTGCGGGCGAATGTCGATGTGTTTGCATGGCAAGCATCCGACATCCCCGACGTTCCCAGGGAGGTGATTGAGCACCACCTTGCTGTCTTTCCTCATGCGCGGCCCGTCAAGCAGAAGGTCAGAAAGCAAGCCTTGGAACGACAAGAGTTCATCACAGAGGAGATTCAGAAACTAGAAGCAGCGGGTTTGTTAAGAGGAGTGCTCCATCCAACGTGGTTGGCCAATCCAGTGGTGGTGCGCAAGGCAAATGGCAAATGGAGGCTGTGTATTGATTACACGGATATCAATAAGGCTTGTCCCAAAGACCCCTTCCCATTGCCGCGCATCGACCAGATTGTTGACTCCACGGCTGGATGTGATCTGTTGTCATTCCTCGATGCCTACTCCGGCTACCACCAGATCTTCATGGCAAGAGAAGACAAAGAGAAAACGGCATTCATCACCCCATGTGGTACGTATTGTTTCATACAGATGCCTTTCGGGTTGAAGAGTGCTGGTTCAATGTTTGCAAGGGCGGTCTAGATTGGTTTTGAACCCCAGCTCCATAGAAATATGAAAGCTTGTATGGATGATATAGTGGTCAAGACCAAGAACAGGGCAACCCTTATACGGGATTTACAAGAAACATTTGCAAACCTACGCAAGATCGATCTCAAGCGGAATCCTGAGAAGTGCGTCTTCGACGTCCCGTCCGGCAAGCTTCTCGGGTTCTTTGTGTCGCAACGTGGGATAGAGGCCAATTCGGACAAGATCAAAGCTATAGAACAGATTGAAGCGCCCAAGCGGGTCAAGGATGTACGTTGGCTTGCTGGTTGCGTTGCCGCCATGAGCAGGTTCATTTCCAAGTCTGCTGAGCGTGCCCTTCCCTTTTTTAAGATTTTGAAAAAGGCGGGCCCGATGGAATGGACGCTAGAAGCCGAAGCAGCATTGCAAGATTTGAAGAGGTATCTCTCTTCCACGCCAATACTAGTTGTGCCTAGGCCACAAGAACCGTTGCTGCTATACCGGGCGGCGACGAACCAGGTGGTCAGCGCCGCGCTAGTGGCGCAGAGAGAGATTGATGGCGAGGTGATAACAACGACAAAGCCTGATGCCGTTGGTACAGAGACAACACAGCCGGTTGGAGTGCCGCCAAGGAAGAAGATGATGCAGCACCCGGTATACTTTGTTAGCTCCCTTCTGCAGGGGGCTAGATCAAGGTACTCCGGTGTGCAGAAACTGCTCTTCGGCCTTCTTATGGCCTCGAGGAAGCTGCGTCACTAATTCCAGGTGCACGAGATCACTGTCGTCACTCGCCTCCCTCTGCAACGGATATTGCACAATCCAGATGCAACGGGAAGAATTGTAGAGTGGGCACTGGAGTTGTCCAACTTTGGCCTCAAGTTTGGAAGTACCTCGACGATTCAAAGCCGAGTCCTGGCGGAGTTCATCGCAGAATGGACCGCGACGCCTGATGAAGAATCCCAGGAGACTGCTATCCCCGGCAAGGAAGCAAGCTGCAACTGGATCATGTATTTTGATGGAGCTTTCTCCTTACAGGGCGTCGGGGCTGGCGTACTGCTTGTCGCACCCACCGGAGAGCACCTCAAATACATGGTCCAGATGCACTTCCCCATGGACATATCAACGAACAACACTGCTGAATACGAGGGGCTGCTTGCTGGTCTTAGGATCGCGGCAGACCTCGCAATCAAGAAACTCATCGTCAGGGGCGACTCGCAACTTGTCGTCAAACAAGTCAACAAAGATTACCAGAGCCCGTTGATGAAGGCCTACGTCGATGAAGTGAGAAAGTTGGAAGAGCGTTTTGATGGTATGCAGGCGGAGCACGTTCCCCGAGCAGAGAACAACATCGCCGATTACCTGTCAAAGCGCGCTGCCCTCAAGCTACCTGTGGAACTAGGTACCTTTGTGCTCCAGCTAACTCAACCATCCGTTGATCCATCAACAGAGCAAAACAAGAGGAGGAAATCAGAGCCCGGCAAGTACTTTCCCACCGAGCTCCCTGGAGCCACCGGCAAAGATGTTGCCGGAGATACTGAGCCCACCACGGGACGGCTAGCTCCGGCGGAGCGTCAAGCTCTTGTCGTCGAGGCAGCCGCTCCTATAGCGGAGGAAATGCCTTTAGCCCTCGCCATCGAGCCCCAGGCTCCAGCATGGGCACAACATACCGTCCGATTCCTCCAAACTGGGGAACTTCCTGACGAGCAGGAAGAAGCGGAAAAAGTAGCCCGTCGATCTGCTATGTACCAGTTTGTCGATGACGTCCTGTACAGAAAGAGACCGAACAGTGTGAAATTGAAGTGTATCCCTCGAGAGGAAGGACTAGGGCTGTTGGCAGAGATACATGGAGGCATATGTGGATCCCACATAGGGTCAAGAGCCCTTGCCGGCAAGGCATTTCGGCAAGGCTTGTTCTGGCCCACTGCCCTCCAGGATGCGACGACACTAGTCACCAGGTGTGAAGCGTGTCAGTTCCATTCAAAGAAACTTCATCAGCCAACTCAAGCCCTTCAAACCATTCCTCTCTCCTGGCCCTTCTCGGTCTGGGGGCTCGACATACTGGGCCCTTTCTCCCGCGCTGTCGGGGGCTTTGAGTACTTGTACGTCGCAATCGACAAGTTCACAAAGTGGCCAGAGGTGGAGGCGGTGAGGAAGGTCACGGCTCAGTCAGCCGTCAAATTCTTCAAGGGACTAGTGTGCCGTTTTGGTGTACCCAACAGGGTCATCACCGACAACGGCACGCAGTTCACAAGCCGCACCTTCATGCAATATACCCAAGACCTCGGCAGCAAAGTCTGTTTCGCTTCCGTTGCTCACCCACGAAGCAATGGTCAAGCTGAGAGAGCAAACGCTGAAGTACTGTGAGGCTTAAGGACAAAGACCTTTGATAGGCTGCGCAAGAGTGGAAGGCGCTGGATTGAAGAATTGCTGACGGTTCTTTGGTCGATCAGAACGATGCCAAATCGAGCCACCGACCAGACACCCTTTGCCCTGGTATACGGGGCAGAAGCATTTCTCCCCACTGAACTCATATATGGGTCACCTCAAGTGCTCGCTTATGATGAGCTTGAGCAAGAGCAACTGCGGCAAGATGACGCAAAGCTCCCTGAGGAAGTTCGTCTTCGGGCGGCTGTGAGAGCAGCACGCTACCAGCAAGCCTTGCACCGCTACCATAGCCGCAAGGTCCGATCCCGAAGCTTTGAGGAAGGCGACCTTGTTCTTCGGCGCGTTCAATTGGCCAAGAATACCAACAAGTTGACGCCGAAGTGGGAGGGCCCTTATCGGGTAATACGAGTCACCAGGTCGGGTGCAGTCCGCCTGGAGACCGAAGATGCCGTTCCAGTGAGCAATTCCTGGAACATTGAGCATCTTCGCAAGTTTTACCCGTAAGGCGCGGCTTGTCGGGCCCCCCGGCAAGCCACCTTTTGAACAAGCCTTGCCGATGACGCATGTAACCCTTTGTACAAAGCCAGGCGCAGACCCTGAGCATGAATAAATGAAGCGCTGGCGCCTAAGTTATAGCATGCATGCTAGGTCGAGTCTTGTCCTTGGTTAGGGTTGATAGTGCTTAGCGGCGGCTAACCCCTAGCTTAGAGGTCGAGTTTGCATCTCTTTGTCTTTCTGTTTGTCTTCTTTGGTTCACAGGACACATAGATATCCTTGCCAAACCACTTGGGGAGAAAGAAAAAGGAACAGACAGGCATCTAGTCCCCGACGAGCCAGTATTGCCGGGGGCTGCAAGAGCAAGGATTCACCCACGGCAAACTAGGGTTGCCGGGGCTGCAGCTTCAGATAAGTCCTTCATCCCTTATCATGCATTCCATTATGGACTGAGATATGTGAAACCTTGTTTTTCCTTAAGCTATCGTGCTCCCCTAACTCTAATCCCTAGGGCTCGTTCCTGGGACCAAGTTTGGTCGTAGTCGCGGCAGCGAAATGATGAAACAAGGAGCCTGAACCCGCCTCATCCCTGCCTCCGCCAAAGGCGTGAGAAAGGTCGAGCGAAGTGGGGAGACGGCAAGGCCTGTTGCCGGGCGAGAAAGTGTTTGTCTTAGAGATATCGAGGATTTACTCCTTGTCGTGGGTTCCACCCGCAAAGAAATGACCCGGCAAGCATCCTTTTTTCATTAAAAACATTCCACTCAGGTACAGTCCATAGGGAATGAAAAACATGAATGATGGGATTACAAGTTTTGAATTCAACAAAGGCCCAAAGGCTTACAAACTAAAAAGAAATAAGGTGCCCGTAATCCCTTTCTTATCCCTCTCCTCAGGAGGCAGGTCAAGGAGGCGAGAAGGGCAAAAGGAGCACCTAGGCGAGCTACGGGTGGCAGAAGACGTAGAGGGAACATCTTGGTGGCCGTCCGAAGGCTGGATGGTGATGGAGGCGCCGGAAGCAGAGCTCGAAGACGAGGCGGCAGGACGTCAGCACGCGTCGAAGGCATCGGTGCCCGCGTACTCCAACTTGACGGCCTTGCCGCCCGGCCTCTTCCTCTTCCGCAGCCTCCCAACGACAGCCGCCCAAGGAGACGACCCCGAGAAGTTCAAGGAGCCGGCGACATGGATGATGGGGTCGCCGGTGTCGCACGAAGCGGCACCCGACACCTAGTCGGACCCGTCATCCTGCCGCCTACCGCCCTCGTCGTCGTTGCCGCTATCTTCCTCATCACTCCCGCCCAAGGAGGAGTCTTCACTATCAGAAGAGCTCTCCACGCAGCACCTTGTACGGGTCCCAAAGAGCCCGAAGACCTTGACGGAGAGAAGGCCACCCTCCATCAGCTTAAAATGGAGAGTGAGACCCTCCGTCAAGCTGTGGATATGAGCAAACGTCTTCCATCCCTGACAAAGATACATCACATGAGGAGCGGGGAAGTCGACGCGGACCCGCGTGCCGCAGATCCCGCAGCCCCTCATGTGCAGCCGCAATGACTCCGGCGGATCCAGCTCCATCTCCCGCGCAAATGGAGTCGGAAGACGAAGGCGACGGCGCGGCGGCTGGCGCAGCCTGACGAAGAACTCAGAAGGGTCATCCCCAACATGGCCCTCCATTGAAGGAGGAGCTGCTGGCGGAGGCGAGGCCGGCGCGACACCCCGTCCTCCTCTTCCCCGAACGCCCCGGCCTCGCCCACGGCCTCGCCCCCCTTCCCCTCGCGGCTGGCTCTGCCACCGCAGGCGCAGGAGAAGGAGGGACGCGTTGTCGAGCGGCGACCCTCGCCGCCACCGTTGAAGGACCGGGATTCCCTCTCTCCATGACGGATGGAAGAAAGGGGCAGAAGCTGAAGGAAGAAGAAGATGGAAGAATGCGGGACGGGCCCCCTCCCGCTCTTTATAAGGGAACGGGGTTGGGACTTGGCCGCCCCGCTCGGCCAATCAAGACACGGGAGGGGCAGGGATCCAGGGCCGACCCGCTGCCCCAACCAATGACGGCCCGGTTTCCCGCCTCCACCGTTTGCCACCCCAAGTGCATGGGAGACACGTGGTGGACGTGCAGAACCGAGGGGACGGGTGAGGCGACCTCTCCCCGCCCCGTGATCGTGGGGAGTGCACGCCTCGAGGACCGCGCCTCAGCCCCATTCAGTAAATGGGCCGCGCCTCCACGCCTCCCTCCGTTTATGGGGTGGGCGCGAACCGCCCCTTTACTACGACGTGACGCATGCGTGCAGAGCCCAACCCCGCGCATGCCGCCCACGTCACACGCACCTCCCCACGCCGCGCCACGCGCGAGAGTCATGGGAAGCGCAGCGCGCGAAGAATCTTATCGCGGTAAAAACCGCCCCGCCTGCCCACGCACCGTTTTTGGGCCTAGCCCAACAACACGTCGCGCTTATGTGTGGCCCAGGCCCGGGGGCTCCTATCGGTGTACAAAAAGAGGGGTACACTTTTTGTACCCCTATAACTGTGCACGGGCAGTCTGAGCCACGGGCACCACCACACCAAGCAAGGCAAGGGAGGTGAGCCAGGGTAAGACCGAAGCTCAAGAGAACTAGAACGACGCCAAGGCCAAGACCACGAAGAGCAAAGGGGACGAAGCGGACTCCCCCGGCAAGATCCTTGCCGGGAGACAATTTTAGCAACCCCGGCAAGACCCTTGCCGCGGCAACTCGCCCCACACCTACGGAGCAAATCACCCTTGAGTCCACTGCCCCCATGGGGCAAGGATTTGGGAAACATCCCCGTGGTGGCATGCAGATCTTTGTGAAGACATTCAAGATCAGATACGCACTATAGAAGATGACGACCCTTGGCGGGATCCCAACCGAGTAAGACCACAAGGCCCCCGGCAAGCACCTTGCCGGGGATGAAAGCAGGCGCCTCGGCAAGACCCTTGCCGGGGCCCCGGCAAGGCCCTTGCCAAGGACATCCGCAGGACCACCACCAGGCCCATGCTGACTAAACCTCCACCGCCGTACGCATGCAGCTACCGACCCAACCAGCTGGGCAGGCACCTGTGTGGCGGCATGCAGATCTTCATAAAGACCCACCATTGCGCCACCTCAGCTGCCTGCCTACCTACATGGCATCTAAGGCATCGCTGGCCAGGGCGCGTGTCAACACAAGAAGGAGCGGCGACAGACGAGACATATCTCTCCCCCGTCCCCGATAAAGCAAGGACACCTAAGCAAGACGCATTAAATGCGCCTTGTTATGTAATGCGAGGGATAACCTCGCATCACTGTACCCTTTCCACCTCCTGTGTGCCACTATGGCAACCCCTTTTTCTATAAAAGGAGGCCCGGGGCGACCAGGAGAAGGATTCGGCTTTTTGGAGCTCCTAATGCCCCATAGCTAGTTCAAGAACAAGAATATACATCCACCAAAGCAGGAGTAGGGTTTTACGCATCCTCGCGGCGCGAACCTGGATAAACAAATAGTGTACTACCTGTTAGATCCGCTCTTCTCACGACCCCGCGCCCCGCTAACGCAGTAGGGATTCTTGTGATCCCATAGGTGTCATTCCCATCGACAGAATTCGAACGACGGTTGCTTATGCTATCCATCAAATAAAAATCAGGTGCCTGAAAATTCGTTTCGAAACAAATGATTCAGCTTTATATCCATGTCGACCCTCGGCATGATGGTTGGAAGCAAATGCAAGTTCGTACCAAAAGATCGCTAACAACAATACCAACTTGCGGACGACAAGGTAGTACAACTACCAATACCAAATTAACTTATAATATTTTTACTCCTGGCCCTAGTGTTCGTCTGGTAGAAAATCTTGTAGAGGACCAGCTCCCGCTCCGCTCCTTCTCTTGCTCCAGGTCCACGAGGTGGTACCGGTGCATCACCCAGTTGGTCCTCTGCTGGTCGAAGTTCTTGTTGGTGTGCAGCACCAGAACCTTTTTTGCTGCCCGTCTGCCGGCCATTGACCATCACCGGCAAGGTATTGCCGGTCTTGTGCCACATTGCGTGCATGCCGCACTCCGACTGTATCTTGCGACGCGTCCACACGCCCCTTTTGAGCGCCCTGGAATTGCGCTGGAAGAAATGCTTCCTTAGGCCACTCAGTGTGATACCTGCAGTATTGTGGAATACGGGTTTTACTGTACCTAGTTGGCATTTTCATAACATCTTTGGCATGTTGCAGTCACTTGTTTCACTTTTTATTAACTGTCAAATTGTAATTGCTTCACCAGGTCTGCGTCTAAAAAGAAAAATAGAGCTATAAACAAAGGAATATGTTTGTGCAAGTAGACGGTCGATCGGTGTCTTACCTGGAAGTTTCTCGGTTGGGTGTAACATATGTCGTGCTCGCTGTCGATGGTTGGTATGAACAAATCGATGAGAGACTGAAATCTCGCGCTGTCAGCACTCACTTTGGCCTCAAGGTGCTCGATCAGCTCCTGATCCGTGGGATCGAACTTGACGCCAGCCGACAGCACGGGCCAATCCTTCTTCGACTTGCATCGGTAATTCCAGTTATATGATACTCAATGTATGATCAATTGACTGTTTTAAGTGAATGATGAAAGATTTCGACAGATAAGTGGTACTCCAAATCTGAAGTCCAGAACACCCGAACACGCCGCCGGGATTCTTGTGTCACCTCATGCGCAGCGTCTTGTCACATCAATTCAATGTGTGGACATGATGAATAATTTGACCGACGTATACTAGTACTGCTACTGTACTACTTACTAGTCGTATTTAGTTTCACCACTATTTTAATCCCAGGATTTTTTTTTTTGAATTGTTTGGATTGCTTACCGGTGCGCCCTATATAGAAGCGACCAAGTGTTCCCGAATTTCCTAAAACGCAAAAAAAAAAAAAAAAAAATCCCTCCCACCCCGCCCAACTCCTACACTACCTCTGCCCGATTCCCCACGACCACCTCCCATCACCGGCTCCGATCCGATGCGGCTCCCGCCGCCAGCCGATGCGCCTCCCGCCGACGCCCCCCGACCTAGCTACCGCCGCCGCCTACCACAAGGGCCACCATGGACGCCACTCCCCCGTCGGCCTCGCGCAGCCCCACCCCACCGGCCTCGCGCCGCCCCTCCCCACTGGCCCCGCGCGTCGCCTATATCGCCTCGCCACCGGACGCCCACGCCGCCGTCGTCCGCCACAGCCGTGCTCCTCCCGGTGATGTGCGTCACTAGCGCCAGGATCCCCACCTTCTCCCGCATGTCGCGCGCCCCTCCCCACCGGCCTCGCTTCCGCACACGGCCACTGCCTCACCCACCCGCGAAGGCCACCAGTCACCCATTGCTCCGGTCGCCGCTCAAAAATCCAGATGCAGTTCAGGGACTTTTGCTGCTGCAGGTTGCACCGCTCTACCCACCAGCATCACAGCCGTGAAGGTCGCCTCTTCCCCTGCCCTTGCTCTGCATTTAGTAGGCCAAAAATTATACATCTGTATTTCCAAGCATTGACCTGTGAGGCTCAAGTTCCGCAGAAGTTCACGTACAGTAGAGCGTTGTCTCTGTTTTGACAGCAAGATTAATTAGATCGGTGTCTTTCAGTTATAATGCTAATACAAAAATGTGTCCACTTCGTGAATATGCATCTGCCTTTGCTTTAATCTTCCCTGATCCTTGTTTGATTTGAGATTTTAACACCAAACTAGAGAAGCAAAAGTCATAGTTTGAAACTGAATTGTCCCATGAGCCATGAAGTCTTAAGATTGTTAGTTGACCTCCAACATGGACCGTGCACCCTTCCCCTTAAGCATGTATATTCCTTATTTAAGAAGCACAGATTGGAGCTCATTTGCGAACTGATCATCAAAATTACAACCTAGTTTCTCATCAAACAATCAATGTTTGGGCAGGTAAGTCGGGATTACATACTAATGCAAAAGAAAATACTGTTTTAATTGCCGCCACGGGAAATCGTTGTGCAAGTAATTGTCACAAGAGATTTGAAGAGCATAATTTTTCTATTTGCATGATCTTACTTAGATGTGGACCTGGAGATAGATAGCCTCGGGCACGAACTTGGAGAATGCCTTAACTTAAATAAACATGATTTAGTGAGTTGGACGATCTTACTTTTCATCTGGATTTTAATCAGTGGTGTCAATGCTACCAGTGTGGCGATGCGGCCCCTGCACCGTCCAATAGCGACCGTCGCGCAGTCCAACCTCGCCTGCGCGTGCAGTGCCTCGTCATCTACTCGCTCGCGTAGATCCTTTGCGGGAAGCCGGCTGCGTGCTACTCGGCACTTCCCGCAGCTCCTCTCACTGCTAACTATAGTCTGGAATGTGTCTGCATGATCTCCATGACGGGCTATATATGCAGGCTACGGAACAACTAGATTTTGACTTATTTTAACTTGTGCATTTCTACTGCTGCCGATAGAGAGGAGAACAACGATGGTATTTTTCTCTGAACTGTCATCTACATGTGTTGAGATTATGTCTTCAGGCCATGGCTATTAATTCTCGCTGAACTTTTTTGTGACCTGGTCATTTTCAGGCTACATCTATTTTCTCTCTGAACACTTCTAGGGGCTAAAAAAGGTGGGGTGATGTAGCAGTGGCGAAGCAGCCATCAGTGAGGAGCAATGGCACTGTTGGCTGAACTTCACGTGTCAATGCCTCAGCGAAAATGGTTTTGTGTAGTTTTGTATTTTAGTGCAAATTGTTGCAGGCTGGCTTCGCCAGATGCGTCTGTTCAGCTGCAAAAAAACGAGCATTATATACTGTTGTCAAGTTCGCTCACTTGTTGGCATGAAAAAACTACTGAAGGTCAAAACAAATTGTTCGAGAAGGTCAAAAGTATGTTTATATTTTCTGGCACACCGACACTCTCTTGACATCATTGGTTATCGAATAAGTGTTGTCCATCGTTTTCATCAGTGCCTTAATTGATGAAAAGAATGCTGCTGCTCGCTTCCAGTGCTATGTGTGTGTTAGAACATCTCTGTGTCTCACCTATCTTAGTTGATCTCCTACTCTCTAAGGTATTATATTAAGCTTGTTCAACTTGTTAGAACAAATGAAAATGTACTAATCTGAAGTTCAGGGATGATAAAGAAAGAAGACATGGGATCTAGGATCTTGTGATTTTCCATGAGGTGTTGCAGCAAAAACTCTACTTTGATTTGGAAGTTGTGAAGTATCAGACTAGAACATTTTCATCTCAATCATGCATATAGTAAGTTGCAATGCTTCTCTGAACATTTCTTTGCTATGTGCAGACTCAGACGACCTCCCCGCACCATTCTTCTCCCGTTGCGACCACCCCTTCTGCCACGTCTCCAACGACCTCTGCTGGTGCTACCTCCCGGCCATATGAAATGGGGTTGCTGCAGTCCGCATTGTGCTACACCAGCAGGACTACTCCTTAAGATCGTGCCACTCGCCCTTCTTCCATCGACCATGGTCGCCATCACCGTCAGTAAAGATGTACTCGATGATCAATGTGTTTGCTGGGCGCGCTTGATGCATACGAGCGCCTCACACTGCGCTCCAAGGAAGTAGCCGGGGGCAGGAACTGGCTACACAATCGCTGCTTTTGGCATGGCCCAGTGGTCGTTCGCCAGGTGGCAGGTCATGTTTATGTGAGCTAGAAGTAAGAGTGTGAAGCGTTACATAGGTTGCTTTGCTCATGGGTTTGAGTGAGCGAAATGTACATGCATGGGAAATGCGAATGTGCCTTATTAGTAAGTATGTTGGTTGTGTCACCGTGTCATCTAGGACAACTAGTAACACTACACTAATTTTGGAAAATGTAAAATTAAATGTTAACGTTCAGTTACGACAGACTAAAAATATATATTATGTTGGTCTTTTTATAGAGAAATTTATATTCTATTGGTTAGATTTGCCATCCGTAAAAAGCCCCTAGGTACCATTTCCTTTGTCGCCAGTCAGCTATACTTCCAAAACCTATCTTCTAGCCAGTTATGTTTGTTTTAGAGTCCTAATTCTTCCAGTTAAAATACGAGAAAACTGATTTTACCCGTTTCTAAAAAACTAGAAGTTCAATTTAAATAGCAGAGCTGTTCAACGTTTATTACAATATCAAGAGTCCAAATTACAAAAATACAGCAGTTCAGTATCTATAAAAACTCAAATTTTATTTATTAGTAAAGAAATAAAATCAAGAAGTTCTAATTAAAATAACAAAGTAGTTAAATGTATACTGAAAACTCAAATTGTTTCCTTTCGGAAGTTCAATTTAAAAGAAATGTTTGATGCTTATTTAAACCATTATCTTTTCCTAAAGAATGAAACTAAGAAGATGAAATTAAAATAACAGAGAAGTTCAAAATATATAAAAAAACTCAGATTTGTTGCAAAAAGTTCACGTGCACCTCCGTGCACGGTTCAGAATTTATATTGCGGGACGTCCAACCTCCAATTACATGTTTTAAAAATGGCAAAAAATCACGTCCGACCTTCAATTGCGTGTAATTCGATGTATACACAAAAATGCGACAGAAGTTCATAGTAAAAACAACGAGAAGTTCAAGTACTGCAAGGAATGCATTTTAGGTGAGAATAAAAATATAGAAAAATAAAAGTTTAAAAGGTTTGTTGAAAGAAGTTCAAGTGCTCTTTCCGGGGAAGTTAAAAAATTCTTGCGAGAGAGGTTCACCTTGTATTTCCATGTTCGATTTTTTCCGTATAAAAATCAAATACAATTCTTTACTCAAAATATAAAAAGTGGAAGTTCAAATTGAAATAACAGAGAAGTTTGGAGTTTATTAAAACCTAGGATTTACCTGTCCAAAAAATAAAAAACACAACACCATTTTTTGCACTTTAAAAAACAACTCATAAACGAAAAAATGGTTGATAGAAGTTCAAGTGCTCGGCGAGGAAAAGTTCAAAAAAATTCTTGTGAGAGAGGTTCACTGTTTATTTAGATGTCCAAAATACATAAAAATATATGTTGTTTTTTGTGTTTTAAAATAATTATCTCAAACCAGAGAGAAGTTCAAAGTGATAACAACCGGAAGTTCACGTACTACATTGTGTGTATTTCATATAAGAAAAATACAATAAAGAGAAACAGAGTGAAGTTCAAACAGACATGCCCCAGAAGTTCAATTACTTCACGCAGTGCAAAAACATCACGTCAAAAAACAGCACATCAAAAAAGTGAAGTTCAAACAGACATGCCCAAGAAGTTCAACTACTTCACGCAGTGCATTTCCATTCACGATGAAGGCAGGAATGATGATCTCGTCATTTTCTAGTTTATTTCAAAATGGCAGGAATATCATTTGTGTAAGTTCAAGTCCTCAGTCGAAGAAAATTTAAAAAATTATTGTGAGAGAGGTTTGTACAAAAGGAATATCATTTGTGTAACACTGACGAATGGATGAGAGAATTATAAACGAAAATACGTCACAGAAGTTCAACGTGAAAACAGCAAGAAGTTCAACTACTACACTGAATGAATTTCAGATGAAAAACATTTAAAATCGTCGCGAGTGTGAACAAATGATCAACATGGGAAAGTTAAGTGCTTACATCAGCTTTCCACCGGTATATCACTTGCTCAATTCCGGTGAGTGGATGGAGAGTTACGAGCAGTGGATGGAGACCTACGAGCAAAAAAATAACGTGAAAAACAGAGTGAAGTTCAGGTACATGCGCCGAGAAGTTCAGGTTCTTCACGTGTTGCATTTTCGTAGAATCTGTTTCGCGATAAAGGCAGAACACATGATCCCGCCGTTTTCGAAATTACTTGAAAACAACTACAAATCAGAGAAAACCATCAACATGAAAAAGTTTCGCATTTTCCGTAGCTTTTCAGCGGTATATTATTTGCCCCATTCCGATAAAGTTTGTAAAAATTACGGCGAAAATACGTTTTTCAACATTTTCGAAGCTGACTTAAAACTGTAAAGAATTGGGAGAAACCATACATACTAAAAAGTTTCTCATTTGTTCAAGCTTTCCAACGCCATATCATTTGCTACATTCGGACGCACGGTTAGAAAATTAGCTCGAAAATACGAACTCGGTAGGACTTGCACCATTTTCTAAATTACTCTTAAACCATTCAAAATTAGAAAAAAACTTTCAAGATGAAAAAGTAGCGCATTTTCATAAGCTTTCCAACGCCATATCATATGCCTCCATTGGATTAGCCGTTTAGAAATGACATCGAAAAAACGTACTCAGCTATTCGGTTTACGAAAGTTTACATTTTTTCAAATTACTCTTTAACCATAGGGAATTAGAGAAAACTCTCAACATGTCGAAGGAGCGGTTTTGCAGTAGCTCTCCAAGGCCATATTATATGCCTCATTCCGATAAACGGTTTAGAAATGTGATCGAAAATTTGATTCATGTTTTTTGTGCGAAGAGAAAACAGTTTTCAAAACTCCTCTTAAACCGCTTTTGTCAAAAATTTAACTTGGCAGAATACATGGCTCTGTCTAGATATCAGCACGAATCAAGTTGTGCATATTTGCTGTTGGCATGAACCACATCGCCGCATGTCGGGTTTGCAAAAGCCATCCATCACATGGAAGCTTGATGCCTTTCACACACTGAAGATTATATGGCAACAAGCTGTGTCGACGAATCCCTGGATATGGTGATTCATGAAACCCATGGTATGATGTGTAAACACAGCCCCCCCCTCGCGAATGGAAGTTGCATAGCACAGTAATCAACGCCGGTGATATGATCGATGATTGGTTGGATGATCGGATAATTGAGCCCGAGGAATAAGGAGTGGTTGCCGAGGCTATAAACCCGCCTCCAGTTGAATACGCCTGGCCCAACGGAGCTTGGATCTTTCTCGAACACGAAGTAGCCATAGCCATCAATGTCATGAACGCCCCACGCATTGTACTGCATGTGGTTTGATGTAATGGTTTGGTCAATTTGGTACGTGCGAATGAGCATCAAATGACCGCCGTCAGCTGAACGAGCGATAAACCACCACCCATCGGCTGGTATGATTCCAGGTCCTGGAATCATGAAGGCCAGCGCATTTGCGTCTACTGCAACAATTCAAATTGGAGACCAAAAGGACAAAAATAAACAATCATGTTCAGAGTATGTGTGGAATTAAGATTATTATAACAGTGACACATATCATAGACAGAGAATTGCAATGTCGTGGTCATAATCATATCCCAAGTTAAAAAAAATAAGCCAATGGCTTTCATATTCTAGCAATATGTCATGGTTCAAACATCATGTAACAATGAGAGGAAAACAACTATGACAACACCTACTCATATTCTACCATAGCACTTACTACTACTGTTCTCATATCAACTCTAAGCAATAACATGCGTTGTTATAAAAATCTTGTAAACGAGAGTAACATATAGCAATCATGATGTTATGCTCATAATATGTATTCTAACAATCATTAGATGCCAATTGTTCTCATATTAACTCTAACAATAACATGTGTGGTCATAAAAATCTAGGAAATGAGAGGAACATATACCAATGATGTGGTTATAGACATGCTATGCATTCTAAATTTGTAACAAATGAACAGGCATTCGTATTCATAAGGTAAAGATGAGATGAGATAGAACAATTACACGACGATAGATTCCACCAGTATAGGTAGCCAATCTATGCGTCGACCGCGTAAACGATGCCATCATGCACTATAGCATCAGACAGAAATGTTTCCTCAACAGGATTGATGATGAGCCATAACCATGTATGGCGACCGGATTCCAGATAGACTAATACCTTGTTGAACAAGGCAATGAGCTTGTAATCCATGTAGTCTTCTGATGGTGTGGGCACTTCGCAGATTACAACTTTCTGCAAACAGAGGTCGAGCCAAAAGCTTGACGCGTCTCGTGCGTAGTAGGTCCATACGACTACAGATCTGCTCCAAGAGAACATCGGGGAGGGAATTCCAATCGCGGATCTGCGTGTCAGTCGGTTCTGCCATTGGGGTTTTCGGTGCCTGCGAGCCAGCGGGGAAGTGGGTTCGGGCGGGTGAGCAAAGAAGCTTCTCCTCGTGCGGCTGAGCAATGAGCGGGGGGATATGGTACGCGCGAGCTACCAAGGAAGATGGCGCGGGCGGGCGAGCAGTGAGCGGGGGTAAATGGTGTGCGGCCGACTATGGGGAAGAGATGAGGAAGAAGAAGAGAGGAGGAAGAAGAGTGGAAGACGGGGAAGAAAGTGCATTCAATCTCAATTCTACTAGTACTACTACCAGGATATACCGTCCTTCGGAGTGTAAATAGTTACACCGATGACATGTGGGTCTACCACAACAGGTCCCATATGTCAGTTAATGGAGGACAGAGGTGCGTAGGCGTATTTGCGGAAGTGTGCTCTACTAGCAAACATGATGGCAGTACTGGGTAAGGCAGATTTAGTAACACCAACACGCTGGTTCGGCCTATTAATTACGTGTCCCATCTGCTGCAGCGTGTATTGTCACTTCACTGCGAAGACTAGTTGAATAGTTCTCTCTGACCGAGATGGGGAATAAATGGATCGCGAGGACTTCCTTTCTACAGTATCCCTATGCCTCTACGCTCACTTCACTCATTTTGCTCCGTACCTAGTCACTTGTTGAAATATGTAGAAAGACAAATACTCCGTATTTGAGAACAGAGGGAGGCTTTTACTCCGTACTACTCCCTCCGTTCCAAAATAGATGACTCAACTTTGTACTATATTTGGGAACAGAGGGAGTATCACCATATGGAGGGAATAGAGGAAGCTTGAAATATGAACATGTCAATGGGAGGGAGTAAGCCCCATGCATGCATGCATGCATGCAACATGCAACACTCACACGTACACATGGACGCACGCAACACTCACACACCCATGCGGCACACAGCACACGACGCAACACACACGCTCACGCTCAAGTGCTCAGGCCCTGTTTGTTTCATAAGTCCTAGGACTTTTTTAAGTCCTAACTTATAAGTCATAAGTTCCTCCCTGTTTTTTTACAGGGACTTATAAGTCCCGAGTCCCTACCTGTTTGTTTACAGGGACTTATAAGTCCATGTTGCACCGCTGTAACGAGGCTCAGGAGAGGGCCTGTCCGGCGATTGGAGGCACCGCTGCAACGAACTGAGGCAGAAAGAACCGAGGCGGGGCGGCGACAGGGCGGCGAACCGAGGCAGAACGAACCGAGGTGGGGCAGCGACGGGGCGACGACGGGGCGAGAGGCGGGATGGCGACGGGGCGGCGACGGGGCGAGAGGCGGGGCGATGACGGAGCGAGAGGCAGGGCGGCGACGGGGCGGCGAACCGAGGCAGAACAAACCAAGGCTGGGCGGCGACGGGGCGACGATGGGGCGAGAGGCGAGGCGGCAATGGGGCGAGAGGCCGGGCGACGACGGGGTGAGAGGCCGGGCGGCGGCGGCGATTGGACCGAGAGGCAGGCGGCGTGCGGGGAACGAGCCTGGAGCGACGCGGGGTAGGTCCGGCCCGGGATAAGTCCCAATAAGCTCCTCCCTGAGAGTCTTATTTGATAAGTCCCAAATCATCACAATAAGTCCCAATAAGTCCCTTGTGTTTGGTTTAGGTGGGACTTATAGGGACTTTTTTAAGTCCCTAAACCAATAAGTCCCTGGAAACAAACACCCTCTCAACCTACTCCCTACGTCCATGAAATACTGTACATTTAGAGATTTACACATTGACCAGGGCATAATTAACGCCCAAAAGTAGTAGACTTATGTGTGCATGCGACCATTGAGATAAGAAAATTAAATGAAAGCCGTTGCATGCTATAATTAAGGATAGACATGTAGCCTATACCTACAGCACAAGTTGGTGCATTAGTCAATCAATATCGATTTATTAGATTAAAGGCTAAATGCATTGGAAGTGTAGATGTACATCATGTAGTACACTCTTTGTTGGAAGACCGAGGGAGGACACGTGCATGCACTCACATACACAGCCAGGGCGGTTTGCGCGCAAGGGTTGGACTCGTGTCGCGCCTGCATAAAGTTTTGTTTAACTGATTGCTTTGCTCTGCCAACTGACAGGTGGGACCTAGAAACCAGGCGACAATTTAACCAGTCAACAAAGTGCCACGTCGACTATGTGGCTGGTCAGTAGGGTGCAATACGATGCTCTACGATGAGCTAGTGATCGCATAATTGCCGCAAAACTATGTATAGTGACTGTAAAGAGCATACTGTTACATACGTTGACCGCCAGTGTATTTTTCTCATTTCAAATTAAGCCATATTAATCGGAAAGGACACAGTATGGACTACTACTACTAGTACTAGTACTGCTTTGATGTGTCCGGTCAACTCGCCGAACGAGGAGAAGCTTGCTTACTACGCCTCTCTCTCGCCCACGCACGCGGTGGTTCGCAGGACGAGGAGAGGGTTTTGACTACAACGCCCTCTCCCTCTCCCTATCCCTCTCCCTCGCCCTCGCCCACGCGCGCGGTGGTTCGTAGGACAAGGAGAGGGTTTTGACTACAACGCCCTCTCCCTCTCCCTCTCCCTCGCCCTCGCCCTCGCGGTGGATGTGCAGCAGTTCAATCGGTGTCAGATTGCGAGAAGCATATTGTACTGTAGTATCATCATTGTTGGACCTTCCGAAGAGGCGAAGAGCCAAGTGCAAGGTTCACACGAGTACGAACTGTTGAACCTCCCGAAGAGGCAAAGAGCCAAGCGCAAGCTTTTATAGGAGTTGTCGTCCTAGTAGGAGTGTACTAGTACAACTATAGCGAACGATGCTACTGTATGATGCCGCCACGTCACATATATCCAAAGCTGTGCCACCGTTTTTTTTCTCAAAGAGCGTGTTGGAGCCCGTGCAACAACTACACAAGTTGCACGTAGACATAACACATTTACTAGTAATAAATTCTAAAGGACAAATGCAAGTATGCCACACAAGTTCATCTCCAACTAATGTGATAAATTTGTGCACGACTAGTCTACATATATTCACAGCGCTACCGTTCACAATTATCGTACTCCACTTACACGTTATAGATGGGCTACATATCCTCCTCCAGGTTCCAGTCCCAGGTGTTCTTCATGGATGGCACGATCCATAGCGGTGGGCAACGGGAATCATTGTCGCAGCTTTCTAGTCCGGTTCCACATGATGGAGACTCATCCAAGCTGAAGCGGCATAAATCAGGGATAGCGTGTCCCAGCATGTCATTCATACGGCGGTGCGCACTGAAGACACAACCATGCTTCATGAAGGGCAGGCCTTCTGTGTCGTGCACGGAAGGTGGCATCCGCTTCACAATGGGGTAGCTGTCCCCGATGAAAAGCGAGTACTCTCCAAGAGTGTTCCTCGGCACCCACGTAGCATCACGGGGGTCGAACTCGGCGCCGTTCATCTGGTACACGCGGCATCCCAGATCTGGACACATGGTGATGTACATAGTCAAGGTCCATGCATAATAATGTTGTGCTCAAATGTGGCGGTCAGTAATACTGTGCAGCAAATAGTACTACTCCAGTATAGAGGAAGTAAAATAACCGGCTTATTATATATAGCCACTCTTGGCTACATGGATGAGATAGTAAGAAATGAAAAAACAAAAATGGTGGCAACTAGTGGGTTCAAGTCTTCAAGGGCCTAGCTAGCTATACACGCCCTCCAAGGTAAAAAGTACTCCTACTAGTACTACAAAGTATACTACTAGTACAACAATGAAAGAGAAGGCGAGAGGGTTAAAAAATGGAATACCTGGGTAGATGGTGACGGTCCGATCGTGGTAGATTATGTGACCATGTTCCACATCAGTGGTACCATGGGTAACGACTGCTAAGATAGTTGATCCCAATATGCCAAAGTCAGCTACAAGGTTCCAGGTTAGACCGCATCGCGGATGCAAATGCTCATCCAGGATCGGCGATCTTATTTTGATCGGGGGATGACTGGTCCCTGCAAAATAATGGAGTACCGTTAGGGATGCAAATGATGTTTTGTGCATCCCATTTGTAATCTCCCGTACCGTAGGATGTCAACCAGATGAAACAAGTCCCCTGGCTTGTCACCGCGAAGATGCGGCCTAGATGGCGCACGGCATCTTCGAACGTGTAGGGGTACAAATCTGCTGCCGCCAACATGCGCCAGCCTCTGCCGTTACTGCCTCCTGCATTGATGGCAATCCTTATGTCGAACACCGCGATGAGATAGTAATCATCGTAGCCGCGTCGCTTTGTCGGCGGGTCCGCAATTGCTATCTTCTTCAATCTCATGTAGGCATCATCATACGTATTCTTGCCCAGCCAGTCCGGAAGGCCGATCCCAATGGTGGAGAAGGGGTCTACCGGAACGGCCGCACTGCTATGGATGTTGTGCAAAATCATGGTGGTCTCCGGCCGAAGGTATGCAAGCCAATCTTTGTTGGCACCGACCCAGACCTATATATAAGACGGTGGGCAGCGGAGAAATTACGGGATGGAAATCGAATAACTAAGTACTATATGATCAAACCTCATTACTGACCTGCTCATCAGACAAAATCCGACTACCTCTCAACGTCGTCAACTCTAGCGGAGTCAACGTGCAACCATGGCCAGGGAGCGGTGGACTGTTCGAAGAATTGTCTCATAGAAGAACCTTCTCCTCGAGGACGCATGGAAGACCAACAAGCATGGCCTTTTCCCAAGATTGTTTAAGCAGCGTCTTGAAAAAGTTGGTGCAAGAAGCACCGAGTCTTGCGGCGGTGAGGACGTAGGAGCAGCGTGCGATTTCTCCTAGAGAATCGTCGTCCAAGGTCTCCCAGCCCCGACGAGGAGGAGAACCGCCTGGCAAATCCATGGGAGCAGCGATGAACTGCCTTCTCTTCGGGGGGAGGGGAACTGGCGAGGAGGAGATAAGAGCGTAGTAACCGCAGGGCCTCGTCCCTTCCAACTGTAGATCGTTCCTCAGCGAAGGGGTGAGGCTATTATTTACTACTCTAAATAATAGCACTAGTAAGAAATTTTTGGCACTAGGTAGTAGTTTTTGGTACCATGGAGTACTAGTACTAGCATTATGGAACGTTATGGGATTGCATTATACTGTAAATAATAGCACTAGTAAGAAATTTTTGGCACTAGGTAGTAGTTTTTGGCGTGGATTAAGAAATTCTGGGTATGTTTTTGCCATTTTTTGTACACGCCAACTAGTGTCAAAAAACATCGTACATTATGTGATGGAGGAGTACGTACTCGTACTGTAGCAGTACTAGTACTACTTTTCTCAACTACTCCTCAAAAAAGCACCCAATTAATGCTCTTGTTTTCCTCAAAAAAGTATGTTTACCAATGCATTAATTGCAATACATGCATGCATAAATTACATTCATTGGTCAATTTTCTCTTAATACTTGCATGCAATGATTTAATGCACCTTGGAATCTGAACATGTGATGGGAAACAACCAAATTGAGCCTTATAAAATGGAAAACTAAAATTTTGAGATGAGCCCTATAAACCGGAAAGGAGGGAGTACTTACTTCTAGTCTAGTTTTGTATAGTGCACCAGTTTTGAACTCTTGAATCTCAGGGCCAAGGAGCTACAGTTGGAAGTGGAGGGTACTACTGTTCTCTAGAACCATTGCTGTACTATCAATGCAGGGGAAGTACACCTGCATAGTGGCCTAGTGGGTACTCTCGATGCTCTATTCAGCCGCTCCTCTCACGTAGCTGGCCTACTCAGCCACTCCTCTCACGCACACACTAGCAGCCTATTTATCAGTGACCGTTACTGCAGGCGCAGAACATTTGAGTTATTTGATACAACGAGACTAGACTTTTCGCTTCCATTTGTGGAGGTGTAATGGATCTCGTCGAACTTTGTTAGTAGTTCCTTGTTTATGAATGAGATGAAGCAAAGCTTTTGCCTCCGTTTCAAAAAAAACACGTCAAGAGGAATTTCTTTTATAGTAGAGTCAATAATGGAGTGAAGTCCATGCATGCAACGCCACAAGCTACAGAGTAGTAGTAGAGCACTTTACATACAGAGGCATATTGCGTAGTTCCCAATGCCCCACCAGGCTTTTCCGGCTCCTCGGGCTTAATTGGGAGGCGCTAGTTTAAATATGCTACTAGATGGAAGCTGCAAGCAAGGTGCGGCTAGGGCGAGCACGCGAGCCACGGGATGCTGGGAAGGAAAACCCGTTCACGTGGCTAGGATGTCCAGTGCACCCAGATTGTGGGGCCGCACGTCCGTTTGACTTCAAAACTCAAACTACCCGTGTAAAATATTGGCTCGCAGCGAAGTGTAGTACTCCCTCCGTTACGAATTACTTGTCGTAGGTATAGATGTATCTAGATGTATTTTAGTTCTAGATACATCCATTTCTGTGATGTATCTAGATAGTATACTATTTAAAAAAAAGGCCGCCGTGCGTTCGGCCGGGATCGAACCCACAAAACGAGGTATACACTCCCGCGACCACTAGTAGTACTCGTTGGAGTACAACGCAACCTAGAATCGCCTTTTGTCGCTAGTATTACGTACATTGTTCCTTACAAGAAACCCCTAAGAGCATGGTTAATAGTATAGCCAGCTGCTGGCTATAAGCCAGTGCCATGTCATCTACAGCCCATCTTATAGCCAACATGTAGTAGTAGTTTATTTCTTATAGCCCGCTGACTCAGCTCTATTGTACTTGCTCTAATAATGCAAGAAACCACTAAAATGCCAAGAAACTACTACCACTTGCATACGTGGCAGACTTAAGATAAGACTACCTTATCAACCATTGTACATGCTCTTACCAACAAAAATCCTCGAGTGACCTCCTACCTCCGGCCCGTCCACCAAGTCAGCCTCGGCCATGGGACGCAGCTACCGCCGCCGGCAGAAGGCGAGGTCAAAACCACCGGCGGTGCGGAGCCCATGTTGCGGCAGCCCGGATGCCAACTCCGTCCGGCGCTCGCGGCCGCTAGCTAGCCGAGATAGCTCCGTCCAGCTGCTTGTCTACAAGGTTTGCTAGCTAGATTGGCACGGCAGCGCGGCGGCTTGCTCGCGCGCGCCACGCTAAGGCCAGCCATCTGGCTCGAGCGAAGGCCAGCGCGGCGGCTTGCTCGCTCGTGAGTCATGCTCAGGCCAGCCTGCCAACCCATGCTGAGGCCTGCGCGGCGTCCGACCCGTCCGGCGGAGCGGCGGCCAACTCGCTCATCACCTGCGCCACCGACGAACACGCATCAGTACTGTTTGAAGTAATGTTCAGGAAAAATAATGATTTGAGGGGGAATAACAGGATAGAAGGTCAGATGTGTGTCCCTCGTGTCAACAGTCAAACAAAATGTGTTGGTTTAAGCTGCCTTGTCAGCACGGACATGTGGGCCAACCCTGTCATAAATGGGTTTAAACGAACCTAATCGGTAGGAGTACTAGGTAGTTTTTGGCATGGATTAAGAAATTTTGGGTATGTTTTTGCTATTTTTTGTACAATAGATTCCTCCTAGGGCTGGTTGAAAGTGGTAGTTTTTTGTTAAGTACTCTACATATTGTAAGTAGGAGTGAAAGTTAAGCTTTGGAAGCCAATAAGCAAGGCTAGTTACATAGTGCATATGTGTACATGATTGAAAGTAAATATCAACCATGAGTGACTAATATCTTGATGGAAAACTCGAAACTATGGAATACTAGGAAAAGAAATGCATGGTTGGAAATACTAGCAATGTTCATGTCCGTTGCAACGAATCATAATTAGAATAATACTTATTCACAAACTTGGTACAAAACACTCTAATTTTGATATACATATGTCACTAGAGATATATTTCGTTTCAATTAGAATATATTCCTTGGGCTGTTTTGGTGAGGTCAGGGAGGGATGTGGTTGGTTTTAAGATACTAATTATGGGTTTTTCTGCAAATTGGTAGACAAGTGGGATGTTGGTGAGAAAAGGCAACAACTTACCTCACAATCGTTAGATGTAGATCTAATGGTCAGAAACGACGGATGGCAGACACACCAGCATCACCAACTTTGTCTTGTGTAGGAGTACTTGCAAGATCCGTGCATTGCACGGAACATCAAGATGCATTTTTTATAAAACACTTGTTGTGATTGACCCTTGCGGGAGTAATCCCATGTGTGAAAACTAACGATATCTTGAGAAATATGAGATAAGGTGAAGAGGAGTGGGGTGTAGTGGTGGTTGGTGGTCGGACTAAGCGGAGGCATGGGGATTGACGACGCCGGCAGCGACCACCAGGCCAGTTTGTTCCAGAGGCTTCCTTTATTAATTGCTCAACAATGAGGTTTGTTGGAGATAAGGATGAATGAGGGAAGGCCTTGTCTGCAAATGTGGAGAGGGGTGCGGGTATCTTTTAGTTTAATTTCCATCCGTCAGATATAGATCGGACGGTCTATATTGCAAGATGGCACACGTACCATCATCACCAACTCGGTTTTTTATAAGAGAAGAAATATAAGTATGGAGATAGAAACGTATTATCGATACTTGCTTCCGTAAACTAGCATCTACATTCTATTCAACGCCTTGGCATGTGGGGCCTTAGCACAATGACTTCTCGACTGTGTAAAACGAAGATTTTCCCGTCGCCGACAAGGAGGGGGTGACGGCGGTGCGCTTTTTGGCTTGCTCTAGTCCTAGTAGTCATACTAGGTGGTCTAAGCACGTGTAGATTTATTCTTTTTCATGTCTCGTATTCGCCATACTGCCACGACTGTTCATGAATAGACGGTAAGTTATTCACGGGGAAACCCTTGTTGAGCGTGTTTGCGAGAGAGAGAGAGAGAGAGAGAGAGAGAGAGAGAGAGAGAGAGTGCGTGTGTGATATGTTAGAGACTGAGGCAATGATAACAGATTCTTTGTGTCTATGTGTGTGGAGGATAGAGAGAGACATGTACATGGGGCTTTGTGTTGTGTAACGTGGAGACACATATACATAATTAGAGAGTGAGTGTGTGAGATACACATGCGGACATGAGGAGAGATGAGCATCCAAGTAAATGGGTGTTTGTGTGTGTTTGTGTGTGTTTGTGCACGCGTTTGTTTGTGAGAGGCAGAGAGTGTATGTGGAGTAGAGAGACCACCGATGATGTACACCTAGTATAAGGGAAGGGGGAATGGTATGACATGTGTAGTAGCGAGATAACACGGGTGCGGGTGGGGGGAGCAGACTATTTGGAAGAGACATCGAGTGTGTGTGTGGGAGAGGGGTGTGAGAGCGAGAGAAAGAGAGAGCTAGCGACGAAGAGAGAGAGAGAGAGAGAGAGAGAGAGAGAGAGAGAGAGAGAGAGAGAGAGAGAGAGAGAGGAAGAGAGGGGGCGAGAGGGGTCATTTGTGTCCATAAATGGCGTATAGGTAGGGAGACAATGTTGATGTTATCCGAAATTGGCCTATGAACGGAGACGCAAGGGAAGCAAGTCATCGTGTTTGTGATAGGGACTTCATGAGAGATCTAGAATAGATGGTGTAGAGAACAATGTGCGAAATCGAGAACGATTATACATTAGGGAGCTATGCAAAGAGTCACGACATATATGTATACAAGGAAAGAGCTGGGGCGGGTCCGCATGTGCGAGAGATAGAAAGAGGAGAGTGGTGCACAAGGAGACAAAGTGTGCTTGTTTGCAGTGGGGGTGGTGTGTGAGGTGAGTGCGCGAGAACCACATAACTAGGGAGATAGACGTTTGGGGGTGACGTTTTGTGTGTATGGGAAATATACACTCTACATAGTGCATGTGCTTGGGTAAGAGAGATAGCGGGATACCTAGAGAGTGAGGGAAGAGATGTGTGCATGCCTGAGAGACAAAGTGATAGAGACCTATGTTGGGGTCCGGACTTTACAAGAGAGAGGGGTGTTAATGTGCTCGTGTGTTGGTGTTTGGGGGAGAGAACGACTTCTCTCTCTCTCTCTCTCTCTGTGTGTGTGTCTGTGTGTGTGGTGGTGGGGGGGGGTTGACTTCAGATAAAGAGTGAGGTGTCTATATTTGAGGGACTTTAGCGTAATTGAGATATTGTGCACTCATGGTTGATCAATTTGTTTCACAGTTTGTACTATGAGATAACGATACTTTTGAACATGCGTGATATACCTTGATGTACCAGAATTACAAACCTAAGATTGGAATTTTGGAATTCGACTCCATCATTAGCTTTTGTAATTCATTTAAACGGAGGTACATTTTTTAAGCCGGGATTTCGTGATTTCAAATTCATATATCAAACCTAGAGATATACACATACGGGCATGTTCAAACTTTATAATCATCCACTTTATTCATACACATACACATTTTTGCTTTTGTCATCATATTTAGGATAAACACATTTGGAATTTCATTTGAATTGGACCGTATGATGGTATTTGCTTGTAGTAGCTCAATGATCCATATTTGAATTAAATGGACAATCTAAGTTTCGAGTTGGAGACATTGATTTTCAAAACTTGCACTTTTTTTTCATGCAAAACAAATAAATTGTCGGCCATGATATCATAGTCGGCCGTACGAGAGCAGAATACTTATAATTTTAGGTGCCAAAAGCTTTCAAACTTCCCGCTCACATCGAAATATCACGCGCCCAAAAGTTTAGCCCTGCGATATTCCTACTACTAGGAAAAGGGCTACTAATGGCGCACCAGTTTTGCCTACTAATGGCGCATCACTGGTGCGCCATTAGTATCATGCCACTAGTATTTTTTACTAATGGCTCACCACTGGTGCGCCATTAGTATCTGGTATACTAATGGCGCACCACTGGTGCGCCATTAGTATAGGCCATGGTGCGCCATTAGTATAGGCCACTGGTGCGCCATTAGTATTTTTTAATTTTAAAGGCGGGAAAATAGTAGTGGCACACCGTATAACCCACACCATGCGCCATTGCTATTTTTGAATTTTGAATTTGGATTTGGATCGTGATTTTTTGCCCATTTTTTGCTCGTTTTTTGGCACGATATTATTTCAAATTTGTTCCTGTTTTTGGATCTTGTACGTTCTTTTGCCGTGTTCTTTTGTCGGAGAGGAGTTCGCCGGAGAGGATGAGGAGGAGGTCACCGGAGAGGCGCTCGCCTACATCGCCGGAGAGGAGGAGGAGGTGGCCGGAGAGGAGTTCACCGGAGCATCGGAGAGGAGGAAGGAGAAACCATGAGGTGATGGGAGGAGAGGAGGGAGGAGGAGCTCACCGGAGAGGAGCGAGGAAGAGCTCACCGGAGAGGAGGGAGGAGAAACCGTGAGGGGAGGGGAGGGGAGGAGAGAAGGGAGGAGGAGGTTGCCGGAGAGGAGGAGGAGGTCGCCGGAGAGGAGGAGAAGGAGGTCGCCGGAGAGGAGGAGGGTAGTATGGTGGAGGAGAGAAGGGAAGATGGAGTGGAGGAGAGGAGGATATGGAGTGGAGGAGAGGTGGAGTGGAGGAGAAGAATGAAGAGGTAAGGAGGAGAGGACCACGTGCAGCCATATATACGGCATAGTAATGGCGCACCGCGGGCGGTGCGCCATTAGTAACTTTTTTTTATTTTTTTGACTTATTTTGAATTTTGAAGGCGGGAAGATACTAATGGCGCACCATGGGCAGGTGCGCCATTAGTAACTTTATTTTTATTTTTTTGACTTATTTTGAATTTTGAAGGCGGGAAGATACTAATGCGCACCATGGGCAGGTGCGCCATTAGTAACTTTTTTTTTATTTTTTGACTTATTTTGAATTTTGAAGGCGGGAAGATAGTAATGGCGCACCATGGGCAGGTGCGCCATTAGTAAGTTTGAATTTTTTTGAATTTTTTTGCCTCTCCAGATCTTAAAAGCCCCGTATCTTTTTTCTGTTAGGTTTTTGAGGATTTTGAAAATGTTTAACGAGGTTCCCCCAGTTAAATTCGGATGTAACTTTTCGAGTAGATGATTTTTCATATAAAAAACTTTTTCATCCGAGTTCGTACGCAAAAGTTATGCCCATTTTACAAATTCTCGAGAGATTTCGCAAATAAAGTCGAAATTCATATTTGTAAATTTTCACAACAACTAGACCACATATCACATGGGAAACTTATTTTCTTTTATTTTTTTGGCATTTCCATCATATTTTTTTATTTTTTTAAAACTAAAAAGGCGGTCCATGAGGGGGGGGGGTGCATTCGGTGGAAGTGGTGGCCAAGTTACTAATGGCGCACCGTGGCATGGTGCACCATTCCTTGTTTCTCTTTCAGACTCGTATCTCTTACGCCACGCAGAACTTTAGGGAAGATAGTGAGCCAAACCATCTTGAGGACAGCGAGATGACCCCAAGGTCTTGTCTTGATGAAGACAGTGAGTTGAAGCTACTCACCAGCAGGTGTGAGATAACCTCTGTGCAGTCGCTGCCTCAATCAGTTCGACTTCTTCAGTCTCAACTTAAAGCAGAAAGGCTTGCTTCAGCTCAGCTCCGACTTGAAGTCAAAGATGCAATGAAGATGTCAGAGGACTGCCGTGCGCACCATCATGCCTTAAATCTAGTGTTGATGCATCTATCGTTGACACAACTGAGGTCTACTCAGCTTCTTCAGCTGTTTGGGGGGGCCCGACCTGGCCAGGTCTAGTGCCTTCTGAAGTGCTCTCAGTTTTGTATATTCTTTTGTCGACGCGTTTATTTGCATTGGTGGCGAACTTTGATGCCCAGTGGATGTAATATGTGTGATAGCCGTGATAGCCTAGCATAAGTTGCTTGCTTATTTATTTCCTTGTTGTCTTGTTTATTTGTTTGCTTCTAGTCATTGCAGTTCTTTTTCCGCGGTTTGCTAGTGGCTGCATTAACCTATTTTGTAAAACTAGGCCACAATAACTGGCTAATATTTACTGTAGTGACACTGGGCCTCCTATGGGCCGTAGAAACAATGGGCCTTCTACGGGCCGTAGAAGCAATGGGCCTTCTACGGGTCGTATCATCAATGGGCCTTATACGGGCAGTATGATCGATGGCCAAACATGGGCCAATGACAGGCCGCATTATGGCCGTAAACGGGCTAGAGTTGGACTCGTCCGTCCATGGGCCGACCATAACGGGCCATCGTTAATAGGCCATATGTCACATCCCTAGTTCTGGTATGACCTAGGCTAGCCCTTCATGTGTGCATCATGTTTAAATTCCATTTCAATTTGAAATGGGGATTTGTGAAACCCTCAGAAATTATTTCTGGAAATGACCCAGATAAAAAGTGCTCCAAAAAGGTCCAAGAAAATGTTCATGTTACTCTGTAAAAATATTGGTCAGAGGTAAAAATCAAACCAATATTTTTAGGAGCCCATAAATATTTATTTTGGACATTTGGAATTAATCCAGTAATTATTTGCATTGGATATATAAATGTTATATATATATATATTATATGTCCAAAAATTGTGCCAATTGTTGAGGAGCTCTGGAATAATACCATTATCCCCTACAAAAATTGGCATAATAAAATAAAATGGTTTAGTATTTTTTATTAAACCAAACTCGGAAATATAGAAAAGGAAACAAATAGGGAAGAAAGCCCACCTGCACTTACCTCCCTGTGCAGCCTGGCCTGGCCCAGCGGCCCAGCAGGCCGGCCCAGCCGACTGGCAGTGCCAGTCGTCGTCTCCACCGCGCCAGGAGGACAGAGGCACGCGCCCGGCGCGCGCGGCCACGCGTCCGGCCACGCCACCTACCTGCCTGGCCTCTCCCGCGACGCCCTGGCCATCCCGAACGTCGCCACGCGCCGCCCCGGATCTCTCGCACTCTCTCTCGCTCTCCCACCTCCCCTAGATCTCTCCCTCTCCCCGTGCCCGAAGCGCTGCCGTCGCCGCCGTTCGCCGTAGTCGTCGCCAGAGCCCTCCCCTCGCCCCTCCATCGAGTCCATGAGCTCCGCCACGTCGCCGGCTGCCTCCTCGTCGAGCCACGCACCTCCGAACGTCCTCCATCGCCGCCAGCGCCATCGTCTTCATCACCGGCTGCCCGAGATCGCCGACGACGCTCCGGCCGCACCAGTGCTTCCCCGCGCTCGCCGACGCCTCCGCTAGATCCGCGTGAGCTCTACTTCGCTTCCCCCTCCTCCCCGTGCTCGTTTGCCCCGTCCAGCTAGCTCAACCACCGCGCCCACGAGCTCCTCGCCGCCGGCCATGGCGCCATGGTGGCCAGGGCCCGAGCCAGCCACTCCCGCGCACGTCACCGTGCTCCTGGTGACGACAGGAGGCAGTAGAGGCCCTCCGCATGCCCTGCCATGCACTGCAGCGCTGCGCGCGCACCCGTCCGAACTCCGGCCGCCGCCGCGAGCTCTGCTCCGGCGAGCTTAGGCCACCACCGCAGCCCCCGCTTGCTCCAAACAATGCGGGCGAGCCTTGGCTCCTCGCCCGTGGCCTCCGCCGCCCAAATGGTCGCCGGAACGGCGATCCCGAGCCCCTCCGCCACGTTCGGCCTCGCCGGCGGCTAAACGCCGGTGGGTTTGACCGGGTCTAACCCCCCAGTTGACCTGGTGTTTGACCACGCAAGGTCAATGACATGTGGGCCCCGGCCCTGACTAATTTTAGTTTAGGATTAGTTTAAAACTAATTAACCCTCTGTTAACTAACTATAACACTGACGTGTGGCCCCCGCGCGTCAGGTTTGACCTGGTCAGCGCCGTTGACTGCTGACGCAGGCATGACGTCATGCTGACACTGTTATTCTTTTCCTGGAATTATTTTTAAACAGGAAATTCCAGAAAATATTCAAAACTTCAAAAATTCATATCAATTCAACCGTAGCTCAGATTGAAATAATTTATATATGAAAAATTATCAGAAAAATGCAATCTATCCATCAGTACCAGTTTCATGCATGATAAATCAAGTTATACCAGCTGTATATATGAAAACATATGAATGGCATATATAAGAGCTTAATTTGGAGTTGCATTTGAACCCTTGGTTCAAATGGACTTCATTCAATTTGGATACTAGTTGCATTAGCTCAAACAGCATCACATCTTCATGCCATGTTCATGCATCATATTGTTGCATATGCTTGTGTATTGATTTCCGACACCGTTCCTTCTCGATAGGTCCTGCTCCGGAGACCGATCCAGAGTACCTGTCAGAGAAGCAGTGCCCCCCTGTTGATCTACCAGGCAAGCAAACCCCCTTGTTCATTCCGATATAATCCCACTCTCGCGCTCCTGCTCTCTTTTATTGCATTAGGACAACAACGATTCAACTGCTACTTTATGCTACGGTAGTTGAACCCATTCCTCTGCATGACCTGTCATTGCCACAGTAAATAGTTGAAACCCACTAGCATGTGTAGGAGTTGATTGAGCAATGTTGTGCTTCTACCATGCCATGCCTGCTATTGCTTAGAGTTGTGTCAGGTCTGATTCTTTGGGAATGAATTGGAGTGTTATGATATGTTCTGATGCTGAGAGTTAAGCGTGTGAACACGATTTCGTAAAGGTAGCGGTGAGAGGCCATGTAGGAGTACATGGTGGGTTGTCTCACTTGAATCGTCCTTAAGCACTGAGTTCTATGTATGTTATCCAATGACTAGCTACTACCACACATTCGGTTCCGGTAACTCGGCCCCTCTCGACTTATTAACCAACTTGATCTCTGTCCAGGAGTCGCAAATAGTTTCTGGTGTTTGTAGGTAGTGTTAGTAGTCTACCAAGTGGCACCCGGCGAGGTGGGCTTGGGACAGACTAGGCACAAGTGGCACGGTGTACCAAGCATAAATCCATCCGACGAGATGGGCTTGGGAACCCTGCACACATCGTTTGGGGCCGTGAGCGACACCCCGGCCGGATCTCCTTGCGGATGGAACCCGAATAGGCGATAAACCTGGATTAGAGTCTTGTGTGGTTAGTCAGGTCGTGGCCGACACCCTCGCCAGGCTTCTGCTTGAAGGTTGCCGAGATACATGACGTGTACATGGTGATAAGTGGTGAGAGCGTGTGTGAAGAAGTACACCCATGCAGGGTTATCATGATCTATTCGAATAGCCGTGTCCTCGGTTATGGACTTCTTGGATGCTTACGTGGTACATAGACAACTTAAAGTGGATACTCTAAAATGCTCAAGACAAGTGTGAGTGCTATGGATGGCCTTCTCGTAGTGAGACGGGAATGAATCCATAGTAGTGTATTGATGTGGTGACTAGTGGACTCGTGTGCACCACCTCAAAAGAGTTACCAGCAGGTCGTAGTACAGGATAGCCACTGAGTCAAAGCTGGCTTGCTGCAACTAAACCACACATTACCTTCTTGATACAAATGCATGTATGATAGGATCTGATGTAAGTCTTGCTGAGTACCTTTGTACTCACGTTTGCCTTATTTATGTTTTGCAGCGGAGACTTCGGTCTTACTAGTAGTTCCGCTTTGACTTCAACGAGTAGCTTCTACCTCAGCTACGATCTTGATCGGATGTTGTAGATAGTCAGGCTCTTCAGCCTTTTTCATTTGTAGTTGTCTATACTCAGACATGTAATGCTTCCGCTTGTTGCTTGTATGCTATTAATGATGGGTCATGTGACCCCTGTTTGTATTTAATGTTATGTGGCTCTTTTGGGCCTTTATTTATATGAGTTTGCGTTATGTTGTGATGCCATGTTGTACATCACATACTTGCATGTTATGCGTACGTGTAATATGTATTGCTATGTGTGGGATCCGACAATCTAGTTGTTTATCCTTGGCAGCCTATCATATGGGGAAATGTAGTCTAGTGCTTTCTGAGCAATAGTAGTCCGCTACAGCCCGGTTCACCGGAGTCCTGCTAGCCCAGCACTACTGCTCGGAACACTTGACTGGCCGGCATGTGTTTCACTTCGTTCCTGTGTCTGTCCCTGCGGGGAAATGTCACGCCGTGTTATCCGGAGTCCTGCCTAGCCTGCTACAGCCCGGGTTACCGGAGTCCTGTTAGCCCAGTGCTACAGCCCGGATTTATACGTTGTTGACCGACATGCTCGATGTGATTCATGTATGCCTGTCCTCATGGGTTAGTGCCGCCTTGGGTTCACTACTAGCCATGTCGGCCCGGGTTCTCTGTCATATGGATGCTAGCGACACTATCATATACGTGATCCAAAAGGCGCAAACGGTCCCGGGCCAGGTAAGGTGGCACCCGTGGGAGTACCGTGCGTGAGGCCGCAAAGTGATATGATGTGTTACATGTTGGATCGATGTGGCTTAGGATCGGGGTCCCAACACCATATTTGATTACGCTATGAAAATGGACCAACGTATTAACGGGCCACAAACGGGCCGACTGTAACCACGGGCTGAATTTGGCCCACAAGCAGAAAATGACAGTAACGGGCCGTAAGTAAACAAATGCTGGAAATGAGCCCAAGAATAAATGGGCTCTGAGAAGGCCGAAAGATAACATGGGCTGGAAACGGCCCAACGGAATAACGGGTCGTTAATGGGTATAAAGTGATACACTATTCATTACGGGCCAGTTTCACCACGAGCCGTTTGTAGGCCAAGAGTTACATAGGGCCTCATATGGGCCGAAAGACGTCATGGGTGTCGGGACCCCGATCCTAAGTCACACCGATCTAGCATGTAACACATCATATCACTTTGCGGCCTCACGCACGGTATTCCCACGGGTGCCACCTTACCTGGCCCGGGACCCTTTGCGCCTTTCGGCTCACGTATATGATAGTGTCGCTAGCATCCATATGACAAAGAACCCGGGCCGACATGGCTAGTCGCGAATCCAAAGCGGCACTAACCCATGAGGACAGGCATACATGAATCACATCGAGCATGTCGGTCATCAACGTGTGAATCCGGGCAGTAGCACTGGGCTAACAGGACTCCGGTAACCCGGGCTGTAGCAGGCTAGGCAGGACTCCGGATGTCACCGCGTGACATTTCCCCGAAGGGACAGACACAGGAACGAAGTGAAACACATGCCGGCTAGTCAAGTGTTCCGAGCAGTAGTGCTGGGCTAGCAGGACTCTGGTGAACCGGACTGTAGCGGACTACTATCGCTCAGAAAGCACTAGACTACACTTCCCCATATGAAAGGCTGCCAAGGATAAACAACTAGATTGTCGGATCCCACACATTGCAATACCCGTTACACATACGCATAACATGCAAGTATGTGCTGTACAACATGGCATCACAACATAACGCAAACTCATATAGATAAAGGCCCAGAAGAGCCACATAGCATTAAATACAAACATGGGTCACATGAACCAACATTCAGAGCATACAAGCAACAAGCGGAAGCATTACATGTCTGAGTACAGACAACTACAAAAGAAAAAGGCTGAAAAGCCTGACTATCTACAAGACCCTCCAAGGGTAGTAGATCGTAGCTGAGGTAACAAGCTACTCGTCGAAGTCCAAGCGGAATTACTAGAAAGACCGAAGTCTCCGCTGCAAAAACATAAATAAAGCAACGTGAGTACAAAGGTACTCAGCAAGACTTACATCAGATCCTATCATACATGCATTAGTATCAAGAAGGTAATGTGGGGTTTAGTTGCAGCAAGCCAGCTTTGACTCAGTGGCTATCCTGTTCTACGACTACAAGAAACTTCTTTGAGGTGAAGTAGCGCACACGAGTCCACTAATCACCACATCAATACACTACTATGGATTCATCCCCGTCTCACTACGAGAAGGCCATCCATAGCACTCACACTTATCTTGAGCATTTTAGGGTATCCACTTTAAGTTATCTATGTACCACGTAAGCATCCAAGAAGTCCACAACCGAGGACACGGCTATTCGAATAGGTCATGATAACCCTGCAGGGGTGTACTTCTTCACACACGCTCTCACCACTTATCACCATGTACACGTCATGTAACTTGGCAACCTTCAAGCGGAAGCCTGGCGAGGGTGTCGGCCACGACCTGACTAACCACACAAGACTCTAGTCCAGGTTTATCGCCTATTCGGGTTCCATCCGCAAGGAGATCCGGCCGGGGTGTCGCTCACGGCCCCAAACGATGTGTACAGGGTTCCCGAGCCCACCAACCGGGTGCCACTCGGTACACCGGGCCACGTGTGCCTAGTCTGTCCCAAGCCCACCCTACCGGGTGCCACTCGGTAGAAAAATAGCACTACCTACAAACACCAGAAACTAGTTGCGACTCCTGGACAGAGACCGAGGTGATTAATAAGTCGAGAGGGGCACTTAAGCATTCCAATGCGTGGTAGTAGCTAGTCATTGGATGACATACACGGAACTCAGTGCTTAAGGACGGTTCCAATGAGACAACCCACCATGTACTCCTACATGGCCTCTCACCGCTACCTTTACCAAATCGTGTTCACACGCTTAACTCTCAGCATCAGAACATATCATAACACTCCAATCCATTCCCAATGAATCAGACCTGACACAACTCTAAGCAATAGCAGGCATGGCATGGTAGGAACACAACATGGGTCAATCAAATCCTACACATGCTAGTGGGTTTCAACTATTTACTGTGGCAATGACAGGTCATGCGGAGGAATGGGTTCAACTACAGCAGCATAAAGTAGCAGTTGAATCATTGTTGTCCTAATGTAATAAAAGAGAGCAGGAGCGAGAGAGTGGGATTGTATCGGAATGAACAAGGGGGTTTGCTTGCCTAGTAGATCAACAAGGGGGCACTGCTTCTCTGACAGGTACTCTGGATCGGTCTCCGGAGCAGGACCTATCGAGAAGGAACGGTGTCGGAAATCAATACACAATCATATGCAACAATATGATGCATGAACATGGCATGAAGATGTGATGTGGTTTGTTGTAATGCATCTAGCATTCTGTTTGGAAGAGGTCCATTTGAACCAAGGGTTCAAATGCAACTCTAATTTAAGCCTTTATAAATGCCATTCATATGTTTTCATATATACAGCAGGTATAACTTGATTTTTCATGCATGAAACTTGTACAGATGGATAGGTTGCATTTTCCTGATGATTTTTCATATATAAATTATTTCAATCCGAGCTGCGGTTGAATTTATATGAATTTTTGAAGTTTTGAATATTTTTTGGAATTTCCTGTTTTGAAATAATTCCAGAAAATAAATAATTGCGTCAGCATGACGTCAGCACTGCGTCAGCGGTCAACGGCGCTGACCAGGTCAAACCTGTCGCGCGGGGCCCACACGTCAGTGTTATAGTTAGTTAACAAAGTTAATTAGTTATCCTAACTAAAATTAGTCAGGGTCGGGCCCCACCTGTCATTGACCCACGCGGGTCAAATCTGGTCAATTGGGGGGGGGGGGTTGGTTAGTGCGGGTTGACCCGGTCAATCCCGCCGGCGTTTAGCCGACGGCGACCACGGGGCTCGGCGGAGTCCCCGCTGGAGGCCACGGGAGCGACGGCTGGGGGCACCAGGAGGTCGCCCGCACTCCCGCGCATCCACGGGAGCCAGTGAGAGGCTACGGAGGTGGCGGAGCTCGCCGGAGCAGAGCTCGCGGCGGCGGCCGGAGCTCGGCTCGAGCGGCAGACGGCTAGAGGGCGCTAGAAGAGCAGGGGAGAGGGGTGTGCGACGGCGGGGCTCACAGCGGACCCGGTGGAGGCGTCGGAGAGCTCGGGGGAGGCGCGGAGCGTGCAGGGCGGCGATGAAGCAGACGGTGGTGACGGCGATGCGGGGCGTTCGGGGATGCCCGGCTTGACGGAGAGGACGAGGGCGATGGCGTGGAGCCCGTGGGCACGACGGAGAGGCGAGAGAGAGGCTGTGGCCGGGGCAACGGCGAGCGGTGGCGTCGGCTGCGCTCGGGTGCGTGCGAGAGAGGGTGACAGAGGAGCGGGGGAGCACGAGGGAGAGTGAGAGCGGTCCGGGGTCGCGTGGCGCTGTCTGAGCGCGACGAGGAGGAGCCAGGCAGGCAGCTGCGTGCCGGCGCGCACGGCGTCGGGCACCGCTTCCCCTCTGCCTACTGGCAAGAGGAGGAAGACGGCTATGCCCCTGGTGGGCTGGGCCAGAACAGAAAACGGGCCGGCCAGAGGCGCCAGGTAAGATTTTCCCTTTTTTTGTTTTCTTTTCTATTTCTGACATTTGTTTTGATTAAATAAAAATACTAAATCATTTTATTTTCTTCTGAAAATTAATGTAGGAACTTTATTGGATTATTCCAAAGCCCCACAGTAAAAATCAGAATTATTGGACATATATAATATATATAACATATATATATATATCCTATGCAAATATTTACCGGATTAACTCTAATGGCCAAAAATAAATACTTCTGAGCTCCCAAAAATATTGGTTGTAATTTTACCTCTGGCCAATATTTTTATAGAAAATCAGGAACATTTTCTTGGGCCAAATTGAAGCAATTTTTATCTGGGTCATTCCCAGAAATGATTTCTGAGGGTTTCACAAATCCCCATTTCAAATTTAAATAAAATTTAAACATGATGCACACATGTCTAGCTAGCCTTGAGCATACCAGAACTAGGGATGTGACAACTCGCCCCCACTTGAAAGAATCTCGTCCCGAGATTCAGGGGTCGATGGAAAGAAAGTGGGGTACTCCAGTCGAAGACGATCTTCTCGCTCCCAGGTAGCTTCTCTCTCAGAATGATGAGACCACTGAACCTTGAGAAACTTGATGTTCTGACGTTGAGTAACACACTCTGCTTGATCAAGAATGCGAACAGGGTACTCTCGATATGTGAGGTTATCTTGGAGATCAAGCATTTCGTGGTCCACTCCGCGGATGGGATCCGAGAAGCAACGCCTGAGTTGAGAGACGTGGAAGACATCATGAACTCGAGAAAGATGTGGGGGTAGTTCCAACTGGTAGGCAACCTCTCCTCGTTTAGCGAGAATGCGAAAAGGACCAATGTAACGAGGAGCCAACTTGCCCTTGATACCGAAACGATGGGTACCCTTCAAAGGGGTAACCCGAAGGTAAGCCTTGTTGCCAACTTCATAAGCCACTTCCTTATGACGACGGTCATACTGGCTCTTTTGACGAGATTGGGCTGTTTTTAAATTCTCACGAATGATGCGAACTTGCTCTTCTGCCTCCTGGATCATATCCGGTCCAAAGAATTGTCTTTCACCGGTTTCTGATCAGTTCAAAGGTGTTCGACATCTTCGTCCATACAGAATCTCAAAAGGAGCTTTCTTGAGACTGGATTGGTAGCTATTGTTATAAGCAAACTCGGCGAAAGGAAGACACTTCTCCCAATCCATACCGAATGAGATAACACAAGCTCTAAGCATGTCTTCGAGAATTTGGTTGACCCGTTCCACCTGACCACTTGATTGAGGGTGGAAAGCGGTACTGAAGGAAAGATGGGTGCCTATGGAAGTTTGGAAACTCTCCCAGAAATGAGAAGTGAAGAGACTACCACGGTCTGAATTGATCTCTAGTGGAACACCATGAAGTGACACTATTCGAGAGATATATAAGTCAGCGAGCTGACTAGCAGTGACATTCTGTCGAACAGGTAGGAAGTGAGCCACTTTGGAAAGACGATCAATGACTACGAAGATAGCATTATTCCCTTTCTTGGTCCTGGGAAAGCCGGTGATGAAGTCCATACCAACCTTATCCCATTTCCACTCAGGAATAGCTAAAGGCTGAAGGGTGCCAGCAGGTCTTTGATGTTCTGCCTTAACGCGACGACAAACGTCACAATTAGCAATGAACTGAGCGATTTCTCTCTTCATTCTAGTCCACCAGAACCTCTGGCGTAGGTCCTGATACATCTTAGTACTACCGGGATGAATCATGAGAGGAGATTCATGAGCCTCCTTAGGATTAGTTGTCGAAGATGTTGATTCTTGGGAACCACCAAGCGATTCTCAAAGAAAACAACACCTCGATCATCTATAGAGAAACTTCCACCAACTCCCTTCTTAATGTTCCTCTTAATACGGATAACACCCCTATCAAACTTCTGGGCAGAAATGATCTGATCTTCAAGGGTAGGTTTCGCTACCAAAGTAGAAAGGGATCCGTGAGGAGCAATGTGAAGGTTAAACTTACAGAATTCCTCATGAAGAAGTGGTTGGCCCTGCTGCAACATGACATTGTTGCAATAGGACTTACGAATCAGCGCATCAGCCATGACATTGCCCTTGCCTGGGGTGTAGGTAATCCCTAAATCGTAATCTGAGATCAACTCCAACCAACGTCTTTGCCTAAGGTTCAAATCTGGTTGGGTGAAGATATACTTGAGACTCTGGTGATCGGTGTAAATCTCGCAACGTTTACCAAGAAGGTAATGTCGCCATGTCTTAAGTGCATAGACTACGGCTGCAAGCTCTAGATCATGTGTAGGATAATTACTCTCATGTGGATGCAACTGTCGAGATGCATAGGCAATCACATGACGATCCTGCATAAGAATGCAACCTAGTCCCTGTCGTGAGGCATCACAATAGATAACAAAGTCCTTAGTGAAATCCGGTGGCACAAGTATGGGAGTAGAAGTCAGGCGTCTTTTCAGTTCCTGAAAACTGTACTCACACTGTGGGGACCACTCAAACTTTTTATCTTTCTTGAGAAGTTCCGTGAGGGGTTTGGCCACTTTAGAGAAGTTCTCAACGAAGCGGCGACAATAACTGGCTAGACCAAGGAAACTCCTAACTTGCTTAACGGTTTCAGGTGGAGTCCAATCAAGAACGGCATGAACTCTCTCGGGATTGACAGCAATGCCCTTACCAGAGATCACGTGGCCCAGATAGGTCACTTCTGGCAACCAAAATTCACACTTGGAGAACTTGGCATAAAGGCGGTGCTCTCTGAGTTTTTCTAGCACAAGTCTAAGATGTTCGGCATGCTCTTCCTCGTTCTTTGAGTAAATAAGAATATCATCGAGGTAAACCACGACGAACTTATCTAAGTACTCCATGAAGACCGAGTTTATCAAGCGGGAGAATGTAGCTGGAGCATTGGTTAGACCAAAGGACACGACGGTGTACTCGTACTGGCCATAACGAGTGACAAAAGCCGTTTTAGGAATGTCCCCTTTTCTAATCTTAATTTGGTGGTAGCCTAACCTCAAATCCATCTTAGAAAAGACTGAGGATCCAGCGAGCTGATCATACAGGTCGTTGATCCTGGGGAGCGGATACTTGTTCTTTATCGTGACCAAATTAACGGGACGATAATCTACAACCATCCGGTCCGTACCATCCTTCTTCTTGACGAAGAGGACGGGGCAAGCCCAAGGAGAAGAACTAGGACGGATGAAACCCTTTTGCAAGGACTCATCGAGTTGTTTCTTAAGCTCGGCTAGTTCTAAGGGTGCCATCTTGTAAGGTCTCCTAGAAATTGGGGCGGTTCATGGGAGAAGATCTATGACAAATTCTACATCTCTGTCAGGTGGAACACCTGGCAGGTCTTCTGGAAAGACATCCGGAAATTCACGGACTACCGGGATATCCTCAAGGTCTGGAAGAGGGCTGGCATTAAGAGAATAAAGCTGACGCTTTGCAATTCTGGTGGAGACAGTGACTATCTTGCCAGAGGGGTGTGTGAGCTGAACAGACCTGGTGTAACAATCAATCTTGGCATAATGAGCTTTCATCCAATCCATACCCAAGATGATGTTAATATCTATAGACTTGAGGGATATAAGTGATGCAAGGAATACAAGTCTGTCAACAAGGATTTCATTGCCATGTCTTATTCTGGTAGTTTGCCATCTAGACCCTGGAGTTTGGATTTCAAGTGGAGTTGGCATATCACAAAATGACATGTCGTGCAAACGAGCATAGCCTTCAGAAATGAAGGAGTGAGATGCTCCGGTATCGAAAAGAACCGAAGCTGGATGACAGTTGACAAGGAGTGTACCAAGAACGACATCTGGATCATCATGAGCGTCTTTAGCTGAGACGTGATGCACACGTCCACGTTCAGTGGGAGCTGTCTTGACACTGATCGTCTTGCATGATGGCTTACCGCGGCCAACAGACTTCTCAGGCGGGGGTGGAGCATAGTTGGTTTGAGAGCAGTCACGTGCATAGTGTCCTGGCTCTCCGCATGTGAAGCAAGTGCCTGAAGTTGGACGTGGACCCGCATTGGCAAGCGGTCTACCAATAGGTCTGGGTGGAGCATACTGCTGAACTGGGTGAGGTGCCACACAAGTGGCCTCGGTGTATAACCGGATGGAAGAGCGGAGTTCGGAATCCAAATCCGGCGCTTCTGCGAACTAGAACCGGATGAAGAACCCAAATCATGGGTGTGCTTACGAGACTCCTCTTAAGTGAGCTGAACTGTCTCTGCGTTAATGGCCTTGTTCACAAGAGCCTGGAATGTATTGCAATGGTGCAAGTGGAGATCACGACGCAACTTGGGGTTGAGACCCTTCCGGAACCTAGCCTGCTTCTTGGCGTCTGTGGACACTTCTTCTGTAGCATAGCGGGCGAGGTTCTCGAACTCTCTACTGTAAGCATCAACAACCATCTTACCCTGGGTGAAACTACAGAACTCTTCTCTCTTGCGGTCGATGAGAGCCAGAGGAATGTGATGCTCGCGAAAAGCCTCGGTGAAGTCTCTCCAGGTAGGTATTTGGCCAGCTGGAAGCATAGCCTCATAGTTCTGCCACCAAAGACTAGCAGGACCTTCCAGGTGATATGCAGCATAGGTGATCTTGTCTCCTTCAGCTACGTTCGCAGAACGCAGCTTGTGAGTGATACTACGAAGCCAGTCATCTGCATCGAGTGGCTCAATAGAATGATGGAAGGTAGGTGGTTTTAGACGAATGACGTCATAGATGGTCGCTGACTCTTTGTGCTGATGGGAGGTGTTCTCCTCAATACATGCTAACAAGCGGTTAGACTCTCGCTTGTTCTTCTCCATCTCTAACATGAACTCTGCCAATGAAGACTGGTCGGGAGGATCCTCATCCCCACCATCTCCGTTGTTCCGGCTACGAGCAACAGAACTTCGGCTAACTGGCAACATCCTGAAGAACGAAACCAAGGAAAACAAGGATGGATTCAGCATCAACTATAGGATGCAGAAGGTAGCACAAAAATTTAGTATCTCTCAAACTCCTAGGACAATTCCGGCAGCACAACGGCTGTAAAATGCTTAGTATGAGACATCGTGCTAAAATGGGGTAGTAACATAATCAACATCATCACTCAAGGTTCTGAAATATTACTAAACAGGCTACACGGAGGTACTCAAACTGGGATATGACTCTGATCAACCAATCCTAAGAGACTACGGAGTAGTAACACATGATCCTGACAGATAGAAGAGGAAGCCTAGTTCCTTAACCCCGTAGGAAAGATAGGATGACTCAGATCAGAAGGGCATGAGATATAAGGAGTAAAAAGAGCCTTACGTTCCCTTCCACAATCAATTCCCTTACATAACTAAAGAATTTCTAGACTCAACTTCGACCAGGTTGGCTTGGAAATCCTACAGGCAGTCAGGCTCTGATACCAAAGCTGTCGGGACCCCGATCCTAAGTCACACCGATCTAGCATGTAACACATCATATCACTTTGCGGCCTCACGCACGGTATTCCCACGGGTGCCACCTTACCTGGCCCGGGACCGTTTGCGCCTTTCGGCTCACGTATATGATAGTGTCGCTAGCATCCATATGACAAAGAACCCGGTCCGACATGGCTAGTCGCGAATCCAAAGCGGCACTAACCCATGAGGACAGGCATACATGAATCACATCGAGCATGTCGGTCATCAACGTGTGAATCCGGGCTGTAGCACTGGTGTCGTGGATTTGTCACGGCAGATGTCCTAGTGAGAGGACTTAGTCATGGAGCCATCGCAACGGGTTAGCTTGAAGGGGTTAAAAGTGGACACAAGGACACGGTTTTTATACTAGTTCGGCCCCTTCGATGAAGGTAAAAGCCTACGTCTAGTTGTGATGGGATTGATGGGTTTCGAGGGCTTAGGGAGCGATAAGCTTCACCTAAACCTCGAGTTCTTCTTCTCTGTCTCAAACCGCCGTCGGGTCGTCCCCTTATATACACGGGTGACGCCCGTCGGTCTGCAAAGTCCCGACCTCCGGCTTATAAACGTGCCCGGGTCGGTCTCTCTATTCCTAACTTACAATACAAGTTTACCCCAGGCCGGTTTACACCATAAACCTTTAAACCGACTGCAGGCCTTGGGCCCTTCTATTTCTCCTTGGGCTTTAACATCTCGGGTCTATTTGACGGAGGTAACCCGGGCCTTGCAGGCCGGTTTACCCCAGATAGCAATATCCCCAACATTAGGCCCCAGATTGATTTGAACAGGTTCATGTCAATCCTTAATAAAAAATTTCTGTCTTTCAAATGTCTTCCAGTAACTGTTGAACCGCCGTTTTCTTCGTCTCCTTTTACTGCGGTGAACCGATATGACGTCAGTGCGAAGTTATCGTCTCCTTTTGCTAATCCGCAAGAATCAGGGCGACGGCTGGGCTCCCGAAATCTCCGGCCCCTGGATTCGCGCGCCTGACACGCGCGCCGCGCCTTATAAATAGGACTTGAAGGCCATCTTCCTTTCCTCCCTTTCGTCTCCTTCTTCGTCTTCCTCGCGACCCAGACCTCGGAGCTCTGCCGCCGCCGTCAGCCACCGCATCAACTCCGGCCGCTGCATCAACCTGATCGGTCCAGAGCACCGCGGCGACCTTCCACATCCGTTTGGATCCCGGTAAGGCCTCTGTTCTTCTGCTTTTAGATCTGTTCTAGGGTTCGTCATCCTGTTACTGTTTCTTGTTCATCCCCATAGCAGCTTTTTGCGAACAGATGATGATACCTGTATCGTGATTTGTAGCCCCTCTCAGCAGTCGCCATAAATCTGTACTCATCTCCTTAGATCTCACTCTTTTTCCTGCTTGTCAAACTTACGTTGTTCTGCTGTGAGCCAAACTTCGTATTTTTATTTCTTTTTCGCCCTAGCTGTAGATCCATTGCTTTGAAAGAATCCGTACGGGATCTGTTTCTGCTTTCATATTCACAACTGTTAGATCTGGTCGGTTTAACTCTTAGCAAAGCGAACAAACCGATCCACACATCCATTAGTCCCCTTGATGAACCGCTGGTTGATATCATTGTAGATAACCTGACTCTGTATAAGAGCATCTTCGGTTTACACTCGCACTTGTTCTTAAATCGGAACACCTTTGTCTTGTAGATTTTCTCATGGCAAAACAGGTGTACGAATGCAACTGGGTTCCCTCTCGCATCACTGAGACCCAACTGAACAACTTAGATCTGACTGGCGCTTTGAACAACAAAAATGCCATTCATTGGAGGGTTCCAGGAAACGAATGTCCTCCTACCCCACAGAATGGAGAAGTGGTGGTGTTTGCGGATCACCTGGCCCGGGGTTTTAATCCACCCGGTTCAAAATTTTATCGGGACGTCCTGGCTAACTTTAAGTTGCGCCCACAAGATGTTGGTCCAAACTCAGTCACGAATATCTGCCATTTTCAAGTGCTTTGCGAGGCGTACTTCCAGGAGGAACCTACTGTAGAGCTGTTCCGGGACTGCTTTCATTTGAACCGACGTACTGAATTCACCGACGGCCCTAACATGGAACTGGGTGGTGTGACGATTCAAAAGAGGAAAGAGGTGACTTATCCTCACGCCAAGTTGCATAGTCATCCGCAAGAATGGAATCACACTTGGTTCTATTGCAAGGATACTTCCCCTGCTGAAGAAAATCCACTGCCCGGCTTCCGTCCAGAGAGACTTAGCAATACACACCCCTTCCCTCAAAGGCTAACCGCCAAAGAGAGGAGTAAATATGCCCCTCAGCTGTCCAAGCTCAGAGCCTTCATGGCTAACGGTTTAACGGGGGTAGATCTTGCCCGTTGCTGGATTTCATGGAGCATCCTGCCTCTTAGCATCCGCTCCGGTTTAATGTGCCAATACACGGGCCGGGTTAATGATCCTTTGAGGCACTGCAACATTCAGCTGACTGAGGACGAAGTCACTGAAGCTGTGAAAAAGATGCTGAATGAACCGGAGTATGCTTGCGCCCGAACCGGCCTGCTTCCATTTTGTGCCACAAACAAACCACCTGCTGTAAGTATCTCCCCTCTGTTTGTTATAGAACTTATGATCTCCTTATACACATATTGCTAACTCCAGTCCTTCCTGAGACAGGGAGATGATCCATTTTGGAGCAAGAAGTTTCAAGAACCGACCGAAAAGGTAACCCGACCCAAGACGAGGGTGAAGAAGCCCGCTCAGAGGAAAAGGAACACCGCTTCCTCTACTCCGGATTTAGAGGAGGATGATGTGGGTAATCCGGACCTCGGGGTAGACCTCGATTCAGTTGGTTTGCTTTTTATACGTCTTATTGATGATGATATTTGTCAGGACGACGCTGAAGCGAGCCATGCCGAAGGCCCAGAGGTAATTATTCTTTCTTCTGATGCCGTTCCTTTGCCTTTGAAAAAACCTCGCCAAGCAAACCGGAAAATTAAATTTTCTCACCCTCTTGCTTACTTGGATCCCAAATTTCTTGTGAAGACCCAGCAACATGAAGCTCGACGCACCACCCGGCATAGCGGCCAGGTAGTCACCTCCGCCGGTTTACCGAACAGCCCGGTTCGGAAACGCCGCTCAGAGGTCTCCGATTTACGCGCTAGCTTTCCTCCTAAAGCAGGTTTAACTCGTCAGCCTCTAAATCCATCTGACTCCGATTATCAGGTCACTTCCCATTCATCTTCCGGTGAATCTTCAGCCACTCAACTGCCACCGTTGAAGACAGTTATTGGGTAAGTTGGACCGATCACAACATATCTCTGTATGGGTCTCTTAATCCATCTTATACCATTTTTTCAATCTTTGGGCTTTTTCCAGGGCTAAACCTAGACCGAGCAAGAAGGCTCGTCTGGATAACCCGGCTGAAGGAACTGCCGCTCCTGAACCGGAGAAAACTCCTGGTGCTGACGCTCTGGGTCATGAAGATACTCAGAATTATCTATCTCCGCAAGATGACACCTGCGCTGAAGAAAGGACTATCGAGCCTGCCAGCCGTACTGATCCGCCTGCCAGTCCTGTTCGGGTTGAGGAATCCATCCCCCCTTCTGGAACTGTTGATAAACCGACAGGGCCACTGCAGAGCAGCGATTCCAAGGATGATGATGTTGTGATTACTGGCATCGGTCACTCTGAACCGGGGAACACTGCTACTTTAGCCAAGCATACTGCCAAGGACGAAATCTCGGCCATAAAGGGCAAATGGGACCTTGACTCCTCTACGTACGCCGCTTTAAGCGCCCCGGATCTTTATTCTGGGTACCTGAACCGACTGTACACCAGTCGGGATTATGAAGCTGGCATGATCAAGATGATGAAGGAGAAACTTGAGGTAACTCCCTTGTGCTTCATTCCATTGCAACTTAGCTTATCAATATTTCCAAACCGAGATGGTAAACCGGATCAGGCTGCCTTGACAATTAAGGTCCGGTTTAGAAAACCCAAGGCTTCAACATAGGTCATAGCCAGAAAACATCATCAGATAACCATTAGCCCCCAAGTGCCAAGTTTAAATACTTGTATTAATCTTGGGACTTTTTGTAATGGAAAACTTGCGTTAAAATCAAGTATGCATTAGCCCCCAAGTATCGAGCACATAACTTGCTTGTGTGGTTGATACTTCCAAACCGTGCAATATTTTCTGAACACTGTTGATGACCTGCTGCAGGGGGATCTGAAGACCAAAGCGAAACAAGTCTCGGACCTTCAGGAAATCTTAAAAACCCAACAGGCTGAAACTGAAAAAGCGAAGGATGAATTGGCCAATGCCTTAACCGTTATGGAACAGCTGAAAGAAAGCCGCAAAAAAGAACAAGCTGATTGGGCTACTGAGAGAGCTCTTTTGACGAAGAGGGCTGAAAATGCCGAAGCTGCTCTTAAACCGGTGGTCGATGAATTATCCACCGTGAAGCGACAAATACACTCCATGACCTCTGCCGTCTTTGGTAAACTTTTCGACGCCCTTCTTCCCATTTGTACCTTGTCTGCTACATCCTATGTCCGGTTTGTAATCCATCTTGAAACACTGCAGGCTCACGTATTGGACACTTGGGTTCTGATGTGCGGATGAAACTCAAAGCTGCTTATACTCTGATTGAACAGCTGTACACTGGAGCACAAAGAGCTATCACCACTGCATCGCATAACAACCCTGCGCCGTCTCTGATTCAAGACACGTTAAAGAGGCTGTCCATGCTTCCAGCCCGGATTGAAGAGTTGAAAAGATCTGCCGCTCGAACTGGAGCCATCACTGCCTTGATCCGGGCCAAAGCGTGGGTACCAGACTTCGATCCTGTCGAAGCGGCCCAAGGATACCCCAGCTTGAAGGAAGACGGTTCAGACTTTGGTGAAGACGATTTGAGGGCGATAAACTGGGCGGTGCGCCCCCTAGCTTGTCAATTGGCTGAGGAAGCAGATCTGTCACATTACCAAGCCCAGTATGATAACCAGAATAAGCGAGTAGCTGCCCCGGTCCCTGAAGCAGAAAATCTTATTCCTCCAATCCGTAAGCATACCTATGCCCCTGACATTGAACCGTCTTTGCTGATTCACGAAGAAGCTGTCTTTCAAGCGCTAATGGGAATCGACTGGACCACTGCTGATTTCCAGCCAATGGGTAGCCAAGAGGATGCGGCGCAAGATGATCCCCAGCCTTCGAACCGAGGCGGCGAACAGGCGTAATCAACGCTCCGGTTCACCTTAATTGGTGACGTTTAATCCGTCAACGAACAATATACTCAGGCACTACGTTGCCTTGTAATAAGATAGTTTAATACCTCTGCATTTGAATGTGCCTTCGCGCACGGGTACTGATGCTCTTTCCCATGACGTTTTCCAACCTTGTTTCCTGTCTTTACTGAGTACACAAGATCTTTCGACCCTATGAACCGTGCTGCGCCTTTGCCAAACCGGGCAACTTGCCTCCGGGTTAAAAAAAACGGACCAGGCTATGTCAGCTGAATCGGTTTAAAAATACTTGACGTTCCGAAGAACAAAAACACCATAATAAAGGCAGAAAACAAAAACCAAATATGAAAAGGCCACGCGATAGTAAAACGCATGCAAATAGTGGTTGCTATGAACCGTTCAGAAGGCGTGACCATCGTCAAGACAAAATAAACCAAGCCCCCAAGAGGTGTAGCTACGGTTTAGGTCGACTAGGTTCCTAACTGAATCGTGGCAAATATGCCGGTCAAATGGCATTGCATTGGTTCGGATTCGACCAAGCCCCCAAGTGACTCAGTGTCCAAGGGCCGATCAAGTGGCATTGCGTTGGTTCGGACACGACCAAGCCCCCAAATGATTCATTGGCTAAAAAGCCGACCAGAAGGCATTACCATCATCAAGACATGACCGAGTTCCCATAAGGCGTAATCTTCGGTTCAAGTCGATTAGGTCCCCAACTGATTCAGTGGCAAATGTGCCAGCCAGAAGGCATTACCGTCGTCAAGACATGACCAAGCCCCCCGGAGGTGTGGCTACGGTTCAGGCCGACTAGGTCCCCAACTGACTTTATAGGGATAGCTATGTTCTCTTTGGTTCGAATACGACCTATGTTTGAACAGGAAGCCCCGTGTTTGAATAGCTATGTTCTCTTTGGTTCGAATATGACCTATGTTTGAACAGGAAGCCTCATGCTTGAACCGGGATATTGAACCGGATATTAAGAGCTTCACAGCCTCGTAGGAGACATCTTCCCTTGAACCGGCTTTTAAACCGGAATCTATAATTTGAACTTCTGTGAAGCGACCTCCAGGGGTAAACACACATGATGTGAAGAACAGCAGAGACCCCGCTTTACTCGAGGCTCCGGTTTATTGTATTAATCATAATATATACATGGTCATGATATGTACATAAACAGAGCCCAAGGCTCATGTATAATAAGGTCGAAGATGAGCTATGTTCCACGGCCTGCTGGTCTCCTCCTCTGATGTGCGTGAATCCTTGCGCTCTCGAATATCAATCAGGTAATATGACCCATTATTCAGATTCTTGCTGACCACAAAAGGTCCCTCCCAAGGCGGGGATAATTTATGCTGATCAGACTGATCCTGGATGAGCCGAAGCACCAAATCCCCCTCCTGAAAGGTTCTGGTCCTAACCCGACGGCTGTGGTAACGGCGAAGATCTTGCTGGTAAATCGCTGAACGGGCAGCTGCCAAGTCACGCTCCTCATCCAACAAGTCAAGAGCGTTCTGCCGTGTCTGCTCATTGTCCGCTTCAACATATGCTGCCACGCGATGTGAGTCATGTCGTATATCACTTGGGAGAACCGCCTCTGCTCCATAGACCATAAAAAACGGCGTAAACCCCGTGGATCTGTTAGGCGTGGTGTTGATGCTCCATAATACAGACGGTAGCTCCTCCACCCAACAACCCGGCGTCCTTTGCAAAGGGACCAGAAGCCGGGGTTTGATACCTCTCAAGATCTCTTGGTTCGCTCGTTCTGCCTGACCATTAGACTGTGGGTGCGCTACCGAAGAAACATCAAGCCGTATATGCTCCCGTGCACAGAACTCTTTCATGGCCCCCTTGGATAGATTGGTACCATTATCTGTGATGATGCTGTGTGGAAAGCCAAACCGGAAGATCACCTTCTTTATAAACTGAACCGCCGTGGCAGCATCACACTTACTGACAGGTTCTGCCTCCACCCACTTTGTAAATTTGTCAACCACCACCAGTAGGTGGGTCTTCTTATCTTTGGAACGCTTGAAAGGCCCAACCATATCAAGCCCCCAAGTCGCAAACGGCCAAGTGATTGGAATCATCCTTAATTCTTGAGCCGGTATGTGTGCTCGTCTGGAAAATTTCTGGCAACCATCACATAACCTGACCAGGTCTTCTGCATCAGCATGAGCAGTTAACCAGTAGAAACCGTGGCGGAACGCTTTAGCCACCAATGATTTTGAACCGGCGTGGTGGCCGCAATCCCCTTCATGTATTTCTCGTAATATCTCGCACCCCTCCTTAGGGGATATGCACCGTTGCAGCGCTCCTGACACGCTGCGATGATGTAACTCTCCTTTGAAAATGGTCATAGACTTGGACCGTCGTACTATCTGTCGAGCCAAGCTTTCATCTTCTGGCAACTCACCCCGGTTCATATATGCCAGATAAGGGAGCGTCCAATCCGGGGTGATGTGAAGAGCCGCCACTAATTGAGCCTCCGGATCAGGAACAGCCAACTCCAGCTCCCCGGGCAGCTGTACCGATGGGTGATACAATACATCCAAGAAAACATTGGGTGGGACCGGTTTACGCTGAGAGCCCAAGCGGCTTAAAGCGTCCGCTGCCTCATTCTTTCTGCGGTCCACATGGTCCACTTGATAGCCTTTGAAATGCCCAGCCACCATATCTACTTCACGTCGGTATGCGGCCATGAGCGGGTCCTTAGAATCCCAGGTGCCAGATACCTGCTGAGCCACCAGATCCGAATCACCAAAGCACCTAACTCTGCTCAGATTCATCTCTTTAGCCATCCGAAGACCATGAAGCAAAGCTTCATACTCAGCCGCATTATTTGTACAGGGGAACATTAAACGGAGGACATAACAAAACTTATCTCCTCGTGGGGAAGTTAAAACGACTCCAGCCCCCGAGCCTTCCAATTGCCTGGACCCGTCAAAATGAATAGTCCAATAGGTGTTATCTGGCTTCTCCTCAGGCGCTTGTAACTCTGTCCAATCGTTTATGAAGTCAACAAGTGCTTGTGACTTTATAGCCGTCCGGGGCACGTATCTTAAACCGTGCGGCCCAAGCTCGATAGCCCACTTAGCAATCCGACCGGTCGCCTCCCGGTTCTGTATGATGTCACCCAAAGGAGCAGAACTGACCACCGTGATGGGGTGTCCTTGAAAATATTGCCTCAGCTTCCGGCTTGCCATAAAAACACCATATACCAGCTTCTGCCAATGCGGATACCTTTGTTTGGACTCGATAAGTACTTCACTGATATAGTAAACCGGTCGCTGAACCGGATGTTCCTTTCCAGCCTCCTTTCGTTCTACCACCATCGCCACACTAACCGCTCTGGCATTCGCAGCAACATATAACAGGAGTGGCTCTCTATCTACAGGGGCTGCCAAAACTGGCGGATTGACTAGCTGCCGCTTCAAGTCCTCAAACGCTTTATCCGCCTCCGCACTCCAGACAAATTGATCCGTCTTCTTGAGCATTTGATACAAGGGGATCGCCTTTTCACCGAGGCGACTGATGAACCGGCTTAACGCTGCAATCTGTCCGGCCATGCGCTGAACATCATTGACGCATTTCGGTTTGGCCAGGGAGGTGATGGCTGTGATCTTTTCCGGATTATCCTCAATTCCTCTATGGGATACTAAAAACCCCAACAACTTGCCTGCAGGCACACCAAAAACGCATTTCGCCGGGTTGAGCATCATTTGGTACACTCTCAAGTTATCGAAAGTCTCCTTCAAATCGTCAACCAGGGTCTCCTTCTTTCGTGACTTGACCACAATATCATCCACATAAGCATGCACATTACGACCAATCTGCTTGTGGAGGCAATTTTGCACACACCGTTGATAAGTAGCCTGCGCACTCTTAAGCCCGAAGGGCATAGACACATAGCAGAAGGCTCCAAAGGGAGTAATGAACGCCGTCTTCTCCTGGTCCTTAACTGCCATCTTGATCTGGTGATAACCCGAATAGGCATCCAAAAAACTCAAACGCTCGCAACCTGCTGTTGCATCAATGATTTGATCAATCCGGGGGAGAGCAAAAGGATCCGCTGGACAAGCTTTATTCAAGTCTGTGTAATCCACACACATGCGCCAGGTGCCGTTTTTCTTAAGAACCAGCACCGGATTAGCAAGCCATTCGGGATGAAAAACCTCAATAATAAAACCAGCTGCCAGGAGCCTGGCCACTTCCTCACCAATCGCTTTACGTCTTTCTTCGTTAAACCGCCGTAAGAACTGCTTGACCGGCTTATACTTAGGATCCACATTAAGGGTGTGCTCAGCGAGTTGCCTCGGTACACCAGGATGTCAGACGGCTTCCATGCAAAGATGTCCCAATTCTCACGGATGAACTCGATGAGCGCGCTTTCCTATTTTGGATCCAAGTTTGCACTGATGCTGAACTGCTTGGATGAATCGCCAGGCACGAAGTCAACAAGCTTAGTTTCGGCCGCTGACTTGAACTTCAAGGCCGGATCGTGGTCCGTAGTTGGCTTTTTTAATGAAGTCATATCCTCCGGATCAACACTGTCTTTGTACTGCTTTAGCTCCTCCGTAGCACAAACCGATTCTGCATAAGTCGCATCTCCTTCCTCGCATTCCAAAGCGATTCGACGGCTGCCATGAACCGTTATAGTGCCCTTGTAACCCGGCATCTTCAGTTGCAGATACACGTAGCAGGGCCGTGCCATAAATTTCGCATAGGCTGGCCGTCCGAACAAAGCGTGGTACGGACTTTGGATTTTAACCACTTCGAACGTCAACGTCTCTGATCTGGAATCGTGACTATCGCCAAAGACCACTTCAAGGGCTATCTTACCGACCGGATATGCAGACTTGCCAGGCACCACTCCGTGGAACACGGTATGGGTCGGTTTGAGATCCTTATCCACCAGTCCCATGCGACGGAAGGTCTCATAATACAAGATGTTAATGCTGCTCCCTCCGTCCATGAGCACCTTGGTGAGCTTATAACCTCCCACCTGAGGCGCTACCACCAGTGCTAACTGACCCGGGTTATAAACCCTAGGAGGATGATCTTCTCGGCTCCATATGATAGGCTGTTCCGACCAACGCAGATAGTGAGGCGTGGCCGGTTCGACAGCACTGACTGCCCGCCTCTGAAGCTTTCTATCTCGTTTATCCAAGCTTGTAGTAAAGACATGATATTGTCCACCACTCAACTGTTTCGGGTTGTTCTGATAACCTGATTGCTGCTGTTCGTAACCACTTTGATTACCTTGATTATTTCGGCTGTCCTGGCATTGCTTGAAACAGCCGGCTCCTCCATACGCCTACTATGGCTCCTGCTGGGGCGAGGGGTGGAGTGAATCCGATCACGGCTTTGTGAATATGCTTCTTGTTGGGCCAACGCGGTCCTAAGGAGCTCCTTGACCCGGCGTGTCTCTACGTCCTGCGGTGAATCGCCTTCGATCGGAATGGCTTCCAGCCGAGCTGCTGCCGCGACGAGGTTATCCATCGGGTTGGAATAATGACCTGACGGTGTTGGCACGGCCGGTGGTGTACCAGTGTTGTGACGAGGCAGGCTTATTATCCGGTGCTGAACCGGGGCGCCAACTGTCGCCTCCGCACGGTTTACCCCCGGGGTGTTGAAGAGATTTCGGGCGTCGAGGGCTGCAGGCAATCGGGATCGGGATTTCCTCTTCAGGACTTCCTGAGACGCATTCTGGTCCATCATGAGCCTGTAAGCCTGTGCATCCAAAGCGGCGCGCTCCGCCGTCATCCTGATCTCTTCTGCTGCCAGCTCCGCTTTAGCTTGAGTGATCTGCTCTCTTACTTTGGCAATCTCAGCATTATGAACCTCCTGATTCACCGGGTTGGCTTCCGCCATGAGCGCTGCCAGTGCGTCAAACAGGTCTGACAAAACTTGGGCTGGTGAACCCGTAGGGCCTCCTGTCCGCGCAGCCGTTGCTGCTGCCGATCCGGAGATCGCTGCTGCTGCAGTTGATGATCGTGGCGCCGCCTGTGTTCCAGCCATGAAGATCCCAACCCGATAGGGCAGATCAGAGGGGTCCGGAATACTGTTGCCATTGGAGCCGCCCCCAATCCGATCATCCTGTAGCTGGTAAAGAGATTCGGTCTCTCCGGTCGACGTTTCATCGCCGGAGTAGATGGCGGTTTCGTCACCAGATTCGGATCCTTCCTCGTAGCTTCCTCCGTGGATGACTCCCACGAAGGCGTGCTTCCTGGTCGCTTTAGCCAGGGTCGATCTCGTGCACTGAGCTGTCTCAACGAGGTCGGCGCAGACGCCTAACTCGGGGCCCGGTTCTCCGATCTTGCCGATGAAAACATGGATGCCGCCAAAGGGGACCCGGTACCCGTACTCGATCGAGCCGGCGTCGGGGCCCCAGCCTATGCTGTCGATGTAGAGTTTTCCGCGGCGGCTCTTGGTCATCCGTCCCACAGCGTAACCCTCGAGTCCTTCAAAGCGGCCCTCCAAAAACTTGAAACCATCTCGCGATAGCCCCACGGTGGGCGCCAACTGTCGTGGATTTGTCACGGCAGATGTCCTAGTGAGAGGACTTAGTCGTGGAGCCATCGCAACGGGTTAGCTTGAAGGGGTTAAAAGTGGACACAAGGACACGGTTTTTATACTAGTTCGGCCCCTTCGATGAAGGTAAAAGCCTACGTCTAGTTGTGATGGGATTGATGGGTTTCGAGGGCTTAGGGAGCGATAAGCTTCGCCTAAACCTCGAGTTCTTCTTCTCTGTCTCAAACCGCCGTCGGGTCGTCCCCTTATATACACGGGTGACGCCCGTCGGTCTGCAAAGTCCCGACCTCCGGCTTATAAACGTGCCCGGGTCGGTCTCTCTATTCCTAACTTACAATACAAGTTTACCCCAGGCCGGTTTACACCATAAACCTTTAAACCGACTGCAGGCCTTGGGCCCTTCTATTTCTCCTTGGGCTTTAACATCTCGGGTCTATTTGACGGAGGTAACCCGGGCCTTGCAGGCCGGTTTACCCCAGATAGCAATATCCCCAACAACTGGGCTAACAGGACTCCGGTAACCCGGACTGTAGCAGGCTAGGCAGGACTCCGGATGTCACCGCGTGACATTTCCCTGAAGGGACAGACACAGGAACAAAGTGAAATACATGCCGGCCAGTCAAGTGTTCCGAGCAGTAGTGCTGGGCTAGCAGGACTTCGGTGAACCGGGCTATAGCGGACTACTATCGCTCAGAAAGCACTAGACTACATTTCCCCATATGATAGGCTGCCAAGGATAAACAACTAGATTGTCGGATCCCGCACATAGCAATACACGTTACACGTTCGCATAACAAGCAAGTATGTGCTGTACAACATGGCATCACAACATAACGCAAACTCATATAGATAAAGGCCCAGAAGAGCCACATAGCATTAAATACAAACAGGGGTCACATGACCCAACATGCAGAGCATACAAGCAACAAGCGGAAGCATTACATGTCTGAGTACAGACAACTACAAAAGAAAAAGGCTGAGAAGCCTGACTATCTACAAGACCCTCCAAGGGTACAAGATCGTAGCTGAGGTAACAAGCTACTCGTCGAAGTCCAAGCGGAATTACTAGAAAGACCGAAGTCTCCGCTGCAAAAACATAAATAAAGCAACGTGAGTACAAAGGTACTCAGCAAGACTTACATCAGATCCTATCATACATGCATTAGTATCAAGAAGGTAATGTGGGGTTTAGTTGCAGCAAGCCAGCTTTGACTCAGTGGCTATCCTGTTCTACGACTACAAGAAACTTCTTTGAGGTGAAGTAGCGCACACGAGTCCACTAATCACCACATCAATACACTACTATGGATTCATCCCCGTCTCACTACGAGAAGGCCATCCATAGCACTCACACTTATCTTGAGCATTTTAGGGTATCCACTTTAAGTTGTCTATGTACCACGTAAGCATCCAAGAAGTCCATAACCGAGGACACGACTATTTGAATATATCATGATAACCCTGCAGCGGTGTACTTCTTCACACACGCTCTCACCACTTATCACCATGTACACGTCATGTAACTCGGCAACCTTCAAGCGGAAGCCTGGCGAGGGTGTCGGCCATGACCTGACTAACCACACAAGACTCTAGTCCAGGTTTATCGCCTATTTGGGTTCCATCCGCAAGGAGATCCGGCCGGGGTGTCGCTCACGGCCCCAAACAATGTGTACAGGGTTCCCGAGCCCACCAACCGGGTGCCACTCGGTACACCGGGCCACGTGTGCCTAGTCTGTCCCAAGCCCACCCTACCGGGTGCCACTCGGTAGAAAAATAGCACTACCTACAAACACCAGAAACTAGTTGTGACTCCTGGACAGAGACCGAGGTGACTAATAAGTCGAGAGGGGCACTTAAGCATTCCAATGCGTGGTAGTAGCTAGTCATTGGACGACATACACGGAACTCAGTGCTTAAGGACGGTTCCAATGAGACAACCCACCATGTACTCCTACATGACCTCTCACCGCTACCTTTACCAAATGGTGTTCACACGCTTAACTCTCAGCATCAGAACATATCATAACACTCCAATCCATTCCCAATGAATCAGACCTGACACAACTCTAAGCAATAGCAGGCATGGCATGGTAGGAACACAACATGGCTCAGTCAACTCCTACACCTGCTAGTGGGTTTCAACTATTTACAATGGCAATGACAGGTCATGCAGAGGAATGGGTTCAACTACCGCAACATAAAGTAGCAGTTGAATCATTGTTGTCCTAATGCAATAAAAGAGAGCAGGAGCGAGAGAGTGGGATTGTATCGGAATGAACAAGGGGGTTTGCTTGCCTAGTAGATCAACAAGGGGGCACTTCTTCTCTGACAGGTACTCTGGATCGGTCTCCGGAGCAGGACCTATCGAGAAGGAACGGTGTCAGAAATCAATGCACAATCATATGCAACAATATGATGCATGAACATGGCATGAAGATGTGATGTGGTCTGTGGTAATGCATCTAGCATTCTGTTTGGAAGAGGTCCATTTGAACCAAGGGTTCAAATGCAACTCTAATTTAAGCCTTTATAAATGCCATTCATATGTTTTCATATATACAACAGGTATAACTTGATTTGTCATGCATGAAACTGGTACAAATGGATAGATTGCATTTTTCTGATGATTTTTCATATATAAATTATTTCAATCCGAGCTATGGTTGAATTTATATGAATTTTTGAAGTTTTGAATATTTTTTGGAATTTCCTGTTTTGAAATAATTCCAGAAAATAAATAATTGCGTCAGCATGACGTCAGCACTGCGTCAGCGGTCAACGGCGTTGACCAGGTCAAACCTATAGCGCGGGGCCCACACGTCAGTGTTATAGTTAGTTAACAAAGTTAATTAGTTATCCTAACTAAAATTAGTCAGGGTCGGGCCCCACCTGTCATTGACCCACGCGGGTCAAATCTGGTCAATTGGGGGGGGGGGGGTTGGTTAGTGTGGGTTGACCCGGTCAATCCTGCCGGCGTTTAGCCGCCGGCGACCACGGGGCTCGGCGGAGTCCCCGCTGGAGGCCACGGGAGCGGCGGCTGGGGGCACTAGGAGGTCGCCCGCGCTCCCGCGCATCCACGGGAGCCAGTGAGAGGCTGCAGAGGTGGCGGAGCTCGCCGGAGCAGAGCTCGCGGCGGCGGCCGGAGCTCGGCTCAAGCGGCAGACGGCTAGAGGGCGCTGGAAGAGCAGGGGAGAGGGGTGTGCGACGACGGGGCTCACAGCGGACCCGGTGGAGGCGTCAGAGAGCTTGGGGGAGGCGCGGAGCATGCAGGGCGACGAAGGCGATCTCCGGCGGCCGGCGATGAAGCAGACGGCGGTGATGGCGATGCGGGGCGTTCGGAGATGCTCGGCTTGACGGAGAGGACGAGGGCGATGGCGTGGAGCCCATGGGCACGACGGAGAGGCGAGAGGGAGGCTGTGGCCGCGGCAACAGCGAGCGGTGGTGTCGGCTGCGCTCGGGTGCGTGCGAGAGAGGGTGACAGAGGAGAGGGGGAGCACGGGGGAGAGTGAGAGCGGTCCGGGGTCGCATGGCGCTGTCTGAGCGCGACGAGGAGGAGCCAGGCAGGCAGCTGCGTGCCGGCGCGCACGGCGTCGGGCACCGCTTCCCCTCTGCCTACTGGCAAGAGGAGGAAGACGGCTATGCCCCTGGTGGGCTGGGCCAGAACAGAAAACGGGTCGGCCAGAGGCGCCAGGTAAGAAGCCCAGGTAAGGTTTTCCCCTTTTTTGTTTTCTTTTCTATTTCTGACATTTGTTTTGATTTAATAAAAATACTAAATCATTTTATTTTCTTCTGAAAATTAATGTAGGAACTTTATTGGATTATTCCAAAGCCCCACAGTAAAAATCAAAATTATTGGACATATATAATGTATATAACATATATATATCCTATGCAAATATTTACCGGATTAACTCTAATGGCCAAAAATAAATACTTCTGAGCTCCCAAAAATATTGGTTGGAATTTTACCTCTGGCCAATATTTTTATAGAAAATCAGGAACATTTTCTTGGGCCAAATTGAAGCAATTTTTATCTTGGTCATTCCCAGAAATGATTTCTGAGGGTTTCACAAATCCCCATTTCAAATTTAAATAAAATTTAAACATGATGCACACATGTCTAGCTAGCCTTGAGCATACCAGAACTAGGGATGTGACAATGGGCCATACATGGGCCAGAAGTGAAAACGGGCTGGAATCATATTGGATGGCCCAGATGACGCTACTGGGCCTAATTCGGATAGGGCATAACGGCTTGGGTTAGCGGGCTGTAAATGGGCTATATTCGAACAAGCCGTTAACAGGCTTTCCATGAGCCGGCCCGCCAGCTTTTGACCAAGTCAAACGGGCCGGACTTTACACAGGAATGGGCCTCTGTTGGGCCGTGCCACGTGTCGACGTATCATAGGCGCCTATCTGACCCACTGGCGAGCTGACACGTGTTTCGTCCGGCCAATCAGAATTTTACACGTGGAAATTTCCCATTGGTCGGGGCTGTTAACTGGTTATTGGATCCAAAACCCGACCCGATAGCTTAACGGCGTTCTGTTACGGTGGATGCCACGTGTCGGTCACCGTTGACGAAAGCACTTCTGTGACGCGCGATTTATCATCATGGAAGTGGACACTTCCGTGATGATAATTTTGGTAATGTCATGGAACACTTCTACGACAGCACATGTATGACTATCTTGATTCTGTCATAAATTTGTCATGGATGTACATGCATGACAAAAAAAGCGACCTACTGTGACAAACACGTATCATCACGGAAGTGTATTTTTTTGTAGTGCTAATGCATTCATGGACATCATCTTGTGTATGCATCACTCTATGTCTATGGATATCCATGTTTGTTCCTTGTGGGACTAACCTGTGTAGGTATTGAAAGTGCAACTCACTCCAAAGGATTGCTCCGAATAATCTACATCAACATTGAGCATCTACATCTTCAACACCTACATGAAGTCATCATCGACAAAAGCGAAGGTTAGTTCATCCCTCTTAGGGGGGATATCACATCTAGGGGGAGCTTTACTCTAATCAATTGAGCTAACGCAACTCTAATGGCGTGAACAGATCAATGCTTTATGTAAAAGTGGTATCCCCACTTGTGCTTAAACGATGAGTATGACCTATGATCAAATGCTCTCATTTGACTCCTAAGTCAATATACTCATATATAGATGACCTAGTCATCGCCAAATTGCTTGATAGATGCTAGAGTGTTTGTGCATGCTTTGTCACATATTTAATTTGCCATTTTATTGTGTGAGCATGTTGGTTGCATATTTTACTCATTCGAGGACATCCATTTGTTGTTTTGACTATTTGGCTCTTTCTCTTTTCCCAAATGCATGGACAAGAATGCCTAAGAACTCCCTCTAGCTATCTATGCTTTCCTCGTCTCAAACTCTATTCATGCTACATCACAAACTTTGATCAAGTCAGATTCAAACCACTCTGTGTGAGGAGCACTCGGAGTTCCCGATTCGTCATAGACTTAAACCTCCAAAACCTCTTTGTGCATCTCAGTCTGACCGATTCATCCTTTTCGGTCCTACCGAGTCACTAAGTTGATCTAGGGTTTTCAATCTCAGTGCAACCGTTTAGAACTTTTCGGTCTCACCAAGTTGCAGTAACTGCTTGCAGTTTTGCATCTCGGTGCCACCGAGTTGTTCCACTCGGTCACACCGACAGGGTCAGGTTATATATACTGGCGGGCCAAATTTTGAAAAAATTTCCGAACCTCCTCGCCCGCGCATAACCTACTCTACCTCCTCGGGTCTCTGGATCGTCCTCTCGTCCCCAGCGACCTCCCGCCGCTGGTCTCCGCCGCCGTCAACGGAAATCTTCACCGCCGTTGCCACCGTAGTAAGTTCGTCGCCGAACTAGGGTACGAACTTGACCTTTGTGCTAATCCTTAACTCCGATTCTTAGCACATTGTTTTGCCATCATCTTTGCCTCGGTTGAAATCATCCTGTCCAGCGAAAACATCTCGTAGATTAATTTTGATTTGAAAATTTAGGGTTAGGTCTCCGTCGAATTCATCTCAGACCGACCGAGTTGTAGGAATCGGTCTCACCGATTTTGGCTTAGCCCAGAGCACACGCGTTTTCGGTCTCACCGAAAATTGCGAATCGGTTTGACCGACTTCGATTCTCTGTGAAACCCTAGCAGTCTCAGTACCACCGAACTGTGACTCGGTTTGACCGAGTTCACTAGTTTAGGTTTGAAAAGCTGCTTCGGTGTCACCGAGTTTACAAATCGGTAGATCCAAAATGCTTTCTGTGAAGAACTAAAACTAAGTTTTTAAGTCATCCTTTTTGAAAAATTCTTGTACTTTGTGATGCTCAACTACCCTACCTCATCTATAATCTATTCATAGGGTCTGCTGTCAGAATTTGCAGAGATGTCTGACCAGGGTGACAGCCAGAACAGGTTTGAGCAACAGGAGCACACCAAGCAATCTGCCAAAGGCTGCCACCAGGACAAGGAAGAAGGGGAATTCTGATTCTGAGGATGAATATTATGTGGCTATTGAAGATGAAGCCACTTCAAAGAACAAGGTGCTTAAAAAGGAATATAGCTCAACTGCTGCAACAAAGCCTGGTCTGAAAACAAAGATGCCAGCAAGAAGACAGCCAATATCAAAGCCAAGGAAAGTTGCCACAGCTGAAACTATGAAGTTCACCATTGAGTCTAAAGAAGAGGCAACTAGAGAAGATAAGAAGAAGAAGAGGGCCAGAACCACTACTGCTAGAGTTCTTGGCAAGCCCTCCATGACGAGAGATTCAGAAGAAGAGGAAGAGGAAGAGGATGCTGCACTAGCACTTTAAGCAGAAATGCTTATGGGAGATGCAATCAAATCAGGGGCTGCTCCATCAAAGCCCAAAGCTGCTCCCAAGGCTGCTGCTCTAGCTCCAAAGCCAAAACCCAAGAGAAGCACTAGGAATGTAGCTGCTGAAGAGAAGAACAAGGCCCCAGTGCCTCAAGCTGCTGAAGAAGAAGAAGATGATGATTCTGCTGTGTTGAGGAAGCTGAACCCCAAGATCCCTGACCACATTGATGCACACCCAGTTGCAGAGAACATGAAGATCAGGAAGGATGCAGGATTGAGACTATGGAGACAGTCTGATCCATATGCTATCAGGAGAAGGACTGCTGTGGACTACAGGTTTCACACTAAGGAACAGCAGGACTTCTATGAGACCATTTTGCTTGACAAGAAGCCCATTGTGTGTGATATGAGATGGGTTGACTGGGAATTCATCAATGAGAATGAGGATCACTTCCCTGGAGTGCTTGATAGCTTTAAGGCATGTGGAGTGGATACTTTTGTTGCCTAGAAGCTCACCAAGTGGAATGATGAGCTCATTATGCAGTTTACTCCACTGCCCACTTCTATTCAGATGGGAGGATTGTGTGGATGTCTGAGGGTACTAGTACCAGTCTACAGTTGAGGAATGGGCCAAGCTTATAAATGCTCCCAAGGAACATGAGGATGACTTGGACATTTATGCAGAGAAGAAGAAAGACCACAACACTATGGCTAACATGTACAATGAGATCCCAGATGCTGCTTTGGATACACATAAGTTTGGATTTGTCCATTACCTATTGTCTGGTCTGCCAACAATCAACTGGATATTAAGGCACACACTGCTACCCAAGTCAGGTGATCACAAGATGATCAGAGGACATGCCATCAACTTGTTGCACATATTTGATGTCCCACAGAAGTTCAAGGTTATGAGCCTGATTGTTGAGTCAATCAAGAGGACTGCTGCTGACCAGAAGAGAAGTTGTGGGTATGCTCCACACATTCAGGAGCTCATCAACTCAAAGATGGGTACAGGCACATATCTTTTGGACAAGGAGCACCTGCCCATCTACCCTGAATTTGAAGATAACACAGTAGTGATGAATGAGAATGAACCATCTTCAGCTCAAGCACATGAGAAGAGAGAAGGCTAAAGCTGAGAAGGCTACAAAGATGCCAACTGTGGAAGAGGCATCTCAGGTATTCTTGAAGAGCAAGCAAGACCATCTTGGATATCTGATCCAATCCACCCTGAGGATTGATAAGGTCTTCGCCACCCTGACCAAGAACTAGGAGAGTCTGGAGAGGATCATTGAGACAAAATTCTATGACCTTGCTGTCAAGGTAACTGAGATCCAAACTGCAGTTGAGCAACTTCAGGAGGAAGCAGAGGAGAGGAAGGGCAAGTCTACCACAAATGCTTTTGCAGAGTGCCCACATGACAGAGATCTGCTGCATTGCTAGTGAAAGACACCAGAGCTACAGCTTCAGCACCAGCAGCTATAGCTCCAGTTCCACCTCCAGCAGCAACTCCACCAGCTCCAGCTACTTCATCAGAAGCCTTCGTTCTTGGAGTTCTCTCGACACCTCCTCACCGATTAAGCCTGAGAGTCGTTTAGCACTATGCATTTTTGAACTTTTTGGTAACTTGTTGCCAAAGGGGAGAAAAATGTATAGATCCTAGGCTTCAAGAGTGTGTGTGTTGGTTTTTATCTCTCTTTGCACTTATTTGGTTTGGTTTCAAACTTTATTGTGTGCTTGTGTGAGCCACTTTATGTCCTTGTGAGATACTTGTTTGATCACGTGTTTGATCATATGCTACCCTTAATGCTTGTTGGATGATATTATCTCTTATATCCTAGATGATCATTCACTTGTTTTGGTGATGAGTGCATGCTTTAATTTCTATCATTTTGAGCGCTCCACCAAGATCTATGTGATATGAAAGATTAACCCATGATCCTAATCGACTTTGCATTTGCATTCAAAAGCAAATTTTAAATAATGCAAAAATTTAGGGGGAGCTCTTTCTTTTCACATACTTCTCCAAGCGATGATGTTTTTCAATACTATTTATCATTTGTCGAAGCTTTGATCTATATGTTGTCATCAATTACCAAAAAGGGGGAGATTGAAAGTGCAACTATCCCTGGGTGGTTTTGGTAATTCCTACCAACATATAGCTCATTGAGCTAATGCTATTCCAAGATGAATATTTCAGGAAAGCTCAATGGTTGGCATGGCATGGATTAGAAAGTGGACCCTTCAAAATGCTAAGGACAAAAGATCCACTCAAGCTCAAAGCACAAGACTCTACATTTTCTATTTTAGTGATCCAAGATCACATTGAGTCTATAGGAAAAGCCAATACTATTAAGAAGGGATGAGGTGTTGCTTAATGAGGTTCTTGCTTAAAGTGCTTAGTGATATACTCCAAAACCCTCCACTACTTTCTCATATCCACATATGTTCCAAACCTAAATATCCAACTCGGCCCCACCGATTCTCTCCATCCGGAGCCACCGAGTTAAGTTGACATAGCCAGTGCCAGAAACCTTAGTCTTTTCGGTCTCACCGAGATGGGATTTTAATCTCTATGTTTCCCTTCATAACGTTTCGGTCAAACCGAGATGAGCGATCGGTCCCACCGAGAGTGCAATGCAAACACTCTGTTTCCTTTTCATAACGTTTCGGTCCAACCGAGATGAGAGAATCGGTCCCACCGAGTTTGCCTGGCCAACTCTCTGTTTGTCTATTACCAAAATTGGTCCCACCAAGTTTGTGTAATCGGTCTCACCGAGATTACGCTATGCCCTAACCCTAATGAAATCGGTCCCACCAAGACACCTAACGGTCACATTATGAACCAAATCGGTCTGACCGAGTTCTCTGAATCGGTCCCGCCGAGTTTGGTGATTTGTGTGTAATGGTTAGATTTTGTGTGGAGGCTATATATACCCCAAGGTATGTGAAGATTTTATGGATAGATTTTGGGGAGGATTAAACCATGATATTCAGGAGATACTAATTCATGAAGAATGTTATCCTATGGACCATTTGTTTCATCTTGCTTGCAAAGCTGAACAGGAAATAAAGAGGCGTGATGCCCACAAGACAAACAAGCAGAAGGTGCACATCCAAGGAGTTGAGACGGTCCTTCCTTCTACCACTGCGCCTACTATGACAACAACATCCATTGTTGTGAGCACTGCATCAGCTCCATATTATGACCCGTCACTGCCGAGAGTTCCAACATCGTCTGAGTTGATAACACGAGGTAATGACAAAGGTACTGATCTTCTAACTTCGCATGCGAATGATGAATGCCTTGTCAATTTAAATACACCATGTGTTGCTCTAGCCACTACATTGATCACACCACCTATTTTAGATGATTATGCTGATGATTTGACTTTGCCATGTGATCAAACAACTGCAATATCAAGAATTTTGAGTGCACCCATTGAATTAACCGTTGATGTGAAAGAACCATGTGAATCAGGCACTAAAACAAAATTGGATCAACTACGTTTGAAAATAATTGTGCCAATGTTTAATAATTTTGATATGACCTCTAATCTTGATAATGATTTTGTGTTGAATGACTTGTTGCATGTTTGCTTATTACAGCATGTTGTAGCATGTAATTCTGAAACTATTGAAGTTTATTCATCAATGTTGGGATGGTTTAATGATGAACTTTGTCAATCTTCTGATATGAATAAGAGTTTCACTTATATGTGCAAACTGAGTTGCAATATTTTCATGCCTTCTACTTCTTGTGATAATATTTTGGCTTTATCTTTTACGAACTTTGAAAGTTACTCATGTATACATGTGTCATATGTGCAAAAACTATGGGAAATAAAAATGGATGACATATACATATACAACATGTACACCTTGTCTCTTTTGTTAGCCACATTTAAGATTAAGCAACGCCGAGGACGGCTTTATTTTCAAGAAGGAGAGGATGATGAGGACATGACTACCTTGGATACGACCAAAAATATTGCATACATGCATATTTGTCAGGTGATTTCTAGTGTCAACTATTCAATAATCTATTTATATTATCCAGAACAAAAATACTTCACACACTTTTGTGTTTTGTCTAATTGTAGGTGTATGGGACATTTGTACAATCCACATATGAAGATAGGGAAAAAGGAGAAGTTTAAGTTCTGTTCAAAAAGTCCTCTCACGTCACTTTTGGGCCAAGAGAAGATAGAGTCCAAGTCTCTCACGTTCTGGATTCAGATTCGGACTGCACAGACATACCTGACTCAAAATGCTAAGAACTTTTTCATACGGACTCCGAATTGGGTGATTCTTTTTTTGTTGGAAAGTAGATTTCATCCTTTTTCCAAAACAATTGGAATCACCTTTAAATTCATCCGGAGCGTTGAGATATGGACGAAACAATCTGACGCTGCAGCAGAATCCGAGTCAAACAACAAGTCCAAATGTGTTGCATCACCTCCACTTGGGCCCACGAGCCTTGTACGACCTAGGGTTGGTTTTAGGATGCCTTGGGACGTCCTCCCACCTCCTTTGCCGCAACCCCTTGCTCCTATATAAGTAGATCCATCTAGTAGCTTTTTGCTTGGGATTTGTTTAGTTCAAAGTTAGCCATTGCAACTTCGTGTACTTCGTTTGTGTCCAATGACCAGACCAAGACCGCTTACGGATCCCCACCATTATCAATACTTCATATATATTTGCAATATTCAGATTGCTTTATCATATTCTTGCTCGTTCTTCGATTGCTTGCAGTAATAGACCTTCGTGGTCAGGCTGACCGTGCTTCCGGCATCGTCAGTAACCTCAGCAGATTGGTTTAGCGATTGCTAAGGCGCAACATCGTGCACGTTTGTAGTCGGATCGTCAAAGTCGTCTCCACCAAATCGATAGTTATCATCTCATCGAAAGATCGGGACACCTCGCTTGGGTAGATGCGGCGTGGGCCGTGCGCGTGCGTGCAACTGCGCGGGGTGCCGGCGCGGCGACTCGGAGGCAAGTGCAGCGGCGATGGCGGAAGCGACGGGCGAGTGGCCGGGGCAACGAGCAGCGGCAGTACGCAGCAGCCAGCAGCAAGAAGCAGCACTACAGCAAGTAGCGACAGGTAGCGGAGGCACGCGCGTGACCCGAGGGTAACCAGAGCACAGACATCATGGGCTCGAGCGGCGCCGCGCTCGGCCATGGCGGGGATACTACCTAGCGGGCGCGATGGCAGAGAGAAGGGGGGAGGGCGAGTGGAGCTCACCGAGCGGCGCAAGGAGGCCGGCGAGGGGCTTAGTAGCTGCAGGGGGACGGTGGTCGGCGGCGACCGAGGCGGACGAAGGCGATGCAGCGCTGCGGGGCCGTCCGTGCTTGGTCGGCGACGACGAGGCGGATGACGGGCGGAGGAAGAAGAGGTCGACGGCGCCGTCCATGCAGCTCCCCGCCTTGCTCCGATGCCCTGAACGGACGCAGACGAACACGACGAACCTCCAGGACGCGCCCCCGCACGCCGAGGTGGCCAGTGGACGCGTCAACGAGGGCGGGGCAGCAGTGATCACGCGAGCTCGCAGGCTTGAATTTGAACCAGAGAGGAGGGGGCGAAGGGGGATCGAGGGGGGGATGGGCGAGGCCGATCTAGGGTTTCTCAGGGATGTGCTTATAGGCTTGCGGGAGCGACGGGATGTGCGCCACGCACCTCTCTGCCTCCTGTAGCGAGGTGTGAGAAGGCCTAGGTTGGGCCGGGCCGCACTGTAGTCAGTGAGCTCAAGTGCAAAGAGTGCACTCAGCCTTTTGTCTTTTCTATTTCTTCTTTCTGTTTTAGTTTATTTGTTAACAGAGAGAGAAAGGGAATTATTTGGTCAACTATTTCACTTATGAAAAATTTGGGAGGAGTCCCATTAAATCCCTGGTGATTATAGATAGTGCCATAAATATTTTGGAGACCAGAATAATTCATTCGGTATTTTTCATAAATAGGATAACATTTAAAAATGTTGAATTGGTGTTGTTATAATAGCTAATGCCCATCTTTGCACAAAAGTGATGTTGTGCTCCTTAACAAATAATTGTTATGGAATTTTTGGCAAATGATGAACATTTTTCCATTAACTTTTGAGCAACTTCAAACTTCACTTGAATTTGAATTGACTGGAATTTCAAATGGGATATTGAACAAAGGTGATTAAGCACTGTTTGGAAAAATTATTAGTTTAATCAGATAGGGTTACTGTAGCATGACACTGGGGGTGTTACAAATCTCCCTCACTACAAGAAATCTCGTCCCGAGATTTAAGTGGGGATGTAAAGAGTAACTTCGGGAGAACTGACCCTTACAGGCTTAATTGTCTGGTGAACAATTCAGGGAATGAGGCGGAAGTATCTCTACAGTTGAAACTTAATAAAACATCGAGAGCAAAATATGAAGGTACAACATGAAGTTTCAAGCGAATGGACAAACAATCGATACCTGAACAGAGTGTGAGAAGGGGGTTCAGAGCATCGGGAATAGATCATCTCTCGAAAGGTGGCTCATGACATGATATGAAGTCAAATGCAGGAATATTTCGGAATCAAAGATATTCAGGAGAGTCATGTTTCGATTCTGTGGAACTGTGGGTTATGGGCCCACCATGTGGGTTAAAAGCAGGAAGGCGCTATCATTTTGCATGGTCATGATGGCAAGGCAGGTCAGAGAATAGCCTGTCAATTTATGTTGGCAACAACGTTGGTACCAAGGGCGAGGGACGAAGAGAACCATTTTCCTGCTCGTAAGACGAGGCAGACCAATAGGCAAAGTTCTCATCCATCGGTGGCTACCGGAATGTCATCAACAATAGTAACAAGGTCTCACTGACAAGGTTGTACATCGGGGTGTTTTATAAGCAGGGAATTATTTCTTATTTTATCATATAGATCAAAAGAAAGACTAACAAACCAATGAAAAGGAAAAATGATTATCCGGATTAATCAGATCAAAGGAAAGAAAAAAATGTGATTGCACACAAGAATTTAGGGTATATCCTCCCCAAGGAAAGGCGCGACATGATATACATGATAGGACAACAAGTTCAAAAGTATTTAGACAAAGGGGCGAGGGAAGAATCATGATATTACCCACACCATGGTGTTTGAATAATAAATAAAGAAACACTAGCATTGCGCTTCCAATGTTCTTGTGGATATATAGAGTACCATAGTCATGCTTCGAGGTAGCAATAACATGGTGTTTCGGGTAAGAGTTGGATTTGAAGATCTCAAAAGATACAAAGGAACACTTCCAAGATTATGTCGAAACGTAAGGAATAACCAACACGACCAGGTCTATGTTGGCCGGAAGTCAAGGATGTCATCGATGGTGTCACAAACCATCGAGGGGCAGGGATGGTATTTCTAGCCATGAATTCAATTGACATCTCTGAAGAAGCCAAAGTGTTGACGGTGATCACGACAATTTTTGTTGAGAGACCCTATGAAGATGCCATCGGGCAGCGACGACATCAAGCAAAAGGAAGGATGAAGTGAAAGGCTATGAGGACCACAGATTTGACACAAGCTTGAAATCAAGCTTGTTGTTCAAGAAAAAAATGATATGACGAGGAAGATTGACGTAAGCTTAGCTCATCGTCTAAAACTTTGCTCCGGGAAGAAGGACCAGGTAGCATAGTTAAAAAGTTGCATGATAACGATATAGCCGATCAGGCTAGGAATGCCTAGAAGGATTAATAAACTCATAAGCTCACTTATCAGTGTTCTCGGTTGACGACAACCCAGAACCCAGGAAAATTGGAATCGGTGAGAAATAACAGTTGATGAAGAACCCATAAGAAGTTATGCAGTTCAGTGATATTCTTGAGATACCAGAGTGTAATACTCGATGGTAGATCAACGTAAAGGTTGGGCAGGTGCAATGATCTGCAGAACACAAGTACTTCAACTTGTCTGAGAAATGGTATTTAAAAGGATAACATGGCCAGAACCACGATTGCAAAATGCCAGATCCCAGATATAAGATAAACTTATACCAAGGGAATATTTAATTGAAGAGAAGCTTTAATGATACGATCTACATCGTGTCCATGGGCATGAAAACAAGTTCAAGGTCGACTCCCACTTCTCCAATGCATAACCTTTCATTCACTTCTCATTTTCCAAGAAGTTGTTGTGCTGAAATTTTATCTGGCGAAGCACCAGAAGAGTATGACTCGTGAAAACTTTCGAGTTCACACGGTTTAGAGAAGGCATATGTTCAACCCATAGGGACTTCTTAGAAACATATACCCGAAGTTTCAAGAGTAAAAATCACCAGCTCGAAGGCAGAGCATGGTTGGCCAAATGAGAGAATAGGGTTTACCAAATGGCATTATGTAACAGGGAAAGAACTTCTTGAGGTTTTTGTGTATGAAGAACACTATCGAATGATAATTCAACAAAGGATCTAACAGTTCATAACGGGGCTGACGTGAGTATCGGTACTCCATCAAAAGGAGAAAGAATGCCAAAGCATCAATTTATTGAATTAACTGAATGGCTTGAGGTTAATTACAAAGGAATTATGAGTTCCAAAACAGAAGATCGAAAGCAAACACTTTGATCAAAATAGTAGTAAGTTGAATAGAATTAGATGGGCAATCAATCAAGGTTTGATTTGCCAAGAACCAGCACATATCCGGAATGACGTCTAAATCAGAAGGATAAATTCTGGGGGAACAACTGGTGATTATGTGCCTTCACACACATGTTGAATCAAAAGGATCAGAATGACAAACACAAAGGTTTTAAAGTAAATTGTTAGACAATGTAATTAACCGGAATGCAAGTAGGCAAGAATTCCAAGAACAATAGGCTGTTAAGGATTTTTGGAAGATCACATAGTATTTCCAAGTATTTTGGAAAGCATATGAATCAATTGGGGATGAACGGGTTCAACGAATTATCCGTAGTGCAAAAAGAAGCCGCAAAGCAGAAGGCACTAAGGATTCCTGGAACAACGACAAGTATTTCGAGGTACCTTGTAATAACAAGAGCAACTGGGGATGAAGGTACAAAAAATAAGGATATTATTCACGGGGATTATCGGTTGTTAGGAACTGCAAGTCAGTGGGCACAGGGTCTCACGAAACATCGAATAGTATCTGCAGAATCTTCTGGCGAAGCAAGCGACCATCGGTAATGTCGGGGCTCTCCGGGAGGAAGTGGGTACGAGAACCTAATGTCAGAGTTAGTAAAATGTTTAACCCGAATAGACGAGAGATCAGAGTCCCAGAGTATAGACGAGGAATAAGAGATCCTAATACCACCCAATGGTGACGTGGACCCGTAAGACACACAGCCATGTTAGTAAAAGTTTTGTAGTGACTAGACTCGACTTCGGCCAAGGAGTTGGAAGGGGGGCTACCTACAGGCAGTCGGCTCTGATACCAACTTGTGACACCCTCGATTCAATCGTACACTAATCATACACGCAAATGTGTATGATCAAGATCAAGGACACACGGGAAGATATCACAACACAACTCTAGACACAAATTAAAATAATACAAGCTTTATATTACAAGCCAAGGGCCTCGAGGGCTCGAATACATAAGCTCGAAAACACAAGAGTCAGCGGAAGCAACAATATCTGAGTACAGACATGAGTTAGACAAATGTGCCTTAAGAAGGCTAGCACAAAAGCAACATTGATCGAAAAGGCAAGGCCTCCTGCCTGGGAGCCTCCTAACTACTCCTGGTCGTCAGCGGTCTCCACGTAGTAGTAGGCATCGACGGTGCCATCTGGCTCCTAGGCTCCGCCATCTGGTTGCATCAACCGAAAAGAAGAAGAAAGGGGAAAACAGGGAAGCAAAGCAACTGTGAGTACTCATCCAAAGTACTCGCAAGCAAGGATCTACACTACATATGCAACATTATCGAAGGAAGGCTGTATATGTGGACTGGCCTGCAGAAATGCCAGAATAGAGAGAAGGCCTAGTCCTATCGAAGACTAGTGTCGGTGTACTAGAGTAGGGGTACCCTAGTATCCCGAACTTGTGCACGGGCAGTCGCAGCCTCCCGCGGCAAGGCTTGCCAGGTGACCGCCAAAGTCCTCTGTGGTTCCTTCGGAGCCATTCAAGAACAGAGTATTCAAGCCAAGGAGACAAGGCCCCGGCAAGAGGAGCTTGCCGGGAAGGCCAATCAAGGCACAAGACCCCGGCAAGAGGAGCTTGCCGGGAAGGCCAACCAAAGCATCTTGAGGAACTTGCCGCGACGCGCCACGCGTCCCGGCAAGGCCCGACGAGCGACAAGCTTCCGGATGCGACAAGACAACGACCGCGACAAGGCGTTTGCCGCGGCAAACGACCACTCTGTACCTGCGCTCCAGCACACCCACCAACGTGTTGCTCTGGGACCCTTCCAGGCGTACGTGGCGAGAGGCTGTGCAGCTAGGGGTGCACTGTGGCAAGCGGCGCTGACAAGATCGCCATCGTGGCGAGCGGTGGCGCCCCTGACGGTCCCTTTTCTACACTGTTTGGGCTACGTAGATAGGCATTTAATGCTCTTGTCCCCTGCCGTCAGGGTTAGGTATGATACACTGTACAAGTAGCTGTACCAACCGCAACAACTTTTCATTTTTACCCTTGCCTACGTTGCCACCTGTCGGTGACCCCTTGAACATATAAAAGGAGGCCCATGCGCAACGTAGAGAGAGGGGGGAACAGAAGAACGCTCGGTCTCGTTAGATGCTTGAGTGTACTGTAGCACTCAGCGCTCCCGAGCAAGAACACAATACAAACCACAGATGCAGCAGTAGGGTTTTACGCATCCGTGCGGCCCGAAGCTGGGTAAACTGATCGTGTGTATCGCCTCGATCCGCTCTTCGTGCGACCTCCGCCCCCCACCGAACCGAAAAGGGGCTCCGTCCCCATAGGTGCTCATGGAGGCAGTTTCCTCGACACTAGCATCTTCTGGAAACCACCATCTTGCAGCAACCGGAGGGAGTAGAGTAACATAAAGTAAAGTAGTAGAAGTGTTATCAACCTCGGCCGGAGATCCTTTCTCGACTCCCTGCGAGAAAGAAATCCCAGAGCCATACTATCCAGTTATCATCACAATCCATTACTCATCACCATCCAGTCTCATCACAAGTATCCAGTTCTAGTTGTATCGATCGGGATACAACTCCAAGTGTCCGTTACCGTAGGACAGGCTATCGATAGATGTTTTCTTCCCTGCAAGGGTGCACCAACTTACCCACCATGCTCGATTAACTCCGGACGGACACACTTTCCTGGGTCATGCCCGGCCTCGGCCAAACAATACGCCGCAACCCGACCTAGGCTTAATAGAGAGGTCAAGCACGCCGGACTAAACCTATGCCCCCAGGGGTCATGGGCCATCGCCCCGGGAACTCCTGCACGTTGCGTGGGCGGCCGGTGAGCAGACCTAGCTACCTCCTTAAAACAAGGCGAGAGCTTACCAGTCCAACCCGGCATGCGCCGCTCAGTCGCATGACGGCTATTAAGCTTCGGCTGATGTATACGACGCAGAACGCCCATACTATGCCCACATGATGGTTAGTGCTATCAGGCCAGAGGCCCCTCGGATCAAATATCCAAATCGTAGTGGATTAGGAACGCGCGGTAACAAGCAGAGACTCACGAAAGATGTGACCCCGTTGCCCCGTCTCGAGGACTTGCGGCAAGGGCTAGCACTAGTGCAGAACCGGGCAATAGCACCGTTTCGTAAGGCCGTTTAGTGCCGGTTCCATAACCGGCACTAAAGTTTGGGCACTAAAGCCCCCCCCCTTAGTACCGGTCCAGCACGAACCGGTGCTAAAGGGCAACCACGTGGCACGAGCCAGCTCCGGGGGCCGGGAGCCCTTTAGTACCAGTTGGTAACACTAACCGGTACTAAAATGTTTGGGGGGGTTTTGGTTTTATGATTTCTTTTTCATTTAATTTTGTGTTTTCCATTTTAATTCTTTTTCGTTTGCTGGTATTTTACGATACTACACATTGTACACGTTATGCATATATATGGTAGCTAGTAGAGCCAATCATATATATATATATATATAGATCATCAATGTCTCACAAACCACCATATTAATTCATACATACACACATGTATAGCTATATATACAATTTCTCGTACATATGCATGTTGCCTTCGGAGCCAGTTGCATTAGCCTAATTGGTGCCTTCGGAGCACGATGACAAATTGGAAGTGGTTCATGACCTGGTCGATGGGGGCGGTAGCGGGTAATAGTATTCTCCCTTCGGATTTATGACCTCGTCGAGCAAAACTCCCGCTATTTCCTCTTGAAGTGCTTGTACGTGCTCCGTTTCTAGGAGCTTGTCCCGCACCTCTGTAAACTGTTAAGAAGGAGATCAATATGCATGTGTATTAGTTGTGTGACTAGATATCGATAATGGTGCACAAATTGTGAATAGTGTTCTGACAAGCGTACCCATTCCTGTCTTTGAGATCTGCTCCTTTCGGACGCCATCATGCGAATATTCTCGCAAACGCAATATGCACACAGATCAGTCCCCTGCGCCTGCTTTATGGCCTTTACGAGAATGGAATTTAATTTGATCAGATAATAATTAATCAAGCATGATAATATTAAAAACATGGCAGCTAGCTACCACTACTTAATTACTTACCCTGGGTCGAAACCATCTCAGCTGTCGTTTCCATTCGCCTTCTGTTTTGCTGATGAACCTTGCCCAAGCCCTGCCCGCCAACAAAGAAAATGAATAAAGGGGTTATTAAATAGTTCATATCATGAAATGACGAACTAAATAGGCCGAGATATATAGTTAATAATGATTGAAATTACCTGTTGACTATCCCAAACAAGACGTTATATTCACTATTTTCTTTGAGTAGTGAGTCCAGTATTTCAACTGTTCCTTCGTCAACTTTAATGATACACAAGATCCAGTGAAATCTGCATGCACACACGTTTGCATGTCTTAATTAAGCGGGCATATGTAAGCAAAAACATGTAGCTAGCTAGCTAGTAGGCAAAAACAGAGAATTTGTAGTACAAGAAAGTGTGACTCACTTGAAGTTGTTAGGAAGTAGTATATCTTCATTGTATTTGAGGCGCATCAAGAACTCGAACATGTTGTCCTCTACCTGCTTTTTATAATAGTTGCTTATATTCCATGTGTATTCATTAACGGTGTTTGGGTCAATGAACCCAATGCCATAGCGTCCACCTTTTTTCATTTCATACATCTTCATCCTGCATAATACCACAGAAAAGAATATAGTGAGGATAATTACAGGTACGTAATGATTGATCAAAAGGATCAATATAGCTAGCTTGAGACTTAAATTACAGAAACAAATCACTTATAGACAATAGCAACTGACGATAGATTTGTCGAGTGCGTCTTGATTGTATAACTGAAACAGTTTAGAATACTCAATGGTCCCAGGTTTCTCATGGTAGTAATGATCCTTGTTGACTTGCACCATGAGGGACTGTCGATCGGATCTCTTGGTAATGTCCATGTACCATTGATGCAATTCATACATTCTCGTTGGGAGCTTCTTGACATCTTCTGGCTTGACCAAAGGTTGACCCCGGACATATTTCCATTTTATTTCCTCCTTTGTAAGCACAGGCATGTCCTCGATCTCGAGTAGTTGTCCAACAGTGATCTTGAGTTCTTCAGCCTGCGTTATATGCTGCTGGATTATTACAACATCGCCCACCTGGGGAACGTCAACTGTTTGCCCACAATAATATTGGCCGCGCGTACTGTCACGTGTTGTTGGCGGCACAACAAGCGGGGGGATCGGTTGCGCCCACTGTTCTCCCAGCTGGGCAACGGTTCTCCCGCATTTTTTGACAGCTGGTTGTTGTTTGCTTGAGCTCGAGCCCGTCTCCTTCTGTAGACGTTGTCGATGTAACTTCCTGATGTGGCGCTCATAGTCTGTGTCAACAGGCTTAGGAGCTGGTGGTTCATCCATACGAACGAAGTGGTCAAGAACTTCCACAGGCACTTTCTCCCTTGGCGGCGGTGGCGGTTTCGGTCCAAAATGGGCGTCGACTTCTGCCCGCACTATGGCATTGGTTTGCTCCTTGGTCCTGTCGTAAGCCCTCTGAGGAAGAGGAGTACTGAGGTTTGGACCATATTTATATCGCTTGCCTCCGCCTGTACTTCCTGTACTATGACCTCGACTGGTACCGCTACGCACCATATCTACGGGGTGTCTCTTTGTGGATTGCTGAGGCGGCGGAGACGGCTGACGGGGCTGAGTTGGATGAGGAGGAGTGTCCTGAAGCTGTGCCGGACTTGGAGGAGGAGTGGCCTGACACTTTGCCGGACTTAGAGGAGGAGTGGACGTCTGACGCTGTGTCGGACTTGGAGGAGGAGTGGCCTGACACTTTGCTGGACTTGGAGGAGGAGGAGTGGCCTCACGCGTTGGTGGATTTGGAGCGGGAGTCTGCTGACTCGGTGGTGGACTTCGACGAGGAGTCGGGTGATGCGATGTCGGTGGCCTTCGAAAGATGATGCAATCCTTTCTCCATAGGATGACATGATGTATGGCCTCTCCCAATGTGTGCTCGTCGTCACCTCCAGGAATGTCAAGCTATAGCTCCGAATATGGGTCCACCACCTCATCAACCAAGACACGAGCATAGCCCGCTGGAATCGGGTTGCAATGGAAGGTTGCCTCGGGGGAATTTGGAAAAGCAACGGCGTCCGCCACCTTCATGGATATGTTCTTCATTTTGAAGTGTAGCTCGCAGTTAGTGTTCTCCGTGATGTCATCCATGGGGTATCTATCCAGCAATGCGTCGCCCGGGGCGGAACCCACGCTGCTTCTCGGCATGGATGGGGCGGTGCTATCCAATGCTGGATCATCCACTAGCTGCTGCAGCTGCTGAGACCCCCTTTGCTGGCTAAGTGAGTCGATCTGCTCCTGCTGCCGCTGGAATTTAACTGCCAATTCCGCTTGACTTGCTTCTAGGCCTTGAAGGCGTTCATAGTCCCGCTTCCTCTGCTCCTCCTCCATCTTCCTCTTCTTCTCCTCCAAAATCTTCTTTCTCGCACGGGTTCTATAGTCGGCGTTCCAGTCCGAAAACCCCTCATACCACGGAATAGCGCCCTTGCCTCGTGTTCTTCCCGGGTGTTCAGGATTTCCCAGGGCACACGTAAGCTCGTCGTTCTCTCTATTGGGCTGGAACACCCCCGATCGAGCCTCTTCTATTGCAACAAGTATCGCATCGTCGGCTCCGTTCAGACATGCCTTCGTCGAAACATTGCCTGTCTTCGGGTCCAACGCCCCCCCATGCGCATAGAACCAAGTCCTGCACCTGGGGGGCCAGCTCTTAGTAACCGGAGTGACACCTGCATCCTCCATCTCTTTCTCAGACTTATCCCACTTAGGCATTGCCACCACGTAGCCACCTGGCCCCAGCTTATGGAACTTATTCTTTTTTTCGGCATTCTTCTTGTTTATTCTCGACCGTTCCTTAGCTAATTCTGAATCCTTGAATTTCACGAAATCGTCCCAATGAGCACTTTGATTCTCTAGTATCCCCTTGAATACTGGAGTCTTCCTTCCTCCCTTGACGTACTTCTCCCACGTCGTTCTCTTGTGGTTCTTGAATGCAACCGCCATCTTCCTAAAAGCAGCGTCCTTCACTTTCTGCACATGAGCTTTTATTTAACTATGCCAAAAGAAATATAAAACAATTTAGTATAATCTCGAATAATAGATATAATCTCGAATACATCGTCTCGAATAATAGATATAATCTCGAATACATCGTCTCGAATAATAGATTTAATCTCGAATACGTCGTCTTGAGTAATATATAATATTGAATAGTACATCACTTGCTAGGTAGCTAATTAAAGATCGAATACTACAGAAGAATCTAGGACACTCGCGGTTCCTGCGGCGCGGGCGGTGGACACCCAAAGAGAAGGAACCCTCACAGGATCATAGCTGAAGTGAGATCCCTGAAGAAACTGCAAGGTATTGGAGAACCTGCCGCCCTCTAATGCAACCATGTAGCGATGGATGTGCTCGTCCTCCTCCCTGACACGACGACATACCACCTCCGGCGGGGCCGGCTCCCTCCGCACCGAAACTGGCCCACGCGAACGCCACCAAACGAGATCAGGGTCGACGACGGGACCCGGGGCCGGGTTCCTCATCAAGCGGCGCGCCCCTCCTGGCAGCACCTCCCAGTGCTAGCCCGGCGGAGCCCAGTCCCGGACATGGGTCAGCTGGACGTCGTCGCAGACGTGTCGACGGCGAGGATGCGGGCCGGGCATTGTCGACAACAAATACTAGCTATATGCCCGCAAAAAGTAACATTTTTTTAATGATTGGATTTTGATAACTAAAATTTCTAACATTTCTAACAATGCTATATATAACTAACATTTCTAATATTTCTATAACTAAAAAAAAGAAAATTTTCTAACTTTTTTATAACTATTTCTATAACTAAAAAACAGAAAAATTTCTAACAATTCTAACTTTTCTATAACTAAAAAACAGAAAAATTTCTAACAATTATAACTTTTTTATAACTATTTCTATAACTAAAAAACAGAAAATTTTCTAACAATTCTAACTTTTTTATAACTATTTCTATAACTAAAAAACAGAAAAATTTCTAACAATTCTAACATTTCTAACAATTCTAACATTTCTAACTATTTCTAAAAAACATAAAAATGTCTAACAATTTCTAAAAAGCAGAAAAATCTATAACTAAAAATGTCTGTGTGTGTGTGCGCGCGCTCACCGGCCGGCAAGGCGAGAGGCGACGGGGGGCGCGCGGCGACGGGGACGGCGACGGGGGGCGCGCGGCGACGGGGACGGCGACGGGCGCGGCGACGACGGGGACGGGGACGTATGGGCCGGGGCGGCGACGACGACGGGGACGGTGACGACGCGGCCGAGACGGGCCGGGACGGGGCGGCGGTGACGACGGGGACGACGGGGACGGGACGATGGGGCGGCGACGACGGGGACGGGGCGGCAATGGGGGCGTCGGGCGACGGTGCAGAGGAGAAGAAGCAGAGGGAGAGATGAGAAACTGACGAAATTTTGAAGTGTTTTCTTATATAGAACCCACCTTTAGTACCGGTTGGAGCCACCAACCGGTACTAAAGGTCTGTTTTGGCTAGCCCAAGCGGCGGGAAGCCACCCCCTTTAGTACTGGTTGGTGGCTCCAACCGGTACTAAATGCCCCCCCTTTAGTACCGGTTGGTTCCACGAACCGGTACTAAAGGGTGTGCGCTGCCAGGCGAGGGGCACAAAAGTTTAGTCCCACCTTGCTAGCCGAGGGGCACTCGCACCTGCTTATAAGCCCCGCCGTCGCTGCTGTCTCGAGCTCCTCTCTTAAGCAGGCCTTCTGGGCCTACCTCTTCTGCGATGGCCTGTTGGGCCTACTGGGCTAGCGGGCCTGCATCCTGGCCCAACTTGAATTTGGGTTTCTAGTCGTATGCAGGCCGCTGTGGCCCAGTAGGTGGGCTTTTTTTCTTATTTTTTTGCTTTATTTATTTTTGTGAATAACTTAACTTTGAAAATAGATTTTTCAGTGATTCTTTTTTTATGTTTAATATTAGTGTGTTTTATCATTATATTCAATTTGGTAATGCTTAGGTTATTTAAAAAGTGAAATGCCTTTGTAACGGATGAGTTTTCGTCCGAAACCCTGATACTTCGAAACAGATTGTCCATTTTGTACACGAAGTGCATCCAGTTTTTGTGGTAACCCTCTCTACTTTTTTGCACATGCTATGTGGGTGAAATTATGATACCATGCCAACTTTCAACCTTTTCTGAGTTCATTTGAAATACTTTTCAATTTCAGGGTCATTTAGCTGAAAAAAATCAGTAAATGCATGAAAGAATTTGCTTGCACATAAAATTTCTTCGCGTTTCAAATGCCAAAACACATAACTAGCTACCCTAACTATTACAGAGATCCCTCCTGGGTGTGAAACACAGAAGAAAGTGATGATAGTTAAGCCGATCACATCCCAGATCTTTGGGTGTGAAACTTTTTCTTCGCGTGTGTCCCTTTGCGTCGTAGCCATGGAAAATCTTCATCATTTAACGGGATGCTCGGGTCAATATTCATTGTGAATGGAGCAATTTCATCAAACTTTTCATAATCTTCCGACTTGTCTGTCTTGTCATCCACTCCCACGATGTTTCTCTTCCCAGAAAGAACTATGTGCCGCTTTGGCTCATCGTACGATGCATTCGCTTCCTTATCTTTTCTTTTTCTTGGCTTGGTAGACATGTCCTTCACATGGAAAACCTATGCCACATCATTGGCTAGGACGAATGGTTCGTGTGCATACGCAAGATTGTTGAGATCCAATGTTGTCATTCCGTACTGCGGGTCTTCCGTTACCCCGCCTCGTGTCATATTGACCCATTTGCACCGAAACAAAGGGACCTTCAAACCACGTTGATAGTCAAGTTCCCATATGTCCTGTATATAACCATAATATGTTTCCTTTCCCGTCTTGGTTTCTGCATCAAAGCGGACACCACTGTTTTGGTTGGTGCTCTTCTTATCTTGGGCGATCATGTAAAATGTATTACCATTTATCTGGTACCCTTTGAAAGTCATTATATTCGAAGATGGTAACTGGGACAACAAGTACATGTCATCTTCAATAGAGGTGTCATGCATGGTACGTGCTTGCAACCAGCTGGCGAAACTCCTGGTTTGTTCGCGTGTAATCCAGTCATCAGACCGCTCCGGGTGTTTGGAGCGTAGCAAATTCTTGTGTTCATCCATATACGGAGCCACCAAGGCGGAATTCTGTAGAACTATGTAGTGTGCTTCAGTGAGAGAATGTCCGTCCATACATATTATTTGTTCCCCTCCTAGCGTGCCTTTTCCATCCAGTCTGCCTTTATGCCGCGATTCAGGAACACCAATCGGCTTAAGGTCAGGAATAAAGTCAATACAAAACTCAATGACCTCCTCATTTTGACGGCCCTTGGAGATGCTTCCTTCTGGCCTAGCACGGTTATGAACATATTTCTTTAAGACTCCCATGAACCTCTCAAAGGGGAACATATTTTGTAGAAATACAGGACCCAAAATGTTAATCTCTTCGCATAGGTGAACTAGGACGTGCGTCATGATGTTGAAGAAGGATGGTGGGAACACCAAGTCAAAACTGACAAGACATTGCACCAAATCATTCTGTAACCTTGGTATGATTTCTGGATCGATTACCTTCTGAGAGATTGCATTGAGAAATGGACATAGCTTCACAATGGCTAATCGAACGTTTTCCGGTAGAAGCCCCCTCAATGCAACCGGAAGCAGTTGCGTCATAATCATGTGGCAGTCATGAGACTTTAGGTTCTGGAACTTTTTCTCTGGATGTTTATTATTCCCTTTATATTCGACGAGAAGCTAGACGATACCTTAATACTGAGAAGGCATTCAAAGAAGATTTCCTTCTCTTCTTTGGTAAGAGCGTAGCTTGCATGACCCTGATGTATGCCGTCTTTTCCGTGCATACGTTGCTGGTCCTCCCGTGCCTCAGGTGTATCTTTTGTCTTCCCATACACGCCCAAGAAGCCAAGTAGGGTCACACAAAGATTCTTCGTCACGTGCATCACGTCGATTGCGGAGCGGACCTCGAGGTCTTTCCAATAGGGCAGGTCCCAAAATATAGATTTCTTCTTCCACATGGGTGCGCGTCCGTCAGCGTCATTCGGAACAGGTTGTCCACCAGGACCCTTTCCAAAGACCACCTTCAAATCCTTGACCATATCATGTACATCAGCACCAGTACGATGGCCAGGCTTCGTCCGGTGATCCGCCTCACCTTTGAAATGCTTGCCTTTCTTTCTTACGGGATGGCTACTCGGAAGAAATCGACGATGTCCCAGGTACACATTCTTATTAGCCAAATATATACTGTCGGTATCGTCCAAACAGTGCGTGCATGCGCGGTATCCCTTGTTTGTCTGTCCTGAAAGGTTACTGAGAGCAGGCCAATCATTGATGGTCCTGAACAGCAACGCCTTTAGGTCAAATTCTTCCCCCATGTGCTCATCCCACGCATGTACACCTGTTCCATTCCACAGTTGTAAGAGTTCTTCAACTAATGGCCTTAGGTACACATCAATGTCGTTGCCGGGTTGCTTAGGGCCTTGGATGAGCACTGGCATCATAATGAACTTCCACTTCATGCACAACCAAGGAGGAAGGTTATACAAACATAGAGTCACAGGCCAGGTGCTATGGTTGCTGCTCTGCTCCCCAAAAGGATTAATGCCATCTGCGCTTAGACCAAACCATACGCTCCTTGCGTCATCTGCAAACTCCTTCCCGTACTTTCTTTCGATTTTTCTCCACTGCGACCCGTCAGCGGGTACTCTCAACTTTCCATCTTTCTTACGGTCTTCTTTGTGCCATCGCATCGCCTTGGCATGCTCTTTGTTTTGGAACAAACATTTCAACCATGGTATTATAGGAGCATACCACATCACCTTGGCAGGAATCTTCTTCCTGGGGCGCTGGCCCTCGACATCACCAGGGTCATCGCGGCTGATCTTATAGCACAATGCACCACATACCGGGCAAGCGTTCAAATCCTCGTACTCACCGCGGTAGAGGATGCAATCATTAGGGCATGCATGTATCTTCTGCACCTCTAACCCTAGAGGGCAGACATCTTTCTTTGCTTCGTACGTACTCTCGGGCAATTCGTTGTCCTTTGGAAGCATATCCTTTATCACTACCAGCAACTTTCCAAATCCCTTGTCAGATACACCATTCTCTACCTTCCATTGCAGCAATTCCAGTGTGGTGCCCAGCTTTTTCTTGTCACCTACGCAATTCGGGTACAACAATTTTTTGTGATCCTCTAACATGCGCTGCAACTTCTTCTTCTCCAAATCACTTGCGCAGTTTCTCTTTGCATCGGCAATGGCCCGACCTAGATCATCAATGGGCTCATCTGATGCCTCTTCTTCAGCTTCTTCCCGCATTGCCGGCTCAGCTTCTTCCCCCATTGTTGTATCATCGTATTCAGGGAACCCATGGCCAGGATAGTTGTCGTCGTCCTCTTCTTCTCCATTGTCTTCCATCATAACCCCTCTTTCCCCGTGCTTGGTCCAAACATTATAGTGGGGCACGAAACCGGACTTAAACAGGTGGAAGTGAATGGTTCTTGACTTAGAGTAATTTTGACCATTCTTACAGACAGCACATGTACAAGGCATAAAACCATCCGCCCGCTTGTTTGCCTCAGCCGCAAGCAGAAAAGTTTGCACGCCATTAATGAACTCGGGAGAGCATCGGTCATCGTACATCCATTGCCGGCTCATCTTCATTACACAACACCGAATAGACCAAATTAATACAAGTTCATACATAAAGTTCATACAACACTTAAATGCAACAAACAAATAACTCTCTAGCTAAAGCATTTAAATGCAACAACAAATGCGATCAAGATCGCAACTAAGGTAACAATGGATCCAATAGCATAATGATACCAAGCCTCACTATCGATGGCATATTTTCTAATCTTTCTAATCTTCATGCGCATTTTCTCCATCTTGATCTTGTGATCATCGACGACATCGGCAACATGCAACTCCAATTCCATCTTCTCCCCCTCAATTCTTTTCAATTTTTGTTTCAAGTACTCGTTTTCTCTTTCAACTAAATTTAACCTCTCGACAATAGGGTCGGTTGGAATGTCCGGTTCACATACCTCCTAGAAAAAAATTCTATGTCAACTTGATGGGCATAATTTGTCATAAACATGAAATGCAACTAGTTTTAAAAGAGAATATATATACCACATCCGAATCATAACAAGGACGAGGGCCGACGGGGACGGATATCAAAACCATGGCACTATATGTATAACAAACAATGTACGGGTAAGATAATTATACGAGTAACTAGCTATATATCCAAATCACACAAACATCAATTTTTATATAAATTTTCATGAACAAAGAGGCTCACCACAAGGTGGTGCCGGCGACGGGACGGTGCGGGCGATCGACGGTGGTTACGACGGAGATTTAGAAGGCACTAAGTAAACCACACCTACATATGCAAACTAAGTGTTATTTTTTACCTCAAATTCCATATAAATATAATACTAGCACATATATATATATATATATCCTCCCAAATTACTAAACTCACAAATTAATCACTATATAAAGCATTGCAAGAGTAAATCTAGCAATGAGAGATGAAAGGACAAAGTTGCTAACCTTTGTGATCATTTAAATGGATGGGGGCCTTCAAATCTTGACAAAATTTGGACAAAATGTGTGATGAGATCGAGAGGAAGAGGGGAAGAACAGAGAGGAGAGGGGAAAGGGGAAGAACAGAGCGAGCTCGGGTGGACGAAGGGTTTATGTAGGACGACATTTAGTACCGATTCGTGCCAAGAACCGGTACTAAAGGTGCTGGAGGGGGCCCAGACTGACAACATCCTGCCACCACTCTCATTAGTACCGGTTCGTGGCACGAACCGGTGCTAAAGGTTCGCCACGAACCGGTACTAATGAAAGCGGCCCGGCTAGCCGTTGGAACCGACACTAATGTATACATTAGTGCCGGCTCAAATACAAACCGGCACTAATGTGCTTCACGTTTGACCCTTTTTCTACTAGTGTAGGAATGCCTGGCCACGCCTCGTAATTATCTTGCGGGCACTTTCCAGGTCCGCCCGACTCCTCATCACTCGCAATCAAGCTCGCGCGGGTACCCCGCAGGGTCGATCCGTCTTTCCAAGTAACAGTGGTAAAGTCCAAGTATCCGTGTGTCCAAACATCAAGGGGGAAACCCGAGGAATCACCCCCGATGAATTCCACTAGATGTAATCATCAAGGTGAACTTAAGAGGAATCACCCCCAATGTTCACACTTGATGGGTTGCACGACAGAGTCATATCGGAAGTGGTTAAGGAGGAAATCACCCTCGATGACCACAACCGAATGACTACACTACAGGGTTAACATCAGAAGTGCTGAAGAGGTTCACCCTCGGTACTCGATAGTAACCTAGTAGTGTCGAGCAACTAAGGGAGAAGTGATGTGTGGTGTCAGGGCCTGGTCTTCGATCACGTAGATCGAGTCGTCGATGATGAAGCAGGGGCAACAAGGACAAGTGGGGGTCACTGATGGATCACTAACCAACCTATACTAAGCAGTTTATGATAAGCAGATAAGGTACAACAACAGATACAAAGGCAGGCTATGCATCAGAATAGGAGCAAACAATAACAGTAGAAAAATCTAATGCAAGCATGAGAGAATGGAATGGGCGATATCGGGATGATCAAAGGGGGGGCTTGCCTGGTTGCTCTGGCAAGGAGGGGTCGTCGTCGACGTAGTCGATCACAGGGGCAGCATCGGTCTCGGGGTCTACCAGAGAGAAGAGGGGGAAGAAACCGTAAATACAGAGCAAACAAAGCATCACAAGGCATAACATGGCAATACACAGCGCTAGGAGTTTTCTAACGTAGTGCTGTACGATACAAGTGAAGGGGGAATTCAACCGGGAATGTTTTCCCGGTTCCGGACCTGTGTCAGACAAATGACCGGAGGGGGGAATGTTCCATGTTCAGCATGCTAGGGGCATGCGACAGATGGACGGACAATGTATTCAGATTCGTTAGATTTTTCTGAGCAACTTTCATATATAAATTTTTTCGATCCGAGCTACGATTTATTTTCTATGATTTTTCAAAGGTTTAGAAATATTCTGAATTTATTTTAATTACTAAATTCGTCAGAAAAAGAATTATGACGTCATCCTGGCATCAGCGGTCAACAGACCAGTTGACTGGTCAACAAGGTCAGGGCAGCCACATGTCATTGGCAGAGACAAACCCAGTCAGCATTGACTAGTCAATAGGGTCCAGTGGGACCCAGTTGTCATTGACTGAGAGATCTAACAGATTTTTCTTGTTAATCTAATTAGCTAGGTGGGGCCTGGTGGTAAGTGACAGCGGCTAAACTATTGTTAGTAATTAATCTAACTAACCTAATTAGTAGGGGGGCCACATGGCCATGGGCCATTATTTTTCTAATCTAACACACACGCACACACGGATATACGCAGGGCCGGCCAAGGCTAGCCAGCCATCATGGCTGGGCACGCACGCTCGTGTGCGGTGGCCATGGCCAGGCGCTTGGCGCGGGAGGGGCCAGGAGGGCGCGGCCTCGCTTGGGCAGATGCGGCGCGGGCCGTGCGCGTGCGTGCAACTGTGCGGTGTGCCGGCGCGGCGACTCGGAGGCAAGTGCAGCGGCGATGGCGGAAGCGACGGGCGAGTGGCCGGGGCAACGAGCAGCGGCAGTACGCAGCAGCCAGCAGCAAGAAGCAGCACTGCAGCAAGTAGCGGCAGGCGGCGGAGGCACGTGCGTGACCCGAGGGTAACCAGAGCACGAACGTCGACGGGCTCGAGCAGTGCCGCGCTCGGCCATGGCGGGGATACTACCTAGCGGGCGCGATGGCAGAGAGAAGGGGGGAGGGCGAGTGGAGCTCACCGAGCGGCGCAAGGAGGCCGGCGAGGGGCTTAGTAGCTGCAGGGGGACGGTGGTCGGCGGCGACCGAGGCGGACGAAGGCGATGCAGCGCTGCGGGGCCGTCCGTGCTTGGTCGGCGACGACGAGGCGGATGACGGGCGGAGGAAGAAGAGGTCGACGGCGCCGTCCATGCAGCTCCCCGCCTTGCTCCGATGCCCTGAACGGACGCAGACGAACACGACGAACCTCCAGGACGCGCCCCCGCACGCCGAGGTGGCCAGTGGACGCGTCAACGAGGGCGGGGCAGCAGTGATCACGCGAGCTCGCAGGCTTGAATTTGAACCAGAGAGGAGGGGGCGAAGGGGGATCGAGGGGGGGATGGGCGAGGCCGATCTAGGGTTTCTCAGGGATGTGCTTATAGGCTTGCGGGAGCGACGTGGAGGGCATCCACGGCCATGGCGCATGGGATGTGCGGCACGCACCTCTCTGCCTCCTGTAGCGAGGTGGGAGAAGGCCTAGGTTGGCCTGGGCCGCACTGTAGTCAGTGGGCTCAAGTGCAAAGAGTGCACTCAGCCTTTTGTCTTTTCTATTTCTTCTTTCTGTTTTAGTTTATTTGTTAACAGAGAGAGAAAGGGAATTATTTGGTCAACTATTTCACTTAGGAAAAATTTGGGAGGAGTCCCATTAAATCCCTGGTGATTATAGATAGTGCCATAAATATTTTGGAGACCAGAAGAATTCATTCGGTATTTTTCATAAATAGGATAGCATTTAAAAATGCTGAATTGGTGATGTTATAATAGCTAATGCCCATCTTTGCACAAAAGTGATGTTGTGCTCCTTAACAAATAATTGTTATGGAATTTTTGGCAAATGATGAACATTTTTCCATTAACTTTTGAGCAACTTCAAAATTCACTTGAATTTGAATTGACTGGAATTTCAAATGGGATATTGAAAAAGGTGATTAAGCACTGTTTGGAAAAATTATTAGTTTAATCAGATAGGGTTACTGTAGCATGACACTGGGGGTGTTACACTCACCAACACCGAGTGGCGCAGCATGCTCGGGTGCCTGATGATACCCAACTGGTGGTTTCGGGCGCCATTTCTTCATTGTCTCACACCCGAAGATCTGCAGGAAAGTTGGTACGTTTTTTCCCTCACAATTTTCGTCATAATCTAGGCTACAAATCCACATCTGAATATATAGTTCGATCAATTTGTTCAGTAGTGTCAACAAATACAAAACAGAATTTGTATTGTTGTTCAGATTTGTTAGCTATTAAGACTACATGCTTCCACCTACTTTTCTTCAGTACCACACTAGGTATCGACACTAGTTAGATCAGAACCCCAACACATGAACAAAAAAGAGGGTCAGTAGATCAGTGTTGAAGTTATCTTACCATGCTAGCAAAGTACACTGTAAATGACCTTGCAGTACAAACATGCTACAATATAATATATATCATAGTAAAACTAGAGGTCAATTCCATATATAAGTTTGTTCACACATTGCAACTACTTTACCAAAATAGTAGTTATATATGTGTACATATTTAAGTCAACATAAACAGATCATCCTAAGTATAAAGAAAAACATTTGCTGTTTACTAATAAACATTCTTTTTCCATCCATTCCAAAATGCAGAAACTGCCATCCACAATAAAATTTCCTGCTCCGAGTTCAGGGAAGGTTACCTTGGAGACACAACACAAGAATGGGTATGAATACATGCAAGCTGACTACCACATAGACTCTAAAGACTGCATAAACATAACTACTGGCTGGAATCATTTTGTCTCCCAGAATGGCTTTGAGGCTGGAGAAGTAGCCATGGTGTTTTTCTACAAAGAAGAAGACTCCCTCAAGTTCACAATATTTGCACTATAGGTAGTCTAGGATAAAAGCTAAAGCCATCAGTGGCATATTCTAATGCTTTTCTTATGTTGTATTCTTTTAAAATTATGTCCATCAGAAGGCTTGAACGATGCCTATTTAAAGTATGCAACCTCATCTGCATCATTTTATCACTCTTTTTTTAGACAAGTTGCTGCTGACAGAAATGCAGTTCTCTAATACACATAGTACAATCCTTATATGAAAAATTCTAGTACTCTGAACAATAACAATGCAATGCCAATGGTCAAAAACTTTGTACTTAACATATGTTGTTCAACAAAATTCTCATGCTATGAAGTTCAGAAGAATTGATATAAAATACAAGAAATAGCAGTATAACTATACTTCTAATGCAGTACAAAAGTGCATACTATGCAGTTCTGTAAAACACAGAATGCAGTGTAAGAAAAAGAATTATCTGATAAGCTGTCATGCCCACTACAATAGAGTTACATTGAAGTCCACTACTTAACAAAATGCAGCACACTATAAACATATGCCAGAACTGCATCAATAAAATCAAAGCAGTACAGATTAGGACATGTAGGAGACCAAAAGAGGTGCCAATTCCACTCGCAGTTCGATAAGTGGCCAAAACATTGTGCAACCCCTCAATACAGTATGAACAGCATGAACTATTCTTTAAAAATACACACCAAAAAGACGAACATTACATGCGCAATACAGTAAATTCAAACGAAAAAAGAGAAACTAATAACAAGATTCAAAAACGCACCAACGCACAAAATCCAAAAAACAACAAGAACAGACGAGCGGACAAAGCTCACACGCCCAGACAATCGATTTCGCAGAAATTGATAACTAAGTACTAAAAATAGACAAATTGTAGAGTATACGGACCGATTAAAACGAACGCAATCAAAGAATTCCTACTAACAAACAACATCCGAGCACGAAAAAGTCGCATCCGACGCGAACGCGAACAAACAGAGAAACCTCATCTGCCAAATCACTCGATTTGCAAAGATTCTAGTCGTTTTTCCTGTAAATCACAAAGAATAAACGTCAAATGAGATCCAGAAACAAATTAAATCATGCCGCAACACCCGATTCCATAATAAAACGCGGTATACACACACACACACACACACACACACACATCTGGGCTATTCTGTTACGCGTAACAGAATATTATTCTGTTAACCTTCTTGAACTGATGTAGTTCACAGGTTAAACTGATCTTTTGTTTTCGTCGAACTTAATTTTTAAACTTGAATCATATTGAACGCCGACGAGGACGGGCATGGCGTTTCCCTCCACCACCGTCGGGCGTCGATGAACGCGGTCTGCGCGGCGCACTTGTCCCAGCCCCCCACCCCCGCGTGCGCGCGCAGGTGTCGTACTGCTCCTCCACTATGCCACCTATGTGGGTACCTCGCCGCCATGGACGGGCCGGTGCCGGTAGGCCACCATGGTTTCCGCATCGAGCTATGCAGCTACAACCATCCTGAGGCGGACGCGGTCTATTGGACGGCCAACCGGACGGGATCTGGGTACGGCGTCCTCCTCGAGCACTTAATCCTAAGTTTCCTCCGTGCCAACGGGCGGTACCTCCCCTGGAACAACGGCGCCAGCGTTGGCCATATCAACGGCACCCACGGCATGAGCACGATGATGCACTGGCTCGTGAAGCTCATCCCCTCCAGGGAGATCATGCCTCCCCTTCCATGTTCGACTGGGGTGCGTGCTTCTTGATTCTTCCCGATCGAATTTGCGCGAGCTGGGTTCTTGGATTGGATGTCGTTAACATGCATCGGAATATGACCACGGAGATCGCAAATCGTGTTAATCTCATTCGCCTGGGAGAAATTCTTGGCTCTGATCTTGCCAAATTTTTGCTTTCTTTGGCTTCCGCATCTCAAATTCATATTTCATGATTTTGATCTCTTGACAATGTTGGGACTCAACTGTAGCTTACCCTCCCCACCCGTGTTGCCGTCGCGGAATATCATGTACGTGTGGCCTGACAACCATAGGGACCTCATCACCAGCGGCTGGCACACGTTCAGGGGGAGATCCGTGCTCCGCTTGAGGAAGGAGCTGGCCAGGCTGCTGAACACCGTCCAAGTCTTGGGCGTCGACGACCTCATCATGTGCCTTCCCACACATGATGGTCGGCTTTTCCCACTCATCGTCGACCTGCCCAACAATAACGAGAGCCTCCACATCGTCGTTGTCGTCGCTGGGACACCTCGTGAGAGCCCCTCCACTTCCTAACTCTTCTCCTTCGGCAACAAACTCTAATTTGCAGCAGTCTTGAACTTGTCCGGATGTTTTGGGTTTCTTTTCAGTTCAATCTAAAAAACAGTTTGCTTGCTGAAACTTTTGCTGCTAATCTGTTTCAGTTAGGAATCCAAACTGTTGTACTATTACAGGCATCAGTAGAAGTTGCTGAATCAAATCAGTAGGTGTTCAACAGGCATGACATTATGGTAAAGGGTTGTTTGAAGCTAGTTTGTTGGGGTGAAAATCATTTCATAAGTGTAAAATTCACACTGAACCTTGATATGGAAATTATTGGTTTTGATGCCACTGTGCTTCGATTCAGTTCAAACAACAGTATTTCGACGAAAAACAAAGTACTCGTACTGATCTATTTGTGTGTTTGTACTGAGCTATTTTCACATATTGGACTTTACTCTGTTTTTTTGATATGGTTTTCCTCGTAACTTATTTTTAACCATTCGAACTGATGATGACATTAGCTCCGAACTTTTTAACTTATTGTAGCAAATCTCTTTAGGTTACCTTTGTTCTCATTCGAACTTAAGGCATCACCACATCCAAACTCATGGTGTTCATCACTTTTTTTAGGTGAATTCGTTTTAGCATTGCCACAAGCATTTCAACTAGCACTAAGAGCCAGCACTAAGGGCTAGCAGCGTGAGTAACTTGAACCCATGGTGAGTTCATAACTGCTCCTTTTAGACAGTAATACTTGAATGTCTTAGAAAAACATCCAGGTGAAAACTACAATTAGAATAAGAAAAACACACGCACACAACACGCACAACCCACACCAGTACAACACATGAGCACACATAGGCACGCACACGAAGCCGTCGTCGTCCAGCGGACGCACGCCATGGCTGGGCTTGACAACTCGAAAGGCTTTGACCTCCACCAAGTGTAGTAGCTGAGCCACACTACTGCAGGGCAGCGATGACGTGCTCGGACGGATGTCGCTGGTGGGAACCAGTGGGATCTAGGTCGCTGCTACGATGAACCGCCTGCGGAGGTGGTGTTGGACGGCCTGCGGTGGTGGCTGTGATCGACCAGGGCGCTCCTAAAGACATGACAACATAAAAAAATATTAGTGTTACAAGAGATAATACAAGCAAAGATGTACTCCAGTCATACGAGCAAATGAATAGAAATCTAGCCATACAAGCCAAAAAGAAATGAATAATCACATGTAATTTCCAGAAAGGGAAGAACATTTTGAACTCTTTCGCAAGTATATGTGATAAACAGATACAATGTATCCATTGAACTGATATTTCTTTTGCAATGAACTTTTGTGATATAGGTACTAGAACTTGTACCAATAGTTTATATATACCATGTCGAAAGCAAACAACATGCATATATACTGATCTGCTAGTCCACATCAACAAGCACGACACCAGCATACAACAATAACCAGTCATGGAGCCTTGACCCGACCTCCTTCGACCTATGATCCGATGTCGTTGGTTCGTTGTCCTTGCTGTCAGTGGCAATGCTATTGAACTTGGCTTAGACTGGTTGTAGAACTTACCGGCCCTCCACACTTGCACTGAAGATATTTAAATGAACACAAAATGAACCTCCTAGCATTTATTCTGTGAACTTTTCTCAAGGTACACATGTTTTCCTAAATTTTGCAAGTTGATTTTCTTCTTTATTTTATCATATAACTTACACATATAGATCTTATTTACAAATTTATATAAAGAACACCACACGTGTGTACTAATTTATTTGAACATCCCATAAGTATAAAATCCATATAATTAGAATAAAAGTGCTTTTTAGGAGAACTTAGGGAGTGAATACAAGCTTTTAGAACATGCTATCAAGAATTTAGCAAGGGGAATGGATGTTCTTCAAGAGAATTCAGGGGAGAGAGCGAGGGGAAACCTTGGCGACAGCAATATGAGGTTGTGGCGACTAATATGACAGTGGGATTGACCTCATCATAGCATAGGAACTAGGCCAACGAACTTACCACGACCATTTCGGCACAGGCGATCGGACATTGGCAGGGAGATGTAGGCCTTAGCAGCTTGAGACGCCTGGACCTGCAAAACAATGGTGAATGAACTGCTAACCTAGGCACATGAACGCATTGGTTTACCAGTTAATACATCCGTCTCATTATTCAGTTTTACCAATTAATTCAAACAAGCCAGAAGTGAAGCTTAGTTGCGAGCACTTCAATACGAGGAAGTCCAACTCTACTGCAATCATAAGGTCCACTAGAGCTTCAGAAAAATGTAACCATCCAAGAGTTCTAGTACAGATCATGTATAACACTGAATTTGTTTCTTCGAACTTACCAGTTTCCAGGGTCAGAACTTATTTCTGTATTTTTCCTGTCCTAATGAGGGCTTTCACATGTCATCTTGGAAAACATACCCTCCTTTTAGCATTCCCTTCATTATTTATGGAAGAACGCCAAGAGTTATTGCATGCCAAGTCACATCATAACAGCCATAGAACTATCGAGTGATAGAATGAATAAGTACAGAGATCAATTTTTGTATTAATAACCGAAGCAGTGAGCATAAAATAAATCCTTGCTCATGATGTATTTTTCAAACCCTCCAGATGCTCATTTTGGATCATTTTTTCTTGAACTCCCAGATTCTAGAACTACCGGGTGTTCTGGGTTTTTAATGAACTTTTTTGTTATATCTTATTCAGAACATAAAACCAATATATACAATACGCACATGTACTACACAACAATGTACATCTGTACTGTCCAGAACAATATATTAACCAAAAGAAAACTAATTTATGAAGGAAGCAGTTCTTGAACTTTGGTTTGAGCTTTATTTATCGAGATTTTTGAACTCCTGCAGTGGTTATACCTGTAGTTGTGGGACACACTTTCTATTTAGTTGAGAGTGTCTAATATTTTTGCAGAAATATCCTACATGAAAAGGGGAAGGGGAAGGCCAGACTTCATCGTTGCGTCGTTGCACGACCTCGGGTTTCGGCAGTGAACGTACTGTGGTGCCGGCGGTGAACGGCCTGAGCGCTACGGTGGCGCGAGGGTGGCCAGGGACATAGCAGGGATGGTAGGACGGTGGCGAGGTTGTGCGAGGTGGGGAGGCGGTAGTGCGTGATGGAGGGATGATGCCAGAATTCAGGAGTAGGAATTGTTCAACAATACTATTTGATCTAATTTGCATGTGCACAGTACCATCAATGTTGAACTTGTTGAATTCTAGTTTTTGAACCCTCCCTGTAGTAATACATGTACTGAGCGGTACACGCTTCTGTTGTTGAGCAGATGGCCTACAGAAACAAAAACACTCTTGGGTGCACACACAAAATCATGATAAAATAGTGGCAGCAAGAAGCAATGAGAAGTGAATATGCAGTAGTACTATAATGGAATATTATTCAGAATTGAAGTTCAGATAACTATGACACACACATCATACAATATTTTTGAACTTACATAATCCTGAAATAGGAACTTCACTTTTTAAAATTTTGCAATTCTGAATGCACTAGCGATGTAATTGAATTTTTTAGACCATAGTAATTGAACTTCAAGCACATTTGTTTATAAAACATTTGTTTTTCTTAAGCGAAGTGAACTCTTTAATTTGGGGTGAACCTCGCCTGCATATGTACATGTACTTTTTTTGCACCTCAAGCATTGACATGCAAAAATGATTTTATTTACAGAAGTGTTGTATATAAGCTTCACAAATCATATGAATCTTTTCTGCCAAATGGATCATACAAGACATTAACCAAAAATCACACACAATAAGAAATGACAAGTACCTAAGTTAGTAATTGAACATAAAGGGCTGACCTTGTGAACAAACTGTCATTCATCTTTTTTGCCAATTCTTTGTCCCTGCCTCAAGCGAAACCTGACTTTACATTAGTTACAAAGGAACATGAACACACCAAAACTAGTACGCCAATGCACTGAGACATTTTAGCAAACACATGGCGTGCACTCAGAAAAACCTTATATAGTGAAGAACAAAGAGGAGGGACGGTGGGCAGGGACGTGTGCACCAGCTGGGGCAGGGGACGCATACGGGAGCCCAAGGTGCGGGCGGAAGGTGGCTCCACATAGTCGGCCTAGGAGCTGCAACGGTGAACGGCCTGGGCGGCCGGGTTGGACTGCTGGTCGCAGTAGCAGCGAACCCAACGCCCTAGCCACACCGGGATGGGAGGTAACCAGAAGGAGGTGGAGGGGCGTGTCCACGGTGTAGAGATTGAACGGCCTGTGGACTGTGGTTGCAGCGCTGAACTACCTGTACACAATGGTAGAGCGGTAGCAGCGCACGAGTATGGTGCGGGGTGACAGCCGCGGCGCCAATTGTGTTGCGGGGCGGTGACGAAATCTGGGAAGGAGGCGGTGTCCGGCGGGTCGGAGAAAGGAGGCGGCGACCAGCGACGCGGGGGAGCGAGGTGGCCAGCGCGGGGGAAGGAGGAGGGTGGCGCGTTGTGGAGAGAGGCGGTCAGCGTGGGGGAAGTATGGGGCGGCGCGTGGGACAGGGAGGTGGCCGACGCGGGAAAGGAGAGAGGCGGCGCGCGGTGGAGGGATGCCGCCGGCGCGGTGGAAGGAGGCGCCCATGGTGGTCACAGAGGAGGGTCGTGGCTGCGGGAGGTAAGGGAAGGTTTGACACTGGGTGCCTATTTTGTTTTTCTTGAGTGGTACCGGTTCGGGCTGTTGGGTGTTGGGAATTTGCTGATCGCTTCTTACGGGTGGGGGGTAACAGAATAATATTCTGTTACCGATAACAGAATATTATATAGACTATTCTGTATATACCGGTGTTGGGAATTTGTAAACTGGGTGCCTATATATATATATATATATATATATATATATATATATATATATATATATATATATATATATATATATATATATATATATATATATATAGACTATTCTGTATATAGGGCTGGACTATTCTGTTACCGGTAACAGAATATTATTCTGTTACCCCCCGTTCAGTTCGATGATATAAATCATGCAAGTACAGGGGCGATGATAATTCTCAGTAGAAACATACACATATATCAGTACACGACTACTCTGTTTTTCGGACGACAAAACAGCATGATCCGTCATGCCGTATTCAAAATTACTCTTAAACGGTTGCGAATTAGAGAAAGTGTTCAACATGACTAAGGTTCGCATTTTTGATAGCTATCCAACGGTATATTATTTGCCATATTTCGACAAACTATTTAAAAAAATCACGTTCAAAATCAAATTTGACCGTATTTGAATTCGTTTTTAAACCCTAAGGAATTAGAAAAACATTTATATACAAAAATGTTGCGCATTTTCCATAGCTTTCCAACGCCGTATCATTTGCGTCCATCCGACGAATCGTTTACAAAAAATCGCGAAAATATGTTTCGCCCAGAATTTCACCGTTTTTCAAATTACTTTTAAATCATATAGAATTAGAAAAAACAATACATATATGGAAGATGCGGATTTTCACCAGCTTTCCAACGCCATCTTATTTGCTCAATTCCGACAAACGGTTTGAAAATTGAGTCCGAAATACGATTCACGTTTTCGGTTTTGAAAAAAAAAGGTTTTTTCAAAACTTCTCTTAAACCATAATGATTTTGCAAAAACGTTCAATATACTTGAAATATGGTTGTCAAGAGCTTTCCAACGATATATTACACGCCCCGTTCCGACAAAAAAATTATAAAAAAGTTTTTGAACTAAAGAAGACGATCGTACTGATATATATGTGATCAGTTCAAGACAACTGAAAGAATCAGTTCAACTGCTTTGGAAACATCAGTGCAACCACCTGAAAACCGTCAGTTCAAAAGGATAACAGAATAATATTCTGTTACGCGTAACAGAATAGCCCAGATGTATATATATACATATACATATACATACATACATACATACATATATATATATATGTATATATATATATATATATATATATATATATATATATATATATATATATATATAGACGGTCTATTCTGCTAATATTAGCAGAATAACTATTCTGCACACCACTTCCGCACTGCACGCTGAACGCAAGTGCACGTCATACTTTGAATCAAGTGTGCAGTACTCACACGAGTGAACTTCTCGTCGAAAAAAACTGCACGCGTTATTTTTTTGGTACTAGTTTCGCTCTAATTTTTTAACCAGACTGAGGCGTGTAATATACCGTTCAAAAGCTATGGATTAGATGCAACTTCAACATGATGAACACTTTTCAAGATTCCACACGGTTTAAGAGCAGTTTTGAAATTGGCGCGTCCCATGACGAGTGGCAGCGAGCGCTTTTTGGCGATTTCTTCTAAACCGCTCGCCAGAATGAAGCAAACGATAAGTCGTTGAATAGATATCGTCGAGGCACATCTTTTTCATATATATACTTTTCTCTAATTCGTTACGGTTTAAGAGCAGTTTCAAATTTACTTAATCGCGGAACTCTGTTTCAAATTTTTTGAAATTTTCGGTACTGTTTTTGCTCCAGTTTTCTAACCATTTGTCAGAACGAGACGTATGATACGTCGTTGGAAAGCTACGGACAAGGCGCAACTTTCATATGTTGAAATGGTTTCGAGATTCCTTACGGTTTTTAGTTAATTTTGAAAATCGTGCGGCTGACTTCGAGAGGCAGCGGCTGTTTTTTAGGAAATCTTTTATGAATGGCTGGTCGGAATAATTCAAATCATACGCCGTTGGAAAGATATCGACGAGATGCAACTTTTTCATGTAGAACACTCTCTCTAATTCCTTACGGTTTAAGAGCAGTTTCGATTTTACCGAAAAGCGAACACTGTGTTCTTCGCGAGACCAAAATCGTCGTATTTACTGCATCGTACAGAAGAACGCATTGCTTCAGACAAAATATCGCACTGCATCAGATGGGCAACTGCACTGCATGGTTTCTTTTTGTTTAGACGTATTTTTTCTCGGACGAGGAAAGAAGAATGCACTGCTTCAGACGGAATACCACACTTCATTAGATGGGCAAGTGCACTGCATGGTTTCTTTTTGTTTAGAAGTATTTTTTCTCAGATGGGGAAAGAAGAATGCACTGCTTCAGACGAAATAACGCACTTCATTAGATGGGCAAGTGCACTGCATGGTTTTTTTGTGGGACGTAAATTTTCCCAAACGAGGTGGAGTGCATTGCTTCAGACGAAAAACCACACTGCATCGGACGAGCAAGCGCACTTCATGATTTCTTTTGTCAGACGTAAAAAATTTCAAGAGTGTGCTACAAAGTCCTTCGGAGCGGACTTTTTTAAAGACCGGAGTGCACTGCATTTTTCTTTTTCTTTTTCTCTAACAGAGTTTTGATTTTCCCGTAGTGCACTGCATATATATTTTTGGTTTTAAAATGAAATATGAAAAAAAATGGTCACTGGGAAATAAATTATCGTTTTTCACTGTGAACTTCAAATGAATATCCTGGGAAATAAATTAACGATTTTTGTCAACTGCAGCAGTGCACTGCATGCTGCTAGCTCAGGAACTGCAACCTGAACCTCAAGAACAGCGAACCGCATGGTCGAGTAAAATGAGTCGCAACACAACTCGAGATGAACTGCTTTTGTAAACAAAATCTCGTCCATGTGCCTGAAAAACAACACAACCATATTTCTTTCACATACACTCATTTTTTCTTTACACAGCCATCACATCTTCACACATGAACCCATCGCGTGCCAAGCAGAACCGTGCCGGGATGAGCCGTCGTCCCCATCACAGCCAACTCCTTTGTTTTTGCTGGTCGTCTTCTCTGTGCAAAAATAACTACACTGAACAACAAGAACAAACAACATATCGGACTGCATTATTTTTATGTCAAAACACATAGCGAAATGCATTGCACTTTTTGAGTCGTTGACTGTTCGCGGGCGATAGAGGAAAACAAGAAAACTGAACAGTGAACTATAGTGGCAACAAGGAATCAGTTCGCCGGCATCATAGAGCGGCCGCGTCGAAGACAACCGCTGAAGATGGAGCGGCAAGGGCCGGCTTACCGACGGGTGTTGTCGGTGGGACGTTGGGGAAGGGGAGAGGGGGAGGATAAAGGAGCTGTGTGCACTCCAAAAGGGAGACAGAGCTGTCATGCGCGTGTCCACAACTTTGAAGAGCAGAGGCGCACTGCACGGGAGCCATTGCCGTGGTATGAACCTCCCTGACGCCCGCGCATGTAGTCGCGGCCGGTGGGAGGAGTTTGGCAGCGGCGGGGGAGAGAGCACGGACCCGTCCCCTGGCGCAGCGGTGGCCGTGGGATCCGGCGCCTGGCGTAGCAGCGCCCCAGGCATCCGGGAGGAGGGAAGAGCAATTTTCCGGCGAGGTCAATGGCTTCTTGACCCCCGAAACCACCCTGATCCGGCACCCCATCACGTCGTGGTGGTTGAAGACATGGCCTATCACAAATCCGGCGGCGAGCGGACCGCATCCATCCAGAGGTGGCTCGGGGGGGGGGGGGGCAGGCGTGCTGTTCGGGGACGTCGCGGCGCCGGCCATCCAGCGGGCCGGCTGGGAGGAGGCCGCACGGAGGCGCCGGTCCCGAGAGGGGAGCGTGGAGTCGCCGGGCATCGAGAAGGCCGTCCAGGGGGAATCACGTGGTCGGTGCTTCTGTAGCCGTCCGGCGCGGCGGGGCAGATCGGAACTCGGTGGGGGGGGGGGCGCCGTGGTGGTCGCCGGATGTGGAGGCGGTGGTGGCTGGGGGAGGAAGAAGGGCGGCGCTGGTGGCGGGTGGAGGTGGGGGAATGGGAGGGGAAGGTGAAGGCAGCGAGGGAGGAAGAAGGGCAGCGCCTGTAGTTTGTGTCGATGGGTGGGGTATTAGCAGAATAAGAAAGTGGTGTGGAGAATAAGACTTTTAAGGGTGTTATCATAATAGACCAACCCTATATATACACACACACACACACACACACACACACACACATACATAAACACTATTCTGATCACGGGATCAGAATATTACATGAACTGCCTGAGTTACACGCATGAACTTCCCTTTGTAGGAACCCGACCTTAAGCTATCTTCTCAACCATGTCTCCTCGCGCGAATTTTTTTGGTCAGTCATGTTCTATATGATGTAAGTGTAATATACAAACGGTTTTTAGCAACTAAATGCCCGTTTTAAATAGGAATCTCACTCATTGGCAGATTTGCTCTCGGGTCGTGATGAAACATGTCTCTGTTGCAATTTTACTGCCTGAGTTGTTCGACCTGAATTTCCCCTAGTGCTAGGTTGAACTTCTGCAATCATTGCCCAAATGGGGCTTGTGATATACCATTGGAAAGCTATGGACACGAGTATCATGACCCAAATCAATTTTTTGGCAAAATGCGAGCGGTTTAAGAGAAGTTTTGAAAACCCTTTTTTGTTCATACAAAAAACGTGAATTGTATTTTCGATCGCATTTCAAAACTGTTTATCGGAATGAGGCAAATAATATGGTGTTGGAAAGCTGCTGCAAAACTCCTCCTTCCACATGTTGAAAGTTTTCTCTAATTCCCTACGGTTAAAGAGTAATTTGGAAAATCATAAAATTTCGCAAACCGAACAAGCGAGTTTGTATTTTTTATGTCATTTCTAAACGGCTAATCCGATAGACGCAAATAATATGACGTTGGAAATCTTACGAAAATGCGCTACATTTTCATGTTAGTTTTTTTTTCTAATTTTGAACAGTTTAAAAGTAATTTAGAAAACGATACAAGTTCCACCGAGTTCATATTTTCAAGCTAATTTTTTAACCGTATGCCCGAATGCAGCAAATGATACGGCGTTGGATATCTTGAACAAATGCGAAACTTTTTTGTATATATTGTTTCTCCCAATTCCTTACGGTTTTAAGTCAATTTTGAAAATGGCTAAAACGTATTTTCCCCGTAATTTCTACAAACATCGGAATGAGTCCAATAATATACCGCTGAAAAGCTACAGTAAATGCGAAACTTTTTCATGTTGATGGTTTTCTCTGATTCCTGTCCATTTTCATGTAATTTCAAAAACGGCGAGATCATTCGTTCTGCCTTTATCGTGAAACAGATTCTTCGAAAATGTACCGCGTGAAGAACCTGAACTTCTCAGCGCATGTACCTGAACTTCACTCTGTTTTTCACGTGATTTTTCTGCCCGTAGCTCTCCATTCACTTACCGGAACACTCACCGGAATTGAGCAAGTAATATAGCGGTGGAACGCTGATGTAAACACGCAAATTTCCCGTGTTGATTGTTTTTTCATACTCGCGACGATTTTAAAAGTTTTTCATCTCAAATTCATTCACTATAGTAGTCAAACTTCCAGCTATTTTCATGTTGAACTTCTGTGACGTATTTTCGTTTGTAATTTTCTCATCCATTCGCCAGTGTTGCACAAATGATATTCCTTTTGTAGAAACCTCTCTCACAATAATTTTTTTAACTTTCTCCGACCGAGGACTTGAACTTACACAAATGATATTCCTGTCGTTTTGAAGTAAATTAGAAAATGACGAGATCATGATTTCTGCCTTCATCGTGAATGGAAAAGCACTGCGTGAAGTAGTTGAACTTCTCGGGCATGTCTGTTTGAACTTCACTCTGTTTTTGACGTGCTGTTTTTTGCACTGCTTGAAGTAGTTGAATTTGTGGGGCATGTCTGTTTGAAGTTCACTCTGTTTCACTTTATTGTATTTTTCTTATATGAAATACACACCATGTAGTACGTGAACTTCCGGTTGTTATCACTTTGAACTTCTCTCTGGTTTGAGAAAGTTATTTTCAAACACAAAAATAACATTTTTCATGTATTTTGGACATCCAAATATACGATGAACCTCTCTCACAAGATTTTTTTAAGCATTTTCTCGTCGAGCATTTGAACTTCTAGCAAACTTTTTTGTTTATGGTTGTTTTTAAAAGTGCAAAAAATGGCGTTGTGTTTTTTATTTTTTGAACTGGTAAATCCTAGGTTTTAATAAACTCTGAATTTCTCTGTTATTTCAATTTGAACTTCACCTTTTTATTTTGAGTAAAGAATAGTATTCGATTTTTATATGGAAATACAAGGTGAACCTCTCTCGCAAGAATTTTTGAACTTCTTTCAACAAACCTTTTAAGCTTTTATTTTTCTATACTTTTATTCTCACCTGAAATGCATTCCTTGCCGTACTTGAACTTCTCGTTGTTTTCACCTTGAACTTCTATAACGTATTTTTGTTCAACCTCCCTCACAAGTATTTTTGAACTTTCTCGGGTCGAGCACTTGAACTTCTAGCAACAAATTTTTTGTACATTGCCTTTTTATTCTTTTTTCCCATACGAAACGCACACCATGCTATACATGACCTTTTGGTTATTATCAATTGCAACTTCTCTCTATTTCGCTTTAGTAATAGAAAATGTGAGTTTTTTATAGACATCGAACCTCTCTAGCTTTTTTTATTTGAACGTCTTTGTGTATTTTTTAGAAATGTGAAAATTGGACTTTTGTTAGAAACATCGAACTTCTTCTTTATTTCGAATTGAACTTATTGATTTTATTCTTTATTTTTTGGAAAAAATCTGATTTATCAAATAAATATCAATCTGCTTCGCTTTTTTCAATTGAACTTCTTAGTTTTTTTTCTAGTAATGAGAAAACCTGTGTTTTTAATATACATTGAACCACTCCTTTTTTTATATTGAACTTCTTGGTTTTAATCTTCATTATTCGGGAATATCTGAGGCTTATATAAACATCAAACATCTATTTAATAAATATTGAAACCACTTTGTTATTTTAATGTGAACTTCTAATTAAAAAAAGGAAAATCTATGTCAAAAATAATTTGTTGATCCTTTTGTTTTAATTTGAACTTCTTTGTTTTATTCTTTAGTAACGAGAAAAAATTGAGTTTTTTATAAACATCGGACTTCTTTGCTAATTTAATTAGAACTTCTTAGTTTTATTCTTAGAAAAATATGGTTTCTAAATAAGCACAAACAATTTTTTTAAAATTAAACTTCATAATTTTATTTTTCTTATGAACGGAAAGAATTTAAGTTTTCCGTATAAATTGAACTAGTCCGTTAATTTAATTTGAACTTCTTGATGTTATTTCTTTACTAACAAGGAAAATCAAATGTTTTTTAATAAATATTGAACTGCTCTATTTTTATAATTTGGACTTATTGGTTATTTATTCTCGGTGTTATCTTAAGTTATACTTCTCTGTTATTTTAATTTGACCTTCTTGGTGTTATTTAAAAACATGGAAAATATTTTTTTGTTACAAATATTGAATGGCTCTCTTGTTTTAATTTAAACTCTTAAGTTACGTTTTTCCTATAATAGGAAAATCCATGGGAATTTGTATTATACACCGATAACATGTTCTTTGAACTCTTTAATTTTATTAAATTTGAACTCAGGAGTTAACATTTTTTGTAAACGTCGAATCACTACATTTTTAATTTGGTTAAATCGATGGAAATCCTTGGAAATTCGTTTTTCTAAATTTTGAACTGCTTAGTTTTTAAAGAATTCAGACTTTTGGTGTTATTAATTAGTAATGAGAAAAGTCCAAATTTTGTACGATTCAAAATTAAATAATGGAGCGATTCGACATTTACCAGCCACTCCACTGCGGCCACGTCGACGACCTCGGCGACAACTCCATCAAACTCCGCTGGTACAGGAGAAAGAGAAACTTGCACCATGTACGTACTGGCTAGTACAGTCTCAGTTCAACGATTCATACATTTATTCACTCTCTACTAGTATACGGGGGTGTTGTCTTTCCAAACTACTCTACTAGGTGTGGGATTCGGACTGATCACACAGGCCATGAAGGACTTCTTCGACAAGGACTAGGACGCCATGATTGAGTCCATCCAGCGCAACATCACCGTAAGCTACCTCACTAGTTAGCTCTGCACATCATTTCACTCCATTATTATTACTTCAGCCTAATTTCACCTCGAGTACTTTTGGTTTGAGTTGATGTCTTGCAGGAAGACTGTTCCAGCAAGGTGAAGCAGTGGGAGACGTGCCGCAGCAAAACCACCACCTGCGCCGAGAAGTAAGCTCAACAGTCATCATGATAATCTATTTATAGGGTCTGCTGTCAGAATTTGCAGAGATGTCTGACTAGAGTGACAGCCAGAACAGGTCTGAGCAATAGGAGCACACCAAGCAATCTGCCAAAGGCTGCCACCAGGACAAGGAAGAAGGGGAATTCTGATTCTGAGGATGAAGATTATGTGGCTGTTGAAGATGAAGCCACTTCAAAGAAGAAGGTGCTTAAAAAGGAATATAGCTCAGCTGCTGCAACAAAGCCTGGTCTGAAAACAAAGATGCCAGCAAGAAGACAGCGAATATCAAAGCCAAGGAAAGTTGCCACAGCTGAAACTATGAAGTTCACCATTGAGTCTAAAGAAGAGGCAATTGGAGAAGATAAGAAGAAGAAGAGGGCCAGAACTACAACTGCCAGAGTTCTTGGCAAGCCCTCCATGATGAGAGATTCAGAAGAAGAGGAAGAGGAAGAGCATGCTGCACTAGCACCTAAAGCACAAAAGCTTATGGGAGATGCAATCAAATCAGGGGCTGCTCCATCAAAGCCCAAAGCTGCTCCCAAGGCTGCTGCTCTAGCTCCAAAGCCAAAACCCAAGAGAAGCACTAGGAATATACCTGCTGAATAGAAGAACAAGGCCCCAGTGCCTCAAGCTGCTGAAGAAGAAGAAGATGATGATTCTGTTGTGTTGAGGAAGCTGAACCCCAAGATCCCTGACCACATTGATGCACACCCAGTTGCAGAGAACATGAAGATCAGGAAGGATGCAGGATTGAGATTATGGAGACAGTCTGATCCATATGCTACCAGGAGAAGGACTGCTGTGGACTACAGGTTTCACAGTAAGGAACAACAGGAATTCTATGAGACCATTTTGCTTGACAAGAAGCCCATTGTGTGTGATATGAGATGGGTTGACTGGGAATTCATCAAGGAGAATGAGGATCACTTCCCTAGAGTGCTTGATAGCTTTAAGGCATGTGGAGTGGATACTTTTGTTGCCCAGAAGCTCACCAAGTGGAATGATGAGCTCATTATGCAGTTTTACTCCACTGCCCACTTCTATCCAGATGGGAGGATTGTGTGGATGTCTTAGGGTACTAGGTACCAGTCTACAGTTGAGGAATGGGCCAAGCTTATAAATGCTCCTGAGGAACATGAGGATGACTTGGACATTTATGTAGAGAAGAAGAAAGACCACAACACTATGGCTAACATGTACAATGAGATCCCAGATGTTGCTTTGGATACACATAAGTTTGGATTTGTCCATTACCTGTTGTCTGGTCTGCCAACAATCAACTAGATATTAAGGCACACACTGCTACCCAAGTCAGGTGATCACAAGATGATCAGAGGACATACCATCAACTTGTTGCACTTATTTGATGTCCCACAGAAGTTCAAGGTTATGAGCCTGATTGTTGAGTCAATCAAGAGGACTGCTGCTGACCAGAAGAGAAGTTGTGGGTATGCTCCACACATTCAGGAGCTCATCAACTCAAAGATGAGTACAGGCACATATCTTTTGGACAAGGAGCACCTGCGCATCTACCCTGAATTTGAAGATAACACAGTAGTGATGAATGAGAATGAACCATCTTCAGCTCAAGCACATGAGAAGAGAGAGAAGGCTAAAGCTGAGAAGACTGCAAAGATGCCAACTGTGGAAGAGGCATCTCAGGTATTCTTGAAGAGCAAGCAAGACCAGCTTGGATATCTGATCCAATCCACCCTGAGGATTGAGAAGGGCTTGGCCACCTTGACCAAGAACCAGGAGAGTCTGGAGAGGATCATTGAGACAAAATTCTATGACCTTGCTGTCAAGGTAACTGAGATCCAAACTATAGTTGAGCAACTTCAGGAGGAAGCAGAGGAGAAGAAGGGCAAGTCTACCACAGATGCTTTTGCAGAGTGCCAGAGGACAGAGATCTGCTGCAGTGCCAGTGAAAGACACCAGAGCTACAGCTTCAGCACCAGCAGCTACAGCTCCAGTTCCACCTCCAGCAGTTACTCCACCAGCTCCAGCTACTTCATTAGAAGCCTTCGTTCTTGGAGTTCTCTCGACACCTCCTCACCAAGATCAAGCCTGAGAGTCATTTAACAGTATGCATTTTTGAACTTTTTGGTAAGTTGTTGCCCAAGGGGAGAAAAATGTATAGATCCTAGGCTTCGAGAGAGAGTGTGTTGGTTTTTATCTCTCTTTGCACTTATTTGGTTTGGTTTCAAACTTTATTGTGTGCTTGTGTGAGCCACTTTATGTCCTTGTGAGATACTTGTTTGATCATGTGTTTGATCATATGCTACCCTTAATTCTTGTTGGATGATATTATCTCTTATATCCTAGATGATCATTCACTTGTTTTGGTGATGAGTGCATGCTTTAATTTCTATCATTTTGAGCGCTCCACCAAGATGTATGTGATATGGAAGAGTAACCCATGATCCTAATCGATTTTGCATTTGCATTCAAAAGCAAATTTTAAATAATGCACAAATTGAGGGGGAGCTCTTGCTTTTCACATACTTCTCAAACGACAATGTTTTTCAATACTATTTATCATTTGTCGAAGCTTTGATCTATATGTTGTCATCAATTACCAAAAAGAGGGAGATTGAAAGTGCAACTATCCCTAGGTGGTTTGGGTAATTCCTACCAACATATAGCTCATTGAGCTAATGCTATTCCAAGATGAATATTTCAGGAAAGCTCAATGGTTGGCATGGCATGGATTAGAAAGTGGGCCCTTCAAAATGCTAAGGACAAAAGATTGGCTCAAGCTCAAAGCACAAGACTCTACATTTTCTATTTTAGTGATCCAAGATCACATTGAGTCTATAGGAAAAGCCAATACTATTAAGAAGGGATGAGGTGTTGCTTAATGAGGTTCTTGCTCAAAGTGCTTAGTGATATACTCCAAAACCCTCCACTACTTTCTCATATCCACATATGTTCCAAACCTAAATATCCAACTCGGCCCCACCGATTCTCTCCATCCGGAGCCACCGAGTTAAGTTGACATAGCCACTGCCAGAAACCCTAGTCTTTTCGGTCTCACCAATAGGGATCTGGGTCTCACTGAGATGGGATTGTAATCTCTATGTTTCCCTTCGTAACGTTTCGGTCAAACCGAGATGATCTATCGGTCCCACCGAGAGTGCAATGCAAACACTCTGTTTTCTTTTCGTAACGTTTCGGTCCAACCGAGATGAGCGAATCGGTCCCACTGAGTTTGCCTGACCAACTCTCTATTTGTCTATTACCAAAATTGGTCCCACCGAGTTTGTGTAATCGGTCTCACCGATATTACGTTATGTCGTAACCCTAATTAAATCGGTCCCACCGAGACACCTAACGGTCACATTATGAACCAAATCGGTTTGACCGAGTTCTCTGAATCGGTCCCACCGAGTTTGGTGATTTGTGTGTAACAGTTAGATTTTGTGTGGAGGCTATATATACCCCTCCACCCACTCTTCGTTCATGGAGAGAGCCATCAGAACATGCCTACACTTCCAACACATATTTTTTGAGAGAGAACCACCTACACTTGTGTTGAGGTCAAGATATTCCATTCCAACCACATGAATCTTGATCTCTAGCCTTCCCCAAGTTGCTTTCCACTCAAATCTTCTTTCTACCAAATCCAATCCTATGAGAGAGAGTTGAGTGTTGGGGAGACTATCATTTGAAGCACAAGAGCAAGGAGCTCATCATCAACACACCATTTGTTACTTCTTGGAGAGCTGTGTCTCCTAGATTGGCTATGTGTCACTTGGGAGCCTCCGACAAGATTGTGGAGTTGAACAATGGAGTTTGTAAGGGCAAGGAGATCGCCTACTTCGTGAAGATCTACCCGAGTGAGGCAAGTCCTTCATGGGCGACGACCATGGTGGGATAGACAAGGTTGCTTCTTCGTGGACCCTTCGTGGGTGGAGCCCTCCGTGGACTCGCGCAACTATTACCCTTCGTGGGTTGAAGTCTCCATCAACGTGGATGTACGATAGCACCACCTATCGGAACCACGGATAAAAAATCTCCGTGTCAACATTGCGTTTGCTCCCTCAATCTCATCCCTTTACCTTCATATGTAATTGTTTTACATTCCGCTGTTGTACTCTTAGATTTGCATGTGTAGGTTGATTGCGTGACTTGTGCTAAGTTGTTTAAAATCGGCCAAGAACTAAAATTGGGAAAAGGCTTGATTTTTATTTGGTCAAGTAGTCTAATCACCCCCCTCTAGACATACTTTCGATCCTACAGCGCCCAAATAAGTAACCAGAGGAGTTTGATACGGCTCCCTCGCCAGCGCTTATAAACAGGTCGAGCGCGCCCTCTGCGGGCGAGGTGGGACTAAACATAAGGCCGCACACACAGCGCACCAGCCGACTTGGGCCCACATGCATCTTCACTCCCCGAACACAGGCCCAACAGGCAAAAGAGAGGCTACTGAAAATTAAAAAAAATTCCCACATACCACTCCACAAACACAGGCCCAACCACGCGTTCCGCGGTTCATTGTGATATGACAATGCAGTTCACTATACTCAAGTAAGCAGTCTTGTTGCTTCTCAAATGCATTCACGTACACTGAATCAGAATTAATCCACCACCTAACACCAACCACAACATTTATTACTTATGTTGCTCGATTGGTTGCACAAAACCTATCCATTCGTGCTCCATACTGACACAACTCCTCCCGTTCCTCTTTTTCTTCAAATCGTAGATCTAGGATTCATCCCATCCCCAGGTGTTCTTGAAATTCCACTGAACCCACCACGGACTGTAAGTGCGGGTGTTTGGCAAGGATGGCGCTGGTAGCAGACACATGCGTGTACACAGAGGGTCTAGAGCTCACCAACACCGAGTGGCGCAGCATGCTCGGGTGCCTGATGATACCCAGGAGGGGGTTTCGGGCGCCATTTCTTCATTGCCTCACACCCAAAGATCTGCAGGAAAGTTGGTATGTTTTTTCCCTCACAATTTTCGACATAATCTAGGCTGCAAATCCACATCTGAATATATAGTTCCATCAATTTGTTCAGTAGTGTCAACAAATACAAAACATAATTTGTATTGTTGTTCAGATTTGTTAGCTATTAAGACTACATGCTTCCACCTATTTTTCTTCAGTACCACACCAGGTATCGACACTAGTTAGATCAGAACCCCAACACATGAACAAAAAAGAGGGTTAGTAGATCAGTGTTGAAGTTATCTTACCTTGCTAGCGAAGTACACTGTAAATGACCTTGCAGTACAAACATGTTACAGTATAATATATATCATAGTAAAACTAGAGGTCAATTGCGTATATAAGTTTGTTCACACGTTGCAACTACTTTACCAAAATAGTAGTTATATATGTGTACATATTTAAGTCAACATAAACAGATCATCCTAAGTATAAAGAAAAACATTTGCTGTTTACTAATAAACATTCTTTTTTCATCCATTCCAAAATGCAGAAACTGCCATCCACAATAAAATTTCCTGCTCCGTGTTTAGGGAAGGTTACCTTGGGGACACAGCACAAGAATGGGTATGCATACATGCAAGATGACTACCACATAGACTTTAAAGACTGCATAAACATAACTACTGGCTGAATCATTTTGTCTCCCAGAATGGCTTTGAGGCTGGAGAAGTGGCCATGGTGTTTTTCTACAAAGAAGAAGACTCCCTCAAGTTCACAATATTTGCACTATAGGTAGTCTAGGATAAAAGCTAAAGCCATTAGTGGCATATTCTAATGCTTTTCTTATGTTGTATTCTTTTAAAATTATGTCCATCGGAAGGCTTGAACGATGCCTATTTAAAGTATGCAACATCATCTGCATCATTTTATCACTCTTTTTTTTAGACAAGTTGATGCTGACAGAAATGCAGTTCTCTAATACATATAGTACAGTCCTTGTATAAAAAATTCCAGTACTCTGAACAATAACAATGCAATGCCAATGGTCGAAAACTTCGTACTTAACATATGTTGTTCAACAAAATTCTCATGCTATGAAGTTCAGAAGAATTGATATAAAATACAAGAAATAGCAGTATAACTATACTTCTAATGCAGTACAAAAGTGCATACTATGCAGTTCTGTAAAACACATAATGCAGTGTAAGAAAAAGAATTATCTGATAAGCTGTCATGCCCACTACAATAGAGTTACATTGAAGTCCACTACTTAACAAAATGCAGCACACTATAAACATATGCCAGAACTGCATCAATAAAATCAAAGCAGTACAGATCCAGACATGTAGGAGACCAAAAGAGGTGCCAATTCCACCCGCAGTTCGATAAGTGGCCAAAACATTGCGCAACCACTCAATACAGTATGAACAACATGAACTATTCTTTAAAAATACACACCAAAAAGACGAACATTACATGCGCAATACAGTAAATTCAAACAAAAAATAGAAACTAATAACAAGATTCAAAAACGCATCGACGCACGAAATCCAAAAAAACAACAAGAACAGACGAGCGGACAAAGCTCACATGCCCAGACAACCGATTTCGCAGAAATTGATAACTAACTACTAAAAATTAGACAAATTGTAGAGTATACGGAACGGTTAAAACGAATGCAATCAAAGAATTCCTACTAACAAACAACATCCGAGCACGAAAAAGTCGCATCCAACGCGAACACGAACAAACAGAGAAAGCTCATCCGCCAAATCGCTCGATTTGCAAATATTCTAGTCGTTTTTCCTGTAAATCACAAAGAATAAAGGTCAAATGAGATCCAGAAACAAATTAAATCATGCCGCAACACCCGATTCCACAATAAAACGTGGGCGGAGTATATATATATACATAAACACTATTCTGATCACGGGATCAGAATATTATTCTGATCAGAACATGAACTGCCTGAGTTACACGCATGAAATTCCCTTTGTAGGAACCCGACCTTCGGGCCAGCTTCTCAACCGTGTCTCCTCGCGCGGTTTTTTTGGTCAGTCATGTTCTATATGATGTAAGTGTAATATACAAACGGTTTTTAGCAACTAAATGCCCGTTTTAAATAGGAATATCACTCATTGGCGGATTTGCTCTCGGGTCGTGATGAAACATGTCTCTGTTGCAATTTTACCGCCTGAGTTGTTCGACCTGAACTTCCGCAAACATTGCCCAAATGGGGCTTGTGATATACCATTGGAAAGCTATGGACACGAGTATCATGACCCAAATCAATTTTTTGGCAAAATGCGAGCGGTTTAAGAGCAGTTTTGAAACCCTTTTTTGTTCTTACAAAAAACGTGAATCGTATTTCCGATCGCATTTCAAAACTGTTTATCGGAATGAGGCAAATAATATGGTGTTGGAAAGCTGCTGCAAAACCGCTCCTTCCACATGTTGAAAGTTTTCTCTAATTCCCTACGGTTAAAGAGTAATTTGGAAAATCATAAAATTTCGCAAACCGAACAAGCGAGTTCGTATTTTTTATGTCATTTCTAAACGGCTAATCCAACTGACACAAATAATATGGCGTTGGAAAGCTTATGAAAATGCACTACATTTTCATGTTAAAAGTTTTTTCTAATTTTGAACGGTTTAAAAGTAATTTAGAAAACGATACAAGTTCCATCGAGTTCATATTTTCAAGCTAATTTTTTAACCGTATGCCCGAATGCAACAAATGATACGGCGTTGGAAAGCTTGAACAAATGCGAAACGTTTTTGTATATATTGTTTCTCCCAATTCCTTACGGTTTTAAGTCAATTCTGAAAATGGCTAAAAACGTATTTTCCCCTTAATTTCTACAAACTTTATCGGAATGAGTCAAATAATATACCGCTGAAAAGCTACAGTAAATGCGAAACTTTTTCATGTGGATGGTTTTCTCTGATTCCTTGCCATTTTGATGTAATTTCGAAAACGACAAGATCAATCGTTCTGCCTTTATCGCAAAAAAGATTCTTCGAAAATGTACCGCGTGAAGAACCTGAACTTCTCGGCGCATGTACCTGAACTTTACTCTATCTTTCACGTGATTTTTCTGCCCGTAGCTCTCCATTCACTTACCGGAACACTCACCGAAACACTCACCGGAATTGAGCAAGTAATATAGCGGTGGAACGCTGATGTAAACACACAACTTTCCCGTGTTGATCGTTCTTTCATACTCGCGACGATTTTAAAAGTTTTTCATCTCAAATTCATTCACTATAGTAGTCGAACTTCCAGCTGTTTTCATGTTGAACTTCTATGACATATTTTCGTTTGTAATTTTCTCATCCATTCGCCAGTGTTGCACAAATGATATTCTTTTTGTAGAAACCTCTCTCACAATTTTTTTTTTAACTTTCTCCGACCGAGGACTTGAACTTACACAAATGATATTCCTGTCATTTTGAAGTAAATTAGAAAATGACGAGATCATGATTTCTGCCTTCATCGTGAATGGAAAAGCACTGCGTGAAGTAGTTGAACTTCTCGGGCATGTCTGTTTGAACTTCACTCTGTTTTTGACGTGCTGTTTTTTGCACTGCTTGAAGTAGTTGAACTTGTGGGGCATGTCTGTTTGAAGTTCACTCTGTTTCACTTTATTGTATTTTTCTTATATGAAATACACACCATGTAGTACGTGAACTTCCGGTTGTTATCACTTTGAACTTCTCTCTGGTTTGAGAGAGTTATTTTCAAACACAAAAAACATTTTTTTATGTATTTTGGACATCTAAATACACGGTGAACCTCTCTCACAAGAATTTTTTGAACATTTCCTCGTTGAGCGTTTGAACTTCTAGCAACTTTTTTTGTTTATGGTTGTTTCTAAAAGTGGAAAAAATGGCGTTGTGTTTTTTTTTGAACTGGTAAATCCTAGGTTTTAATAAACTCTGAACTTCTCTGTTATTTCAATTTGAACTTCACCTTTTTATTTTGAGTAAAGAATAGTTTTCGATTTTTATATGGAAATACAAAGTGAACCTCTCTCGCGAGAATTTTTGAACTTCTTTCAAGAAACATTTTAAGCTTTTATTTTTCTATACTTTTATTCTTACGTGAAATGCACTCCTTGCTGTACTTGAACTTCTCGTTGTTTTCACCTTGAACTTATGTAACGTATTTTTGTTCAACCTCCCTCACAATTATGTTTGAACTTTCTCGGGCCGAGCACTTGAATTGCCTTTTTATTCTTTTTTCCCATACGAAACGCACACCATGCTGTACATGACCTTTTGGTTATTTTCAATTGGAACTTCTCTCTATTTCGCTTTAGTAATAGAAAAAGTGAGTTTTTCATAGACATCGAACCTCTCTAACTTTTTTTATTTGAACTTCTTTGTGTATTTTTTAGAAATGTGAAAATTGGAGTTTTGTTAGAAACATCGAATTTCTTCGTTATTTCGAATTGAACTTATTGTTTTTATTCTTTATTTATTGGAAAAAATCTGATTTATCAAATAAATATCAAACTGCTTTGCTTTTTTCAATTGAACTTCTTAGTTTGTTTCTAGTAATGAGAAAACCTGTGTTTTTAATATACATTGAACCACTCCTTTTTTTATTGAACTTCTTGGTTTTAATCTTCATTATTCGAGAATATCTAAGGTTTATATAAACATCAAACATCTATTTAATAAATATTAAAACCACTTTGCTATTTTAATGTGAACTTCTAATTAAAAAAAAAGGAAAATCTATGTCAAAAATAATGTGTTGATCCTTTTGTTTTAATTTGAACTTCTTTGTTTTATTCTTTAGTAACGAGAAAAAATTGAGTTTTTTATAAACATCGAACTTCTTTGCTAATTTAATTAGAACTTCTTAGTTTTATTCTTAGAAAAATATGGTTTCTAAATAAGCACAAACAATTTTTTTAAAATTGAACTTCATAATTTTATTTTTCTTATGAACGGAAAGAATTTAAGTTTTCTCTATACATTGAACTACTCCCTTAATTTAATTTGAACTTCTTGATGTTATTTATTTAATAAGAAGGAAAATCAAATGTTTTTTAATAAATATTGAACTGCTCTATTTTTATAATTTGGACTTATTGGTTATTTCTTCTCGGTGTTATCTTAAGTTATACTTTTCTGTTATTTTAATTTGACCTTCTTGGTGTTATTTAAAAACATGGAAAATATTTTTTGTTACAAATATTGAACGGCTCTCTTGTTTTAATTTAAACTCTTAAGTTATGTTTTTCCTATAATAGGAAAATCCATGGGAATTTGTATTATACACCGATAACATTTTCTTTGAACTCTTTAATTTTATTAAATTTGAACTCAGGAGTTAATATTTTTTGTAAACGTCGAATCACTACATTTTTAATTTGGTTAAATCGATGGAAATCCTTGGAAATTCGTTTTTCTAAATTTTGAACTACTTAGTTTTTAAAAAATTCAGACTTTTGGTGTTATTAATTAGTAATGAGAAAAGTCCTAATTTTGTACGATTCAAAATGAAATAATGGAGCGATTCGACATTTACCAGCCACTCCACTGCGGCCACGTCGATGACCTCGGCGGCAACTCCATCAAACTCTGCGGGTACAGGAGAAAGAGAAACTTGCACCACGTACGTACTGGCTAGTACAGTCTCAGTTCCACGATTCATTTATTTATTCACTCTCTACTAGTTTACGAGGGTGTTGTCTTTCCAAACTACTCTACTAGGTGTGGGATTCGGACTGATCACACAGGCCATGAAGGACTTCTTCGACAAGGACTAGGACGCCATGGTCGAGTCCATCCAGCGCAACATCACCGTAAGCTACCTCACTAGTTAGCCCTGCACAACATTTCACTCCATTGTTATTACTTCGGCCTAATTTCACCTCGAGTAATTTTGGTTTGAGTTGATGTCTTGCAGGAAGACTGTTCCAGCAAGGAGAAGCAGTGGGAGACGTGCCGCAGCAAAACCACCACCTGCGCCGAGAAGTAAGCTCAACAGTCATCATGATGATCCATTCCAAGTTTCCAACTGCAAAACTGAGTGTATATGTTCAGACTTCAGAGCCTGAATGTGACGGCGGGTTGTGGGAGGTTCAGGAGTTTGGGAACGTACGTCAGCTCCTATATAGGGCGCCACCGTGATCCAAATAGTTATTCTAATCCTGGGATTAGAATAGTGCTACTCTCTCTCTCTCTCTCTCTCTCTCTCTATATATATATATATATATATATATATATATATATATATATTTGAAATAAGCTAAGGTTCCCGTTTGACTATAGACCTTCCCACTTCCTTTATTTTTCCTTTTTATTGATCCTATCTCTGATTTTTCTCCCACTTTCCTTTTGAGGTAATATGATTTCTCTCACTAGGTTTTCCTACAACCAACTCAACTATCCCACATCCAGCCTAAAAAATAATAATACCCCATGTCTTATTAACTCATCAAATTAAAATAATATTTTATTTCATAAATCGATAAGTTCTTACAAAACAATAATAATAATAATTTTTTAAAATAAGATGGCAAGTTAATTCCTGGTGATCGCGTACATAAGCTTGCTAAGATTTTACTAACCGATGCAGTCTCACGTGTTTCTATTTTTATAACATTTCTCCCTCTAGCCCAACATGATTACCCAGCCCAGCAAATCAGTGTATTTTGGAATTTTTTTTGCAAATGGGCGGGAAATTCTAACATAATATATAAATGGGCTGCATAGACGCTACATTATTGTTTCACCCAGCCCACCAAATGGACTCACTGACACGTGGGCCAATAGGTCAAAGCCTAAGCAAGGCATTGGATTTACCTCCAATGGCCGGCATTCTTCTTCAATCTCTCGTCTTCTTCCTCCAGCGTTGGCGAGATCGCCTGCTCCAACATCTGGCGTCCAGTGATGCTGCTTCGCACGCCTCGCACCGAAACACTAACGCATGGATGGCCAGGCCATCCCTCCACTACTCGGTGCCTCCTGTTATTCTCCGCCGAGTGTAGTGCAAACCTGCACCCGAACTAGTCAAGTATCGCACTCCTCTCCGTCTGGGACTCCACTGCCGCGTCTTCCCCATCTCCGGGCCGTTCTCGTCTGGGGCCTCGCCGTCGTCCACTGATACGTCTATCTATAATTTTTTATTGCTCCATGCTATATTATCTACTGTTTTGGACTATACTGGGCTTTATTTTCCACTTTTATATTATTTTTGGGACTAACCTATTAACCGGAGGCCCAGCCCAGAATTGCTATTTTTTTGCCTATTTCAGTGTTTTGGAGAAACAAAATATCAAATGGAGTCCAAACGGAATGAAACCTTCGGGAACGTGATTGACTCATCAGATAAGACCCGGGAGACTTGGGCCCTCCATAAAGAAAGCCACGAGGCGGTCACGAGGGTGGAGGGCGCCCCCCTAGGGCGCTCCCCCTGCCTCATGGGCCCCTCAAAGCTCCACCGACGTACTTCTTCCTCCTATATATACCCACGTACCCCAAAACGATCAGATACGGAGCCAAAAACCTAATTCCACCACCGTAACTTTCTGTATCCATGAGATCCCATCTTGGGGCCTGTTCCGGAGCTCCGCTGGAGGGGGCATCCATCAAGGAGGGCTTCTACATCATCATAGCCTCTCCGATGAAGTGTGAGTAGTTTACCTCAGACCTTCGGGTCCATAGTAAGTAGCTAGATGGCTTCTTCTCTCTTTTTGGATCTCAATACAATGTTCTCCCCCTCTCTCGTGGAGATCTATTCGATGTAATCTTCTTCTTGCGGTGTGTTTGTTGAGACCGATGAATTGTGGGTTTATGATCAAGTCTATCTATGAATAATATTTGAATCTTCTCTGAATTCTTTTATGTATGATTGGTTATCTTTGCAAGTTGTCGGATCACGGGTTCCGGCAGACCCTTAAGGTTCGAACTCTGGGGTGCGCGCGGAGATTATGCCCTCTACCTCTCCGTCTCGCAAGGATCTAAAGTACAGAACGAACAACACAAGAGACACAAGGTTTATACTGGTTCGGGCCACCGATGTGGTGTAATACCCTACTCCAGTGTGGTGTGGTGGATTGCCTCTTGGGCTGGTGATGATGAATAGTACAAGGAAGAACAACCTCGCGAGGGTCTGTTCTTGGCTAGGGAATGAACTGCTGGGGGAGTTCAATCACCCTTCTCACTCTCTAGGTGTGTTGCTAGCTCCGTTCGTGGGTGCTGCGTTCTAGCTGGTTTCTTGAGGATGTCTAGATGCCTCTACCCTAGGGGTGGCTAGTCCTATTTATAGGCAAAGGCCCTGGGCCTCTTCCCAAATATTTGAGCGGGAAGGGCGCCAACAATTGGCCAATTCGAAGGGGAACATCTGGTACACTTATCCTAACTAAAGTTGGTCTACGCCTGCCAAAGGCCCTGTGGTGACGCCGTTCTGGGCTCCATGGTGACCTCCTTCCCACCGTTGGACTGGTCTTGGTCTTGTTGCACTGAAATGGGTGCCTTTGCTTGATACTCTCGCCTGCGCTTGCCCCCTTTGCACCAAAGAGGAAAGGGGAACGCTACACGGGCTGGCACCCGCCTGGCACCCTCTATCGTCATGGCTTGCGTCATGGGCACCTCGCGAGGTACCCCGTCTTGATCTCTCCGCCTCCTCGCGAGCCAGCCTGAGGAGGCCGTGCCTGAGGAAGCGCCGTGTCGTCCGCCCCGCTAGGCTTGGCCCCTCGCGAGGGTCTTGAGTCTTGTGTTGATGAAGATGGGCCACGCTGGGCCCCCATTTGAGCCACGCCGCAGGCCGCAGGCAGGCAAGTCTGGGGACCCCCGTTCCCAGAACGCCGACAGTAGCCCCCGGGCCCAAGGCGCGCACGGACTTGGCCGTGCCGAGAGGCGAAAGGGCAGGGGTGAAGCGCCGCGGGCCCTAACAGCCTGCGGCCTTGGGCACCGCGTGGCGGTCGATTGGATGTGGGCGTCTCCACTTCCCCACGACGCCTTGGTGACCGCGCGGATTGGACAAGTACCTGCATGCAAATCATGTCATGATTACCTGCGATCGTGGAGGCCGACCGTTGTCCTTCGCCGGCTATATGTACGGCACTGCGCGTGTCCTTCCGGCCCATCTCTTCTTGCTTCCTCCTCCGCCTCAGTTCTTGCTCCGTCTTGGTGTGATGGCTCCAATTCATTGGTTTTCTGCGGCGGAGAAGGGAAAGGCTCCTCGAGAGGGACTAGACCCTCTCCCGTCGAAGAAGCGACCTGCTCCCCGCGGGCGCGATGAGGAGGGCCGTCAAGTGGCGCCGAGGCCTTGGTATGAGCGGCCTCCGCCGGGGTTCCCGCTTCCTTTGTATGCCCACGCCAAGGGCCTTGGAAGAGGAGATGCCGATCCCCTCGTCCAGCGCCGTCGCCAGCGCCGGAGGGTCACGAAGGTGTGGGTCGTTCCTCCTGGAGTCCACGCCGAGGGCTCCTCCCGCGAGCTCGTGCTCCACGCCGTCATGCCTCCGCGAACTTGGATTCGCTTTCCTCCCTTCTTCGCCTCCGTCTTCCCGCGGGGAAGACTCCTGGAGCTATGGCTGCAGCACGCCGACTGCAGCACCCTTGCGACCGAGGTAGAAGTCGCGGTCCTTGCCTCGGGTGAGGTCTTCATGACTCGCGGCTAGGGCGAGATCGCTCGGGGTTGCAGAGCAAGGGGCGCCCTCACGATCCACCTGGAGTACGATGGCGCTGCGGTGATGTTCTTCAAGGTCTTCGACGCGACTGGGCGCCGGCTGGAGTGCTGCCCCGGGGGAGGCGGCTAGGACCTCGCTATGGCGACGGTTGGGCCCGCCGACCGCCCCCTGGACAGCTCAACAAGCGATGGGAGCGCCGGAGGATCTAGCGATCCCAGCGAGGTCTTCGCGACTCCGGAGACGAGCGACGACAGCTACGAACCCGCGAGCCAGCGCCGCTCCCGGAGCAGGGCGGGCTCACTCGGCCGTCGCTGACTCTGATCTGGATGGGGTTGGCGCCGGTGCTTGATGGCCCACTGTTGATGATGGCGTCTCTTGCAGGGGCACCTGTAGTCAGCGTCCCTTAGGACCTGTTTCCTGCAAGGAATCATACTGCGCCCCATGGGGGCTTGTAAGGTGTCTGTGATCCTTTTGTTAATATGTAACCCTTGCTATGGATCTGTGCGAATCGCAAATTCCGTCATAGTTCGGTCCTCCCTTTCGCACCTCGCGAGGGCTTGGTGCTCTGCGTCGACAGGTCCCAGTCCCAAGGCGGCGTCAGCCGTCGCTGGTATGCCAGGTCGCGATGCCGTGGTCAAGGCCAGGAGGTGAGCGACCCGGGGTCCGGTAAGAGCCCCTGAGTCGCGATGCTCAGGAGGTCCCCTTTGGCGCCCAAGCAGCCGTCGCTTGGTGAGAAAGAGAAGCAACGTCGCTAGTACGGAGTCGCTTTAGGTGCGGGGGTAGTGCCACGGTAGCCAATGCTTTGGATGGTGACTTATCTTGAGAATCGGGGATCGCCCCCAGCGCGTCGTTGGGTCCGGGGGGTAATTTGGATAGAGTTGCTTGATGAGGTCCTCGCGTGCCCCTTCTCCCTCGCCTCTGCTCCCCTTTCTGCTCTACATCCTCGGGTCCCGGCCCTCGAGCTGGTCTCAGCCGTCGCTGGTATGTCAGGTCGCGATGCCGTGGACAATGCTAGAGGGTGAGGGCCGGAGAGCCAGTAAGATCCCTGAGTCACGATGCTCAGGCACCCCCCCTTTAACGTGCAAGCGGTTTGCGCGGGCGAGGGTGAAGGAAACGCCTTGAGGGCCTTGGCTAGCGCAGTTTCCCCTAAGGATCCTGCAGATTCATCACAGAAAGAAGATGGGGCTGCCATGGCAGTTATCAGCCGACCGTTAGTCGCTCAAGAGCTCGTTGGTTGGAGTAGGTGAGGTGTATCAGGGCACCCATGAGCCAGCACGGGACTCACGAGGCCCTACCTCTTACGCGGGTTGCGCCTGGCACTGGGCCGTATCTTGAGATGTGTTCCTGCAGAATTTGGTTAGATGCCGGCACTCTACGTCCTCGGGTCCCGGCCCTCGAGCTTGTCTCAGCCGTCGCTGGTATGCCAGGTCGTGATGTTGTGGACAAGGCCAGAGGGTGAGGGCTGGAAAGCCAGTAAGAGCCCTGAGTCGCGATGCTCAGGCAGCCCCCCTTTAACGTGCACGTGGTCGACATGGAGAAGAAGAGGAGCCGTGGACAGCATCAAGTAATCAAGCATGATAGGCGAATGCATAGTTGGAAATAAACGCAGGGGAGATACACGCCGCTGGGCCTAGCCCGAGCAGCTTGGGGATGATGCAGCCCGAGGGGTGCCCTCAGCAAAGCAAGCTAACGACTGAAGAAAATAAAGAGGGATACATGCCACGGGGACGGACCCACGCGGCCTAGGAGTGACGCAACCCTGGGAGGGCGCTCCCAGCTGGGAATGAAACTTGAAAGATGTCACCTGAAGATGTCGTTGGCGAAGTGGCGTTGGTGCAGCAGACTCGATGGGCTGCGGAAGCTGATCCTCACGAGCCCCCAGGTCCTGGGGCCTCGGGAGGCTCCGGAGGCACCGATGGCTCCTCGCGGGCTGTCTCCATCTCCGCCAAAGCCGCAGAACGCCTGTCTTCCTAAGCCTCCAAGATGCCCCTCATGAGGCGCTGGTACGCCGCAGCCATGCTCGGCAGGCCGTAAGGCATGCGAGCATAGCTGTGGGGCGGTCCTCCGCAGCACCCCACTCGAGAGGGCCAGAGGCGCTCCGTCGTGGCGATCTGATTGAGCCCTGGCACGTCGACGCAGACACGCAACCCACCATCCTCGCCCGGATGTGGAGTCACAGCTGGTGGACGACGGCAACCTCTCATGATCCTTGACTCCTGTAGTTCTTGAATGGCCTTGTTAACGAACTCCTGCTGGTCTGACCTTCCTCGCTCGGCTCCTTCTCGAGGGAATCGCGCTCCGAAGCACGGCTCCACATGGTGCCCAAGCGCCTCCCTCGTGACCCTGGCAAGGTCGGTGGCCCTCCAGGTGAGAGCCCCCGAGTCCTGCCTAAGGAGGGCGCCGGGCGCGCTTTCCTATGCGATGGAAGGAGGGTCCCCCTTGGCAGACACGGGCCCTGAAGGGCCTGCCTCCTGAGGGACTGATCCTGACGACGTCTTCTTCTTCTTGAGCGTGGTCTCAGGAAGCCTCCTGCTTCCGCGAACTGGGTCTTCTAGCGACGCGGCCTGAAAGGCTCGCTCCAGGGAACACACTGCGTCCTTCTCTTCAAAGGGCACCGTGATGACGCCGCCACTTCTTGGCATCTTGAGGACGTTGTAGCAGTGGTGGGTCACATCCATGAACTTGGCCAGCGCTGGGTACCCGAGGATGGCGTTGTATGGCAGGCGGATGTGGGCGACGTCGAAGTCGATGAGCTCGGTGCGATAGTTGCTGCGGGCCCCGAAGGTGACGGGGAGGCGGACCTGCCCAATTGGGACTGTGGAGCCGTCGGTGACCCCGGAGAAAGGCTTGGTTGGCTGAAGCTGGTCATAGGGCACTTGGGGGTTGTTGAATGTTTCCACGGACAAGACGTTGAGCCCAGCTCCACCATCGATGAGGGTCCTGGTGACCAGAACGTTGCTGATGACTGGGGAACAAAGCATTGGGAGGACTCCGGCTGTGGCCGCGCACTTGAGCTGGTCTGCCGAGCTGAATGTGATGGCACACGCTGACCACCTGAGGGGGTGCGTTGCTTCGAGCTTGGGGAGGACTGCATTCACTTCGTGGGCAAACTGCTTGAAGATACGTTGAGAGGCCGGGGCTTGAGCTCCGCCCAGGATGCAAGCGATTGCGCGCGGCTCTTGGAAGCCCCCAGCCCCCTCGTCTTGGTGGCGGTCTTCATTCCTCCTTGGCTGAGGCGGCAGTGGAGGGAGGCATGCGTTGCCCTGCAGGCGATCCTCACGAGGCTGATCCCTCCAGTCCCCCTCGCGAGACGGGTCCCGCCAGCGGTCCTCGCGAGGTTGGTCACGCCGCCCTTGGCGTGGGCCACGATCTTCCCAGCGTCCTGGGTTTCTTCCTCCTCCTCGGCCGTAGCCCCGGTCAGCATGGTCAGGGCGACGGCCGATTCTTCCTTCTCGCACGGCGCGGAGTTCTTGGCATTCGTTGGTGTTGTGGGTGTGGAGGTCGTGGTACACGCAGTACCAGCTGCCCCTAGAGGATTCGGGCAGATCCTTACCCGGCTTGGTGTCTGGTTCCGCCGCGAGTACGGCAGCCCCCTTGCACTTCACGCCCTTGGCCTTGGGCTTCTTCTCTTCTGGGTCTGCAGCGGGCAGCTCGAGGAGGGAGAGGCGTCCCTCCTCAGCCCTGGCGCACTTGGTCGCCAAGTTGAACAGCTCCAGGGAGGTGCAGAGGTCTTCATGCATCGCCAGGTCCTCCTTCATCTTGACGACGCGCACGCCATCGGAGAAGGCCGAAATGATGGCTTCCTCGGACACCCTGGGGATCTTGAGGCGCGCGCTGTTGAAGCACTGGATGTACTTTTGTAGGGTCTCCCCAGGTTGCTGCTTGATGCGGCGCATGTCGCTCACGGCGGGAGGCCGGTCGCGGGTACCTTGGAAGTTGGCGATGAAGTGAGTACGCATCTGGTCCCAGGAGGAGATCGTGCCTGGGGCCAGTTCAGGAGCCAAGTGCGAGCACCTTCCTTCAGCGCCATGGGGAACCAGTTCGCCATGACCTTTTCGTCCCCGCTGGCAGCTTCGATTCCCAGCTCGTAGAGCTGGAGAAACTCCGCGGGATCAGTTGTGCCGTCGTAGCGAGGGGGCAGGTCCGGCTTGAACTTGCCGGGCCATGCGACGCTGCGCAGCTCGGTGGTCTAGGCGCGGCAGCCTGCGGTGGCCACGGGAGGCTTCGGTTGAGGGAGAGCTTGGCCTTGCGGGTCCCCTTGCGCTGCTGCCGGGAGCAGCGCGGGATCTTGACGTGCCGGGGGCGGAGCGGGTTCTCGGCGAGCCGGAGCTGGGAGCGCCCGGGCAGCCTCTTGCGGTCTAGGGACTTCTTGGCAGCTCCATTCCTGCTGGGCTGGCGCCTGACGGAGCGGGTTCCACCCAGGGGCCGCGCGCCTTGGAGCCATGGCGTCTTCTTGGAGAGGAGGCGGCTGGTACGCCCCCGGAGCTTCATTGCCCACGTGGGGCGGAGTGCGGCAAAGCGGTGCGGACAGCACAGGAGAGCCCCCTGCGGCACGGACGAGCTTGGCGACGCGGTCGAGCCACTCCTCGTAGACGTCATCGACGGGGCGGTAGCGCAGGAGCTCGTTCGCCGCGATGAGCGCAGCTCGAGCCTCCAAGGGTGCACGGAGCGCGCGGGACGAAGAGCCGGCCGGGGTGAGTGACGGAGTAGCGGTGCGGCCGTTTTGCCGCAAGGACGGGTGCTGAGACGATGCTTGCTGCTCGTTCCCCACCGGGCCGGTGGCGGCGTTGACGGCGGGCGACGGAGAACGACGAGGCCGCCCACCGACGGGGGCCATCTGGGCGACGCGGGAAGCGATGGCGGCCCGGCGCTCGGCGCGGGCCCGACGAGCGTTAGACATGGATGCGACGGTCGGAGGAGAGCGGAGCGGTGGATGACAGATTCCGGCGCACCCCTACCTGGCGCGCCAAATGTCGGATCACGGGTTCCGGCAGACCCTTAAGGTTCGAACTCTGGGGTGCGCGCGGAGATAATGCCCTCTACCTCTCCGTCTCGCAAGGATCTAAACTACAGAACGAACAACACAAGAGACACAGGGTTTATACTGGTTCGGGCTACCGATGTGGTGTAATACCCTACTCCAGTGTGGTGTGGTGGATTGCCTCTTGGGTTGGTGATGATGAACAGTACAAGGAAGAACAGCCTCGCGAGGGTCTGTTCTTGGCTAGGGGATGAACTGCTGGGGGAGTTCAATCACCCTTCTTACTCTCTGGGTGTGTTGCTAGCTCCGTTCGTGGGTGCTGCGTTCTAGCTGGTTTCTTGATGATGTCCAGATGCCTCTACCCTGGGGGTGGCTAGTCCTATTTATAGGCAAAGGCCCTGGGCCTCTTCCCAAATATTTGAGCGGGAAGGGCGCCAACAATTGGCCAATTCGAAGGGGAACATCTGGTACACTTATCCTGACTAAAGTTGGTCTTCGCCTGCCAAAGGCCCTGTGGTGACGCCGTTCTGGGATCCATGGTGACCTCCTTCCCACCATTGGACTGGTCTTGGTCTTGTTGCACCGAAATGGGTGCCTTTTCTTGATCCTCTCGCCTGCGCTTGCCCCCTTTGCACCAAAGAGGAAAGGGGAACGCTGCGCGGGCTGGCACCCGCCTGGCACCCTCTATCGTCATGGCTTGCGTCATGGGCACCTCGCGAGGTACCCTGCCTTGATCTCTCCGCCTCCTCGTGAGCCAGCCTGAGGAGGTCGTGCCTGAGGAAGCGCCGTGTCATCCGCCCCGCGAGGCTTGGCCCCTCGCGAGGGTCTTGAGTCTTGTGTTGATGAAGATGGGCCACGCTGGGCCCCCATTTGAGCCACGCCGCAGGCCGCAGGCAGGCAAGTCTGGGGACCCCCGTTCCCAGAACGCCGACACAAGTCTCTTCAAATTATTAGTTTGGTTTGGCCTACTAGATTGGTTTTTCTTGCCATGGGAGAAGTGCTTAGCTTTGGGTTCAATCTTGCGGTGTCCTTTCCCAGTCACAGAAGGGGCAGCATGGCACGTATTGTATTGTTGCCATCGAGGATAACAAGATGGGGTTTTTATCATATTGCATGAAACTATCCCTCTACATCATGTCGTCTTGCTTAAGGCATTACTCTGTTTCTAACTTAATACTCTAGATGCATGCTGGATAGCGGTCGATGAGTGGAGTAATAGTAGTAGATGCAGGCAGGAGTCGGTCTACTTGTCTCGGACGTGATGCCTACATACATGATCACACCTAGATATTCTCATAACTATGCTCAATTCTGTCAATTGCTCAACAGTAATTTGTTCACCCACCGTAGAATACTTATGCTCTTGAGAGAAGCCACTAGTGAAACCTATGGCCCCCGGGTCTATTCTCATCATATCAATCTCCATCACTTTACTATTGCTTTGCTTTTTTTACTTTGTCTTTTAGTTTTTATGTTGCATATTTATACCAAAAATACCAAAAATATTATATATCATCTCTATCAGATCTCACTCCCGTAAGTGACCGTGAAGGGATTGACAACCCCTAATCGCGTTCATTGCGTTGAGCTATTGTTTTGTGTAGGTACGAGGGACTCGAGCGTGGCCTCCTACTGGATTGATACCTTGGTTCTCAAAAACTATGGGAAATACTTACGCTACTTTGATGCATCATCCTCTCCTCTTCGGGGAAATCCAACGCAGTGCTCAAGAGGTAGCAAGAAGACTTTCTGGCGCCGTTGTCGGGGAGTCTGCGCAAAAGTCAACATACCAAGTACCCATCACAATCCCTATCTCTCGCACTACATTAGTTCCCATTTTCCTCTCGTTTTCCTCTCCCCCACTTCACCCTTGCCGTTTTATTCGCCCTTTCTTTTTCGTTTGCCTTTTTCTCGCTTGCCTTGTCGTCATGGCTAGTCTTATATCTTCTCCGTTATCTCTCGAGAATGAAGTCTTAAATTTTAAACAAAGGGAGGGAGAAAATCTGAAAGATGCTTGGTATAGAATTTGCAATGCTAAAAACAGATCTACCAGGAAGCAATCTACTTCAGCTCTTGTTCGCAATTTTTATGTAGGTGCTAGTCCTTGGTATAGATATATCCTTGATACCATTACCGGGGGGAATTTCTTGGGTAGCCATACTTTTGATTCTTATAATGCTATGATAGATTTATTTGGCTCGCCACCTCTTTTGGTTAATGGAACTATGTTAACTTTGGAGCATGTTATGCAAAGGCTTGAAATTATTGAAAATAAAGTTGCTACCATTGAATCAATTGAAAATCTAGATAAAAAGATCCACAATCAAATTACCCAATATGGATCTAAGGTAGGAATGACTTTGAAAAATATTAAGGAGAAGGAACCCATGGTTAATGAGAAAATAAATCTAGATCCCACTAGAATCGATAAACTTGAGGGTATCATTACCAACTTGGGAACTGCCTTTTCTTCCATTAAGAACAGTCCAAGTCTGTCTACTAAAAATACTAAGCTTATCTATGTTCCTAAGAATTAGGGTGAATCATCTAGTAAGGAAACTGCGGATCTTAAATCTATAAGTATTCATCCCAATATTTTTGCTATCATTAAGGAACCATTTGCTACAAATGAATTTTTCGATCTTGTGCCTAAAATGTAACGCCCTCGATGCGGCTATATCTCCCACGTGTCGAGGCACGACTTAGAGGCATAACCGCATTGAAAGCAATGTCGCAAGTGAGGTAATCTTGACACAACCCATGTAATACATAACGGAAAGAGATACATAGTTGGCTTACAGTCGCCACTTCACACAATACATAAATAAACATTCATCATCCAGATTACACTCAAGGTCCGACTACGGTACCAAAATGAAAGAAGACTACCCCAAATGCTACATAGATCCCCGGATCACCCCAACTGGGCTCCACTACTGATCATCTGGAAAAGAAACATAGTAACGGCCACGTTCCTCGTTGAACTCCCAAGTGAGCTCGGTCGCGTCATCTGCACTGACATCGTTGGCACCTATAACTGTATTGGTAGAACCTATGAGCCACGGGGACTCAGCAATCTCACATCCGCGAGATCAAGACTATTTAAGCTTATAGGTAGGAAAGGATTGTGAGGTGGAGCTGCAGCAAGCGACTAGCATATATGGTGGCTACAACGCAAAAGAGAGCGAGAAGAGAAGGCAAAGCACGGTCGTGAAGCTAGAAGTGATCAAGAAGTGATCCTAGAACAACCTACGTCAAACATAACTCCAACACCGTGTTCACTTCCCGGACCCCGCCGAGAAGAGACAATCACGGTTACACACGCAGTTGATGTGTTTTAGTTAAGGTCAACTTCGGGTTTTCTACAACCGGACATCAACAAAATCCCATCTGCCTCATAACCGCGGGCACGGCTTTCGGAAGATAATACCCTGCAGGGGTCTCCCAACTTAGCCCATTATAAGCTCTCATGGTCAACGAAGGATATTCCTTCTACCGGGAAGACCCGATCAGTCTCGGAATCCCGGACAACAAGACATCTCGACAGTAATAAAACAAGTCTAGCAAAGCCGCCCGATTGTGCCGACAAATCCTGATAGGAGCTGCACATATCTCGGTCTCAGGGCACATCCGGATGAGACAGGCTACGAGTAAAACTAGGCATCGAGTTTCCCCGAGGTGGCCCCGCAGGCGGCTCGGTTCGGGCCAACACTTAGAGAAGCACTGGTCCGGGGGGGGTGGGCTAAAATAAAGATGACCCTCGGGCTCGCGAAAACCCGGGGGAAAAAGGTGTAGGTGGTAGGCAAATGGTAAAACCAATGTTGGGCCTTGCTGGAAGAGTCTTATTCAAAGCGAACTGTCAAGGGGGTCCCATAAATCACCCAACCGTGTAAGGAACGCAAAATCAAGGAACATAACACCGGTATGACGGAAACTAGGGTGGCAAGAGTGGAACAAAACACCAGGCATAAGGCCGAGCCTTCCACCCTTTACCAAGTATATAGATGCATTAATTAAATAAGAGGTATGTGATATCCCAACAAGTAAACATGTTCCAATAAGGAACAACAAGTCCTTGTTCCAACAAGGAACAAACTTCATCTTCACCTGCAACTAGCAACGCTATAAGAGGGGCTGAGCAAAGCAATAACATAGACAATCAACGGTTTGCTAGGACATGGATGGTTAGGGGATGACATGGCAATATGGGTGGCAAGATATAGCAAGTGGTAGGTATCGCAGCATAGGCATAGTAAAAGAGCGAGCATCTAGCAAGCAAAGATAGAAGTGATTTCGAGGGTATGGTCATCTTGCCTGCAAGGTTCTCAGAGTTGTTGAAAGCTTGGTCCTCGAAAGTGTTCTCAACAGGTTCCTCATTCACGTACTCGTCTCCCGGCTCTACCCAAGACAATTAAACAAGCAAAGGAACAAATATCAACCACGATGCAATGCGCAAACAACATGATGCAAAACAAGGCATGATATGCGAGATGTGATATGCAATGCATATGCATGCTCCGGAAGGACAAGGATGAAAAAGGCATAATCTTGGCAAACCAAGTATGCCACTGGATAGATGAGGTGATTTTGGTTGAAATCGATATAAAGATCACCGGAATCGGATGCACGGTTTGCAAATGACAAGCAAAACAAGAATGACAATAATCTGCCATTAACAGCATGATGCTACTTAGCAAGCAACAAGAAATTAAGCTACTGCACCCAAACATAACAACAAAGCGCATGACAGTAATCTACTCAAGATGCTTGACAAAAGATGAACACTGAGCTACGGCTAAAACACACCACAACAGGTTCAAACAAGCATGGCAAAAGTGCAAAAGATAACAGGTTCACAGACTTAGTGAAAATAACATGCCAGAAAATAACATCAGGATGACATGTTTGGAGCAATGAAACAACATGCTACAGGATCAGGACATCGAGAAATAAAGCATGGCATGAATCTACTTAAAGCACTTAATAAAAGTCCCTTACTGAGCATAAACCAAAAAGGATCAGAAAATATGATAACACCCATTCAAATAAGCAAGTTTCATTACAGGTTTCAGACTTGGCAGAAAACTGGACATGTCAAAAACAGATAACAAGTAGGCTTGTTTACGAGCTCGAAGCACTCACTAAAAAGCATTACATGATAAACCAAGCATACATACATCAATAAGACATGGCATAGGAACTATAAATGGCAAGAATAACATCATAGCATGCAAGGATCAACTACACCAAGCTTGGCAAAATCGAATAACATGTAAACAATCTGCCAGCAACATTTTATAGCAAAAGTAGAGCTCGATTGACTAAAGCTATAACACTCCAAAATGACAAAAAAAGGCATGGATGGGTAAAGAAAATCCATATGCTCAAAACACTCTTACTGATCATACTCAAAAGAGGCATAGATCTCTCTGAAACAACATGAACACATGGCATAAAAATAACAGCAAGCAGGGACTTGGTGAAATTACTAAGTCTCTGAAATCAGCAACATTAAGTACCCTAGTTTGCATGCTTGTGCTAGTCACCACAAGGATCACAAAAATACATGGCATAATTCTCTGAAAAGATAACATGGCATATTACAAAACTCGTGTAGGACTCAACTTCATAGGATGCACACATCATTCATGGCAAAAATGACAAAAGTGCATGTTCTGATAAGAATCAGAAACTAACATCACATAGCCCTCTTCTAATAGCATTTCGGGCATCAAGATGAGCTCAAATGAAAATTATGCAATGCAAGGAAGTGATGTACTCATCGAGGCGAACAATTTGACATATTATACGCACGAAACGGAGCAACATACAGCAAGTTATGATGCGATGAACATGCGACATTTATGCAACTATCTCCGGGACTTGGACAAATTTGAGGGGGAAGAAAAGTCAATCGGGCGGCACGGACTCCGAAGCGGCACAGATCTTGCCGGAGACGAGGCGGCGCGGTGGTCGGGGAGCGCCGGCGGGACGGGGCCGGCCGGATCCGGGTGGCGCCGGCCCGGATCTGGCGGTGGGAGGCCGGGCGCGGGCGCGGGGCGCGCGGGGACGACGCGGCGCGGCGCGGGGTGCACCAGACGGCGGGCGGCGCGGCGGCGGAGGCGGGCGACGGCGGCGGCCGGCGTTGGCGGTGGAGGCGTGGGGCGGCGAGGGGCGCAGCAGCGGTCGGGCCGCGGGGGCGCGGCGGCGGCTCGGGCCGCTGGGGCCGGCACCGGGCCCGGGCGGGCCGGTGGCGTGGGAGGCGGCGGCGCCCACGTGGCGGCCAGGGATTCGTCGGGGACGTGTCCGGCGCCGTCCGGACGTGTCCGGCGACGCGGAGAGGAGCGGGGCTAGGGTTAGGGTGCGAAATGATCCGGGATTTCGGGGGAGAGGGGATATTTATAGGTAGAGGGGGCTAGGAAGCTCCAAATGGAGTGCGGTTTTCGGCCACGCGATCGTGATCGAACGGCGGTGGACATGGGAGTGTCTTAGATGGATTATTGGGCTGTTTTGGAGGGGTTTTGGGCTGCAACACACACGAGGCCTTTACTGTTACCCGGTTAACCGTTGGAGTACCAAACGACCTCCGATTGACCCCGAAACTTGACAGGAGGTCTACCGGTGCTATACCAAGGCCGCTTGACAAACCTCGGTCCATTCCGAGAATGTTTAATACCCGCACACGGAAAAAGGTAAAAGGGGACGCCGGGGGACATAGGAGCGCCGGATTGCAAAACGGACAAGGGGGAAAATGCTCGGATTCATGAGACGAACACGTATGCGAATGCGATGCACATGATGACATGATATGAAATGCAAGACATGAACAAAATACAACCTGACGGGAAACCCAACCACGGAGGGAATATCATATCACATAGCCGAAAATGGCAAGAGTTGGAGTTACAATTATGGCAAGTTACATCCGGGGCGTTACAACACTCCACCACTACTAGAGGATCTCGTCCCGAGATCTAGGACTGAAAGAACTCCGGATACTCGGAACGTAGCTGGTCCTCACGCTCCCAGGTGGCTTCTCGGTCTGAATGGTGTGACCATTTCACTTTCAGGAATTTGATTGACTTGTTGCGAGTCTTGCGCTCAGTTTCTTCAAGAATAGCAATGGGATGCTCATGATAGGACAAATCTTCTTGAAGATCAATCTCTTCGAAGTTGATGGTGCGCTCAGGCGTCTTGAAGCACTTGCGAAGCTATGACACGTGGAAGACATCGTGCACATTTGCAAAGTTGGAGGGAAGCTCAAGTTGATAGGCGAGATCGCCTCGTTTGCCGATGATCTTGAAAGGACCGACGTATCTAGGGGCAAGTTTCCCCTTGATACCGAAGCGACGAGTCCCTTTCATTGGAGAGATGCGGAGGTAGACATGGTCTCCGATCTCGAATGCCAAATCTCGGTGTTTGCTATCGTAATAGCTCTTCTGGCCCGATTGCGCGGCTTTGAGGTTCTCACGAATGACCTTGCACATAGCCTCAGCCTCTGAGATCAAATCATTGCCAAGATGTTGGCGTTCGCCCGTCTCAGACCAGTTGAGAGGAGTACGGCACTTTCTGCCATAGAGAATCTCGAATGGGGCTTTGCCCGAGCTGGCTTGAAAACTGTTGTTGTAAGAGAATTCAGTATAAGGGAGACAGTCCTCCCACTTCATGCCGAAAGAGATAACACAAGCTCTGAGCATATCTTCAAGAATTTGGCTGACACGCTCGACTTGTCCACTAGTTTGAGGGTGGAAAGCTGTGCTGAAGCGGATGTTGGTGCCCATGGCCTTCTGAAAAGAATCCCAAAACTTGGAGGTAAAGATGCTGCCATGGTCTGAAGAGATCAATTGTGGAATGCCATGCAAGGAGACAATTCTGGAGGTGTAGAGCTCTGCCAGCTGCGCTGCTGTGATAGACTCTTTGATAGGAAGAAAATGAGCCACTTTGGTGAGCTTGTCGATGACGACGAAGATGGCATCATTTCCACGCTTGGACTTAGGAAACCCAGTCACGAAGTCCATTTCGATATGATCAAACTTCCATTCTGGAATAGCAAGAGGTTGGAGAAGACCAGCTGGTCGTTGGTGTTCTGCTTTCACCCTTCTGCAGACATCACACTCATTCACGAATTGAGCAATCTCTCACTTCATTCGAGTCCACCAATACGACTGCTTGAGGTCATGGTACATCTTCGTACTTCCAGGATGAATTGACAGAAGAGAGTTGTGCGCTTCGTTCATAATGACTTTACGAAGATCACCCTTAGGAACCACGATCCGGTCCTCGAAGAAAAGAGTATCTCTGTCATCAACGCGATAGCACTTGTATTTGGAAATGCCCTTGTCAATACCACGTTTCACCTTCTTCACCATGGTATCCAACAGTTGTGCCTCACGAATTTGATCTTCCAAAGTAGGAGAGACGATGAGGTTGGCAAGAAAACCTTGAGGAACAACTTGGAGATTCAACTTGCGGAAAGCTTCATAAAGATCCGGTTGAAAGGGCTTGAGGATTAAGCTGTTGCAATAAGCCTTCCTGCTCAAAGCGTCTGCAATCACATTAGCCTTTCCTGGAGTATATTCAATATTCGGATTATACTCTTGAATCATTTCGACCCATCGAGTTTGCCTGAGGTTGAGGTGAGGCTGAGTGAAGATGTACTTGAGACTCTTGTGATCGGTGAAAATGTCCACTTTCCTTCCCAACAGGAGATGTCTCCATGTTATTAGAGCGTGGACAACTGCCGCCAACTCAAGATCGTGAGTGGGGTAGTTCCTTTCGTTGGGCCTCAACTGACGAGAGGTATAGGCAACAACCTTCTTATCTTGCATTAAGACGGCACCGAGGCCCTGAAGAGAAGCATCACAGAATACTTCATAAGGCTTGGATTTGTCAGGAGGAGTCAACACTGGAGCAGTGACGAGTTTCTCTTTGAGAGTGTTGAAAGCAACGTCACACTCAGGAGACCAGACATACTTCACATGCTTCTGGAGGAGGTTGGAAAGAGGCTTTGCAATCTTAGAGAAATTCTCAACGAATCTTCGGCAATAGCTTGCAAGTCCAAGAAAACTGCGAAGCTGCTTGACATTCCGAGGAGGTTCCCAATTCACAACTGCAGACACCCTCTCTGGATTAATAGCAATGCCCTTGGCAGAGATGATATGACCAAGATAAAGAACTTCATCAAGCCAGAATTCACATTTGGAGAACTTCGCATATAATTTATACTCTCTGAGCTTGTCGAGCACCAATCGCAAATGTTTGGCATGATCCTCCTTATTCTTGGAGACGACCAAAATATCATCGAGATAGACCAAGACAAATTCGTTGATGTAGGGGTTGAAGATGAAATTCATCAAGCGAGAGAATGTTGGAGGAGCATTGACAAGGCCGAAAGACATGACAGTATATTCATAAGAACCAAAGCTTGTTCTGAATGCTGTCTTGGGAATATCCTCTTCACGAATGCGAATTTGATGATAACCCATACGAAGGTCAAGCTTGGAGAACACTTTAGCACCTTTGAGTTGCTCGAATAGCTCATTGATGTTGGGAAGTGGGTACTTGTTCTTGATTGTCTTCTTGTTCAATGGACGGTAATCAACGCAAAGTCGGTCCGTGCCATCCTTCTTCTGGACAAAAAGAACACCACAACCCCAAGGAGAAGAACTTGGTCTGATCAAACCCAGACGCTCTTATTCATCGAGCTGTTTCTTAAATTCCTTCAACTCATCTGGTCCAAGCTTGTAAGGACGCTTGCAAACGGGTTCCGTGCCAGGCTCAAGATCAATAACGAATTCAACTGGCCGGCGGGGAGGCATCCCCGGAAGCTCTTCTGGAAAGACATCTTGGTACTCACAAACGACTGGAATTTGAGAGATAGGATCCAATTCACCCTTCTCATTGAGAGAAAACAACCGAATGGTATCGTCACGAGAGGCATAGATGATCACATCATTAGAAGAGTGAGTCAATTTAATTTCCCTGGCAGCACAATCAAGCTGAGCCTTGTGCTTAGAAAGCCAGTCCATCCTGAGAATAAGATCAATGTCAGAGTCACCAAGAACAATTGGTTTAGCCAGAAATCTATAGTCACCCATCTTGATACCGACATTCGGAACGCACATGGTAGATCTCAAACGTTTAGCCGGGGAAACAACTGGCAAAGCTTTAGGTAACGCCTCTGTGTCAAAATTGTGCTTCGATGCAAAAGGATATGACATGAAAGAATGCGATGCACCGGTATCAAATAAGACTTTTGCAGGAATATCATTAACAGGAAGATTACCCATGATCACGCAGAAGAATCCTCCGCTTGAGCTGCATTCATCATGTTCACCTTTGAAGACTTAGGATTATGCTTGACCACTGCATTGCTGGAAGATCTCACAGGAGGCTAAAATAAAGATGACCCTCGGGCTCGCGAAAACCCGGGGAAAAAAGGTGTAGGTGGTAGGCAAATGGTAAAGCCAATGTTGGGCCTTGCTGGAAGAGTCTTATTCAAAGCGAACTGTCAAGGGGGTCCCGTAAATCACCCAACCGTGTAAGGAACGCAAAATCAAGGAACATAACACTGGTATGACGGAAAGTAGGGTGGCAAGAGTGGAACAAAACACCAGGCATAAGGCCGAGCTTTCCACCCTTTACCAAGTATATAGATGCATTATTTAAATAAGAGGTATGTGATATCCCAACAAGTAAACATGTTCCAATAAGGAACAACAAGTCCTTGTTCCAACAAGGAACAAACTTCATCTTCACCTGCAACTAGCAACGCTATAAGAGGGGCTGAGCAAAGCAGTAACATAGCCAATCAACGGTTTGCTAGGACATGGATGGTTAGGGGATGACATGGCAATATGGGTGGCAAGATATAGCAAGTGGTAGGTATCGCAGCATAGGCATAGTAAAAGAGCGAGCATCTAGCAAGCAAAGATAGAAGTGATTTCGAGGGTATGGTCATCTTGCCTGCAAGGTTCTCAGAGTTGTTGAAAGCTTGGTCCTCGAAAGCGTTCTCAACAGGTTCCTCATTCACGTACTCGTCTCCCGGCTCTACCCAAGACAAGTAAACAAGCAAAGGAACAAATATCAACCACGATGCAATGCGCAAACAACATGATGCAAAACAAGGCATGATATGCGAGATGTGATATGCAATGCATATGCATGCTCCGGAAGGACAAGGATGAACAAGGCATAATCTTGGCAAACCAAGTATGCCACTGGATAGATGAGGTGATTTCGGTTGAAATCGATATAAAGATCACCGGAATCGGATGCACGGTTTGCAAATGACAAGCAAAACAAGAATGACAATAATCTGCCATTAACAGCATGATGCTACCTAGCAAGCAACAAGAAATTAAGCTACTGCACCCAAACATAACAACAAAGCATATGACAGTAATCTACTCAAGATGCTTGACAAAAGATGAACACTGAGCTACGGCTAAAACACACCACAACAGGTTCAAACAAGCATGGCAAAAGTGCAAAAGATAACAGGTTCACAGACTTGGTGAAAATAACATGCCAGAAATTAACATCATGATGACATGTTTGGAGCAATGAAACAACATGCTACAGGATCAGGACATCGATAAATAAAGCATGGCATGAATCTAATTAAAGCGCTTAATAAAATTCCCTTACTGAGCATAAACCAAAAAGGATCAGAAAATATGATAACACCCATGTCAAATAAGCAAGTTTCATTACAGGTTTCAGACTTGGCAGAAAACTGGACATGTCAAAAACAGATAACAAGTAGGCTTGTTTACGAGCTCGAAGAACTCACTACAGAGCATTACATGATAAACCAAGCATACATACATCAATAAGACATGGCATAGGAACTATAAATGGCAAGAATAACATCATAGCATGCAAGGATCAACTACACCAAGCTTGGCAAAATCGAATAACATGTAAACAATCTGCCAGCAACATTTTATAGCAAAAGTAGAGCTCGATTGACTCAAGCTATGGCACTCCATAATTACAAGCAAAGGCATGGATTGGTAAAGAAAATCCATATGCTCAGAACACTCTTACTGATCATGCTCAAAAGAGGCATAGATCTCTCTGAAACAACATGAACACATGTCATAAAAATAACAGCAGGCAGGGACTTGGTGAAATTACTAAGTCTCTGAAATCAGCAACATTAAGTACCCTGGTTTGCATGCTTGTGCTAGTCACCGCAAGGATCAAAAAAATACATGGCATAATTCTCTGGAAAGATAACATGGCATATTACAAAACTCATGTAGGACTCAACTTCATAGGATGCACACATCAATTATGGCAAAAATGACAATAGTGCATGTTCTGATAAGAATCAGAAACTAACATCACATAGCCCTTTTCCAACAGCATTTCGGGCATCAAGATAATCTCAAATGAAAATGATGCAATGGAATGAAATGATCTACCCATCGAGGCGAACAATTTGACATATTATACACACGAAACGGAGCAATATACAGCAAGTTATGTTGCGATGAACGTGCGACATTTATGCAACTATCTCCGGGACTTGGACAAATTTGAGGGGGAAGAAAAGTCAACCGGGCGGCACGGACTCCGAGGAGGGACGGATCTCGCCGGAGACGAGGTGGCGCGGCGGTCGGGGAACGCCGGCGGGACGGGGCCGGCCGGATCCGGGCGGCGCCGGCCCGGATCCGGCCGCGGGAGGCCGGGCGCGGGCGCGGGGCGCGCGAGGACGGCGCGGCGCGGCGCGGGGTGCACCGGACGGCGGGCGGCGCGGCGGAGGAGGTGGGTGACGGCGGCGGCCGGCGCGGGGCAGCGAGGGGCGCAGCGGCGGTCGGGCCGCGGGGGCGCGGCGGCGGCTCGGGCAGCGGGGGCCGGCTCCGGGCCCGGGCGGGCCGGTGGCGTGGGAGGCGGCGACGCCCACGTGGTGGCTAGGGATTCGTCGGGGGCGCGGTGACGGACATGTCCGGCGCCGTCCGGACGTGTCCGGCGGCGCGGAGAGGAGCGGGGCTAGGGTTAGGGTGCGAAATGATCCGGGATTTCGGGGGAGAGGGGATATTTATAGGTAGAGGGGGCTAGGAAGCTCCAAATGGAGTGCGGTTTTCGGCCACGCGATCGTGATCGAACGGCGGTGGACATGGGAGTGTCTTAGATGGATTATTGGGCTGTTTTGGAGGGGTTTTGGGCTGCAACACACACGAGGCCTTTACAGTTATCCGATTAACCGTTGGAGTACCAAACGACCTCCGATTGACCCGAAACTTGACAGGCGGTCTACAGGTGCTATACCAAGGCCGCTTGACAAACCTCGGTCCATTCCGAGAATGTTTAATACCCGCACACGGGAAAAGGTAAAAGGGGACGCTGGGGGACATAGGAGCGCCGGATTGCAAAACGGACAAGGGGGAAAATGCTCGGATTCATGAGACGAACACGTATGCGAATGTGATGCACATGATGACATGTTATGAAATGCAAGACATGAAAAAAATACAACCTGATGGGAAACCCAACCACGGCGGGAATATCATATCACATAGCCAAAAATGGCAAGAGTTGGAGTTACAATTATGGAAAGTTACATCCGGGGCGTTACATAAAAGTTTGATAATTACTAGAAAGAAAGAAATTTCTAAGGAAGATAGATGCCTCATTGAAGAATTGCCTACCAAAGATGGCAATACCTAGATCTATCCTCACTTTTATGCGCTTATTGGGAGGCAACCCAATTTTATTTTAGTTTTTTTTCTTCTGTTTAGGAACAAATAATCCATCTACCTTATTTTTAGATGTGGTTTTGTGTTTTAATTAGTGTTTGTGCCAAGTTAAACCTATAGGATCTTCTTGGATGTAGTTATTTGATCTTGCTGTAATTTCCAGAAACTTTCTGTTCACGAAAACAATTGTTAAAAATCACCAGAACGTGATAAATATTGATTCCAATTGCTGCCGATCAATAAACAAATTGTCTAGGTCGTCCTATTTTGGTAGACGTTTTGGAGTTCCAGAAGTTTGCGCTAGTTACAGATTACTACAGACTGTTCTGTTTTTGACAGATTCTGTTTTTCATGTGTTGTTTGCTTATTTTGATGAATCTATGGCTAGTAAAATAGTTTATAATCCATAGAGATTTGGAATACAGTAGGTTTAACACCAATATAAATAAAGAATGAGTTCATTACAGTACCTTGAAGTGGTCTTTTGTTTTCTTTTGCTAACAGAGCTCACGAGATTTCTATTGAGTTTTGTGTTGTGAAGTTTTCAAGTTTTGGGTGAAATCTTTTGATGGATTATGGAACAAGGAGTGGAAAGAGATTAAGCTTGCGAATGCCCATGGCACCCCCAAGATAATCCAAGGACACCAAAAAGTCAAAGCTTGGGGATGCCCCGGAAGGCATCCCCTCTTTCGTCTACTTCCATCGGTAATTTTACTTGGAGCTATATTTTTATTCACCACATGATATGTGTTTTTCTTGGAGCGTTTTGTATTATTTGTGTCTTTGTTTGTTAGTGTGTCGCAATCATCCTTGCTGTACACACCTTTTGAGAGAGCCATACATAAATTGGAATTTGATAGAATACTCTATGTGCTTCACTTATATCTTTTGAGCTTGATAGTTTTGATCTGTGTGCTTCACTTATATATTTTGAGCTTTATAATTTTTCTCTATGTGCTTCACTTATATCTTTTAGAGCACGGTGGTGGATTTGTTTTAAAGAAACTATGGATCTCTCATGCTTCACTTAGATTATTTTGAGAGTCTTTAATAGCATGGTAACTTGCTTAATAATAATATGCTTGGTATTCAAGATTTGTAAAACTTTCGTTTGAGTGCGTTGAATACTAAGAAAATATTGATGCTTGTTAATTGTTTTGAGATATGAAGATGGTGATATTAGAGTCATGCTAGTTGAGTAGTTGTGAATTTGAGAAATACTTGTGTTAAAGTTTGTGATTCCCGTAGCATGCACGTATGGTGAACCGTTATGTGATGAAGTCGGAGCATGATTTATTTATTGATTGTCTTCCTTATGAGTGGCGGTCAGGGACGAGCGATGGTCTTTTCCTACCAATTTATCCCCCTAGGAGCATGCGTGTAATACTTTGCTTTGATAACTTCTAGATTTTTGCAATAAGTATATGACTAATGTTGATAACTTTATGACTAATGTTGAGTCCATGCATTATACACACTTTTTCCCATCCTTCCACCATTGCTAGCCTCTCTAATACCGCGCACCTTTCGCCGGTATCATACACCCACCATATACCTTCCACAAAACAGCCACCATACCTACCTATCATGGCATTTCCATAGTCATTCCGAGATATATTGCCATGCAACTTTCCACCGTTCCGTTTATTATGACACGCTCCATCATTGTCATATTGCTAGCATGATCATGTAGTGGACATCGTATTTGTGGCAAAGCCACCGTTCATAATTCTTTCATACATGTCACTCTTGATTCATTGCATATCCCGGTACACCGCCGGAGGCATTAACATAGAGTCATGTTTTGTTCCAAGTATTGAGTTGTAGTTGTTGACTTGTAAGAAAAATAAAGAGTGTGATGATCATCATTTTTAGAGCATTGTCCCAAGTGAGGAAAGGATGGTGGAGACTATGATTCCCCCACAAGTCGGGATGAGACTCCGGATGAAAAATAAAATAAAATAAAAAAAGGCCCAAATAAAAAATGAGAGAAAAAGAGAGAAGGGACAATCTTACTATCATTTTACCACACTTGTGCTTCAAAGTAGCACCATGATCTTCATGATAGAGAGTCTCTCATTTTGTAACTTTCATATACTAGTGGGAATTTTTCATTATAGAACTTGGCTTGTATATTCCAATGATGGGCTTCCTCAAAATGCCCTAGGTCTTCGTGAGCAAGCGAGTTGAATGCACACCCACTTAGTTTCTTTTGTTGAGCTTTCATATACTTATAGCTCTAGTGCATCCGTTGCATGGCAATCCCTACTCACTCACATTGATATCTATTGATGGGCATCTCCATAGCCCCTTGATACGCCTAGTTGATGTGAGACTATCTTCCCCTCTTTTTGTCTTCTTCACAACCACCATTCTACTCCACATATAGTGCTATATCCATGGCTCACGCTCATGTATTGCGTGAAGATCGAAAAAGTTTTGAAAATGTTAAAGTATGAAACAATTACTTGGCTTGTCATCGGGGTTGTGCATCATTTAAATACTTTGTGTGGCGAAGATAGAGCACATCCAGACTATATGATTTTGTAGGGATAACTTTCTTTGGCCATGTTATTTTGAGAAGACATAATTGCTTTGTTAGTATGCTTGAAGTATTATTATTTTTATGTCAATATGAACTTTTGTCTTGAATCTTTTGGATCTGAATATTCATACCACAATTGAGAAGAGGTACATTGAAATTATGCCAAGTAGCACTCCGCATCAAAAATTCTCTTTTTATCATTTACCTACTCGAGGACGAGCAGGAATTAAGCTTGGGGATGCCTGATACGTCTCCAACGTATCTATAATTTTTGATTGCTACATGCTATATTATCTACTGTTTTGGACTATATTGGGCTTGATTTTCCACTTTTATATTATTTTTGGGACTAACCAATTAACTGGAGGCCCAGCCCAGAATTGCTGTTTTTTGCCTATTTTCAGTGTTTCGGAGAAACAGAATATCAAACGGAGTCCAAACGGAATGAAACCTTCGAGAACGTGATCTTCTCATCAGATAAGACCCAGGAGACTTGGACCCTCCGTCAAGAAAGCCACGAGGCGGTCACGAGGGTGGAGGGCGCCCCCTAGGGCGCGCCCCCTGCCTCGTGGGCCCCTCGAAGCTCCACCGATGTACTTCTTTGTCGGTGAGAACCACACCTATGGGATCACAAGAATCCCTACTACGGTTAGCGGGGCGCGGGGTTGAAAGAAGAGCGAATCAAACAGATAGCACACGATTCGTTTATCCAGGTTCGGGCCGCGAGGATGCGTAAAACCGTACTCCTGCTTTGGTGGATGTATATCTGTGTTCTTGAACTAGCTATGGGGCGTGAAGAGCTCCAAAAAGCCAAATCCTTCTCCTGGACGCCTCGGGCCTCCTTTTATAGGAAAAAGGGGTTGCCACAGTGGCACACAGGAGGTGGAAAGGGTATAGTGATGCGAGGTTATCCTTCGCATTACATGACAAGGCACATTTAATGCGTCTGCTTAGGTGTACTTGCTTTATCGGGGGCGGGGGCGAAGCCCGTTCCGTCCGTCGCCGCTCCTCCTCGTGTCGACACGTGCCTTGGCCAGCGATGCCCGTGGTGCCATGTAGGCAGGCAGGCAGCAGAGGTGGCGCGGTGGTGGTGTCTTCACGAAGATCTGCATGCCGCCACGCAGGTGCCTACCTAGTTGGTTGGGTCAGCAGCTGTATGCAAACGGTGGTGGAGGCTTGGTTGGCGTGGGCCTGATGGTGGCCTGTAGACGTCCTCGACAAGGGCCTTGCCGGGGCCCCGGCAAGGGTCTTGTCGCGGCGCCTGCTGTCATCCCCGGCAAGGCGCTTGCCGGGGGTCTCGTGGTCTTCCTTGGCTGGTAACTTGCCAAGGGTCATCTTCTTAGTGCATATCTGATCTTGAGCGTTTCTTCACAAAGATCTGCATGTCACCATGGATATGTCTCCCGAATCCTTGCCCCATGGGGGCAGTGGAATCAAGGGTGATTTGCTCCGTAGGCGTGGGGTGAGTTGTCGCAGCAAGGGTCTTGCTGGGGCTGCTAAAGCCGGTCCCGGGAAGGATCTTGCCGGGGGAGCCTGCCTCGTCCCTTGGCTCTTCGTGGTCCTGGCCTTGGCGATGCTTCAGTTCCCTTGAGCTTTGGTCTTACCCTGGCTCACCTCCCTTGCCTTGCTTGGTGTGGTCGTGGGTGCGACTCTGACTGCCCGTGCACAGTTATAGGGGTACAAAAAGTGTACCCCTCTTTTTGTACACCGACAGGAGCCCCCGGGCCTGGGCCACACATAAGCGCAACGCGTTGTTGGGCTAGGCCCAAAAATGATGCGCGGGTAGGCGGGGCGGTTTTTACCGCGATAAGATTTTTCTCGCGCTGCGCTTCCCACGACTCGTGCGCATGGTGCGGCATGGGGAGGTGGGCATGGCGTGGGTGGCATGCCTGGGGTTGGTCTCTGCATGCCTGCGTCACGTCGTAGTAAAGGGGCGGTTCGCACCTTCCCCATAAACGGAGGGAGGCGTGGAGGCGCGGCCCATTTACTAAATGGGGCCGAGGCGCGGTCCTCAAGGCATCCACTCCCCATGATCACGGGGTGAGGAGAGGTCGCCTCACCCGTCCCCTCGGTTCTGCACGTCTGCCACGTGTCTCCCATGCGCTTGGGGTGGCAAACGGTGGATGCGGGAAACTAGGCCGTCTCTGGTTGGGGCAGCGGGTCGGTCCTGGCCCCCTGCGCCTTCCATGTCTTGATTGGCCGAGCGGGGCGGCCGAGCCCCAACCCCATTCCCTTATAAAGAGCGGGAGGGGGATGGCATCCCGCATTCTTCCATCTTCTTCTTCCTTCAACTTCTGCTCCTCTCTTCCATCCGTCATGGAGAGAGGAAATCCCGGTCCTTCAACGGTGGCAGCGAGGGTCGCCGCTCGACAACGCGTCCCTCCTTCTCCTGCGCCTGCGGTGGCAAAGCCGGTCGTGAGGGGAAGGGGGTGGGGGCGAGGTCGGGGCGCTCAAGGAAGAGGAGGAAGGGGTGGCGCGCCGGCCCCGCCCCCGCCAGCAGCTCCTCCTCCAATGGTGGGCCATGTTGGGGATGACCCTTGTGAGTTCTTCATCAGGCTGCGCCGGCCGCCGCGCCGTCGCCTTTGTCTCCCGACTCCATTCGCGCGAGAGATGGTGCTGGATCCGCCGGAGTCATTACGGCTGCACATGAGGGGCTGCGGGATCAGTGGTACGCGGGTCCGCATCGACTTCCCTGCTCCTCACGTGATGTATCTTCGTCGGGGATGGAAGACGTTTGCTCATATCCACAGCTTGACGGAGGGGCTCACTCTCCATTTTAAGCTGATGGAGGGTGGCCTTCTCTCTGTCAAGGTACAAGGTGTTGCGTGGAGAGCTCTTTTAATGGTGATGATTCCTCCTCGAGCAAGCGTGACGAGGAGGACAGCGGCAGCGACGGCAAGGGCGGTCGGCGGCAGGATGACGGGTCTGACTAGGCGTCGGGCGCTGCTCCGTGCGGCACCAGCGACCCCATCATCCGTGTCGCGGGCTCCTTGAACTTCTCAGGGTCGTCTCCTTGGGCGGCTGGCGTTGGGAGGCTGCAGAAGAGGAAGAGGGCGGGCGGCAAGGCCGTCAAGTCGGAGTACGCGGGCACCGACGCCTTCGACGCGTACTGACGTCCTGCCGCCTCATCTTCGAGCTCTGCTTCCGGTGCCTCCATCACCATCCAGCCTTTGGACGACCACCAAGATGTTCTCTCGGCGTCTTCTGCCACCCGTAGCTCGCCTAGGCGCTCCTTTTGCCCTTCTCGCCTCCTTGACCTGCCTCCTGGGGAGAGGGACAAGAAAGGGATTACGGGCACCTTATCTCTTTTTAGTTTGTAAGCCTTCGGGCATTTGTTGAATTTAAAACTTGTAATCCCTTTGTTCGTGTTTTCCATTCCCTATGGACTGTACCTGGGCGGGATGTTTTTTAATGAAAAAGGGATGTTTGCCGGGTCATTTGTTTCCGGGTGGAACCCACGACAAGGGGTAAACCCTTGATATCTCTAAGATAAACATTTTCTTGCCTAGCAACAGGCCTTGCCGTCTCCCCACCTCGCTCGACACTTCTCACGCCTTTGGCGGAGGCAGGGATGAGGCGGGTTCAGGCTCCTTGTTTCATCCTTTCGCTGCCGCGATCATGACCAAACTTGGTCACAGGAACGAGCCCTAGGGCCTACAGTTAGGGGAGCACAGTAGCTTAAGGAAAAACGAGGTTTCACATACCTCAGTCCATAATGGAATGCATGATAAGGGCTGAAGAACTTATCTGAAGTTGCAGCCCCCGGCAATCCCGGTTTGCCATGGGTGAATCTTTGCTCTTGTAGTCCCCGGCAATACTGGCTCGCCGGGGCCTAAATGCTGCTCTGTTCTTTTTTCTTTCCAAGTGGCTTCGCAAGGATATCTGCGTGTCCTGTGAACCAAAGAAGACAAAAGAAGAACAAAGATACGCACACTCGACCTCTAAGCTAGGGGTTAATCGCCGCTAAGCACTATCAACCCTAACCAAGGATGAGACTCGACCTAGCATGCATGTTATAACTTAGGGCGCCAGCGCTTCATTTATTTATGCTCAGGGTCTGCGCCTGGCTTTGTACAAAGGGTTACATGCCTTGCCGGCAAGGCTTGTACAAAAGGTGGCTTGTCGGGGGGCCCGGCAAGTCGCGCCTTATGGGTAAAACTCGCGAAGATGCTCAATGTTCCAGGAGTTGCTCACCGGAATGGCATCTTCGGTCTCCAGGCGGACTGCGCCAGGCCTGATGACTCGTATTGCCCGATAAGGGCCTTTCCACTTTGGCGTCAACTTGTTGGTATTCTTGGCCGATTGAATGCGCCGAAGAACAAGGTCGCCTTCCTCAAAGCTTCGGGCATGGACCTTGCGGCTATGGTAGCAGCGCAAGGCTTGCTGGTAGCATGCTGCTTTCACAGCCGCCCGAAGACGATCTTCCTCAAGGAGCATTGCGTCATCTTGCCTCAGTTGCTCTTGCTCAAGCTCATCGTAAGCGAGCACTCGAGGTGACCCGTATATGAGTTCAGTGGGGAGAACTGCTTCTGCCCCGTATACCAGGGCAAAGGGTGTCTGGCCGGTGGCTCGATTTGGCGTCGTTCTGATCGACCAAAGTACCGTCGGTAACTCATCAATCCAGCGCCTTCCACTCTTGTGCAGCCTGTCAAAGGTCTTTGTCCTTAGGCCTCGCAGCACTTCAGCGTTTGCCCTCTCAGCTTGACCATTGCTTCATGGGTGAGCAACGGAAGCGAAACAGACTTTGCTGCCGAGGTCTTGGGTATATTGCATGAAGGTGTGGCTTGTGAACTGCGTGCCATTGTCGGTGATGACCCTGTTGGGTACACCAAAATGGCACACTAGTCCCTTGAAGAACTTGACGGCTGACTGAGCTGTGACCTTCCTCACTGCTTCCACCTTTGGCCACTTTGTGAACTTGTCGATTGCGACATACAAGTACTCAAAGCCCCCGACAGCGCAGGAAAAGGACCCAGTATGTCGAGCCCCCAGACTGAGAAGGGCCAGGAGAGAGGAATGGTTTGGAGGGCTTGAGCTAGCTGATGCAGCTTCTTTGAATGGAACTGACATGCGTCACACCTGGTGACCAGTGTCATCGCATCCTGGAGGGCAGTGGGCCAGAAGAAACCTTGTCGAAATGCCTTGCCGGCAAGGGCCCTCGACCCTATGTGGGATCCACATATGCCTCCATGTATCTCTGCCAACAGCCCCAGTCCTTCCCCTTGAGGGATACACTTCAATTTCACACCGTTTGGCCTCTTCCTATATAGAAAGTCATCGACGAACTGGTACATAGCAGACCGACGGGCTACTTTTTCCGCTTCTTCCTGCTCCTCAGGAAGTTCCCCTGTTTGGAGGAACCGGACGGTGTGTTGTACCCATGCTGGAGCCTGAGGCTCGACGGCGAGGACCAAAGGCATTTCCTCCGCTATAGGAGCGGCTGTCTCCACGGCAAGAGCTTGGTGCCCCGCCGGAGCTTGGGCTCAATGTCTTTGTCAACAGCCTTGCCGGCGGCTCCGGGGAGCTCTGCGGGAAGGTACTTGCTGGGCCCTGATTTCCTCCTTTTGTTCTGCTCTGTTGATGGATCAACGGATGGCTGAGTCAGCCGAAGCACAAAGGTACCTGGTTCCACAGGTAGCTTGAGGGCAGCGCGTTTTGACAGGTAATCGGCGATGTCATTCTCCGCTCGGGGAACATGTTCTGCCTGTATACCGTCAAAACGCTCTTCTAGCTTTCTCACTTCATCGACGTAGGCCTTCATCAACGGTCTCTGATAATCCTTGTTGACTTGCTTGACGACAAGTTGTGAGTCGCCCCAGACGATGAGTTTCTTGATTCCGAGGTCCGCCGCGATCCTAAGACCAGCAAGCAGCCCTTCGTACTCAGTCTTATTGTTTGTCGACACCTCCCTGGGGAAGTGCATCTAGACCACATACTTGAGGTGCTCTCCGGTGGGCGCGACAAGCAGTACGCCAGCCCCGACGCCCTGTAAGGAGAAAGCTCCATCAAAGTACATGATCCAGTCGCAACTTGCCTCCTTGCCGGGGGGAGCAGTCTCTTGGCTTCTTCGTCGGGCGTCGCAGTCCATTCTGCAATGAAATCCGCCAGGACTCGGCTTTGAATCATCAAGGTACTCTCAAACTTGAGGCCAAAGCTGGACAGCTCTTGTGCCCACTCTATGATTCTTCTCGTTGAGTCTGGATTGTGCAATATCTGTTGTAGAGGGAGGCGAGTGACGACAGTGATTTCGTGCGCCTGGAAGTAGTGACGCAAGTTCCTCGAGGCCATAAGAAGGCCGAAGAGCAGTTTCTGCACACCGGAGTACCTTGATCTAGCCCCCTGCAGGAGGGAACTAACAAAGTAGACCGGGTGCTGCATCATTTTCTTCCTTGGTGGCATTCCAACTGGCTGTGGCATCTCTGCATCGATGGCATCGGGCTCTGTCACTGCTATTACCTCGTCATCAATTTCTCTCTGCGCCACTAGTGCGGCGCTGACCACCTGGTTCGTCGCCGTCAAGTATAGCAGCAACGGTTCCTGTGGCTTAGGCGCAACTAGTATTGGCGCGGAGGAGAGGTACCTCTTCAAATCTTGCAATGCTGCTTCGGCTTCTGGTGTCCACTCCATCGGGCCCGCCTTTTTCAAAATCTTGAAAAAGGGAAGGGCGCGCTCAGCGGACTTGGAAATGAACCTGCTCATGGCGGCAACGCAACCAGCAAGCCGACGCACATCCTTGACTCGCTTGGGTGCTTCAATCTGCTCTATAGCTTTGATCTTGTCTGGATTGGCCTCTATCCCGCGCTGTGACACAAAGAACCCGAGAAGCTTGCCGGACGGTACGTCAAAGATGCACTTCTCAGGGTTCAGCTTGAGATTGATCTTGCGTAGGTTTGCAAATGTTTCTTGTAAATCCGGTATGAGGGTTGCCCTGTTCTTGGTTTTGACCACTATATCATCCATATAAGCTTCCATATTTCTATGGAGCTGAGGTTCAAAACCAATCTGGACCACCCTTGCAAACGTTGAGCCAGCACTCTTCAACCCGAAAGGCATCCGTAGAAAACAATACGTACCACATGGGATGATGAATGCTGTCTTCTCTTTGTCTTCTCTCGTCGTGAAGATCTAGTGGTAGCCGGAGTAGGCATCAAGGAATAACAACAGATCACACCCAGCCGTGGAGTCAACAATTTGGTCGATGCGCGGCAACGGGAAAGGGCCTTTGGGACAAGCCTTATTGATATCTGTGTAATCAATACACAGCCTCCACTTCCCATTCGCCTTGCGCACTACCACTGGATTGGCCAACCATGTTGGATGGAGCACTCCTCTCACCAAACCCGCCGCTTCCAGTTTCCGGATCTCCTCTGTGATGAACTCTTGCCTTTCCAAAGCTTGCTTTCTGACCTTCTGCTTGACGGGCCGCGCATGAGGACAGACAGCAAGGTGGTGCTCAATCACCTCCCTGGGAACGCCGGGGATGTCGGATGCTTGCCACGCAAACACATCGACATTCGCCCGTAGGAAGGTGATGAGCGCGTCTTCCTATTTGTCGTCAAGGGTGGAGCTTACGGTGAAAGCCCCTCCCGTGCCGTCTTCCTTGATGGATACCTTCTTGGTCGCCGGCGGCGTGGCCCTGGACTTCTTGTTCTTGCCGGTGGAGCTCTCTGGTACGTCCTCGACGGGAGCACTACACTCCAAAGAGGTGCGCTTACCGGAGTGGGTGCCCGAGGTCTCACCGGCCTTCTTCTTCTTCCCTCCCAGGGCTCCAGTGGCAGGAGCAAGTGCCTTAGCAGCGGCATCTGCTGCAACTGCTTGTTGGTAGAGTTGGTCAGCGCAAATCAGCGCATCTTTCTTGTCGGATGGGACGGTGATGATCGTCACAGGGCCCGGCATCTTCAGGGTGTTGTAGGCATAGTGTGACGCTGCCATGAACTTGGCCAGCGCTGGGCGGCCAAGGATCCCGTTGTAAGGCAAGGGGATCTTGGCAACATCGAACACGATCCTTTCTGTCCTGTAGTTCAGATCACTCCCAAAAGTCAAGGGTAGCGTGACCTTCCCCTTTGGTTGACTTCTTCCCGGGTTGACCCCCTGAAACGTGCCCGTCTCTTCGAGGTCAACGTCAGGGATCTGCAGCTTCTCGATCACGGCAGGCGAGATTAAGTTTAGACCGGCCCCGCCATCGACTAGCATCTTTGTCACCTTGAGGTTGCGTATTGTTGGTGAAACCAACAATGGCAAGCACCCGACCGCAGTAGTGCGATCAGGGTGATCCTCAGTGTCAAAAATGATAGGTGTGCTGGACCACTTCAATGGCTTTTGGGCATCGAACAACGGCTCTGCTGCCATAATCTCATATGCCCACTGTTTAAGTTGGCGGTGAGAGGTATGCAGCGAGGCGCCGCCGTCGACGCACATGGCCTCTATATCTTTCTGAAATTCTTGGTCACCAGACTCGTCGTCCTCTTCGTGATCATCATCTTCTGGCTTCTTGTCGCGGCCCCGGGCGGGCCTCTCCTGCTGTTTATCCTTGCCGCGACGGCCCGCCTGGCGGTCACGCTTCTTGCCAGAGCCCTCGACGCCGTCTTGTCCCTTCTCTTTGTCCCGCCTCTCATATTCAGCCTTTTGCTTCTCAGCAAGCAGCTCAACCTGTCGGCAGTTCTGGAGATCATGGCCTTTGGTGCGATGGATCTTGCAGTATTGCTTGTCAGAGTTCCCTGGCTTCTCGGCAGCCGCCAAGGCCCGGCAAGCGACACATCCAGCAATTTCCTTGCCGGGGTCATCTGCCTTGGTTTTCTCGGAGCCGGCGTCATCAGATCCCTCAACGGCAAGCATAGCTTTACCCTTGCATTTCCGGTTGCGGCGCCGACCTTTCTTCGCTGGGGCGGCAATATCCTCATCTGAAGAGTCGGTTTCCACGCCGGCATCTTCGCTGGGGTACTTCCTTCCCTCTTTAGCCCAGGCACATCTATCAGCAAGAACATAGAGTTCTGCCACATCCTTCACCTTGTTCGTTGCCAACTCTTCGCGCATCTTGCGGTTACGCACGTTCTGATGGAACGCGCTGATGATGGTGGCAGGGTGAACATCAGGGATACTGTACTGTACCCGGCTGAACCTCTGTATATACTTGCACAGACTCTTGCCTCCCTTCTGGGGGATGACGTGCAGGTCGCTTGCTTGGCCATGGGCTTGGTGACCCCCAGTAAAGGCGCCAACAAACTCATGGCACAAATCCGACCAGGAGGAAATAGAGTCTACCGGCAAGTGCATCAACCATGACATGGCGTTGGGTTTAAGAGCTAATGAGAAGTAATTCGCAAACACCTTATCGTCGTGGGCTCCGGCAGCTTGTATCGTGATGATGTAGATGCTGAGGAACTCCGACGGGTGGGTCTTGCCGTTGTACTTCTCGCCAACGTCAGGTTTGAAGGTGCGGTGAGTGGGCCACTGGAACTGCCGCGGCTCACGGGTAAAAGCCGGACAGCCTACCTCGTAAGGTAGGCTTCCAGGGCTCTCCGGTGCCGGGTGGTTCGCAGCAGGCCCTGCTCGCCTGTCTGACTGGTGGCGCGCTCCGCGTCGGCGTTCGATAGTGGTTCGAGTGTCTTCATGGGCTCGTTCCCGAAGAACTTGGTGCTGGTCACAGTGAGTCCATGGGTCGGACGACGCTATGGAGATGTTGTTGCCCGTGACGTCGCGGCGAGTCGGCATCCGTGGTACCGGACGGGGAAGAGGCAAATGCACCGTGGTCGCGGTGCTGCCGACCCTTCCACCACTGGTGCGTGGGACTCCATCGGAGCGTCGACCCGGGGGCTCCATCGGACTTGGTTCGTCTTTGTTAGCCACCGCAACAAGGCTTCGGATAGTGGCTCTCCATTCGTCGAGTTTCCTCGTAGAGGGAGGAAAGTCGAGGAGCAACTGCGCGCGCGCCAGGGCCTCTGCTGGCGTCGGCGGCAGCGAAACCTGCACGGATCGCGACGCGCTTCGACTTCTGACCATGTCAGAAGGAGCTCTATCACGATCCCGCGGTCGCATGCCGTTTTCACCAGCGCTTCAGCGAGCGGGCAGGTCTTCTACGTCCCGGGAGTGGCGCTCGGGGCCCTTCCCACGGCGATGCCCAGGATCTTTGCCGTGATGACGCTGTTCTTCGCGCTCTGCCTGGGAGGAGTGCGCTGTTGGCGCCGGCGTGGGAGTCTTGGAGGCCCTTACGTCGCCCTCGGGTGGTGCAGCAGCGACCTTAGAAGGCCCCGCGCCACCCGCGGAGGGCCTGGCTCCGTCTTTGGATTTGGCGGTGTGTGGCCCGTTACCAGGCGCACGAACATCGCTGCCTCCCAAACTCCGGCTACTGGGACGGTGCTGGTGTTCGCGAGCGGCGCCCCGGGTCCTTTCTGCGACCGGTCCGCTGCTCGCCCGCGTCAGGACGGGCCGTCCGGCTTCCGACTGGCCGAACGCCACCGTCGTCTTCTTCTTGGGCGCCATGACGACGAAGAAGCACTGAACTAACTGCTAGAGCCGATTCACACAACTGCGCCCCCTACCTGGCGCGCCAAAGATGTCGGTGAGAACGACACCTATGGGATCACAAGAATCCCTACTACGGTTAGTGGGGCACGGGGTTGAAAGAAGAGCAGATCAAACAGATAGCACACAATTCGTTTATCCAGGTTCGAGCCGCGAGGATGTGTAAAACCCTACTCCTGCTTTGGTGGATGTATATGTGTGTTCTTGAACTAGCTATGGGGCGTGAAGATCTCCAAAAAGCCGAATCCTTCTCCTGGTCCCCTCGGGCCTCCTTTTATAGGAAAAAGGGGTTGCCACAGTGGCACACAAGAAGTGGAAATGGTACAATGACACAAGGTTATCCTTCGCATTACATGACAAGGCGCATTTAATGCGTCTACTTAGGTGTCCTTGCTTTATCGGGGGCGGGGGTGAAGCCCGTCCCGTCCGTCGCCGCTCCTCCTCGCATCGACACGCGCCTTGGCCAGCAATGCACGTGGTGCCATGTAGGCAGGCAGGCAGCTGAGGTGGCGCAGTGGTGGTGTCTTCACGAAGATCTGCATGCTACCACACAGGTGCCTGCCCAGTTGGTTGGGTCGGCAGCTGTATGCGAACGGTGGTGGAGGCTTGGTTGGCGTGGGCCTGATGGTGGCCTGTAGACGTCCTCAGCAAGGGCCTTGCCGGGTCCCCGGTAAGGTTCTTATCGCGGCGCCTGCCGTCGTCCCCGGCAAGGCGCTTGCCGGGGGTCCCGTGGTCTTCCTTGGCTGGTAACTTGCCAAGGGTTGTCGTCTTCTTAGTGCATATCTGATCTTGAGCGTTTCTTCACAAAGATCTGCATGCCACCATGGAGATGTATCCCGAATCCTTGCCCCATGGGGGCAGTGGACTCAAGGGTGATTTGCTCCGTAGGGGTGGGTTGAGTTGCCGCGGCAAGGGTCTTGCCGGGGCTGCTAAAGCCGGTCCCAGAAAGGATCTTGCCAGGGGAGCCTGCCTCGTCCCATGGCTCTTCGTGGTCCTGGCCTTGGCGTTGCTTCAGTTCCCTTGAGCTTCGGTCTTACCCTGGCTCACCTCCCTTGCCTTGCTTGGTGTGGTCGTGGGTGCGGCTCTGACTGCCCGTGCACAGTTATAGGGGTACAAAAAGTGTACCCCTCTTTTTGTACACCGACATTCTTCCTCCTATATATACCTACGTACCCCCAAACGATCAGATACGGAGCCAAAAACCTAAATCCACCGCCGCAACTTTCTGTATCCACGAGATCCCATCTTGGGGCCTGTTCCGGAGCTCCGCCGGAGGGGGCATCCATCACGGAGGGCTTCTACATCATCAAAGCCTCTCCGATGAAGTGTGAGTAGTTTACCTCAGACCTTCGGGTCCATAGTTAGTAGCTAGATGGCTTCTTCTCTCCTTTTGGATCTCAATACAATGTTCTCCCCCTCTCTCGTGGAGATCTATTCGATGTAATCTTCTTTTTGCGGTGTGTTTGTTGACACCGATGAATTGTGGGTTTATGATCAAGTCTATCTATGAATAATATTTGAATCTTCTCTAAATTCTTTTATGTGTGATTGGTTATCTTTGCAAGTCTCTTCGAATTATCAGTTTGGTTTGGCCTACTAGATTGGTTTTTCTTGCCATGGGAGAAGTGCTTAGCTTTGGGTTCAATCTTGCGGTGTCCTTTCCCAGTGACAGAAGGGGCAGCAAGGCACGTATTGTATTGTTGCCATTGAGGATATCAAGATGGGGTTTTTATCATATTGCATGAAACTATCCCTCTACATCATGTCATCTTGCTTAAGGCGTTACTCTGTTTTTAACTTAATACTCTAGATGCATGTTGGATAGCGTTCGTTGAGTGGAGTAATAGTAGTAGATGCAGGCAGGAGTCGGTCTACTTGTGTCGGACGTGATGCCTATATACATTATCTTACCTAGATATTCTCATAACTATGCTCAATTCTGTCAATTGCTCAACTGTAATTTGTTCACCCACCGTAGAATACTTGTGCTCTTGAGAGAAGCCACTAGAGAAACCTATGGCCCCCGGGTCTATTCTCATCATATCAATCTCCATCACTTTATTATTGCTTTGCTTTTTACTTTGCCTTTTACTTTTTACTTTGCATCTCTATAACAAAAATACCAAAAATATTATCTATCATCTCTATCAGATCTCACTCCCGTAAGTGACCGTGAAAGGATTGACAACCCCTAATCGCGTTGGTTGCGTTGAGCTATTGTTTTGTGTAGGTACGAGGGACTCGAGCGTGGCCTCCTACTGGATTGATACCTTAGTTCTCAAAAACTGAGGGAAATACTTACGCTACTTTGCTGCATCATCCTCTCCTCTTCGGGGAAATCCAACGCAGTGCTCAAGAGGTAGCATCCACCACCTTGGTGTGCTCGGCGCGGCGTGGTCAACAAACGAGAGTAATCGGAAGACACCTGTACATGGAGAGGCTGACAGCAGGGACGCACCACGTCCATGGACACTCGCATGCAATTGCCTCCTTTTTACACGGACAAATAATGTTTCCTTTCCCTGACAGCTTGGACCCAAAAGCTGCATCTTTGCCTGCAAGGAAGTGCATCCTTATAACGCGCAAAAATGATTCCTCCCCTGACAGCTGGGACCCACCAGCTAAATCTACGCACAAAAGGAAGTGCCTCCATAACTCCCCTGACAGTTGGGACCCACCATGTCGAAGCATACATAGTGTTATGTGTCTAGTCGCAAACATGTACGTACATACTGGTGGATCGGTCTCTTTCCAATGATGAATAGGGGCCGAGCCAGGAGCACCGTGTGTGGTTGTAGAGCCCCGATGTAGCAGTTCATGCAGTCCTATCTAAACCGTGTACATGACCATGCTGCAAGAAAGTAAATATGGCCACATACGTACATACAGGCGGGGTACCGAACGTGTATAGCAACGGCGTCCTGTTCGTCTGCAGCCAATCGGCTGGGTAGGAATGGAGGAAACAATGTTGTGTTCCTCGGGAGGCAACCGCCTGGGTCGGAATGCATCATGTTCATTGGGAGCCAACCGGCTTTACGGAACAGCTAAAATGGGGTCCTATTCATCGACTCGGGGTATGGCATATCGCAAAACGAAGGAAACGGAGTTCTCTTCAACCGCCTATGGTCGAAACGGGGTCTTGTTCATTAGGAGGGGTGTGGCGTACTGCAAAACAGAGGAAACAGACTTCTCTCTAACTGCCTACGATCAAAATAGGGTCCTGTTCATCGGTAGGGGTGTGGCATATTGCAAAACGGAATAAACAAACTTCTCTCAAAAGGCCTACGGTCGAAATAGGGTCCTATTCATCGGGTAGGGTGTGGCATACCGCAAAACGGGGCTCCATGGGCTATTGTTCATCCACTGTCGACTACCTCCAGCCTCGAGCTGCTATTGTTCATCGACCGTCGACTCCCTCTAGCCTCCATCAGCTATTGTTCATCCACCGTCGACTTCCTCCAGCCCCCACCAACCACTGTTCATCCACGGGCTACTGTTCATCCAGCCTCCACCGGCTACTGTTCAACCAACCTCCACGGGGTCATGTTCATCAACCCCCAACCAGTTGGGTTGTGTGGCAGCCTCCTCAGGGTCCTGTTCATCCAGCGGCAACTGCCTACTAACAAGGGGTCCTGTTCATCCAGCGGCCACCGCCTACACACGGTTGGGGTCCTGTTCGTCCAACTCCCACCGAGAATTGTTCATCCACGGCCAACCAATCGGCTGGACTTAGCGATGAAAATGGAGTGGAAACTTTCCGTTTTTCCGGAGGAAAAATGAAAACGAAGAGGAAATACGAAAACAGGAACGGAAATTTGCAAAATGGAAGTGGAATTGGAAATTTTTATGTGGAAATGGAAAAAAAATGGAACGGTGTTTTCCGGTGGAACAGGCGTGGAAATGGAACTTTCCATTTCCGTGAATATGGAATTTCCTGTGTTACTATGGACCTATGGCTGTTTTGTAGTCCAACCACCAAACAACACACAATTATACAATGAGTAGAATGGATCACTTGAGCCCAACTTCTACTACCACACATGTACTCAGCTTGACCCTATACTCAATTGTGCAGTACCACTACAATACTATGCTAAGTTGCTAACATAATGATATTGTTTTGTAGCCATGTTAACAATTCATTAAATTTGGTTGTGTTTTGTGTGTATTTATCTACGATTCAAGGATTTTTTAAGTTCCGGTGAACACACACTTCTATTTCCGCGTCCCCTTTGTATTCGCTCCATGTCCGTTTACGGTACTATTTGTTTTCGTATTCATTTTTGGGGTTTTTGTATTCGTTTATGCTTCTGCAAAAAATATGAAAACAAATATCGTAGCACTCAGTTCTGTCCATTTCCACTCCATTTTCATCCCTAGCTGGACTCACCACGTCTCGACTCGTTCCACGTATCGCGCGCGTAGTAGCAACATGCTCTGTTCATCCAGAGGCAACCCAACCGGCTAGCTATGTCTCACACGAGGGTTCGATTGGCTTCAGTAAGCAGCAACAATGATCGATCGGGATCCATTAGCAGAGAAGGATTCAGTCGGGTTCAGTTAGCAGCAAAGGGATCGATCGATTGATTTCAGTATGTAGTCGTGCGATCGCATGGGTTCAGTAAGCGGACGACTCTCGCTCGGGTTCAGTTATAGCGACACGGCCTCTATGCGTGCGTACGAGAGAGAAACACGCAAACCACATTGCATCGCTCGGCCCCGACCACACACCGTAATCGAGAATTCTGCAAAATTTTCCTCGCACTCACTTCCACCATGATTTTTTATGTCATGGACGGCCCAAAGAATGTCATGCTGGTACATCCTTGGCCCGCTTAGGACGAAAAGCCCATTTTCTATCATGATTTTTTGTCATAGAATTAGGAGCCCACCACATCTATGATGATACGTGTTTTTGTCACAATTATCATCATAGAAGTGTCATAACCATGACAGAATTTTTTCATTCGGGCCACATTATCACGGATGTGTCTATTTTTTGTAGTGAAAAGGAAACCCCAAAAGATTTCCAGTTTCTTCTTTTGTTTGTTGGGAGCTCTCCCAAGTAAATAGTTTTCTTTTTTTTCCTTCATTAGTTTGCTTTCTTCAGAAAAACCAAATACTCCAAAAATATTTCAGTGTGTTTCTCTGAAATTCTTTTCTTTTCTTGGAGTCATTGTAAGGAGAAGACCATGATGAAATTGTTGAGTGGCTCTAATATGCATTATTGTTTATCTAATGAAGAGATAACCTTGTCTTCTCCTTTGAATAAAATATTTGCAGATTGCCGAATTCCAGCTGAGTGCACGTCACATTTGCACTATTATTATTTTCACATCATTATGTCGTACAAGTGAAAGGTAATAATGATGATGATTTGATGAAGTGATTGCGGTGAAGTAAAGCTGGTATGAACTCTTGTTGTTTTTTGTTTTTGTAAATATGTTTAGCTCAGTCATTCTTGATACAACATACTATGATTAAACATGTTTGTGATGACAATTAGATATTATAGTTGCTCATGTCATGCTTAAATAGCTTGGAGTGCATAATGATTTATCTTGAATGTCAACATGCACTAAAATGTTTGTGATGTAGAGTAGTATGTTAGTATGGTATATATCCTCCTCTGAATGATTCGAGTGGCTTGACTTGGCACATGTTCACACATGTAGTTGGTTCAAAACCAACGCAGCCTTCATGATATTTATGTTTAGGGAGTTTATGTCCTACTCATTCTCATATTCAATGTTAATTATTCTCAGTGCATGATTATGACTGTTGTCACTCTCCAGTTGGTCGCTTCTCAATCTATTTGCTAGCCTTCGCCTGTACTAAGCGGGAATACTGCTTGTGCATCCAAAATCCTTAAAACACAAAGTTGTTTTAGATGAGTCCACCATATCCACCTATATGCGGTATTACTCTGCTGTTCCAAGTAAATTTGCATGTGCCACCTCTAATCATTCAAATAAACATCTGTTTTGTGTGCCCATATGATACGTCTCCAACGTATCTATAATTTTTTTATTGTTCCATGCTATTATATTATCTGTTTTGGATGTTTTATATGCATCAATATGCTATTTTATATGATTATTAACCTAGAGCCCAGTGCGAGATTCTGTTTTTTCCTTGTTTTAGAGTTTCACAGAAAAGGAATACCAAACAGAGTCCAAACGGAACAAAACTTTCGCCATGATTTTTCTTGTACCAGGAGACACCCAGGAGACTTGGAGTGCAAGTCAGAGGAGCCTCGAGGCGGTCACAAGGGTTGAAGGCGCGCCCAGGGGGGTGGGGCGCCCCCCCCGACCTTGTGGGCCCCTCGTAGCAAGGCACGTATTGTATTGTTGCCATCAAGAGTAAAAAGATGTGGTTTTCATCATATTGCTTGAGTTAATCCCACTACATCATGTCATCTTGCATAATGCGTTACTTTGTTCTTGTGAAAATACTCTAGATGCAGGCAGGAGTCGGTCGACGTGTGGAGTAATAGTAGTAGATGCAGGCAGGAGTCGGTCTACATGACGCGAACGTGATGCCTATATTCATGATCATTGCCTTAGATATCGTCATAACTTTGCGCTTTTCTATCAATTGCTCGGCAGTAATTTGTTCACCCACCGTAATAATTTCTATCTTGAGAGAAGCCTCTAGTGAAACCTATGGCCCCCTGGTCTATTTTACATCATATTAGTTTCCCGTCCACTTGCAAATTTCTGTCGCCGTTTCCTTATTTTGCAATCTTTACATTCCATTCCATAAACCAAAAATATTACTTTACCGTTTATCCATCTCTATCAGATCTCACTTTGCGAATAACCTTGAAGGGATTGACGACCCCTTTGTCGCGTTGGTTGCAAGTTGGTGTTTGTTTGTGCAGGTATTCGGTGGCTTCTTGCGTAGTCTCCTACTGGACTTATAACTGGGTTCTCCAAACTAAGGGAAATACTTACGCTCCTTTGCTGCATCACCCTTTCCTCTTTAAGGGAAAAACCAATGCAAGCTCAAGAGGTAGCAAGAAGGATTTCTGGCGCCGTTGTCGGGGAGATCTACACCAAGCCAAGACATACCATGTACCCATCATAAACTCTCATCTCTCCATTAATTATTCACCATTCGCCTCTCGTTTTCCTCTCCCCCAATTCTAAGACAATTTTAAAAAAGATTCGCCTTTTCTTCGCCTCTCTCCCGTTCGTTTTCTTCGCTTGCCTTTTGTGTGCTTATGTGTTGGATTGCTTGATTTTTCACGATGGCTCAAGATAATACCAAATTGTGTGACTATTCCAATACCAACAACAATGATTTTATTAGTACTCCGATTGCTCTCGATGCTAATGCGGAATCTTGTGGGATTAATACTGCTTTGCTGAATCTTGTTATGAAAGATTGATTTTCCGGCCTTCCCCATGAAGATGCCGCATCCCATATTAATAATTTTGTTAATTTGTGCGATATGCAAAAGAAAAAAGATGTGGATAATGATATTGTTAAGTTGAATCTATTTCAGTTCTCGCTTAGGGATCACGCTAAAACTTGGTTTTCATCTTTGCCTAAAAATAGTATTGATTCATGGAATAAGTGTAAAGATGCTTTTATTTCCAAGTATTTTCCTCCCGCTAAGATCATCTCCCTTAGGAATGATATTATGAATTTTAAGCAACTTGACATGAACATGTTGCACAATCTTGCGAGAGGATGAAATTGATGATTAGAAATTGCCCTACTCATGGTTTGAATTTTGGATGATTATACAAAAAAATTATGCCGGATTGAATTTTCCTTCTAGAAATCTTTTAGATTCGGACACGAGAGGCACTTTTATGGAAATTACTTTAGGAGAATCTACTGAACTCCTAGATAATATTATGGTTAATTATTCTTAATGGCATACCGAAAGATCTTCCACTAGTAAAAAAGTGCATGCAATTGAAGAAATAATTGTTTTGAGTGGAAAGATGGATGAGCTTACGAAATTGTTTGATATTAAGAGTGATCCTATTGATCCTAATGATATGCCTTTGTCTTCTTTGATTTAAAACAATAATGAATCTATGGATGTGAATTTTATTGGTAGGAACAATTTTGGTAATAACACGTATAGAGGTAATTTTAATCCTATGTTGTTTCCTAGTAATTCCTCTAATAATTATGGTAATTCCCACAAAAATTCCTCTGGAAATTATCATAATATGCCTTTTGAATTTGATAATAGAGTTAAATAATTTATTAGTTTGCAAAAGAATTTCAATGTTTTGATTGAAGAAAAATTGCTTAAGATTGATGATTTGGCTAGGAACATGGATAGAATTTCTCTTGATGTTGATTCTTTGAAACTTAGATCTATTCCACCTAAGCATGATATCAATGAGTCTCTAGAATCCATGAGAATTTCCATTGATGAATGCAAGGAAAGAACCGCTAAAATGCGTTCTAAAAAAGATTGGTTTATAAAAGCGTATTCTTCTAGTTTCGTGAAAATAATGATGAAGATCTTAAAGTGATTAATGTGACTCCTATTGAATCTTTGTTTTCCAATGTAAATCTTTATAAAGATGGGACTAGATATGAGTCAACTTTAGTTAGAAGGCATCCCAAGGATTCAGAGTTTTTGGATCTTGATGCAAAAATTGACAAAAGTGGGATTGAAGAGGTCAAAACTTTAGATAGCAATGAACCCACTATTTTGGACTTCAAGGACTTTAATTATGATAATTGCTCTTTAATTTATTGTATTTCATTGTTGCAATCCGTGTTGAATTCTCCTCATGCTTATAATCAAAACCAAGCTTTTACTAAACACTAGTAAAAAGCTTGTGCACTACTACGGGCTATAGTGCATATAAATGAAGCAAAGAAATAATTAAGTCAGTTTAAGATTGATGTTTATTTCTTCTCTCATACGTCGGAGTGTGTTTAAACATGAAATGGGCACCTAAGCCTTGCAGCGAGAGCATAATATTACCATGTGACGACAAAAAAATAGTGGTATTTGATAAGAAAAAGGTGGCGTGTATAGTTTCGAACCATGTCGGTAAGTGTGTGCTTCGTCTTCCTTTGTAACGCGCTTTCAATTCTTTGTTGGCATAGCAGGTCTCCTTGTCCAATTGATCTATCTCCTGTATCTGCAACCACCTCCACCTCTACTTCCTAACAGTGTAGTCATCAGATGCCGCCCGGTGTAGCGACCCGACCTCAAACGGTCAAGTCTCTGTGCTTCAGTGTCATCCCTGGATCAGTAATGCTGACACACACAGTACTCAAAGGATTTATAACAGAGTAGCAATCACACACTTATTACATCAAATGTCTCAAAACAGAACTTATTACGATAAATATGGCTTAAGGCCATCTAACACGATAACAGCGGAAGGCTTGGAAGATAAAGTGAGTCCATCAACTCCAACGGCATAGCTGAGTGCACAACAACGACCTATCGCACCTTAACTCGTTGTTTGAAAAGTCTGCAACATAATACGTTGCTGCCCGAGAACAGGTTAGCACATCGAATATGCTGGCAATATAAGACAATAGAGCAATGAGCAGAATAATGCTATCACTACATGCATATATGGCTGGTGGAGGCTCTATGGTTATATGTTTTTGCGAAAAGCCATTTTTTTCCTACAACAAAGGAATAAATTTTATTGAACTATCATGGTAGTTGAAACATCATTGAGAAGGTTCCTCCAACTCAATCCCAATTAAAGGTAATTATCAACCCAACAAATTAAATTATAGTGATGAGATACAATAGGATAATCCAAGTACTAGATACTCAAGATGTCCATAAGTGGGGACACAGCTAACCATGATTAGTTTATACACTCTGCAGAGGTTTGTGCACTTTCCCCCACAAGACTCGATCGCCTGCGTTGGAATTCTCGCACTACATGGTGTTTGAGAAACGGGTGACCAAGACACAGTCTTTCAGAAGCATTAACTCTTTACTATGGGTGGATAGCTACACCTACTTTCCCTCTACATCTGCTAGCCCACCACTGAAAGAGGTCACACAACATACTCAACTATGCTAGAGCCCATAATGGCTTGTGGCTGCACACGGAAGTTTCTAGCATGAATAATCTTATGATCCCTTTGAGCCTGGGTGGCGGACCGTAGGATGGTCACACGGGTACTCCGGGATATCGTAGGACAACACTGGATTCTCCAGGTGCCCAAACAAGCAATCCATCCAGATGTGTATTAAAGTTTCCACCTTAAGTTGAACCATTAATTAAAAATCTCACATCTGTCATCGAATACACTCAAACCCAATCCACGTCTATGAGCATAGCATAGCAATAAGCATAACGTATAAGTAACTCCCAAGGGTTTGATATTAAAACAGGTAACAGGTTCTACCTCATCATCTACTTCCCAAACCCACATGTTAAGAGATCCTACTCATGCAAGGTGTGAGGGTTGTATCTAATGCATAAAAACTGGGTATGAAAAGAGTATGATCAATGTCTTACTTGCCTTGCTGACGATCCGCAAAACCTAGTGACTCGTAGTAGCACGCTTCGCACTCCGGGAATTCTATCGCAAACAAGCAATAACATACATAAGAAATCAAGCAAAGATGCACGGGTAAAACTCAAATAAGAAGATCTAACCAGAAAATTCAAATTAAGAACTCCGGTTTGCAAAAAGAATCAAATCAAACGGAGCAATGAAACTCAAAAGGCGAAATAAACAAGATCCGATTAGTAATCTGGACTAAAGTCAAATTTTACAGTTTCAAAATCTTGTTCAAGTTGGTTAAAAAGAAAGAGGGCTTTGAGACGAAGATCTAGGCGCTTGAATCGCCTGATTCCGATAAACGAGTGAAAAGATAAACTAAAACGAAAATCGGATCAGAAATCGCGATCGAAAATCATCGCGAAAAACCCAAGAAAAAGAAAAACTGACGAATAGGCTAACGAACCGACGTTCGTTATCTGTGACTAGCGGGTGAACGGCGTTCGTTTAAACGAACGAACGTACGAACGTCCACAAAATAAAAAAACCGACGAAAAAACCGATCTAACGAATTAAACCGGAAAATAAAAAAACGGGGTTTAACCGAAGAAAAACCGACCGGTCAACGGTGGTCAACGGCGACGAGATCCGGCAGGCGGCGGCGGCGGGCGGCGGCACAAAGCGGCGGCGGCAGGTGGCGGCGGCGCGGCGGCGGCGGCTAGTGTTTGGGCGGTGGGGCGCGGTGGGCTGAGGGGCAGGGGGGCCTGCTTATAAAGCCGCCCGGGCGGAGTCCCGGTCGGGTACGGCCCGGAGTCGGTTTCCTTTTTTAAAAATATTCCGACCTGAAGAAAAAGAAAGAAAATAAATACTAAACGGACTCCAAAAATCCTGAAGCAAATTTTCCACGTCCTCTAAAAATATGCCAGACAAGGTGAACATTTATTTAGGCCTATAATGCAATTTTCAGAAACGCATATTTTTCCTAATTCAAATAAAATAGCAATAAAATCCGAATAAAATCAAATATTTGATTTTAATATTTTTCCTCCAATATTTCATTTATTTTGGAGAAGTCATATTATCTCCGCTCATATATTTTAATATGAAATATTTTCGAAGAGAAAAACAATAAAACAAATGATCCTCGTTTCGATATTTGATAAAATTCAAATATGAAAACAGTGAAATCCCCAACTCTCTCCGAGGGTCCTTGAGTTGCTTAGAATTTCGAGGATCGCGAAACGAAATGCAATAAAATATGATATGCATGAATGACCTATGTATAACATTCCAAATTGAAAATTTGGGATGTTACAAACCTACCCCCCTTAAGATGAATCTCGCCCTCGAGATTCGGGTTGGCTAGAAAATAGGTGCGGATGATCTTTACGCAGATCATCCTCTCGTTCCCAAGTGGCTTCATCCTCGGTATGGTGGCTCCAGTGAACTTTGCAAAACTTGATAACCTTGCTGCGAGTAACTCGGCTGGCAAACTCTACAATCTTGGCAGGTTTCTCCTCATATGTCAAATCACTATCCAACTGAATCGCTTCCAGGGGCACTGTATCTCTCAGAGGAATATCGTCTATCTCCGCATGGCACTTCTTCAACTGGGAAACGTGAAACACATCATGTACTCCCGACAGTCCTTCGGGTAACTCCAATTGGTAGGCAACCTCTCCCATGCATTATAAAACACGGTACGGTCCCAAAAATCTCGGGGCTAACTTTCCTTTGACTCCAAAATGCTTAACTCCTCGAAGAGGTGACACTCGCGGAGATGCTCTGTCTCCGATTTCATAGACTACCTCTTTGCATTTTGCATCTGCATAACTCTTCTGTTGGGACTGAGCTACCTTCAGTCTATCCCGAATCAACTTAACCTTCTCTTCAGATTCCTTAATCAAATCCGGTCCAAACAACTGGCGGTCTCCAACTTCATCCCACATCAACGGTGTTCGGCATCTTCTTCCATACAAGGCTTCGAAAGGTGCCATCTTCAAACTCACCTGGTAGCTGTTGTTGTATGAGAACTCCGCATAGGGCAAGTTGTCATCCCACCTAGATCTGTAATCTAGCGCACAAGCTCTCAACATGTCCTCCAGAATCCGATTGACTCTCTCGGTCTATCCATCTGTCTGCGGGTGAAATGTTGTACTGAACTCTAGCCTGGTTCCCAAAGTCTGGTGCAGCTAGTGCCAAAACTTTGAGGTAAACTGTGTTCCTCTATCTGATACGATGGTCCTCAGAACTCCGTGCAGACATACGATCCTGGTCATGTATATCTTGGCCAACTTCACACTTGTATAGGTGGTTTTCACTGGGATAAAGTGGGCTACTTTGGTCAAGCGATCCACTACTACCCACATAGAATCATATCCCGATCGGGTCCTGGGCAATCCGGTGATAAAATCCATGCCAAGCTTATCCCACTTCCATTCGGGTATCGGCATAGGCTGTAGTAATCCTGCTGGCATCTGATGTTCTGCCTTCACTCTCTGACATACATCACATATGGCTACATAATCGGCAATATCCTTCTTCATACCAGTCCACCAGAAACGCTCCTTCAAATCCAAATACATCTTAGTATTTCCGGGGTGTATTGATTATGGCGAGTCATGAGCTTCCTGTAGTATCAACTTCCTGATCTCTGCATTATTGGGCAAATAAATACGGTCCTCAAACCATAAGGTGTTGTACTCATCCTCATGAAAACCTTTGGCTTTTCCTTCGCCCATTCTCTCCTTTATTTCGGCAATCTCCTTATCATCCTTCTAAGCTTCTCGAATCTTCCCCAGAAATGTAGACTGAACTTCCATTGCTACAACAAAACCTCTAGGAACAATCTCCAAACGTAGCTCCCTGAGATCCTCGGCTAACTCCTTTGGCATTCCTCCGCTTACGAGGGTGTTGACATAACTCTTCCAGCTCAAAGCGTCTGCTATGACATTGGCCTTTCCTGGATGATAATGCAGCTTCATATCATAATCCTTTATGAGTTCTAACAATCTCCTCTGCCTGAGGTTAAGCTCCTTCTGTGTAAAGATGTACTTCAAACTCTTGTGATCCGTGTACACATCGCAACGGTTTCCAATGAGAAAATGTCTCCAGGTCTTGAGTCCATGCACCACAGCTGCTAACTCCAAATCGTGTGTGGCATAGTTCAATTCGTGTGGTTTCAATTGTCGTGAGGCATATGAAACAACTCTCCCGTCTTGCATAAGTACTCCTCCAAGTCCTAAGCGAGAGGCGTCACAATACACATGGAAATCCTTGCGTATATCCGGTAGAATCAACACAGGGGCTGTAGTCAAACATTTCTTCAACTCCTGGAAACTTGCTTCACATTCATCAGTCCAATGGAACTTAGTGTCCTTCTTCAACAATGTCGTCATAGGCTTCGCAATCTTAGAAAAATTCTCAATGAATCTCCGATAGTATCCCGCGAGTCCAAGAAAACTGCGGATCTCTCCGGCTGAGGTGGGTGCCAACCACTCAGTGACTGACTAAACCTTGGTGGGATCCACCGCTATACCTTCTCCTGATATAACATGTCCAAGAAATCCAACTTCCTTCGACCAAAACTCACATTTGCTGAACTTTGCATATAACTGGTGTTCCTTGAGCTTCTCGAGAACCAAACGCAAATGTTCCTTGTGCTCCTCTTCATTCTTCGAGTATACCAAGATATCATCTATAAACACCACGACAAACTTATCCAAGAACTCCATGAACACTTTGTTCATCATACTCATGAAATAGGCAGGGGCGTTAGTCAATCCAAATGACATAACCGTATACGCATACAGCCCGTACCTTGTGGTGAAGGCTGTCTTAGGTATATCCTTCTCCCGAATCTTCAACTGGTGATATCTGGATCGCAGATCCATCTTTAAAAACACCTTAGCTCCTTGCAACTGGTCAAAAAAATCATTGATCATCAACAGTGGGTACTTAATCTTGATTGGTACTTCATTCAAGGCACGATAATCAACAACCATCCTTAAGCATCCATCCTTCTTCTCAACCAAGAGCACGGGGGCTCCCCATGGTGATGAACTTCTTCGAATGTAACATTTCTCCAATAACTCCTTAATCTGCTTCTTAATCTCCTCCTGATCATTTGCGGGCATCCGGTATGGTCTCTTCGATATAGGCCCGGTGCCTGGCAACAGCTCTATCAAAAACTTGATATCTCGATCTGGTGGCATGCCTGGTAACTCCTGCGGAAATACATCCAGGTAATCCTTTACTACCAGCACTTCCTCCTGAACAACTCCCGTGAGAGAATTTACTTGGGTCCTCCTTGGCGCATGCCTGGATACATACTTGATCCTTTTTCCCTTCGGGGTAGTGAGCAAAATTGACTTACTCGCGCAATCGATGTTTCCTCCATACATTGATAGCCAATCCATTCCTAGTATCACATCCAAACCTTGTGACTTCAAAATTATCAGGTCCGAGGGGAAAACATGGCTTCCAATGGTCAATGGCATCTGAAAACATCATTGACTTGCCATATGTTATGCTCCGGGTGAGCTTACTAACATTGGTGTCCTAGGTACCTTAGTGGGCAACTTATACTTATCCACGAATCCCCTTGATATGTATGAATGTGATGCACCAGTATCAAAAAGAACGATTGCAGTAAAAGACTTAACCAAAAACTTACCAATAACTGCATCAGGCTGCTCCTCAACTTCCTCCACGTTCATGTGGTTCACTTGTCCCCTATTGAAAGGGTTGGGCTTCTTCCCAGCGCTTCCGTTGCCATTGCTATTCTTTGCTTCAGGGCACTCAGTGGCATAGTGTCCAGTCTTGCCGCACTTGAAACAAGTAATGTGAGTTAGGTCCTTCTTGGCAGGTGTGGCTGGGTTAGAGCGGTTCTGATTGCTGCCTGCTCCATTCCCATTTACATTCTTGGAGCCATTGTGGTTGTGGGAACTCCCTCCATTTTGGTTGTGACCTCCATGGTTATGGACAAGTCCTCCCGAGTTCAGGGTGAAACGAGGCTTCTGCTGAGCTCCTAAATTGTACTTCCCTTGTCCATACTTCCTCTTGCGGCTCTCAATCTGCTGTTGCTTCCCTTCAATCATAAGGGCCTTGTCTACCAACTCTTGGTAGTTGTTGAATGTTGCCACCATCAACTGCATGTTCATCTCATCATTTAGCCCTTCCATAAACTTCTCCTGCTTCGCGGCATCCGTGGCCACATCATCAGGGGCATAACAAGATAGCTTACTAAACCCGTCTACGTACTGAGCCACAGTATGGTTTCCCTGGCGTAAGTTGCGAAACTCATGCTTCTTCATGCTCATAGCTCCAGTTGAGACATGGGCTATGCAGAAAGCTTGCTGAAACTAATCCCAAGTGACACTGGCTATGGGAAAAGTGGCTGTGTAATTCTCACACCATGACGCTGCTGGTCCATCCAACTGATGTGCGGCAAAATGCACCTTCGCTGCATCCGTGCAACCGACGGTGGTCAACTCCCTTCCAATCTTGCGTAACCAGTCATCCGCAACTATTGTCTCAGTGCTACTGGAAAACACCGGCGGCTGTAACCTTAGAAAACGGGCTAAGTTGTCAACTGGAGGAGGATTGTTGTTGTTGTTGTTATTGGTGTTGCCTTGGTTCTGGACTAGTATCTGCATCAAGGCATTCTGCTACTGGATCAACTGGGTGATCTCCGGTGGGAAAACAAATCCGGTGTCTCGTCTCGGAGGCATCTGATGGGTTTAGAGGGGAGAGAATAGAATAGAAAATAGGTCTAGTGAGAAAACACTACCCATATGCACATGAGACAAACACAAACATATCACTCAATCAATCCAGCAAGGGCATACAAGCGGTCTAGAACTACCGTTACAGTGCTCGGACTATGCTATTTACATGGGGGGAAATACTACTGATCATATGGTGGTCTACTAGAAATTTTGATCGGTGGAAGACTCCATGATGTCCGCTCCAGCTTGGTCTTCAAAGTCATCATCACTATCATCGGGGTCGGAGTCGGTGTCGTCGATGATGATGTAGTTTTCCGGGCAAGTGGAATCATCGTCTTCTCCTCCTGGCGCGGAGTCTCCCATGAATACTCCGATCCTCTTTATCAGGTCGTTGTTCTTAGTGTGGCGACTTCCTCCTCATATCTATCGCGTGTAGACTTGAGTTCCTCCTCTAACTCGGTGATCCTTGTCATTGCCTTCTTCAAATCTATCATGCCTGCGCACATCTGGTTCTCCTGGCATCGAATGTGCTGGTTTAACTCCTGGATGAATGCTGCAATGGACCTGTCCTTCCTGGTGCTGACTATCTCCCATTGCTCATATCGGCGCCCGTAAATCTGGTAGATAGTATCCTTGAGATCCTTGTGGTAAACTTCTCCAATGCGTCCCATGGTGATGTGGGCTTCCATGCTCTTGCCTAGACTCCATTTGGGTGCATCAAAGGGAAACTCTATGGGCTCCGTGACTGGCGTGAATGTCCTTCCTGGAACTTGAACTTGGATCATCCAACGTTCCTCTTCTGGTAAAGTGGCGTTGTAGGTCTCGGTGAAGCTTGGTATTCCAATGTTCAGGTATCTAGTGACTTCCTTCAAGTGTCGTCCAAAGGGGGTGTCTTCATCCGGTTGTGCAAACTTGTTCCTTGAGTCCGCCATCCTAAAGAGTAGAAAGTGGAGAGGAGTCAAAAATGAGTAGAGAACAGTGACATATGGCTTTTCTTAGCGGTCGTGTCCTACATTCAGCGTGTGCTCTGATACCATCTTGTAGCGACCTGACCTCAAATGGTCAAGTCTCTGTGCTTCAGTGTCATCCCTGGATCGGTAATGCTGACACACAGTACTCGAAGGATTTATAATAGAGTAGCAATCACACACTTATTACATCGAATGTCTCGAAAGAGAACTTATTACAATAAATATGGCTTAAGGCCATCTAACACGATAACAGCGGAAGGCTTGGAAGATAAAGTGAGTCCGTCAACTCCAACAGCATAGCTGAGTGCACGACAACGACCTATCGCACCTTTACTCGTCGTCTGAAAAGTCTACAACATAAAACGCTGCAGCCCGAGAACGGGTCAGCACATGGAATATGCTGGCAACATAACACAAGAGAACAATGAGCAGAATAATGCTATCACTACATGCATATATGGCTGGTGGAGGCTCTATGGTTATATGTTTTTGCGGAAAGCCAATTTTACCCTACAACAAAGGAATACATTTTATTTAACTATCATGGTAGTTGAAACATCATTGAGAAGGTTCCTCCAACTCAATCCCAATTAAAGGTAATTATCAACCCAACAAATTAAATTAGAGTGATGAGATACAATAGGATAATCCAAGTACTAGATACTCAAGATGTCCATAACTGGGGACACGGCTAACCATGATTAGTTTATACACTCTGCCGAGGTTTGCGCACTTTTCCCCACAAGACTCGTTCGCCTCCGTTGGAATTCTCGCACTACATGGTGTTTGAGAAACGGGTGACCAAGACACAGTCTTTTAGAAGCATTAACTCTTTACTCTGGGTGGACAGTTACACCTACTTTCCGTCTACATCTGCTAGCCCACCACTGAAAGGGGTCACACAACAAACTCAACTATGCTAGAGCCCATAATGGCTTGTGGCTGCACACGGAAGTTTCTAGCATGAATAATCTTACGATCCCTTTGAGCCTGGGTGGCGGACCGTAGGATGATCACACGGGTACTTCGGGATATCCTAGGACAACACTGGATTTTCCAGGTGCCCAAACAAGCAATCCACCCAGATGTGTATTAAAGTTTCCACCTTAAGTTGAACCATTACCTAAAAATCTCATATATGTCATGGAATACACTCAAACCCAATCCACGTCTACGAGCATAGCATAGCAATAAGCATAACGTAGAAGTAACTCCCAAGGGTTTGATATTAAAACAGGTAATAGGTTCTACCTCACCATCTACTTCACAAACCCACATGTTAACAGATCCTACTGATGCAAGGTGTGAGGGTTGTATCTAATGCATAAAAACTGGGTATGAAAAGAGTATGATCAATGTGTTACTTGCCTTGCTGAAGATCCGCAAAACCTAGTGACTCGTAGTAGCATGCTTCGCACTCCGGGAATTATATCGCAAACAAACAATAACATACATAAGCAATCAGGCAAAGATGCACTGGAAAAACTCAAATAAGAAGATCTAACCAGAAAATTCAAATTAAGAACTCCGGTTTGCAAATGAATCAAATCAAACGGAGCAGCGAAACTCAAACGGCGAAAGAAACAAGATCTGATTACTAATCTGGAATAAAGTCAAATTTTATAGTATCGAAACCTTGTTCAAGTTGGTTACACAGAAAGAGGGCTTCGAGACAAAGATCTAGGTGCTTGAATCGCCTGATTCCGTTAAATGAGCGAAAAGACAAACTAAAACGAAAATCGGATCAAAAATCGCGATCGAAAATAATCGCGAAAAACCCGAGAAAAAACCGATCTAACGAATTAAACCGGAAAATAAAAAACCGGGGTTTAACCAAAGAAAACTGACCGGTCAACGGCGGTCAACGGCGACGAGATTCGGCGGGTGGCGGCGGCGGCGGCGGTTGCGGCGCGCGGCAGCGGTGGCTAGGGCTTGGGTGACGGGGCGCGGTGGGCTGGTGGGTGGGCTGAGGGGCAGGGGCCCCCGACTTATAAAGCACCCCGGGCGGAGTCCCGGTCGGGTACGGCCAGGAGTCGGTTTCCTTTTTTAAAAATATTCTAATGTGCAGAAAAAGAACGAAAATAAATATTAAACGGACTCCAAAAATCCCGAAATAAATTTTCCCCGTCCTCTAAAAATATGCCGGACAAGGTGAACATTTATTTGGGCCTATAATGCAATATGAAAATGCGTATTTTTCCTAATTCAAATAAAATAGCAATAAAATCCGAATAAAATCAAATATTTGATTTTAATATTTTTCCTACAATATTTCATTTATTTTGGAGAAGTCATATTATCTCTGCTCATATATTTTAATATGAAATATTTTTGGAGAGAAAAATAATAAAACAAATGATCCTCGTTTCGATATTTGATAAAATTCAAATATGAAAACGGTGAAATCCCCAAATCTCTCTGAGGGTCCTTGAGTTGCTTAGAATTTCGAGGATCGCGAAACGAAATGCAATAAAATATGATATGCATGAACGAACTATGTATAACATTCCAAATTGGAAATTTGGGATGTTACAAACCTACCCCCCTTAAGATGAATCTCGCCCTCGAGATTCGGGTTGGCTAGAAAATAGGTGCGGGTGGTCTTGGCGCAGATCATCTTCTCGTTCCCAAGTGGCTTCATCCTCGGTATGGTGGCTCCACTGAACTTTGCAAAACTTGAAAACCATGCTGCGAGTAACTCGGCTGACAAACTCTAGAATCTTGACAGGTTTCTCCTCATATGTCAAATCACTGTCCAACTGAATCGCTTCTGTAGCGACCCGACATCAGACGGTCAAGTCTCTGTGCTTCAGTGTCATCCCTGGATCGGTAATGCTGACACACACAGTACTCGAAGGATTTATAACAGAGTAGCAATCACACACTTATTAAATCGAATGTCTCAAAAGAGAACTTATTACAATAAATATGGCTTAAGGCCATCTAATACGATAACAGCGGAAGGCTTGGAAGATAAAGTGAGTCCATCAACTCCAACGGCATAGCTGAGTTGCACGGCAACGACCTAACGAACCTTACTCCTTGTCTGAAAAGTCTGCAACATAATACGTTGCAGCCCGAAAACGGGTCAGCACATCGAATATGCTGGCAAAATAACACAGTAGAGCAAGAACAGAATGATGCTATCACTACATGCTTATTTGGCTGGTGGAAACCTCTATGGTTATAGTTTTTGCGAAAAGCCAATTTTTTCCTACAACAAAGTAATAGATTTTAATTTTAACTATCATGGTGGTTGAAACATCATTGAGAAGGTTCCTCCAACTCAATCCCAATTAAAGTGATTAACAACCCAACAATATTAATTAAGAATGATGAGATACATATGATAACCCAAGTACTAGATACTCAAAATTGTCCATTACCGGGGACAGGGCTAACCATGATTAGATTGTACACTCTGTAGAGGTTTGCGCACTTTTCCCCACAAGACTCAATCGCCTTCGTTGGATTTCTCACACTTCAGGGTGTTCGAGAAACGAATGACCGAGACACAGTCTTTCAGAAACATTAACTCTCTACTCCGGATAGACCATACCAAACCCTACATCCCACTACCTGTTGATCTGCCTCTTCAAGAGCTTCACATAACTTACTCAACTATGCTAGAGCCCATAATAGCTTGTGGCTGCACACGGAAGTTTCTAGCATGAATCATCTCAGTTCCCTTTGAGCCTGGGTGCCGGTCCATAGGAAGATCACTCGGGTACTCCGGGATTTCCAAAAAAATATAGGCAACACTGGGTTCCGCAGGTGCCTCAATCCACCCAGATGTTTGTTTAAGTTGCCACCTTAAGTTGAACCATTAATTAACACTCACATCTGACATGGATTCACTCATACCAAAACCACGTCTACGAGCATAGCATAGCAATATAAGCGACGCTTAAAAGTAACTCGCAAGGGTTTGAATATAACAGGGCAATAGGTTCTACCTCAATAACAACTTCCCAACCCACATGTTAATGACATCCTAATCATGCAATGTTTGAGGATTGGAACTAATGCATAAAAACTGGGTATGGGAAGAGTATGATCAATGTGTTACTTTCCTTGCTGACGATCCACGAATCCTAGGGACTCGTAGTAACACGCTTCGCACTCCGGAAATTCTATCGCAAACAAACAATAGCATACATATGCAACAAGCAAAGATGCACAGGCAAAACTCAAATAAGAGAGGTTGACTAGAAAGTTCAACTTAAGAACTCCGGTTTGCAAAAAGAATCAAATCAAACGGAGCAACGAAACTCAAACGGCGAAAGAAACAAGATCCGTTTACTAAACTGAACTAAGGTCAAATTTTACAGTATCAAAATCTTGTTTAAGTTGATTAAACAGAAAGAGGGTCTCGAGACGAAGATCTAGGTGCTTGAATCGCCTGATTCCGACTAACGAGCGAAAAGATAAACAGAAACGGAAATCGGATCAGAAATCGCGATCGAGAATAATCGCGGAAAAATCCGATAAAAAGAAAACGGACGAACAGACTAACGGACGAGCGTTTTTTAGCTGTAACTAACGGGCGAAAATTGTTCGTTCAAACGAACATACGGACGAACGTCCGCTAATAAGAAGAACCGGGAAGAAACCGGCGAACCGATCTAAAAAAACGAACTAGGGTTTCTAAAAAAACCGAACGGTTTTTTTTAAACCAGCGGTGACGGATCGGCGCGGTACCTCAGCGAGGCGGCTCCGGCGAGGTGGGATTGGGGCGGCGGGGCGGCGGCGGCTTGCAGGGCGGTGGGGCTCGGCGGCGGCGCGGCTGCAGCGGCGGCGGCGAGGCGCGGGCGGCAGGAGGCGGCGGCGCGGCTTGGGCTCGGGCTCGGGGTGGTGGTGGCGGTGGTTGGTGGTGGTGGCGGCTCCGGGGCGGAGTATATAAAGGGGGGGCGGCGGCTTGGAGGAGGGGCCAAGGCGGCGGCGAAGAGGAGTCCGAGCCGGACTCCTCGTCCGAGTGGGCGGCGGAGCGCGCGTGAAGGAAGGCGGCGGCGCGGGGCGGTTGGGCCGGCGGCCCGGCTGGGTTTCGGCCCAGTCGGCTAGAAGTTTTTTTTAAACAATTTCGCCGATAGAAAAAAAATCCTAGAAAATAAAATAAAAATCTAAAAATTCCAAAATAAATTTTCGCCGTCTAAATAAAATATTTAGAACGAGATGAACATTTTCTTGGCCCTAAAATGCAATTTTGAAAACGTGCAATTTTTCTAATTGCAAATAAAATCCAATTAAAATCAAATAAATCAAATAAATGATTTTAATATTTTTCCTCCAATATTTCAATTATTTTGGAGAAGTCATATTATCTCCTCTCATATATTTTTAATATGAATTATTTTTGGAGAGAAAAATAATTAAAATCAAAATAATCCTTGTTTCATTATTTGATAAAAATCAAATATGAAAACCGGGAAATCCCCAACTCTCTCCGAGGGTCCTTGAGTTGCTTTGGATTTTTGAGGATTGCGAAATAAAATGCAATAAAATATGATATGCATGAATGACCTATGTATAACATTCCAAATTGAAAATTTGGGATGTTACAAACCTACCCCCTTAAGATGAATCTCGCCCTCGAGATTCGGGTTGGCTAGAAAATAGGTGTGGGTGGTCTTTGAGAAGATCATCCTCTCGTTCCCAGGTGGCTTCATCCTTAGTATGGTGGCTCCACTGAACTTTGCAAAACTTGATAACCATGCTGCGGGTGACTCGGCTGGCAAACTCAAGAATCTTATCTGGCTTCTCCTCATAAGTCAAATCACTGTCCAACTGAATCACCTCCAAGGGTATTGTATCTCTTAACGGTATATCGGACATCTCAGCATGACACTTCTTCAACTGTGAAACGTGGAACACATCATGAACTCCTGACAATCCCTCATGTAATTCCAACTTGTAGGCAACTTCTCTCATCCGTTCCAAAACACAATACGGTCCTACAAATCTCGGAGCTAACTTTCCCTTAACTCCAAATCGTTTCACTCCTCGCAAGGGTGACACTCGCAGATATGCTCTGTCTCCAATTTCATAGGTTACCTCCTGGCGTTTCGAGTCTGCATAACTCTTCTGCCTGGACTGAGCAATCTTCAGTCTGTCACGAATCAACTTAACCTTCTCCTCAGACTCCTTGATCAAGTCTGGTCCAAAGAACTGTCGGTCTCCTACTTCATCCCACATCAACGGCGTTCTGCACCTTCATCCATACAGGGCTTCGAACGGTGCCATCTTCAAACTGGCTTGGTAGATATTGTTGTATGAGAACTCTGCGTAAGGCAAATTGTCATCCCAACTAGATCCATAATCTAGCGCACAGGCTCTCAACATGTCCTCCAGAATCTGATTGACTCTCTCGGTCTGTCCATCCGTCTGCGGGTGAAATGCTGTACTAAACTCTAATCTCGTTCCCAAAGTCCGGTGTAGCTGCTGCCAAAACTTTGAGGTAAACTGTGTTCCTCTATCTGATACGATGGTCCTCGGAACTCCAGGCAGACATACGATCCTGGACATATATATTTTGGCCAACTTCGCACTTGTATAAGTGGTTTTCACTGGGATAAAGTGTGCCACTTTGGTCAAATGATCAACTACTACCCATATCGAATCATATCCTGATTTGGTCCTAGGCAATCCGGTGATAAAATCCGTGCCAAGTTTATCCCACTTCCATTCGGGTATCGGCATAGGCTGTAACAATCCTGCCGGCTTTTGATGCTCTGCCTTCACTCTCTGACATACGTCACATACGGCTACATATTCGGAAACATCCTTCTTCATACCCATCCACCAGAAACGCTCCTTCAAATCCAAATACATCTTCGTGTTTCCGGGGTGTATCGAGTATGGTGAGTCATGAGCACCTGAAGTATTAACTTACTGATCTCTGGATTATTGGGCGCATAAACTCGGTCCTCAAACCATAAGGTATCACGCTCATCCTCACGAAAACCTTTGACCTTTCCTTTGCTCATCTTCTCCTTTATCTCGGCAATCTCTTTGTCATCCTCCTGAGCTTCTCGAATCCTGCCCAACAATGTAGACTGAACCTCCATTGTTGCAACAAAACCTCTGCTAACTCCTTCGGCAATCCCTTACTTTCAAGGATATTAGCATAACTCCTTCGGCTCAAGGCGTCTGCTACGACATTGGCCTTTCCTGGATGATAGTGAAGCTTCATGTTATAATCCTTTATAAGCTCCAACCATCTCCTCTGCCTAAGGTTCAGCTCGTTCTGTGTGAAGATGTACTTCAAACTCTTATGATCCGTGTACACATCACAACGGTTTCCAATAAGGTAATATCTCCAAGTCTTCAACGCATGCACTACGGCTGCTAGCTCCAAATCATGCGGGGCATAATTCAACTCGTAAGGTTTTAGTTGTCGCGAGGCATAGGAAACAACTTTCCCGTCCTGCATAAGCACACGTCCAAGTCCTAAGCGAGAGGCGTCGCAATACACTTGGAAATCCTTATGTATATCCGGCAATGTCAGCACTGCGGTTGTAGTCAAACATTTCTTCAACTCCTGGAAGCTTGCCTCGCAATCTTCTGTCCATTTAAACTTGGTATCCTTCTTCAATAACTCCGTCATTGGTTTAGCAATCTTGTAAAAATTCTAAATGAATCTCCGATAGTATCCTGCGAGTCCAAGAAAACTGCGGATCTCGCTAACTGAAGTGGGTGCCAACCATTCAGTGACTGACTGAACCTTGTTGGGGTCTACTGCTATACCTTCTCCTAATATAACATGTCCAAGGAATCCGACTTCCTTCAACCAAAACTCGCATTTGCTGAACTTGGCATACAACTGGTGTTCCCTGAGTTTCTCGAGAACTAAACGCAAATGCTCCTTGTGCTCCTCTTCATTCTTCGAGTATACCATAATATCATCAATAAACACCACAAGAAACTTGTCCAAATACTCCATGAACACCTTGTTCATCATGCTCATGAAATAGGCAGGGGCGTTAGTCAGTCCAAACGACATGACCGTATACTCGTATAATCCGTACCGCGTGGTGAACGTTGTCTTTGGTATATCCTTCTCTCGAATCTTCAATTGATGGTGTCCCGATCGTAGGTCGATCTTCGAAAACACCTTAGCTCCTTGCAGCTCGTCAAACAGATCATTGATCATCGGCAGTGGGTACTTGTTCTTAATCGTTACTTCTTTTAAAGCTCGATAATCAACAACCATCCTTAGGGATTTATCCTTCTTCTCAACCAAAAGCACTGGGGCTCCCCAAGGCGATGAACTCCTTCGAATGTAACCTTTCTCCAATAACTCCTTGATCTTTTTCTTAATCTCTTCCAGATCATTCACGGGCATCCGATAGGGTCTCTTGGATATTGGCCCTGTACCTGGCAATAGCTCTATCAAAAACTTGATGTCTTGATCCGGTGGCATGCCTGGTAACTCCTCTGGAAAAACATCTGGGTAATCCTTCACTACAGGCACTTCCTCCTGAACAACTCCCGTGAGGGTATTCACTTGGCTCCTTCTAGGCACATGCCTAGATACATACTTCATTTTTTCCCTCCGGGGTGGTGAGATAAATCGACTTACTAGCACAGTCAATGCTTCCTTCATACTTTGACATCCATTCCATACCTAATATCACATCCAATCCTTGTGACTCCAAGATAATTAGGTCGGACGGAAAAACATGGTTACCAATTACTAGGGGTATCTGGTCGCACCATCGGCTAGCCATATACTCTACTCCAGGTGAACTCACTAAGAGAGGGGTCCTAAGGGTTTGGGTTGGTAGTTTAAACTTATCCACGAATCCCCTTGATATGTATGAATGCGATGCACCAGTATCAAAAAGAACAAGAGCGGTAAATGGCTTAACCAAAAACTTACCTATTATCGCATTTGGCTGCTCCTCAACCTCCTCCACGTTAACGTGGTTCACTTGTACTTTGTTGAATGGATTGGGCTTCTTCCCAGCGCTCCCATTTCCGTTTCCATTCTTTCCTTCAGGGCACTCCGTGGCGTAGTGTCCAGTCTTCCCGCACTTGAAGCATGTAATGTGACTTAGGTCTCTTTTGGCGGGTATGGCTGGATTGGGGCGGTTCTGATTGTTGTTGGCTCCATTCCCATTCCCATTCTTAGAACCATTGTGGTTATGAGATCCTCCTCCAGTGTGGTTATGACCTCCATGGTTGTGAACAAGTCCTCCCGAGTTCGGGGTTAGGCAAGGCTTCTGCTGAGCTCCTGAGTTATACCTCCCTTGTCCATACTTCCTCTTACGGCTCTCAATCTGCTGCTGCCTCCCTTCAATCATAAGAGCCGTATCTACCAACTCCTGGTAGTTGTTGAAGGTTGCTACCATCAACTGCATGCTCATCTCATCATTCATCCCTTCCATAAACTTCTCTTGCTTCACGACATCTGTGGCCACATCGTTAGGGGCATAGCGAGATAACTTGCTAAACTCATCCACGTACTGAGCCACAGTACGATTTCCCTGGCGTAGATTGCGAAACTCCCACTTCTTCATATTCATAGCTCCACTTGAGACATGGGCTGTGCGGAAAGCTTGCTGGAACTGGTCCGAAGTGACACTAGCTATGGGGAAAGTGGCCGTGTAATTCTCCCACCATGAGGTTTCTGGTCCATCCAATTGATGTGCGGCAAAGCGCACCTTCTCAGCATCTGTGCAACCTGCAGTGGTCAACTCCCTTCCAATACGGCGTAGCCAGTCATCGGCAACTATAGGCTCGGTGCTACTGGAAAACACCGGTGGCTGTAACCTTAGAAAATGGGCTAGGTTGTCCACTAGCGGCGGGTTGTTCTTGTTGTTTTTGTTGTTGTTGTTGTTGTTGCCCTGGTTCTGAACTAGCAATTGCATCAAGGCATTCTGCTGCTGGATCAACTGGGTGAGCTCCGGCGGGAATGCAAAACCGGCGTCACATCTCGGAGGCATCTGATGGGTTTAGATGGGAGAGATCAGAATAGAAAAGGGTTCTAATGAGAAAACACTACCCATATGCACATGAGACAAACACAATCATTTCACTCAATCAATCAAGCAAGGGCATACAAGCGGTCTAGAACTATCGTAAAAGTGCTCAACTACTACTAAATACATGGGGGAATACTACTAATATTTGGTGGTCATCTAGAATTTTTGATTGGTGGAAGACTCCATGATATCCGCTCCAACTTCGTCTTCAAAGTCGTCATCACTAGGATCGGAATCGGTGTCGGCGATCATGATGTAGTTGTCCGGGCAAGTGGAATCGTCGTCTTCCCCTCCCGGTGCTGGGTCTCCATGAATACTCCGATCTTCTTAACCAGGTCGTCACTCTTCTCTAGTAGTGTCTTGATTTCCTCCTCATATCCATCGCGTGTAAACTTCAGTTCTTCCTCCAGTTTGATGATCCTAGTCTTCGCCTTCTTCAAGTCCATCATGTCTGCGCACATCTGGTTCTCCTGACGTCAAATGTGCTGGTTTAACTCCTGGATGAAAGTTGCAATGGATCTATCCTTCTTGGCACTGATCACTTCTCATTGCTCGTCTCAGCGCCCACATATCTGGTAGATTGTGTCCTTAAGATCCTTGTTGTAGACTTCTCCAATGCGTCCCATGGTAATGTGGGCTGCCATGCTCTTGCCTAGACTCCAGGTGGGTGCTTCGAAAGAAAATTCAATGGGTTTAGAGGTTGGCGAGAACGTCCTTCCTGGAACATGTACTTGAATCATCCAACGCTCCTCTTCTGGCAGGGTGGCGTTGTACGTCCGGTGAAACTTGGTATTCCAATGTTCAAGTACCTAGTGACTTCCTTCAAGTGGCGTCCAAAAGGTGTGTTCATCCGATTGTGCAAACTTGTTCTTCATCTCCGCCATCCTAAAGAGTAGAAAATGGAGACGAGTCAGAAATGAGTAGAGAAGAGTGGCCTAGGGTTCATCTTAGTGGTCGTGTCCTACACTCAATGTGTGCTCTGATACCATCTTGTAGCGACCTGACCTCAGACGGTCAAGTCTTTGTGCTTCAGTGTCATCCCTGGATCAGTAATGCTGACACACACAGTACTCGAAGGATTTATAACAGAGTAGCAATCACACACTTATTACATCGAATGTCTCAAAAGAGAACTTATTACAATAAATATGGCTTAAGGCCATCTAATACGATAACAGCGGAAGGCTTGGAAAATAAAGTGAGTCCATCAACTCCAACGGCATAGCTGAGTTGCACGGCAATGACCTAACGAACCTTACTCCTTGTTTGAAAAGTCTGGAACATAATACGTTGCAGCCCGAAAACGGGTCAGCACATGGAATATGCTGGCAAAATAACATAGTAGAGCAAGAACAGAATGATGCTATCACTACATGCATATTTGGCTGGTGGAAAGCTCTATGGTTATAGTTTTTGCGAAAAGCCATTTTTTTCCTACAACAAAGGAATATATTTTAATTTTTACTATCATGGTGGTTGATACATCATTGAGAAGGTTCCTCCAACTCAATCCCAATTAAAGTGATTAACAACCCAACAGTATTAATTAAGAATGATGAGATACATATGATAACCCAAGTACTAGATATTCAAAATTGTCCATAACCAGGGACACGGCTAACCATGATTAGATTGTACACTCTACAGAGGTTTGCACACTTTTCCCCACAAGACTCGATCGCCTCCATTGGATTTCTCGCACTTCAGGGTGTTTGAGAAACGGACGACAGAGACATAGTCTTTCAGAAACATTAACTCTCTACTGCAGACAGACCATACCAAAACCTACATGCCACTACCTGCTGATCTGCCTCTTCAAGAGCTTCACGTAACTTGCTCAACTATGCTAGAGCCCATAATAGCTTGTGGCTGCACACGGAAGTTTCTAGCATGAATCATCTCAGTTCCCTTTGAGCCTAGGTGTCGGTCCATAGGAAGATCACTTGGGTACTCCGGGATTTCCAAAAAAATACAGGCAACACTGGGTTCCGCAGGTGCCTCAATCCACACAGATGTTTGTTTAAGTTGCCACCTTAAGTTGAACCATTAATTAACGCTCACATCTGACATGGATTCACTCAAACCCAAACCACATCTACGAGCATAGCATAGCAATATAAGCGACGCGTAAAAGTAACTCACAAGGGTTTGAATATAACAGGGCAATAGGTTCTACCTCAATAACTACTTCCCAACCCACATGTTAATGACATCCTAATCATGCAATGTTTGAGGATTGGAACTAATGCATAAAAACTGGGTATGGAAAGAGTATGATCAATGTGTTACTTGCCTTGCTGACGATTCGCGAATCCTAGGGATTCGTAGTAACACGCTTCGCACACCAGAAATTCTATCGCAAACAAACAATAGCATACATAAGCAACAAGCAAAGATGCATAGGCAAAACTCAAATAAGAGAGGTTGACCCGAAAGTTCAACTTAGGAACTCCGGTTTGCAAAAAGAATCAAATCAAACAGAGCAACGAAACTCAAACGGCAGAAGAAACAAGATCCGTTTACTAAACTGAACTAAGGTCAAATTTTACAATATTATAATCTTGTTTAAGTTGATTAAACAGAAAGAGGGTCTCGAGACGAAGATCTAGGCGCTAGAATCGCCTGATTCCGACTAACGAGCGAAAAGATAAACAAAAACGAGAATCGGATCAAAAATCGCGATCGAGAATAATCGCGGAAAAATCCGATAAAAAGAAAACGGATGAAAAGACTGACGAACGAGCGTTCGTTAGCTGTAACTAACGGGCGAAAATCATTCGTTAAAACGAACGTACGGACGAACGTCCGCTAATTAGAAGAACCGAGAAGAAACCGGTGAACCGATCTAAAAAAAGAACTAGGGATTCTAAAAAACCGAACGGTTTAAAAAAACGGCGGTGACGGATCGGCGCGGTACCTCGTCGAGGCGGCTCCGGCGAGGCGGGATTGGGGCGGCGGGCGGTGGCGGCTTGCGGGGCGGCGGGGCTCGGCGGCGGCGCGGCAGGGTAGTGGCGCGGCTGCAGCGGCGGTGGCGAGGCGCGTGCGGGGGTAGGCGGCGGCGCGGCTCGGGCTCGGCCTCGGGGCGGCGGTGGCGGTGGGTGGTGGTGGTGGCGGCTCCAGGGCGGAGTATATAAAGGGGGGCGGCGTCTTGGAGGAGGGGCCAAGGCAGCAGCGAAGAGGAGTCCCGGCCGGGCTCCTCGTCCGAGTCGGCGGCGGTGCACGCGCGAAGGAAGGCGGCGGTGCGGGTTGGGCCGGCAGCCCGGCTGGGTTTCGGCCCAGTCGGCTGGAAGTTTTTTTTTAACAATTTCACCAAGAGAAAAAATCCTAGAAAATAAAATAAAAAACTAAAAATGCCAAAATAAATTTTCTCCGTCTAAATAAAATATTTAGAACAAGATGAACATTTTCTTGGCCCTAAAATGCAATTTTGAAAACTTGCAATTTTTCTAATTGCAAATAAAATCCAATTAAAATCAAATAAATGATTTTAATATTTTTCCTCCTATATTTCAATTATTTTGGAGAAGTCATATTATCTCCTCTCATATATTTTTAATATGAAATATTTTTCACAGAGAAAAATAATTAAAATCAAAATAATCCTCGTTTCATTATTTGATAATAAATCAAATATGAAAACCGGGAAATCCCCAATTCTCTTCGAGGGTCCTTGAGTTCCTTAGGATTTTTGAGGATTGCGAAACAAAATGCAATAAAATATGATATGCATGAATGACCTATGTATAACATTCCAAATTGAAAATTTGGGATGTTACAGCTTCCAGGGGAACTGTATCTCTCAGAGGAACATCGGCCATCTCTGCATGGCACTTCTTCAACTGGGAAACATGAAACACATCATGTACTCTCGACAGTCCTTGGGGTAACTCCAATTTGTAGGCAATCTCTCCCATGCGTTCTAAAACACGGTACGGTCCCACAAATCTCGGGGCTAACTTTCCTTTAACTCCAAAACGCTTAACTCCTCGAAGAGGTGACACTCGCAGATACGCTCTGTCTCCGATTTCATAGACTACCTCCTTGCGTTTCGTATCTGCATGACTCTTTTGTTGGGACTGAGCTACCTTCAGTCTATCCTGAATCAACTTAACCTTCTCTTCAGATTCCTTAATAAATCCGATCCAAACAACTGGCGGTCTCCAACTTCATCCCACATCAACGGTGTTCGACATCTTCTACCATACAAGGCTTTGAAAGGTGCCATCTTCAAACTCGCCTGGTAGTTGTTGTTGTATGATAACTCCGCATAGGGCAAGTTGTCATCCCAACTAGCTCAGTAATCTAGCGCACAAGCTCTCAACATGTCCTCCAGAATCTGATTGACTCTCTCGGTCTGTCCATCTGTCTGCGGGTGAAATGTTGTACTGAACTCTAGCCTGGTTTCCAAAGTCTGGTGTAGTTGGTGCCAAAACTTTGAGGTAAACCGTGTTCCTCTATCTGATACGATGGTCCTCGGAACTCCGTGCAGACATACGATCCTGGTCATGTATATCTTGGCCAACTTCGCACTTGTATAGGTGGTTTTCACTGGGATAAAGTGGGCTACTTTGGTCAAGCGATCCACTACTACCCAGATAGAATCATATCCCGATCGGGTCCTGGGCAATCCGGTGATAAAATCCATGCCAAGCTTATCCCACTTCCATTCGGGTATCGGCATAGGCTGTAGTAATCCTGCTGGCTTCTGATGTTCTGCCTTCACTCTCTGACATACATCACATATGGCTACATACTCGGCAATATCCTTCTTCATACCAGTCCACCAGAAACGCTCCTTCAAATCCAAATACATCTTGGTATTTCCGGGGTGTATTGAGTATGGCGAGTCATGAGCTTCCAGTAGTATCAACTTCTTGATCTCTGCATTATCGGGCACATAAATACGGTCCTCAAACCATAAGGTGTCGTACTCATCCTCACGAAAACCTTTGGCTTTTCCTTCGCCCATTGATACGTCTCCGTCGTATCTACTTTTCCAAACACTTTTGCCCTTGTTTTGGACTCTAACTTGCATGATTTGAATGGAACTAACCCGGACTGACGCTGTTTTCAGCAGACTTTCCATGGTGTTATTTATGTGCAGAAACAAAAGTTCTTGGAATGACCTTAAACTCCGCGGAACATCTATTTGGAAAATAAGAAAAATACTGGAAGAAAAATCCATGTCAGGGGGCCCACACCCTGCCCACGAGGGTGGGGGTGCGCCTGCCCCCCTAGGGCGCGCCCCTACCTCGTGGGCCCCCTGACGCTCCACCGACCTCAACTCCAACTCCATATATTCACTTTCGAGGAGAAAAAAATCAGGAAGAAGGATTCATCGCGTTTTATGATATGGAGCCACCGCCAAACCCTAAAACCTCTCGGGAGGGCCGATCTGGAGTCCGTTCGGGGCTCCGGAGAGGGGGATTCATTGCCGTCGTCATCATCAACCATCCTCCATCACCAATTTCATGATGCTCACCGCCGTGCGTGAGTAATCCCATCGTAGGCTTGCTGGACGGTGATGGGTTGGATGAGATCTATCATGTAATCGAGTTAGTTTTGTTAGGGTTTGATCCCTAGTATCCACTATGTTCTGAGGTTGATGTTGCTATGACTTTGCTATGCTTAATGCTTGTCACTAGGGCCCGACTGCCATGATTTCAGATCTAAACCTATTATGTTTTCATGAATATATGTGTGTTCTTGATCCTATCTTGCAAGTCTATAGTCACCTACTATGTGTTATGATCCGGCAACCCCGAAGTGACAATAATCGGGACCACTCCCAGTGATGACCATAGTTGAGGAGTTCATGTATTCACTGTGTGTTAATGCTTTGTTCTGGTACTCTATTAAAAGGAGGCCTTAATATCCCTTAGTTTCCATTAGGACCCCGCTGCCACGGGAGGGTAGGACAAAAGATGTCATGCAAGTTCTTTTCCATAAGCACGTATCACTATATTCGGAATACATGCCTACATTACATTGATGAATTGGAGCTAGTTCTGTGTCACCCTATGTTATGATTGTTACATGATGAACCGCATCCGGCATAATTCTCCATCACCGATCCAATGCCTACGAGCTTTTCACATATTGTTCTTTGCTTATTTACTTTCCCGTTGTTACTGTTACAATCACTACAAAACACCAAAAATATTACTTTTGCTACCGTTACTTTTGTTACCGTTACCGCTACTATCATATTACCTTGCTACTAAATACTTTGCTGCAGATACTAAGTTATCCAGGTGTGGTTGAATTGACAACTCAACTGCTAATACTTGAGAATATTCTTTGGTTCCCCTTGTGTCGAATCAATAAATTTGGGTTGAATACTCTACCCTCGAAAACTGTTGCGATCCCCTATACTTGTGGGTTATCAAGACTATTTTATGGCGCCGTTGCTGGGGAGCATAGCTCTATTCTTTGAGTCACTTGGGATTTATATCTGCTGATCACTATGAAGAACTTGAAAGACGCTAAAACAACAATTTATCCCTCAACTACGAGAGGAGGTAAGGAACTGCCATCTAGCTCTGCACTTGATTCACCTTCTGTTTTGAGTAAGCTTGCAACACCTAAACCTGCTTCTGCTATTCGTTCTGATATGCCGCATGTTATTGATGATGCCACTTCTGCTATGCATGATACTTATGATGAAACTACTTCTATGCTTGATACTACTGTGCCACTTAGTGAATTTCTTGATGAACAAATTGCTACGGTTAGAGAGAAAGAAATTATTGAAACTGATTATATTGATGAAAGTGATGATGAAGGCTTGCCTGTTATTCCTGAGGGTTTTATTTTGAAAAAGAAGCTGCTTTAGCTATTTTAGCTTGCAAAGATAGATATGAGCTCAAGAGGTTATTAGCTAAACGGAAGCAGCAATCTCTCAATGCTAGAATGAAACCTGACCCTGCTTTTGCTACTTCACCTATCTGTGTTACTGATAAGGATTATGAATTCTCTGTTGATCCTGATATAATTACTTTGGTTGAATCTGATCCTTTTCATGGCTATGAATCTGAAACTGTTGTGGCACTTCTTACTAAATTAAATGATATAGCCACCCTGTTCACTAATGATGAGAGATCTCGCTACTTATATATCCTTAAAATATTTCCGTTCTCATTAAAGGGTGATGCTAAGATATGGTTTAATTCTCTTGATCCTGGTTGTGTGCATAGTCCCCAGGATATGATTTATTACTTCTCTCCTAAATATTTCCCTGCTCATAAGAAACAAGCTACTTTAAGGGAAATATACAATTTTGTGCAAATTGAAGAAGAGAGTTTCCCACAAGCTTGGGGGAGGCTTCTCAAGTTACTTAATGCTTTGCCTGATCATCCTCTTAAGAAAAATGAAATACTTGATATCTTTTATAATGGACTAACCGATGCTTCCAGAGATTACCTAGATAGTTGTGCTGGTTCTGTTTTCAGGGAAAGAACACCGGATGAAGCTGAAATTCTATTGAATAATATGTTGACAAATGAAAATAATTGGACACTTCCTGAGCCAGTTCCTGAGCCTATTCCTAAACCAACTCCAAAGAAGAGAGGTGTTCTATTTCTCAGTCCTGAAGATATCCAAGAGGCAAAGAAATCTATGAAAGAAAAAGGTATTAAAGCTGAAGATGTTAAGAATTTACCTCCTATTGAAGAAATACAAGGTCTTAATCTACCGCCTGTTGAAGAAACATATGATCTTAATCCATTACCTATTAAAGAAACTTATGGTCTTGATAACCTAACACAGGTAGTAAGGGTAAATTCTCTCTATAGATTTGATGAAGGTGACATTCCTCACTATAAGTCTGCTAGACAATGCCTAGAAGAGTTTGATAATCTTGTAGTTAAACAAGAAAACTTCAATGCTTATTTTGGTAGACAATTGAAATACAATTCTGATACTCTTGAACACTTGGGTGATTAAATGTCTAGAGTTAAAGGTGAACTTAAACTCATTACTAAACATGCTTCTATGGTTATGGTGGGCGATGGCCATGGTGGGATAGACAAGGTTGCTTCTTCGTGGACCCTTCGTGGGTGGAGCCCTCCATGGACTCGCGCAACCGTTACCCTTCGTGGGTTGAATTCTCCATCAACGTGGATGTACGATAGCACCACCTATCAGAACCACGCCAAAAATCCCCGTGTCTCCAATTGCGTTTGCACACTCCAATCCCATCCCTTTACATTCTTGAAAATTGCATGCTTTATTTTCCGATGGTCATATACTCTTGTCATGCTTTCTTGATATGTATTGTGAATGTTTAAACGTGTGCTAAAACTCCACCTCAACTTAAAGAAATTAAAAACTGTAACTTTTTCTTAAGAAGAGTCTATTCACCCCCCTCTAGACTCCTCTTCTCGATCCTTTCAATTGGTATCAGAGTATTGGTCTCCATTGCTTTGGTTTAAACACCTTTGGAGGAAGATGGATGTGTCTACGTTGGGGAGTCTTAGACATAGAGTACCTATTCTTGATGGAGAGTACTTTCATGAGTGGAAAAATGAGATGCTTGAGATTTTCAATGAATATCACTTGAACAAGTACATTACTAGTCCTTGCATTCCCCCTAGTGATCGTTTGCATCCCACTCCCGATGAGGATCTTGACATGATTCGAAATCTTAGAACTATCAATCTTATTGGTAGAGGATTGCCCAAAATTTTGATTGCTAGCTTACCTGCTCTTGATTGTGCTTACACCATATGGAGATTTCTAGAGGAACGATTTCCAAATTATTCCCTGAAAAATCTAGATGAGATTCTCCATAAGTCTATTGCCTTGAGTAAGATGAATTCCAATGATCCTAGGTTTGTGATTGTCTATTTGATCTTACTAATCTCATGCGTGCCAAAGGAGATGTTGGAATTATTAGCAATATCATTTCCGAAGTCATTAGAATCCATAGAGATGAACATTGTTACGGTCATACTTCTAATGGATCACTCTCTCTAGGAATTGATCCATCACAAGACGATGTTGAACATGGAGACTATGATGAACATGATGGTAGTGACCTTGATCTCGATGAGTCTATGAGACACTTTGGTCTTATGGATAATCTTCACGGCTACATGGCTGTAGGAAAGGAATGGGTCCTTGATAGTGGATGTACTGATCATATGACCGGAGATAAGGATATGTTTCGTGAGCTTGCTGAAAACGACGGTCCTCGAAAGTATGTCACTTTTGGTGATAACTCAAAGGGTATGGTGGTTGGCCCTGGTAAGTTGGCCATCTCACATGATATCTCCATACAAAATGTTATGCTCGTTGAATCTCTTGGCTACAATTTACTTTCAATATCTAGACTTGCTGACTTTGGTTTCAGTGTCGTATTCACTGAAGTAGATTGCCAAGTGTTTCGTAGAGATAATCATAAAATGGTCTTTACTGGTATACGTAGAGGTGATCTTTACATTGTTGATTTCACTAAAAAGGCTCGACCTAGAACTTGCTTAATTGCTAAATCTTCAAAAGGTTGGTTGTGGCATAGAAGGTTAGGCCATGTGGGCATGCAAAATCTTGATAAGCTTATTAAAGGTGATCATACCCTTGGAGTAAAAGATGTTATATTTGACAAGGATAGATTGTGCAGTGCTTGTCAAGCAGGAAAACAGGTTGGAGGAAGTCACCTTGTGAAGAACATCATGACCACGAGAAGACTGCTTGAGCTATTTCATATGGATCTTTTTGGTCCCAATGCCTACAAAAGTCTCGATGGTAACTCATTTGGTCTAGTCATAGTCGATGATTTTTCACGATTTACGTGGGTGTTCTTTCTTGATGATAAATCGCATGTCCAAAAGATCTTCAAGAACTTCACTAGGAAGGCCCAAAATCAATTTGAAGTGAAGATCAAGAAGGTTTGAAGTGACAACGGAATGGAGTTCAAGAACGCAAATGTGGATACCTTTCTTGACGAAGAAGGGATCTCACAGGAGTTCTCGGCTACGTACGCGCCTCAACAAAATGGAGTTGTTGAGAGGAAGAACTAAACTCTTATCGAGATGGCGAGAATGATGCTTGATGAGTACAAGACTCCAAAACACTTTTGGGCGGAAGCGGTTGAGACGGCTTGTCATGCAACAAATTGCTTGTATCTTCACAAGCTACTCGGCAAGACGGCATACGATCTCCTCACCGGTAACAAACCCCAAGTTGGTTACTTTCGAGTATTTGGCTCAAAGTGTTACATTCTTGATAAGCATCGTCGTTCTAAATTTTCTCCTAAATCTCATGAGGGTTTCCTACTTAGTTATGGCTCAAATTCTCAAACTTACCGTGTCTACAACAATTTCACCCGAAAAGTTGAAGAGACGGTAGATGTGAAGTTTGATGAATCTAATGGCTCGCACGCAGCGCAATTGCCAATTCATGTAGGAGACAAAGACCCTTCGGAAGCAATCCAAGACTTGTCTATTGGCAAGATTCGTCCAATGGAGGTGAAGGAGAGTACCTCGTCCGTCCAAGTGGAAGCTTCTACCTCACGACAAGGTGAACCAAGAGTTGACACGGAAACATCCACAAGTGGGATACATCAAGATGAAGAAAACGAGGAAGTACACCAAGATGAACCTCATCAACCTCCCTCTCCACCACGAGAGAGAACGACAACGTCAACAATGAAGAAGGCCAAGAAGAAGAACAAGATGATGAAGAAGATGTTCCACCCCGACCCAAGAAAAAGCTCTCACGAGTTCGAGCAAGAGTCCCAAGGGACCATCCCGTCAAACAAATCTTCAATGATATCCAAACCGGGAGAATCACTCGCTCTAAAACTCGTTTGGCTAATTTTTGTGAACATTATTCATTCATCTCTAGCATTGAACCTTGAAGGTTGAAGAAGCATTGGAAGATCCGGATTGGATAAATGCTATGCATGAAGAGCTAGACAACTTTGAGAGAAATCAAGTGTGGACATTGGTCGAGAAGACCGACAACAACCACAACATCATCGGTACCAAATGGGTGTTTCGCAACAAGCAAGACAAAGATGGTCAAGTCGTCTGCAACAAAGCATGTCTCGTCACCCAAGCCTACACTCAAGTTGAAGGTATGGACTACGGTGAGACATATGCCCCCGTTGCTAGACTTGAGTCCATCCGCATCTTACTTGCCTATGCTAATCACCATGATATCACCTTGTACCAAATGGACATTAAAAGTGCTTTTCTAAATGGTGAAATTGAGGAGGAAGTTTATGTTAAGAAACCTCCCGGCTTTGTCAATCCTAAGAAACCCGATCATGTTTACAAACTTCACAAAGCTCTTTATGGTCTTAAACAAGCTCCTAGATTGTGGTATAAATGCTTGACCAAGTTCCTTATTGAGAAAGGCTTTGAGATTGGAAAAATAGATTCTACTCTTTCCACTAAAAGGGTTAATGGTGAATTATTTGTGTGCCAAATTTATGGTGATGATATCATATTTGGTTTGACTAACCCTCATTTTAGTGAAAAGTTTGGAAAGCTAATGTCGAAGAAGTTCGAGATGTCTATGATGAGTGAACTCAAGTTCTTTCTTGGTTTGCAAATCAAGCAAAATAAGGAAGGCACCTTTGTTTCTCAAACAAAGTACACCATGGACTTATTCAAGAAGTTCAACATGCAATAAAGCAAAGGTATGAAAACTCCCATCCCTACTAGTGGACATCTTGACTTGACCAAGGATGGCAAATCGGTTGACCAAAAGATTTACCGATCTATGATTGGTTCATTGTTATATATATGTGCCTCCGTCCCGACATTATACTAAGTGTGTGCATGTGTGCACGATATCAAGCGGCCCCCAAAGAATGTCGTCTAAGGCTGTGAAAAGGATAGTGAGATACTTAATACATACACCAAATTTTGGCATTTGGTATCCTAAGAGGTCCTCTTTTGATCTTGTTGGCTATTCCGACTCGGACTATGCCGGAGACAAGGTTGATAGAAAATCCACTTCGGGTACTTGTCAATTTCTTGGTAGATCTATTATATGTTGGTCCTCCAAGAAACAAAACTCAGTATCCTTATCCACCGCCGAAGCGGAATACATTTCCGCCGGTTCATGTTGTGCTCATTTACTTTGGATGACCCAAACTCTTAAGAATTATGGGATCTATGTGAAATATGTTCCATTGCTTTGTGACAATGAGAGTGCTATTAAGATTGCTCACAATCCCGTGCAACATTCTCGAACTAAACATATTGAAGTTCATCATCATTTCATTCGAGATCATGTTGCTAAAGGGGACATTGATCTTAAGCATGTTCGTACCGATAAGCAATTGGCGGATATGTTCACCAAACCGCTTGATGAGAAAGTATTTTGCCATTTGAGAGGTGAATTGAACATCATTGATGCTTCAAACTTGGAGTAGGAACTCTTTGTAGATACGTGCAAGGCATGAGCCAACGACTAATCCTTCACCTTTTCTCTTATGATCATAATCATGTCTTGGATATATTTGTACCCTTGCATGCTATCTAACCCTTGTAGGTACTTGGATGAATCTAAATCCATGGGATTGCAACTCACTCACATCTTGAGCAATCTCTACATCACCAAGTTTCTACACCATGGTGGTTGAAGTCAAGGAAGCATAAAACCCTTCAACATATCCTTTGGCAAATTCTCTCTCTCTCTCTCTCTCTCTCTCTCTCTCTCTCTATATATATATATATATATATATATATATATATATATATATATATATATATATATATATATACATATACATATACATACACACACACACAGCCGGTCTATTCTGATAATATTATCAGAATAGTTATTCTGATAACACTTCCGCACTGCACGCTCAATGCAAGTGCACGTCATTGTTTGAACCAAGTGTGCTGCAGTACTCACACGAGTGAACTTCGTGTCGAAAACACTGCACGCAGTGTTTTTTCGGTACTGTTTTCGCTCTAATTCTTTAATCGTTTATCGAAAAGAGGCATATAATATACCGTTGAAAAGCTATTGATTAGGCTCATCTTCGCTATGTTGAACACTTTTCGAGATTCCTCTCAGTTTAAGAGCAGTTTCAAAAATGGTGCGGCGGATGACGAGTTGCAGCGAGCGTATTTTCGTGATTTTTTCTAAACTGCTCATCGGAATAAGGCAAATGGTACGCCGTTGGAAATATATCGTCGAGGCGCATCTTTTTCATATCTATTATTTTCTCTAATTCGTTACGGTTTAAGAGCAGCTTTGAATTTACTAAATCACGAAATTCTTTTTTTTTAAATTTTTTCAATTTTCGGTACTGTTTTCGCTCTAGTTTTTGAACCATTTGTCGAAATGAGGCGTGTAATGCGTCGTTGGAAAGCTATGGACAAGGCGCAACTTTCATATGTAGAAATGGTTTTGGGATTCCTTACAGTTTTAAGTTAATTTTGAAAATCATGCGGCGGACGACATGTGGCAGCGGCCGTTTTTCATGAAATTTTTACAAACCAGTTGTCGAAATGATTCAAATGATATGCTGTTGGAAACATATCAACGAGATGCAACTTTTTCATGTAGAACACTCTGTCTAATTCATTATGGTTTAAGAGCAGTTTTAAATTTACCTAAAAGCGGACACTCTGTTTTTCGTGAGACCAAAATTATCGTGTGTACTTCATCGGACAAAAGAACGCACTGCTTCAAACGAAAAAACCGCACTGCAGCAGGTAGTCAAGTGAACTTCATGATTTCTTTTTGTCAAACATAAATTTTCTCACAAAAGTTTTTGTTGACTTTTTTTCAACTTTTTTTTGAACGAGAGTGGACCGCAACACTATCAAAAGTGAACCTCATGAGTTTTTGTTGTATTTTTTTTCATACTTATTAATTTTTTACGCGCGTTGACCAAGCGAGTGGACCTTTCATCGGACAGAAGAACACACTGCTTCAAACGGAAAACCGCACTGCAGCAGGCAATCAAGTGAACTTCATGATTTCTTTTTGTCGGACGCAAACTTTTCTCGCACAAGTTTTTGTTATCTTTTTTTTAACCTTTTTTTTGAACGGGAGTGGACCGCGACACTTCTGAAAGTGAAACGCAACACTACCCAAAGTGAACCTCATGAGTTTTTGTTGTCTTTTTTCATACTTATAAATTTTTTATGCGCGTTGACCAAGCTAGTGGACCGCAGGGACTAAGCGAGTGAACTACATCTAATATAGACGCGAGCTTCTTTTTTGAGATGTTTTTGTTTTTGTGTTTACCAAGTGGACAACAGAGATGTTTTATAACGAACCGCATCAGAGAACAAAGTGAGCTTCAAAAGATGGACATCCATCTGATTGTTATACATAGTTATACACACATACAGAATCTGGACTCTCCACCAGCCGAATCGCGGTAATGAACTGCAGTGTTTTACAATGAACTAATGAAGTGTAGTTTTCAACAACAACAAGTTTGAGGAACGGTCCATTCAACCGAACTTCATCACTTCACCTTTTCCTGCAAAAATAAGTAAATGAACCTCAATAGCAAACCACAACGACCTTCATTTGCACATTTTTTCTCTTCAGAAAAGCACAAAATCAATGAAGTGCGGAAGAGCACTATGCGTCTCCTGATGCTCTACTCGCCATGCTTGCAGGAGGCCGCGGGGAAGGGGATGCAGTGGGGAGAGGATGCCCATGGGAACCTCCAGATCGGTCCAGTGAGCTGCACATGATGCGCCCGCGAGCTGCACCTGCACGTGCACGCGAGCTGCCGTGGAGGCGGATCCAGCCGCCATGGAGGCGGATCTGGGCTGCGGAAGGGAGGGAGTTGCGCCCAGTCGGCGGTCTTGTAAGGCATGCAGGGGGTGGCACGAGGTCGGAGGCACGGGAGTTGAGGAGGCCGCTCCCCGTGTGGCGCACGGCCGGGTGCGCGGCGACGCTGACGGTGGAAGAAGGCGGATGCGGGCGTGGGAGCACCAGCAGGGAAGAAACCAGATGCGTGTGCGGCGGGGCCGGTGCTGGAAGAGGCCAGATGCGGGTGGGGCAGCGCCGGCGGAGGAAGAAGCCGGATGCGGGCGGGGCGGGGCGGTGCTGGCGGGGGAAGAAGCTGGGTGGGGTGGTGCGGCGTCGGTTGCGCTGGCTAGAACAGGAGGGAGGTGGCGGGGATTGGTGGGGCGCCGGGGGGTGGTGGTGTACGGACTGGGTGGGTCGTAGTGGGCGCGGGGTAGGTGGGTGTTGGGGGCGCCACCGCGGGGTAGTCCAGGGAAGAAGAAGGTGGGGATGAGGAGGTGGATGGTGGTGGAGGTAGGTGGGGGCTCGCGCGGAGGAGGCGAGGCCGGATCCAGGCCATCGCGGCTCCTGGGCTCGGTCGCCGGAGGTAGTTGGTTGGGCGGGGTCCACGGCCCTGCATGGCGGCGGCGGTGGGCAGGATAGGAAGGAGGGTCAGGGGAGGATGGTGGGCGGAGGAGGGGGAGGGGCGGGATGGTGGTGGTGGTGGGGTGGGGCACCGCGGTTGTCGGGTCCGCCCTGCGGTCACCGGCTGTCACATCCTAGTTAGTCCATGCATTAGGGTGTTGCATCATGTTTACCTTTATCATAATTTGAATTGGGGAAGACAGAACCCCCAGCACCCCTCTGAAATCAACTAGGGTTTACTAAAAATAATTTCAATGAACCTCAAATTCCCTTCTAAAATGTTCACCCTCTTTGTCTTGGGTTAGAACCTCTGGAAAAATTGGTGCACAATTTTCTAGGTCAACAGAAGGTCACTGAATTAAATCATATGTATTTTGCTCTTGGACATTTAAATGCAAGTAAATATTTTAAATGTTCAAATAATTCTGGATTTAAGTGAGGGCCGTCAGGAATAATCCCAACAGAGCCCACAATTATTTCCAGGATTTTAGTAAGGGCCTAAGTATTTTTAATAAAGCCCTAAAGTTACAGAAAAATAGAAAAAGAAAACAAAACAGGAAAGGCTTACCTAGCACCACCCACCAGGCCCACCTACCGGCCCAGCCCAGCCACCGCTCCAGTGAGCAGCTTGGCTTGGCCAGGCAGGCAGCCAGGTGCTCGACGGCGGCACCAGCGCGTGCCACGCAGCTGGACGCCGCCCTGCTTCCTCCCCTCGCCACCCTGCTGGCCTGGGCAGGCTCCACGTCGCCGCCCCGACCCCCTGGACACGCCCATTCGCCCCCTGCCGCACTCCCTCGCTCTCATCCGCCATGGCCGACGCAGCCGTCGTCGTTCCGCCACCGTAGTCATGTCCACCGCCGTCCCCGTGCTGTACCATCGTGTCCATTCGCTCCACCGTCGTCGACTACATCGAGCAGGCCGAGCCCCGAGCGCTCGCACGCTCTGCAACACCTCCACCGACCCCGCCTTCGTCAGCCACCGCCGGAGATCCCCTTCAATGTCGCCCCCGCATCAGCTCGTCCCCGACCGCGCCGTCTGTCTCTGCGTGACCGCCGTGAGCCCAGCTACCTCCCCATCCTCTCCGTTTGCCCTTTCGTGCACCGTAGCCACTACACGAAGCTCACCCGCACGCACCGCCGCGGAGCTCGTCGCCGACGTGTCTCCGGCCAACCACCGGCCAGGCCACCTAGTCTACTAACCTCACCGCATATGTCGGATTTCGGGTTCCGGCAGACCCTTGAGGTTCGAACTCTGGGGTGCGCGCGGACACAAGGTTTATACTAGTTCCGGCCACCATTGTGGTGTAATACCCTACTCTAGTTTGTGGTGGGTGGATTGCCTCTTGGGCTGGTGACGATGAACAATACAAGGAAGAACAGCCTCGCGAGGGTCTGCTCTTAGCAAGGACGATGAACTGCTAGGAGGAGTTCAACCGCCCTTCTCTCTCTCTCTCTCTCTCTCTCTCTCTCTCTTTGTTGGCTGATGATCCGATCCTCCCGTTCCCCTGGGGGTGGCTAGTCCTTTTTATAGGCAAAGGTCCTGGGCCTCTTCCCAAATATTGAGCGGGAAGGGCGCCAACAATTGGCCATTTTGAAGGGGAACATCTGGTACACTTATCGTGACTAAAGTTGGTCCTCGCCTGCCAAAGGCTCTGTGGTGACGCCGTTCTGGGCTCCACTATGACCTCCTTCCCATCGTTGGACTGGTCTTGGTCTCGTTGCACCGAAATGGATTCCTTTGCTTGATCCTCTCGCCTGCGCTTGCCCCCTTTGCACCAAAGAGGAAAGGGAGACACTGTGCGGGCCGGCGCCCGCCTGGCACCCTTGGTCGTCATGGCTTGCGTAATGGGCACCTCGTGAGGTACCCCGCCTTGATCTCTCCGCCTCCTCGTGAGCCAGCCTGGTGAGGCCGCGCCTAAGGGAGCTCCGTGTCGTCTGCCCCGCGAGGCTTGGCCCCTCGCGAGGGTCTTGAGTCTCGTGTTAATGAAGATGGGCTGTGCTGGGGCCCCTTTAAGCCACGCCGCAGGCCGCAGGCAGGCAAGTCTGGGGACCCCCATTCCCAGAACGCCGACAGTAGCCCCCGGGCCCAAGGCCCGCCCGGACTTGGCCGTGCTGAGAGGCGAAAGGGCAAGGGCGAAGCGCCGCGGGCCCTAAAAGCCTGCGGCCTCGGGCGCCGCGTGGCGGTTGATTGGACGTGGGCGGCACTGTTCCCCCACGCCCCCTTATTCTGCGCCTTGCTAGGCGGATTTGTAGTTGTACGCAGCCGCTCCCCCTTCCTGTCGCTTGAGCGTCTTCTGCTCTTTCTCCCTTCGAACGCCAGCTTCCGCTCCCAATCTCGAATCTCGAATCTTCCCTCTCCTCCCCATTGCCATGGCTCCGACAAAGAAGGAGAGAGGGAAGAAGCCCATGCCTCCGTCTTGCTCGCCGCCATCAGTTGCCCCCGCCGTCGGCCGGTCGATCATACTCAATCGAGAGTGCCTGGGCAAGCTCAGCTCGGCTCTGGCGACCATCTTCAACGAGTGTGGGAGGACGACGGCCTGGCCTACGTCTCACTTCCCCACTGACAGGATAATCACTGAGGTCCATTATTTTGCCGACGCCTTGTGGGCGGGTCTGGTTCCCCCCTTTTCCGATTTCTTCAAGCCCGTCCTCTCCCATTACCAGATTCATATGATGCATCTGGGTCCTGAATCCATCACCCTTCTTCCGGTCTTCGCCTTTGTTTGCGAGGAAATGATGGGCATCTCTCCTTCCGTCGCCTTGCTACGCCACTTCTTCTCTCTGCGCCTCGCCGACCCTACCCAATGCTCGGCGTGTGTGAACTTCGTCGCCGCGCCTGAGACTGCGGCCTCGGGGTTCTACTTCATGCTTCCTTCGCCTTCGGCTGGGTTCCGCGAGCGGTGGCTATATGTTGATGTCGGGGTGCCCAGCCCCCTGCTGTCGAAGCCAACCTCGAGTGTTGTCCCTAATTCGGGCTGGGGCCAGGAGACGCTCGAGAGCCCCCGGCTTGCTTTTGTGTGGCACCGCTTCACGTTCTTGAAGTCGATCGGTGTGACAGCGCCCAAGGTGGTGAAGGAGTTCTTGTCGCGCCGCATTGCCCCTCTCCAGCGCCACTCCCGCCGAATGTGGGCCTTCAGTGGGCATGGTGATCGCATGAGGCTCCAGGAAGAAGACCTGACGCCTGAGGCGCTGAGGACGGTCCTCTTGATCCTGACTGGTGACCCCAAACCGGGCAGCATCCAGCGGGGAGGGGCCCTGCTGTACCTCTGCCAGAACAGGGATGACTTTGTGAAGCAGATGCCTATCTTTGATGAATGGGGACTGCGCCCTCCTGTCCTCCAGGGACCTCGCGAGAACCCAGTGGTGGTGACTGCTCTCCCAGTCGGCCAAGGCGACTCTTCCTCAAGTGGCGGAGCAGGGAGGCATGAGGCGCCAGAGGCCGAGGGGGCTCCTGATGAGGCGACAACGCCGGGTGATGCTCTCGAGGGAGCAGCTCCCAGGACCCGTGCCGCTAAGGCTGAGGGTGGCGAGCAGCCACTCCCGGCACCTGGGGCTTAGGCCCCTGAGGCCCCGGCCGCGTCTTCTGGCGAGGCGATTGGCAGCACGCGTCAGGCAGGCGCCCCTGACGCGAACCGCTTCGATGCCCCGTCTTCGTCGCGGGCTAATCCTTGTGCTCTTCTCTTGGGCCGCTTCCGCGTGGACTTTGAGGCCCTCTGGAGGAAAAGGGAGGCCCTGGGCGATGACTTCACTTGTCGCCTGCTGAAGCGCAGGAAGTACTTCGCCACTGACGAGTAAGTCTTCTCCTTTCCTAGCTTCTGATTCTCTTGTTGCTGTTACTGACCCTTGCTCCGCAGGCCTCTTCCGGCCGAGCTCGCGGAAGTTCCTGAGGTGCCGCCTCCTTTGGCTTCGCCTCCTCCACCGTCCCCAAGTGCTCCGAGCAACACTCCTCTTGTGGTAAGGGCGACTGACGGGGCGAACCGTCCCGAGGCGCACCGCGGCCCTTTATTCCCCGCGATTTTCCTTCGCGGGCCCTCTTAGGGTATAGCCAGCCTGCCATGGGCTTCTCGTCTGGTCGTGGACTGCGACTGGTTGAGGCGCCCCCTGCGCCCCTCATCTAGAGATGGGCTGGCTCCAGGCCGGGCTTCTGGCGCGGGGCGCCCGGCCGTCGCGAGGGCGCCAGCCCCAAGCCCCTTGCCCGGAGGGGGAGCGATGATTCGCGGCCGACGGCGCTTGCTTGGGGCAGATGATGGTGTGGAAGACGTGCTCAAGCGCGCTCGGGAGCGCCGTGCTCGTCGCCAAGGGTTCCTCTAAAGGGCGACTGGCGCGGTGGACCTGCTTGGGGAGGAACTTGCTGATGAAGACGCGCGCCTGGAAGCCGAGGGCCTGCGCCTGGCCGCAGGGAGGCGCGAGCTGGAGGCCACCATCGCCCTCGCGCGCCAGCAGCGTGATCTCGATGATGCAGAGGCAAAGGCGTTGCTAGAGGCCTCTCGGGTGGCCCGATCCTAGGCTGTCAAGGAGGCCCGAGGGGCTGACCGACGGTGAGAGGCTGCGGAGGAGCGGGCTCATGAGCTCCTGGCCAGGTGCCACTCACTGGAAGAGCAAATGGAGCTACGCGAGGCGGCCTTCGCGTCGATGAAGGTGGCTTCTGGCGACCCAACCGAGCTCCAGAAGCGCGAAGAGGCGTTGATGTTGGAAGCCGCCGAACGCACCCGCGAGTACGAGTGGCTGGAGACGAGGGAGCGCTTGGTGACGCAGGCGGAAGACGATGTCGCTGCACGGGAAGCCCGTGTCCTGGAGGAGGTTGGTCGTCGGGTGGCGATGGCGCGCCAAGACCTCGAGCGCGAGCTCGAGGGGAAGCTGGAGTTGATCCGGGTAGAGGTTGAGGGGAGGACCGCAGCCTTGAGGGCCAACCGGGAGGAGGCGTCGCGGCGGGCCGACGCTTCCCGGGCCGCCCTTGAGGCAGCACAAGGGGAGTTAGCTGCCTCCCAGGCGGAGGTGCTCCGTCTCCGCCAATGGGTGGAGGGTGCTGAGGCCGTTGCGCGCCAGAACGCTGATGAGATACGCCAGCGGCAGGTCCTGGATCACGTGCACGGCCCCATGCTCGCCACGCTCCGGGAGAGGGCTAACACAGCCTTGGGCAACATCTGCGAGGCGGCTGTTGGAGAGCCGCACACAATCAACTATGTCGGCAACCTTCAGTTCTTCACCGCCGTGGTGACGCAGCTGGAGGCGCGGTGAGTCAGGGCCGACGGGTTGGTCGAGGAGAGGAGCCGCGCCCTGCTCGGGTGCGCCTTCTCCCGTCTTCAGCCATCTCCGGAACATGGATCCCCACTTCGACTTTGACGCCGCTATCGCCCCAGTCCCCCAGGCCGTCCGAGACGACCTGGCGCACTGGGTGGAAGACAACATGGACGCTCTTGTCAGGGCCTTCGCTTTAGACGATGACGACGTGATCGTGGCGGCCGACGAGGGCGGCGTGGTGAACGGCCCTGGCGCTGCTGGTGGCGAAGCAGACAACGACAGCGAGTTCAGCGACGGCTTGGGAGGTGCTCCTGAGGACGCATTGGGGGATTTGTCAGACTGAGTATGCATCGCTCATGTCTTTTTTACCCTGCATGAATAGAACTCAGGTTTTTGACCTGATGGCTGTGAGAGCATTTTGGAAGAGGGAGCCCCCTTATGTAAAACCTTGGTTCATCGTAGTAGTAATTGTTACGTAGCGCGAGCGCCCGCGCCCGGTGGTGGGATGGCTTACCTTTGTTTCGCGTAGGCCCTGAGGCAGCCTGTGGGAGGACGCGATGTCTTGGGTGCCTTCTAGTTGAATCCGTAGGGTGTGAGAGTGTCGCTGGCGGGGAGCTTCACAGGCGTTGGCCTTCTTCACAGGCTCAGGGCCTTTTTATGAGCGCGACTGCTTCACAGGCAGCCGCCTTCTTCTCAGGCTCTGGGCCTTTTCCTAAACATGATAGCTTCATAGGCAGTCGCCTTCTTCATAGGCTCCGGGCCTATTCCTAAACGCGATAGCTTCACATGCATTTGCGTTCTTCATAGGCTCCGGGCCTTTTCCTAAACACGATAGCTTCACAGGCAGTCGCCTTCTTCACAGGCTCCGGGCCTTTTCCTAAACGCGATAGCTTCACAGGCATTTGCCTTCTTCACAGGCTCCGGGCCTTTTCCTTAAAAGAACAACCTCCGCAGTCACCGAAAAAATCCTCCCGAGGGGGGGGGCGACAGCTGCAGTTTGGGTTGCGCACGAGCTAGGCCCGGCCCGACTCGCGAGGGGCTCGCGAGGGGAGGCAGCTATGGTGAAGCGGTAACCAGAACGCGAGAAATGGCTCGAACAAGACTAAGCACCCCTTCCCCGAACACACGCAAATCTCAAATTCGAATCCAACTTAAATCCAACAGGGAAAAGTTACAATCAAGGGAAAAGGCAATGAAAGCAAACAAAAGGCCGCGTCCGGCACCTAATCTAGTCTTGGACGTCTTCTCACCAGCGCGGAGCTAAGTGTTGTCCACTGGGCGTGGGAGGGAGCCCCAGGGCCTGAGGCCGGCACCCCTGAGACTCCGGGGCGTGTACAGCCCCACTCATTATTACGTGAGAGTGTCACGGGGTGGCGAGCTTCACAGGCACTAGGCCTTCTTCACAGGTACTCGCCTTGCTTCATATCGCCAGACGAGGGCCCCGCCTTGCGCCACACTCTAGTGCCACCAACGACGACCGGAAACCAGGACGCCGCCGGTGGGGTAGAGTGGTCGCCAGCGGTTCTCCCGACGACCACGGGTCCTCCGCCAGGGGCAGGCCCTTAGGCTCCTCCCTAGCGGAGGGGCTACCTCCTGAGAACGCCTTGCTCCGAACGCCGCGGTGGTGACGTCGTATCTCGGCCCCTCTCCTGCAGCCCCCTGCGCCCTCCTCCCGAGGAGTAGGAGACTGCGGGAGTGGGGCAGCTACTTGCCGTTGCGACCTGCACCTCCTGCGATCCATGATTAGCGTATGCTTGCTCCTGAGGAATTAGTGGTACCCGATAATCGTTGCCTCCAGTGTGGCCGGTGGAACCATCTCGGGGCTCCTGGAAGGGCTCAGCTTCTGGTGTCTCGTCCCCCCAGCTCGGGCTGAGGAGCGAGCCTTGTTCGCCCTCGTGAGCGTGCCCTTGGTCCATCATGTGGGGCATGTATTCTTCTGGCGCCGCCATTCCGAAGGCTATGCCGTAGTGCTCCGTGTGCCATGCAGCTCTGCTTGACGTGCCCACCGTGGGATGGTAGCGCGGCTGCCCCACTTGCGCCGTGGGCTGCGCCGAGTCCCTCTCCTTCATGCGTCGGGGGCGGGGGTAGCGCCACCGTCAGTCCGGTGCCGATGGCTTCACTAGTGTTGGAGCAGCTTTGGGGCCCGCGGGCACGCGCGGGGCCCCCGCGCGTGCCGCCCTGGGCTTGAGGCGGGAGCTGGATGCAAAAGGGGTGAGCCCCCGAAGCGGCAATGCCCAGGAGCTCGGCAACCCGCTCTAGCAGCACGTCGCGGCCGCCTTCCAGCAGCCTACACTGCAGCAGCTCTCGGGCCACCGTGAGCGCGGCCCTCGAGTTCGCCTACTCTCGGCGGGTGTACGGTGTCGTGGTTGCGGCGTGATTGGAGGCCCTTGCTGCCGACCGTGCTTGCCATGGTGTGAGAGTTGTTGAAGCCTGTCCGCGCCGCCCGTGGCCCGCAGCGCCCTGCGGACCACGAGCTGCCTGGGGCGCGGGGTCGCCTGAGGCGAGCGGCTCTGCGCGGGCGGGCCACGCTGCCCATGGATCTTGGTCGCCCGCCTGGTCGCCGGACATGGTGATGACGATGCGACGAGACCCAAAGTGGTAGAAGGGTGGATTCCGGCGCACCCCTACCTAGCGCGCCAAATGTCGGATTTCGGATTCCGGCAGACCCTTGAGGTTCGAACTCTGGGGAGCGCGCGGAAACTTCGCCCTCTACCTCTCCGTCTCGCAAAGATCTAAACTACCGAAAGAACAGCACAAGAGACACAAGGTTTATACTAGTTCGGGCCACCATTGTGGTGTAATACCCTACTCTAGTTTGTGGTGGGTGGATTGCCTCTTGGGCTGGTGACGATGAACAATACAAGGAAGAACAGCCTCGCGAGGGTCTGCTCTTAGCAAGGACGATGAACTGCTAGGAGGAGTTCAGCCGCCCTTCTCTCTCTCTCTCTTTGTTGGCTGATGATCTGATCCTCCCGTTCCCCTGGGGGTGGCTAGTCATATTTATAGGCAAAGGCCCTGGGCCTCTTCCCAAATATTGAGCGGGAAGGGCTCCAACAATTGGCCATTTTGAAGGGGAACATCTGGTACACTTATCGTGACTAAAGTTGGTCCTCGCCTGCCAAAGGCTCTGTGGTGACGCCGTTCTGGGCTCCACTATGACCTCCTTCCCACCGTTGGACTGGTCTTGGTCTCGTTGCACCGAAATGGATGCCTTTGCTTGATCCTCTCGCCTGCGCTTGCCCCCTTTGCACCAAAGAGGAAAGGGAGACACTGCACGGGCTGGCGCCCGCCTGGCACCCTTGGTCGTCATGGCTTGCGTCATGGGCACCTCGTGAGGTACCCCGCCTTGATCTCTCCGCCTCCTCGTGAGCCAGCCTAGTGAGGCCGCGCCCGAGGGAGCTCCGTGTCGTCCGCCCCGCGAGGCTTGGCCCCTCGCGAGGGTCTTGAGTCTCGTGTTGATGAAGATGAGCCGTGCTGGGCCCCCTTTAAGCCACGCCGCAGGCCGCAGGCAGGCAAGTCTGGGGACCCCCGTTCCCAGAACGCCGACAGCATCCTCAGGAGCACAACACCCCACTCCACGCACCTCGCCATGCCCCACGGCCTCGGGTTCGTTCTTACCCGACTCCGGCGACCGCCTAGCTCGTCGCCGGTGACGTTCCCGGCCACCCCGAGCTCATCGCCGATGATGTTCCCGGCCACCCCGAGCTCAACCACCACCACCAAACACTGCGGCTCATTCCCAGTTACCCGTAGATGACCTCCGCCATCCATTTGGTCGCCGAAATGCACTAATGCACTTCCACCACCGCGTCTGGCCTCGCCGGCGGCTAAACACCGGCAAGTTTGACCGTTGACGTTGACTGGGTGGGCCCAGGTTGACTCCCCTGAGTCAATGACAAGTGGGCCCCCCCTCTGCTAATTATCCAGATTAGTTTCTAACTAAAATAATTAGTTTAATTAACTACTGACACGCGGGACCCACTGGTCAGTTTGACCTGGACGTCCCCGTTGACCTCTGACGTCATCCTGACGTAATGCTGACATAGTAATTTAATTACTAGAATTATTTTTATACATGAAACTCCAGAAATTAGTTCAAACTTCAAAAATTCATAGAAATTAATCTGTAACTCCAATGCAAAGATTTATATACGAAATTTGATCAGAAAAATTCAATCTATCCACTGGTACTGGTTTCATGCATGTCAGAACAAGTTAACCTTGCTGTTTAAGCAATACAAGATGATGCACTAATGTGGCTATGTTAAATGAACTAACATTTGAACCTTTGGTTCAAATAAGCACAGTCCTTTCTGTTTTAGCTTGCATTAGGCCAAGACACAATCATATTTCCATGTCATAGCATGCATCATATTGTTGCATATTGTCATGTGTTGATTGTGTACCGATGTGTTCTTCCTGGTAGGTTCTGCCTCCGAGGATATTCACGAGTATCCAACTGAAGGGCAGTATCCCACTACCACTCCATCAGGCAAGCAACCCATTGATCATTCCGATACAAACCCATGTTCTCGCTTCTGCTCTTGGTTACTGCATTAAGACAACGCGATTCGAACTGCTATGTGTTGCGGTAGTTGAACCCACTTCCTTTGCATGACCTGTCATTGCCACAGTAACTAGATGAAACCCACTAGCATGTGTAGGAGTTGATTGAGCCATATGTGTGTTTCCTACCATGCTATGCTTGCTATGCTTAGAGTTGTGTCAGGTCTGGCTCATCGGGATGATGAACTAGAGTGAAAGGTTGTGTCGGTGTCAAGAGTGTGAAAGTGTTGAATATGATTTGGTAAAGGAATCGATGAGAGGCCACGTAGGAGTACGTGGTGGGTTGTTTCATTGAGGCCGTCCTTAAGAACTGAGATCTGTGTGTGTGATTTAAGATTCAGCTACTACCACGCATTGGGCCCAAAACCAATGGACCCTCTAGGCTTATTAACCACTCTTGTCCTCTGTCCGGGAGTTGCAAAGTAGTTTTTGGTGTTTGTAGTATGCTGGGGGCCGCATGCAGCGCTGACCATAGGGGTGGGCTGTGTTGCGGTAGGCACGTGGCACGGTGTACCGATTCGCCCGTTTGGTGTCTTGGGAACCCTGCACACATCGTTCGGGGCCGTTAGTGGAAACCTCGGCCGGACTCCCTGCGGATGGAACCCGAATAGGCGATAAACCTGGACTAGGGACTCGTGTGTTTAGTCAGGTCGTGGCCGACACCCTCGCTGGGCTTCCGCTTGAAGGTTGCCGAGTACACGTCGTGTAACGGCGATAAGTGGTGAGAGCATGGGTGAAGAAGTATACCCCTGCAGGGTATGAAACTATTCGAATAGCCGCGTCCGCGGTAAAGGACTACTTGGTCACCTATGCAGTTCATAGACAAGTAAATGGATACTACTAAAAGCCTCAAGATAAGTGTGAGTACCGCGGATGGCCCTCTCGTAGGATGATGAGAGAGGATCCACGGTGGAGTATTGTGTTGGTGTTAGTGGACTCGTGTGCGACAAATGATTTACAAGTTGTGTCTGTCGTAGGATAGTTTAGCCATGAGTCAAAGCTGGCTTGCTGCAATAACTCCACTACCTTCTTGAGAATGTGCATATATTGTAGGATTCTGTTGTAAGACTTGCTGAGTACCTCCGTACTCATGTTGCTTTAATTAATGTTTTCAGACGACAACACCAACCCCTCCGATGGGTTCTATGTAGACCTCAACGTTGACGAGTGACTTATCACCCAGGTGGTGATCCAAGACTTATGATGGGTCGATGTAGATAGACAGGCTTCGTCAAGCCTTCTTTCTTTCTAGTGTCTGTACTCAGACTAGTTTGCTTCTGCATGTGCTTGTATGTTTGTATGACTTCAGTGTTGGGTCATGTGACCCCTACCTGTATGGATATGATATGTATGGCTCCTCGGAGCCTTCTAAATAAAGTACTTGAGTTGTAGAGTTTTGTTGTGGTGCCATGTTGTATTTACTCATATCGGGCATATTGTGTGTATGATTGAAATGCTTGGTATGAGTGAGATCCGACAATCTAGTTGTTTATCCTTGGCAGCCTATCATATGGGTAAATGTAGTCTAGTGCTTTCTGAGCAATAGTAGTCCGCTACAGCCTGGTTCACCGGAGTCCTGCTAGCCCAGCACTACTGCTTGGAACCCTTGACTGGCCGGCATGTGATTCACTTCGTTCCTATGTCTGTCCCTTCGGGGAATGTCACGCGGTGACTTCCGGAGTCCTGCCTAGCCTGCTATAGCCCGGGTTACCGGAGTCCTGCTAGCCCAGTGCTACAGCCCGGAATCACACGTTGATGACCGACATGCTCGATGTGATTCATGTATGCCTGTCCTCATAGGTTAGTGCCGCTTTGGGTTCACGACTAGCCATGTCGTCCCGGGTTCTCTGTCATATGGATGCTAGCGACACTATCATATACGTGAGCCAAAAGGTGCAAACGGTCCCAGGCCATGGTAAGGCAACACCCGTGGGATTATCGTGAGTCAGGCCGCAAAGTAATATGAGGTGTTACCGGCTGGGTCGATGTGACATGGAATCAGGGTCCTGACAACGTTGGCATCAGAGCCGGACTGTGTGTAGGTTCGCTAAGCCAAACTGGTCGATGTCGAGTCTAGAAATGCTTTAGTTATATGTAGGGGAATTGATTGTGGGAGGGAACGTAAGGCTCTTTTACTCCTTTACCTTATGCCCTATGATCTGAGTTATTCTCTTCTCATTCCACGTGGGTTAAGAACTAGGCTCTCTTCTTTCTATCAGGTTCACGTGTTACTAATCCGTAGTAACTTATAGGACTGTTGGTTACAACCCAGTTCAGTTTCTACTACTTTTAGTATGTTGCCAGTTGAACCAGAACCTTGATACGATGTTGTTGAGTGGTTTGCAAACTATTGTGAATGTCTCAAATCTTCCTCTGAGCATTTACAGCCGTTATGTTGTCCAATTTCTCCTAGAAAATTCTAATGCCTTTGCATTATTTTGTGCTTCTAGATGGCCACCCGTTCCCAGAACCAAGTGGTTCGTCTGACCCGTTGCATCGATGTATGTGGTCACACGGCCATGCTGGTACGAGTGATGATCGAGGCAGGTTACTGATGGTATCCTGAATATACCATCGAGGAGTAGTTTAGAGACTTTAATCAAAGCCAATATATGTGCACGGTCAGGATATATCCATCTTATCCCAGAGCTACTGAACCGCTCCATTGTTCTTATGGACTTGGGATTACTATTGGGATGTCCATGCAGGATGCAGCCTACTTGATGATGACTATAATTCGAGCCAGGACTGCCTTGCTGAGCAACACCGATTTCCGCTACATGCCAGCATCCCTCCCTGGGGCGCATGGGTACCTCCAGGCTATGTATAGTGACTCATCCTACGAGGACTCACTCCTACGCACCACTACTGAGATGCTGGAAGACGAGGACCGTGAAAATCGGGCCTTCTGTATGGAGCTATTTAATGCTCGTTCTGATCACTGGGCCACGCTGACTCGGTTTGCACCTGCCGTGCAAGCTGGATACATGGACATGAGGGACTTGTACCCTGTGCGGGCCGGTCTGCCAGATTTTATGGAGTGGCGTGAGGTAGGAGGCATCACCCCTCCCGTGGACCTCGTCTGCCGCCGTTTGTTGGGCCAAGGCCACATCCGAGTCCCTATGGTCTGCAAGCTCCACAGGATCGTCTGTTCCCAGATGATCATGTTCCGCTTCCAGGCTTGGGTGGTCACTTTTATGAGGATTACTACAGAGCTGTCCGAGCTGGTAGTAGTTTCGCTAGTGTTGTAATAGTTGTATTCCACTGTCCTGCGTGACTTGAGGAATATGACTTAGTGTGTATCAATTCCGGAGGTGTAGAAAAATAATGTATAGGAGCTTGGAATGCCTCCGATGAGATGTAACGTCTTTCCTCATAGTTGTACCTTAGCCTGGGCTTGTACTAAACTATGTATGGTGTGTATGACCATTGGTATATATATGGCAGTTTCTGTATTACCATGTCATACGGATGAACATCTCTGCATTCCTTGTTATCCATTACCTTCTGCACTTCCTTGCCCAGATTTTGCCATCCTGGTCTAAACCGTTGTTTTGTTTCCTAGGATGGTCAACACCCGCAACAACCCTGCTGCTCCGGAGCAGGGTGAAGCCAGTGCAGCCAGGAATGAAAATCTGCCTCAACCGCCCTCTCTGGCTGAAGTTATGATGGAGGCAGAACGAAACAAGCGTGAGACCAACCGCTTGCTGGAGCGGATTGAGCAGAATACTGCACGCAAGCCGAGGAACGACTTGGTGTCAATCAATGACTTTGTCAAGTTGTATCCACCGAAGTTTAACCATTCCATCGAGCCTCTCGATGCGGATGACTTGCTTCGCAGCATCGCCCACAAGCTACGTTCTGCCAACGTAGCCGAAGCTGATAAAGTTTCCTTTACTGCCTATCACCTCGAAGGCCCTGCTAGCCTTTGGTGGGAAAATTATGAGGCTATGCGCCCGGTCGGCCAAATCACTACTTGGGCTGAACTCACTGCTGCTTTCCGTGAGCATCACATCCCGGAAGGTCTCATGGATCGCAAGAGGGAGGAGTTCTATAACTTCACCCAGGGTAGACTGACTGTGGATGCATACAGTCGTGAGTTTGGAAATCTAGCATGTTATGCTCCCGAAGAGGTACCCACTGACGCCAAGAAGCAGGCAAGGTTCCGCAAGGGACTTAGCCCCGAGCTTCGCCGTGTCCTTCGTCTGCACGATTGCACCTCTGTTCCGAAGTTAGTCAACAAGGCCATCAGTGCCGAGACAGGGCAGACTGACTTTAAAGCTTCACACAAGCACTCCCGGGACTTTGGATCTTCATCCGGCTCTGGATCTCAGAAGCGCCGGGTCTGGATTCCAAACACTGCTCTGCCACCCAGGTTCACTCCGAGGCCATCCTTTGAGGCGCCTCGCCCCAACCAGCAGTATGTACCACCCAAGACTTATGGTGGCCCCGCTGCTAATGCTGCTCCACACCCCAATACGATAACTTGTTTCAAGTGTGGGGAGACGGGTCACTACATCCGCGAGTGCCCCCAGAACAACCCCAACCAGTTCGAAAAGTCTGTTGGCCGTGGCAAGCCAGCAGGAAAGGTGCTCTACGCCAAACCAGCCACCACTGCTCGTGGCCATGTCAACTACGTCTCAGCTGAGGAGACTCATGAGGACCCCAACGTTGTTCTCGGTACGCTCCTTGTTAATTGCCATCCGACAACTGTTCTCTTTGATACTTGAGCATCTCATTCATTTATTTCCGAGAGCTATGCTCGATTGCACAACACCATATTTTGTGACATGCCCACCTCCATAGTAATTCAAACCCCTGGTTCTAAGTGGCAAACCTCTAGAATCAGCCATGGAAATGAAATTCTTGTCGACAGATTGGTCTTCCTTGCGTCACTAATAGCTCTTAAGTCCTCGGACATGAACATCATCTTGGGTATGGACTGGATGTCAGCCCATTACGCTAGGATTGATAGCTCTACTAGAAATGTTCAACTTACTCATCCATCGGGCAAGACAGTCAATGTTTTGACCCGAGTGTCTGAGCGACAACTTTACTCCTTAAATGCCAACCCCCTTCCAGACCTTGAAGATATTCCAGTAGTCCGTGACTTCCCGGATGTCTTTCCAGAGGAACTGCCAGGTGTTCCACCTGACAGAGATGTTGAGTTCGTGATAGACCTTGTTCCAGGAACCGTCCCAATCTCTAGAAGACCTTATAAGATGGCACCCCTAGAACTAGCCGAGCTTAAGAAACAACTCGATGAGTCCTTGCAAAAGGGTTTCATCCGTCCTAGTTCTTCTCCATGGGCTTGCCCCGTCCTCTTCGTCAAGAAGAAGGATGGAACGGATCGGATGGTTGTAGATTACCGACCTGTCAATTTGGTCACTATCAAGAACAAGTATCCGCTCCCCAGGATCAACGACCTGTATGATCAGTGTGACGCCCCAATTCAATCGTACACTAATCATGCACGCAAATGTGTACGATCAAGATCAGGGACTCACGGGAAGATATCACAACACAACTCTACAAATAAAATAAGTCATACAAGCATCATAATACAAGCCAGGGGCCTCGAGGGCTCGAATACAAGTGCTCGATCATAGACGAGTCAGCGGAAGCAACAATATCTGAGGACAGACATAAGTTTAAACAAGTTTGCCTTAAGAAGGCTAGCACAAACTGGGCTACAGATCGAAAGAGGCGCAGGCCTCCTGCCTGGGATCCTCCTAACTACTCCTGGTCGTCGTCAGCGGGCTGCACGTAGTAGTAGGCACCTCCAGTGTAGAAGGAGTCATCGTCGACGGTGGCGTCTGGATCCTGGGCTCCATCGTCTGGTTGTAGCAATCGGGTAGAGAGATGGGGAAAAGGGGAAACAAAGCAACCGTGAGTACTCATCCAAAGTACTCGCAAGCAAGGAGCTACATTACATATGCATGGATATATGTGTAAGGGGCCATATCAGTGGACTGAACTGCAGAATGCCAGAGTGAGAGGGGGATATCTAATCCTGTCGAAGACTATGCTTCTGGCAGCCTCCGTCTTGCAGCATATAGAAGAGAGTAGACTGAAGTCCTCCAAGTAGCATTGCATAGCATAATCCTACCCGACGATCCCCTCCCCGATGCCCTGTTAGAGAGTGACCACCGGGTTGTATCTTGGCACTTGGAAGGATGTGTTTTATTAAGTATGCGGTTCTAGTTGTCATAAGGTCAAGGTACAACTCCAAGCCGTCCTGTTACCGAAGATCACGGCTATTCGAATAGATTAACTTCCCTGTAGGGGTGCACCACATAACCCAACACGCTTGATCCCATTTGGCCGGACACACTTTCCTGGGTCATGCCCGGCCTAGGAAGATCAACACGTCGCAGCCCCACCTAGGCACAACAGAGAGGTCAGCATGCCGGTCTAAACCTAAGCGCGCAGGGGTCTGGGCCCATCGCCCTGAGCACACCTGCATGTTGCGAGGGCGGCCGGAATCAGACCTAGCCTAGTGGCGTTCCAGTCCAATCCGGCGCACGCCGCTCCGTCGCTGACGTCAAGAAGTGCTTCGGCTGATATCACGACGCCGAGTGCCCATATCTTTCCCGCGTAGCTGGTTAGTGCGTATAGACCAAATGGCCAGACTCAGATCAAATACCCAGATCTCGTTAAGCGTGTTAAGTATCCGCGAACGCCGACAGGGCCAGGCCCACCTCTCACCCAGGTAGCCTCAAACTGCCCTGTCGCTCCGCCACAAAGATCCACATAGAGGGCCGTCGGGACAAGGGTCCTTTCAGCCCCCAATCCGTGAATCACTCGCGGGTACTCCTCGAGCCAACCCGACTTTGGTCACCACATGTATCATGTATAAAGTATATACCCGTGATCAACTCCCGAGTGATCACGGCCCGATAGTATAGCACAGCAAACGGACAAGAATGTAGGGCCACTGATGGAAATACTAGCATCCTATACTAAGCAGGTAGGATTGCAGGTAAAGGTATCAACAGTAGTAGCAAGGGCAGGCTATGCATCAGGATAGGAATAACGAAAGCAGTAACATGCATACACTACTCTAATGCAAGCAGTATAGAGAAGAATAGGCGATATCTGGTGATCAAAGGGGGGGCTTTCCTGGTTGCTCTGGCAAGAGAGAGGGGTCGTCAACTCCGTAGTCGTACTGGGTAGCAGCAGCGTCGGTCTCGGTGTCTAGCGAGAGAAGAGGGGGAAGAAACAATAAATATTTAAGCAAACAGATGCATAGCGATGCATTACATGACAAGTAATGGTGCTAGGGGTGCCCTAACGCGGTATGAGGTGATACCGGTGGGGGGGGGGGGAAACATCCGGTAAAGTATCCCCGGTGTTTCGCGTTTTCGGGCAGAGGAGCCGAAGGGGAAAGTTTGCGAGTTTGATATGTTAGGAATGTGTGGCGGACGAACGGGCTGCGTATCCGGGTTCGTCTCGTCGTTCTGAGCAACTTTCATGTATAAAGTTTTTTCATCCGAGTTACGGATTATGTTATATTAATTTCTAAAGTTTTAATTCATTTTCTAAATTATTTTATTTCAATTTAAGTAGTAAAAAGCTATGTGTACACAGCAGAAGCCAGCCACAGCCTATGACCTATGGGGCCAGGGGACCCAGTTGACCAAGTCAACGGTTGACTGGTCAATGGTGTGAATAGTGCGTGTGGGACCCACATGTCATTGTCACAATTTAATTAAAATAGGTTTAAACACCTAAGCTAGTTAATTAGGTCAAATTAAGCAAGATTAATTAATTAAACTAATTATGTTACTAATTAATTAATTCACTTTACTATTTCCTTTTATTTTCCATTTTCGTTTTTCTCTACTCTTATCCTTTTATCTGATTTACAGGGGAGGGCCCCACCTGTAAGTGTCTCAGGCCACCTCCCTCCTGTGCACGAACGCGCACAGGGAAGGGGCAGGGGCGCGGTGGCCGAACCGGGCTCCGGCGAGGCCATGGTCGACGCCGGCGGCGGGGTAGCCGACCAGCAGCACCACCAGCAGTTGGCGGGCGATAGCGAGCGACGGGGGTGGGGAGTAGCAGCCGCAGCGCATGCCGGGAGACGGGCGCTGGGCGGCGCTGGGCGCGCGCGGCGGTGGTCGGGCACGAGGGCGACGGCCGCACGGGGTCACAGCCTGCACGGGCAGGCCGGCCGGGGGGGGTGCGGTCGGCACGGGGGCGACGGGCACGGCCGAACGGAGCCTGGCGCGACCCGGCCGCGGTGAGCGCGGGGACGGAGCGCGAGAGGCGGGTGCAGGTGCAGCCAGCAACGGGTGTGCGCGGGGTTGGGCGAGCAGGAGAGGGGGAAGGGTGGAGAGCTCACCCCCGATGCAGGGGTACGGGCGATGAGGGTTGGCGGAGTCCGTCGAGGGAGAGGTCGAGGACGCGGTTCCGGCGAATGGCGACGGCGAGGCGGTCCTGGGGCATTGGGGTCGCCGGCACGGCGGCAAGGTGGCCCTGGGCGGGGTCACACAGGGCGAGGTGGCGGCAGTGAGCGCCGGCGGAGGCTCCGGGCGAGGGCGGGGGCGACTGCGTCAGGGGCGGAGCGTGCGCCCGATCCAGATCGCGCGGGGAGGGGAGAAGGGGATCGTGCGGGGCGACTGGGTAGTGGGGACGAGTGGGGAGGGAACCTGCTAGGGTTCCGGTCACCCAGGGTGTTAAGGGAGCGATGGGGGCGGTTGGGCCTGTGGGCTGGTGGGTGGGATGCACAGTTGGGCCAAACGGCTGAAGGGGAGGGGGAAGTCCCAGGGTTTTCTTTCTTTGCTTTTTCTTTGTTTTCTTTTTATTTATCCCTTTCGATTTATTATAGTTTCTATTTATTTTAGTTTTAATAAAATACAAAAGTGGCACCTAATTTAGTGTTACAAATTGTGCCTTTGCCACTATTAATTTAGCTCTTCAAAATAAAATGGTTTGTAATAGTTCATTCCTTTTAAAAGCATTTAAGTAATTGTTTAGCCCCTGTTTTAATTAATTTCTTGCATCTAAACATTTTATCAAAATGTGGTTTCTCCACCACAATCATCCATGATTTATTTTCTACATTTTGAACATTTTAGTTTTCAGTTTTTAGTTTAGTTTTCTTTATTTGAAAACTTTTATTGTTTGCCTCTACTTTAAATTTAAATTCGTATCGATTTTGAACCATCACGAGATCGACAACAGTAACCGTGGTGACGTGGCATCATTACTAGAGGGTTACTGTAGCTTGATTATCCGGGCGTCACAATTCTCCTCCACTACAAGAAATCTCGTCCCGAGATTTTAAGAGGTGTTTAAGGGGGGAAGTCTAGTTACGAAATTCTAACGGATCTCCTTGGTCTTGGTTGCTTTTCTCGAAGAGGGCAATCCATTACATTGATGTCTTCATTCCACTGCTTCAGGTCATCATTATGAAGTCTTCATCCTTTCTTCGGGGGTTCCATCGTTCTTACGAATAGGTAACGGGGCAGATTTGCAAGGACATAATGCTATAAGGGTAATAATCTGGGGTTAACCCATGAATGATCATACGAGTACCTCTCGAGTTGAACAAATAAAACACATCGAGAGTAAAGTTCGAAGGTACAATAAGAAGTTTCAAGTAGGCAGGCAATCGTTCAATGCATAGCCAGAAGATGAAAGGGTTTCAGGGCAACGAGAATAAATATTGCGTCTGATACTAGAATAGGTCATCTCTAGGAAGGTGACCTATGGATGCATACGGAGTCAAGCGCGAGGAATAACCTTGGAAACCAGGGTTACAGGAGAGTCAGGTTTCGATCCTGTGGAACTGTGGGTTATGGGCCCACCATGTGGGTTAAAAATAGGAGCGGTGATATCTTGCACGGTCATGATAGCAAGGCATGCCAGGGAGTGGCATGTCATTTATGTCGGCAACAACGTCGGTACCAAGGGCGAGGGACGAAGAGAACCATTTTCCTGCTTGTTGAACGAGGCAGGCCATTAGGCAAAGTTCTCGTCCATCGATGGCTACCGGAATGCCATCAACAAAAGCAACAGGGTCTTACTGACAGAGTTGTACACCGAGGTGTTTACATAAGCAATGATTTATTACTTCTTAGATCATATAGATCACAAGAAAGGTTTAAACAAAACAATGGAAAGAAAAATGTGATTATCAGATTAAACATAACAATGGAAAGGAAAATATGTTTAAACACATATTTCAAGGGTATATCCTTCCCAAGGATAAGCAGAGCATGATATCCATGACAGGATATGATGTAGATAACTCTTTAGGTAGGGGAGAGAAATTTCATGACATTATCCATACAACGGTGTTTGGATAATTGAGCAAGAAACATTTAGCATTGGGCTTCAAATGTTCTTGTCAAAAATCGGAGTACCACAGACATGCTTCGAGATAGCATTGACATGGTCGTCAAGTAAGGTCAGACTTTGGATACACGAAGGGATTCATCATTAAGCCAAGGAGAGGATGAGGAGGTGGCTGATGGACTCAGCGATAATTCAACGAGGTGTCCAAAAAGATGGATTTCCATAGTTACGTGAACAAGGAGATAACATTTGTCGGGTCAAATGATATAATGATGTATGCTCAAGGAAAAACATACACCATTAAACATTAGTTGAAAAGTGTGCCCAAAGTATGGCCTTAGGTAGCATGATCAAATGTTAGAATGGTGATTCAGTGATCAATAGTCTAAGAATGAACGGTCGACCATTAACTTCAAAGCAATATGGTTGCTAGAAGTGCAGAATCCAAACAACACCATTCAATTGTTGGTACCCCGGTTGGAATTGACACGAGGACCAAGAAAGAATGGTGATGGTGAGAAGTATCATTATAGTAAGAATTCTTAAGAGGTGGAGCAATCCTCACAACATTCTTGACATCAAAGATGGTAAATACTCTGCGGTAGAACATAACATAAGTGGGATAGCAAGGAACTCAAGGTACAACACAAAACAGGAACAAGTTTGTGTTGGAGGGAATGCAATAATGTTGTTGATGATAACCCAAATCATCGAGGGTAAAGGATGCTATTTCTCATCAATAATTCGATAGATATCTTGGAAGAGCTCATAAGGTTGATGATGATCACGCCACATTTGTCGAGAGATTTCTTGAATAAGTAATCAATCAGCGACGACATCAGGTCAAAGGAATGATGAAGCAAAGGGTTATTGGAACCATGGGTACGACACAAGCTCATAATCCAGTTTGTGGTTCGAGGTGAAACGATAAGACGAGGAAATGGACGTAAGCTTAGCTTATTATCGAAAGATGTGCTCTGGTAATAAGGAATGGGTGGCACAATTAAATTTTAGCATGATAATGATATAGTCAATCAAGCTAGGAATGACTTGAAGGATTATCAAACTCAAAAGCCACAAAAATTAATTAGAGTTATTGAGTCAGAGTGCTGAATTGATTCACTTATCAGTTTTCTCGATTGACGACAACCCAGAACCCGTGGAGTCACTATGACATGGAAGGTACTACTTCATCAGAAATTCATTAGACGCAGTGCAATAGCATGATATCCTCGAGATAGTAGGGGGCAATACTCAAGGTAGTTCAGTATAGAGGTTGGACAAGCATATTGATTTGCAGAAGACAAGTGCTTTAACTTGTCCGTGAAATGGGATCAAAGAAGAACAATCATGGTCAGAACCACGGTTGCAAAGGATCAATTCATAGATATAAGATGGTATCAAATCAAGGAAATAGTTATTATTACAAGAAGCTTCTATGATAAGTTCCACATCGGGTCCATGGGCATGAACACAAAGTTCAAGGTCGACTCCCACTTCTCCAATGCATAACCTTTCATTCACTTCTCGTCTTCGAAGAAGTTGCAGTGTTGAAATTTATCTCTCGAAGCACCAGAAGAGTATGACTCATGAAAACTTTCGGGTTCACACGGTCTTAGAGAAGGTATAGGTTCAACCCATCGGGTCATCTTAGAAACATATACCATAAGCTTTAAGAGTAAATATCACCAGCTCGAAAGCAGAGCAAGGTTGAGAAAGTAGATGATACAATTTACCAAAGGCATTATGTATCTGAGGGAAGGCTCATAAGGTTATTGAATATGAAGGACGCTGTCGGATAAAATCCATTTAAGGATCTGCCGGTCCATAACAGAGCTGTTGTGAGCATCGGCACACAACCAAAGGAAGTAACAATGCAAAGGCATTGGATTATAGAAACAACTGACTAATCCAGAGCTCAAATGCAAAGGAATTATGATTTTCAAATCAAGGGATCAGAAGCGGTGTTCTGATTAGGGATGGATAAGTTGAATAGCCTTAGGGGTACAATCGACGGCAATTGGATTGGTTGAGAACCAGCTCATGTTTAAAATGACGTCTGAGCCGGAAAGATAATATAAAAGGATCAACTGATGATTGCGTGCATTCGCACTCATGTTGAATCAATAGGATCAAAATGACGGTGCCTAAGGATAGTAACGAATATTGCCAGACATATGGAAAGCATCCATCATGCAAGCAGACAAGTATTGCAGAGCAATAAGCTACTAAGGATTTTTGGAGGATCGAATAGTATTTCGAAGACCATTGTAAAACACGTGAACAACTGGGGGACGAGCGGATACTCGATAAGTGCGAGAATTATCATTAGGGGTATTCAGGTGACGAAGAACATCAAGGCAGTAAGCTCAAAGGATTATCAAAACAACGATGAGTATTTCGGGGTATCTTGTAATAACAAGACCAACTGGGGATGATTGTAAGAATAAGAACTTCATGTAGTTATCCATAAGGGTTGACGGTGGAAGGGGAATTGCAAACATGATGAACACAAGTTCTCGGGTTAACAGTGGAGAGTATCTTCAGCGTCTTCACGTGCAGCAGACGATCATCGGTAATAAGGTGATCCAGAGCTCAAATGCAAAGGAATTATGATTTTCAAATCAAGGGATCAGAAGCGGTGTTCTGATTAGGGATGGATAAGTTGAATAGCCTTGGGGGTACAATCGACGGCAATTGGATTGGTTGAGAACCAGCTCATGTTTAAAATGACGTCTGAGCCGGAAAGATAATATAAAAGGATCAACTGATGATTGCATGCATTCGCACTCATGTTGAATCAATAGGATCAAAATGACGGTGCCTAAGGATAGTAACGAATATTGCCAGACATATGGAAAGCATCCATCATGCAAGCAGACAAGTATTGCAGAGCAATAAGCTACTAAGGATTTTTGGAGGATCGAATAGTATTTCGAAGACCATTGTAAAACACGTGAACAACTGGGGGACGAGCGGATACTCGATAAGTGCGAGAATTATCATTAGGGGTATTCAGGTGACGAAGAACATCAAGGCAGTAAGCTCAAAGGATTATCAAAACAACGATGAGTATTTCGGGGTATCTTGTAATAACAAGACCAACTGGGGATGATTGTAAGAATAAGAACTTCATGTAGTTATCCATAAGGGTTGACGGTGGAAGGGGAATTGCAAACATGATGAACACAAGTTCTCGGGTTAACAGTGGAGAGTATCTTCAGGGTCTTCATGTGCAGCAGACGATCATCGGTAATAAGGTGATCTCCGGGTGAAAGTGATAACGAGATCCTAATGTTAGATTTAGCAAAATTTATTTTAGCCCAAATAGAAGAGAGATCAGAGTCCCAGAGTATAGATGAGGAATAAAAGATCCTAGTACCACCCGATGGCGAAGTGGGCCCGTAAGACACACAACCATGTTAGTAAAAGTTTTTGCAATGGCTAGACTCCACTTTGGCCAAGGAGTGTGGAAGGGGGATTCCTACAGGCAGTCGGCTCTGATACCAACTTGTGATGCCCCCAATTCAATCGTACCCTAATCGTGCATGCAAATGTGTACGATCAAGATCAGGGACTCACGGGAAGATATCACAACACAACTCTACAAATAAAATAAGTCATACAAGCATCATAATACAAGCCAGGGGCCTCGAGGGCTCGAATACAAGTGCTCGATCATAGACGAGTCAGCGGAAGCAACAATATCTGAGGACAGACATAAGTTTAAACAAGTTTGCCTTAAGAAGGCTAGCACAAACTGGGCTATAGATCGAAAGAGGCGCAGGCCTCCTGCCTGGGATCCTCCTAACTACTCCTGGTCGTCGTCAGCGGGCTGCACGTAGTAGTAGGCACCTCCAGTGTAGAAGGAGTCGTTGTCGACGGTGGCGTCTGGATCCTGGGCTCCATCGTCTGGTTGCAGCAATCGGGTAGAGAGATGGGGAAAAGGGGAAACAAAGCAACCGTGAGTACTCATCCGAAGTACTCGCAAGCAAGGAGCTACACTACATATGCATGGATATATGTGTAAGGGGCCATATCAGTGGACTGAACTGCAGAATGCCAGAGTGAGAGGGGGATATCTAATCCTGTCGAAGACTACGCTTCTGGCAGCCTCCGTCTTGCAGCATATAGAAGAGAGTAGACCGAAGTCCTCCAAGTAGCATCGCATAGCATAATCCTACCCGGCGATCCCCTCCTCGATGCCCTGTTAGAGAGCGACTACCGGGTTGTATCTGGCACTTGGAAGGGTGTGTTTTATTAAGTATCCGGTTCTAGTTGTCATAAGGTCAAGGTATAACTCCAAGCCGTCCTGTTACCGAAGATCACGGCTATTCGAATAGATTAACTTCCCTGCAGGGGTGCACCACATAACCCAACACGCTTGATCCCATTTGGCCGGACACACTTTCCTAGGTCATGCCCGGCCTAGGAAGATCAACACGTCGCAGCCCCACCTAGGCACAACAGAGAGGTCAGCACGCCGGTCTAAACCTAAGCGCGCAGGGGTCTGGGCCCATCGCCCTGAGCACACCTGCATGTTGCGAGGGTGGCTGGAAGCAGACCTAGCCTAGTGGTGTTCCAGTCCAATCCGGCGCGCGCCGCCCCGTCGCTGACGTCAAGAAGTGCTTCGGCTGATACCACGACGCAGAGTGCCCATATCTTTCCCGCGTAGCTGGTTAGTGCGTATAGACCAAATGGCCAGACTCAGATCAAATACCCAGATCTCATTAAGCGTGTTAAGTATCCGCGAACGCCGACAGGGCCAGGCCCACCTCTCACCCAGGTAGCCTCAAACTGCCCTGTCGCTCCGCCACAAAGATCCACACAGAGGGCCGTCGGGACAAGGGTCCTTTCAGCCCCCAATCCGTGAATCACTCGCGGGTACTCCTCGAGCCAACCCGACTTTGGTCACCACATGTATCATGTATAAAGTATATACTCGTGATCAACTCCCGAGTGATCACGGCCCGATAGTATAGCACAGCAGATGGACAAGAATGTAGGTCCACTGATGGAAATACTAGCATCCTATACTAAGCAGGTAGGATTGCAGGTAAAGGTATCAACAGTAGTAGCAAGGGCAGGCTATGCATCAGGATAGGAATAACGAAAGCAGTAACATGCTACACTACTCTAATGCAAGCAGTATAGAGAAGAATAGGCGATATCTGGTGATCAAAGGGGGGGCTTGCCTGGTTGCTCTGGCAAGAGAGAGGGGTCGTCAACTCCGTAGTCGTACTGGGTAGCAGCAGCGTCGGTCTCGGTGTTTAGCGAGAGAAGAGGGGGAAGAAACAATAAATATTTAAGCAAACAGATGCATAGCGATGCATGACATGACAAGTAACGGTGCTAGGGGTGCCCTAACGCGGTATGAGGTGATACCGGTGAAGGGGGGGGGGACATCCGGGAAAGTATCCCCGGTGTTTCGCGTTTTCGGGCAGAGGAGCTGGAGGTGAAAGTTTGCGAGTTTGATATGTTAGGAATGTGTGGCGGACGAACGGTCTGCGTATCCTGGTTCGTCTCGTCGTTCTGAGCAACTTTCATGTATAAAGTTTTTTCATCCGAGTTACGGATTATTTTATATTAATTTCTAAAGTTTTAATTCATTTTCTAAATTATTTTATTTCAATTTAAGTAGTAAAAAGCTATGTGTACACAGCAGAAGCCTGCCACAGCCTATGACCTGTGGGGCCAGGGGACCCAGTTGACCAAGTCAACGGTTGACTGGTCAATGGTGTGAATAATGCGTGTGGGACCCACATGTCATTGTCACAATTTAATTAAAATAGGTTTAAACACCTAAGCTAGTTAATTAGGTCAAATTAAGCAAGGTTAATTAATTAAACTAATTATGTTACTAATTAATTAATTCACTTTACTATTTCCTTTTATTTTCCATTTTCGTTTTTCCCTACTCTTATCTTTTTATCTGATTTACAGGGGAGGGCCCCACCTGTAAGTGGCTCAGGCCACCTCCCTCTTGTGCACGAACGCGCACAGGGAAGGGGCAGGGGCGCGGTGGCCGAACCGGCCTCCGGCGAGGCCATGGTCGACTCCGGCGGCGGGGTAGCCGACCAGTAGCACCACCAGCAGGTGGCGGGCGATAGCGAGCGACGGGGGTGGGGAGTAGCAGCCGCAGCGCATGCCGGGAGACGGGCGTTGGGTGGCGCCCGGCGTGCGCGGAGGTGGTCGGGCACGAGGGCGACGGCCGCACGGGGTCACAGCCTGCACGGGCAGGCCGGCCGGGGGGGGGTGCGGTCGGCACGGGGGCGACGGGCACGACCGAACGGAGCCTGGCGCGACCCGGCCGCGGTGAGCGCGGGGACGGAGCGCGAGAGGCGGGCGCAGGTGCAGCCAGCAGCGGGCGTGCGCGGGGTTGGGCGAGCAGGAGAGGGGGGAAGGGCGGAGAGCTCACCCCCGATGCAGGGGTATGGGCGATGAGGGTTGAGGAGTCCGTCGAGGGGGAGGTCGAGGACGCGGATCCGGCGAACGGCGACGGCGAGGCGGTCCTGGGGCGTTGGGGTCGGCGGCACGGCGGCAAGGTGGCCCTGGGCGGGGTCACACAGGGCGAGGTGGCGGCAGTGAGCGCCGGCGGAGGCTTGGGCGAGGGCGGGGGCGACTGCGTCAGGGGCGGGGCGTGCGCCCGATCCAGATCGCGCGGGGAGGGGAGAAGGGGATCGTGGGGGGCAACTGGGTAGTGGGGACGAGTGGGGAGGGAACCTGCTCGGGTTCCGGTCACCCAGGGGGTTAAGGGAGCGATGGGGGACGGCTGGGCCTGTGGGCTGGTGGGTGGGATGCCCAGTTGGGCCAAACGGCTGAAGGGGAGGGGGGAAGGCCCGGGGTTTTCTTTCTTTCCTTTTTCTTTGTTTTCTTTTTATTTATCCTTTTCGATTTATTATAGTTTCTATTTATTTTAGTTTTAATAAAATACAAAAGTGGCACCTAATTTAGTGTTACAAATTGTGCCTTTGCCACTATTAATTTAGCTCTTCAAAATAAAATGGTTTGTAATAGTTCATTCCTTTTAAAAGCATTTAAGTAATTGTTTAGCCCCTGTTTTAATTACTTTCATGCATCTAAACATTTTATCAAAATGTGGTTTCTCCACCACAATCATCCATGATTTATTTTCTACATTTTGAACATTTTAGTTTTCAGTTTTTAGTTTAGTTTTCTTTATTTGAAAACTTTTATTGTTTTCCTCTATTTTAAATTTAAATTTGTATCGATTTTGAACCATCGCGAGATCGACAACAGTAACCGTGGTGACGTGGCATCATTACTAGAGGGTTACTGTAGCTTGATTATCCGGGCGTCACAATCAGCTCGCTGGATCCTCAGTCTTTTCCAAAATGGATTTGAGGTTGGGCTACCATCAAGTCAAAATCAAGAACGGGGACATTCCCAAAACGGCCTTTGTTACTCGTTATGGCCAATACGAGTACACCGTCATGTCCTTCGGTTTAACCAATGCTCCGGCCACTTTCTCTCGGTTAATGAACTCGATCTTCATGGAGTATTTGGATAAATTCATCGTGGTATACCTCGATGATATACTCATCTACTCCAAGAATGGGGAAGAACATGCCGAACATCTAAGGCTAGTATTGATGAAACTTCGAGAGCATCGCCTTTATGCCAAGTTCTCAAAGTGCGAATTTTGGTTGCCAGAAGTGACCTATTTGGGCCATGTAATCTCTGGTAAGGGCATTGCTGTCAATCCCAAGCGAGTTCAAGCCGTCCTTGACTGGACTCCACCTAAAACGGTCAAGCAAGTTCGGAGTTTTCTTGGTCTAGCGAGCTATTGCCGCCGCTTCATATAGAATTTATCCAAAGTTGCTAAGCCTCTAACTGAACTCCTCAAGAAAGATAAAAAGTTCGAGTGGACCCCACTGTGCGAGTTCAGCTTTCAGGAACTGAAAAGACGCCTGACATCTGCTCCCGTACTCGTACCACCAGATTTTTCTAAGGACTTTGTTATCTATTGCGACGCCTCGCGACAAGGACTAGGTTGCATACTCATGCAAGATCGCCATGTGATTGCCTACGCTTCTCGACAGTTGCGTCCACATGAGGATAACTATCCCACACATGATCTAGAGCTTGCAGCTGTAGTCCATGCACTTAAAACCTGGCGACATTACCTTCTTGGTAATCGTTGCGAAATCTACACTGATCACCAAAGCCTGAAATACATCTTCACCCAACCGGATTTGAATCTTAGGCAAAGATGTTGGGTTGAGTTGATCTCGGATTACGACTTAGGAATAACTTACATCCCAGGCAATGCCAATGTCATGGCTGATGCACTAAGTCGTAAATCCTATTGTAACAACCTGATGTTACAACAAATTCAACCACTTCACCATGATGAATTTTGTAAGCTTAACCTTCACATTGTTCCTCGAGGATTCCTTTCCACCCTGGTGGCGAAACCTACTGTCGGTGTCAAAACCGGCGGATCTCGGGTAGGGGGTCCCGATCTGTGCGTCAAGGTCAGATGGTAACAGGAGACAAGGGACACTTTATTTTACCCAGGTTCGGGCCCTCTCGATGGAGGTAAAACCCTACTCCTGCTAGATTAATATTGATGATATGGGTAGTACAAGAGTAGATCTACCACGAGATCGAGGAGGCTAAACCCTAGAAGCTAGCCTATGGGTATGATGATGGTTATGATGTGTTCGTCCTACGGACTACAACCCTCCGGTTTATATAGGCACCGGATAGGGTTAGGGTTACACAGAGTCGGTTACATTGGTAGGAGATCTTGAATATCCGCACGCCTAGCTTGCCTTCCACGCCAAGGAAAGAACCTTCCGGACACGGGACGAAGTATTCAATCTTGTATCTTCATAGTCCTGGAGTCCGGCTGAAGATATAGTTCGGCTATCCGAACACCCCCTAATCCAGGACTCCCTCAGTAGCCCCTGAACCATGCTTCAATGACGACTAGTCCGGCGCGCAAATTGTCTTCGGCATTGCAAGGCGGGTTCCTCCTCCAAATTCTTCAAGAAGATAATAAACACCAAAAAATAGTGTCCGGCTCTGCAAAACAAGTTTCCACGTATTGCCACATAGAGAATAATACAAACACAAATCAAATCTGCTGACGTATTCCGCAGTGCGTCATAACACTGCGACCAAGCCTTCTGTATGGATTATTTTTTGTTGTTCCACCGCAGTACGTTCAACGAGGCGGTTTCCTTGGCACGTCTTGTCGAAGCAGAGATCGTGTGCCCCCCTTTTACGGGATTCTCATTAATACGGACGTGGGTAACCCAACCGTGCCCGTTAAGCACGTCCTGCCTTGATTAAAGGCTAGTCCAAGACAGCTACGGGGAGGGCTCTTGATATTATGCCTCTTATAAAGAGACCGAGACCTTGCTCCCCTCTTGTGTTCTCAAAACAAGCTCGTCCATAGCCTCGAGTTCCAACACCCCAGGCTTTTAGATTCTAGGCGCACGGGACCATCGACAATGTCCGGCTCCGGCCTTCAAGGCCAATGGATGCCCTCCTCCGTTACGGAGGAGGACGTATCAAGGTTGAGGGAGGCTAGGTTCCTGACCAGCGAGATCCCGCACAGGTTGCCTGCTCAAGGACAAGCGATCCCAAGCCCTCAACCTGGTGAGAGCGTAGTATTCATCTCCCACTTCCTTCGGGGATTAGGCTTCCCAACAGATCCTTTCATAAGGGGGCTGATGTTTTATTATGGGCTGGAATTCCATGACCTAGCTCTGGAGTCCATCCTCCATATCTCCTCCTTCATTGTTGTGTTTGAAGCATTTCTCCATATCACTCCTCACTTCGGATTATGGCTCAAGACCTTCAAGGTAGAACCAAAGATAATCGAGGGGCGTCACGTAGAGTGCGGAGACGCTGTTATAAAAAGGAATACCGATGCTCCATGGCCCGAGGGCACTTTTCAAGAGGAGCTCGGCTTATGGCAACAGGAGTGGTTCTACATCACCTCTCCTCGGGGCACCACTTGGGTAGCGCCTCCCTCCTTTCGCTCGGGCCCCCCACCACTTTTAACATCGTGGATCAACACAGGGTTAGATCGAGGCATGCCCAAAGACGTTCCTCTATTGCAGGGCCGCATAAAGGATCTCCTAAAAGGAGACCTCAACCTGGTCAAGGTGACACAAGTTATGCTGATTCGCTGGACACTGCCCGGCCAACGTCGCCCCCTCCGCGTGTGGGAGTTCAACCCAGAGGGGCCGCGAGTTCTCCGAAATTTCATGGGCATGACGCCTACGGAGATGTATAGACTGTTCTTCGGACCACAAGGAGTGAGTCCAGATTTGACCGAGGATGCTGGTTTAAGCTGCAACCGCCCGGATACAGAAGTAGGTGACCTTGCGCCCGGACCTTCTATCCGTACAATTGACTTATTTTTTAATAGTACTTCTCCCTTTTACGCAGGAGTGGATAGCGAAGGCGAAGCTGATCCGGTGTCCGGCTCCCCTTCCCGAGACCAGGCTAGATCCTGTGCTAGTCAGGATGTTGGAGGTGGCGCCTCTGGAGGGAAATGAAGGGGCGGACAAGGAAACCGTGGCCTCTTCGAAAGGGGCCATCCCAAAGGGGGGAATTGATAACTCCTCTCCGCGTCAGAGGACCCGACGCCGGGGAGCTCCTCGGCCGAACTAAATCCTCAAAAGGAGCAGCCCTCCAACGAGCCGTAAGTAGAAAGAGAGTCATTCTTTTAAGATAAATCCTTAATTTACATCTGAGAAGTTTTAACCGAAACCTTACCTTGTAGTTCGGACCTCGACCCTTCTCAGCAGAGCTCGTCATCAGGGGATCTTCTTCCGGAGATGATGGAGAGCGGAACGCCTCCTCCTTCTACATCGCCTAGCAAGGCGGGCGACGCCGAAGTGTCGTCGCAGAGGATTTCTCCGAATCTGCCAGAGGCAAAAGGTGATCATGTGGCCCCCAGGGTTCTCCGTGTCCGGCCTCCGAAGAAGGCCATGGGACGAGTCCGGCACCATCTGGTGTTCGGTCGGAGGAGCTGAAGGTTCTGCTGGGCCGAGCCTCTGTTTTAGAGGAGCATCGTGTGTTGATGCACACGGTGATTGAAAAGATTTCATCCGCGGAAAGCGGACTGAACGAGGCCGTCAAGAGTTTATTGGCGGGCCTTGAGGTACGTTTTGAATAACGAACATTAGTATTAATTGCGCATAATAACATGCGCCCTGTGTAGATAGTAGCCCCTGAGACTCTGTGTGCCGCAAAGATGTGCGGCGCGCAGAGGATCTTAATCCCAGGTCCTTTAAGTGGCACCTTTGTATGTAGGTGGCAGGTTGTCCGGAGTCGAGCCGGACTCGAGATTTTGCCGAAATGAAACGGCAACTCGATGAGGCAGAAGCCGACATCGTGCTTGTTAACAAGCGGCTTGATGATGCTCAAGGTATTGAGTTTATTTGGCGATTGTTAGTAAGAGGAGCTTTATGTCAATATCTTACCGTGTGTATGCTTGATGCAGATGGTGCGGCGGCCGTAGAAGGACTTAGGGCCGAACTCGCCAAAGCAAAGGAACAAGCCAGAAAAAGCGATGCGGCTGCCGGAAGAGCCCGTGAAGAGCTAAAAGCCGAACAGGCTTCCCATTGCCGAAGCAAGGAGGAGATGGCTGATATAGCCGTGAGGTTGAAAAGTGCTACTGACCGTTGCAAACTTGTAGAAGAGGAACGTCGAGCCCGGCAGACAGATTTAGAGAAGGCCGTTGCCGACGCCAAGGACGCCCGCTCTGGTATGAGAGCGTCAAGGGAAGAGTTGCGTCAAGCCGGACTAATTGCGGATGGAAAGCCCTTCCTGCTGTGGAGAAAATTTTGTGATCCGAAGTTCGCCCCCTTGGACCGAGCGTGGAGCGTGGAGGACACCTATCTGGATTTGGCGGCTAGTGCCGCTGATGCGACCAGGTACTTTCAAGATAAAAAATACCATGAAGTGGAAAAGCTCTTCTGGTCGCAGTTCACTAATCCAGAGCGTCCACTATCAGTGGATGATCGCCTGGCCCAATGGGCCGAGCTGAATAGGTTGTCCGGACTTGCCATGAAGTATGCCATGGATCGCCTGTGTCCGGGGAGATCGAAGCCGAAAAGCTATTTCGGTTTGGAGCAGCAATTTCTTGACGTGGTGCCTCGGATAGAAGCTCTGAAGAGGTCAGCTTGCACAGAGGGCGCGCGGCTGGCTCTTGCCCGTGTCAAGACATACTGGGCAGATATGGAGCCCACCGTTGTTGCGTCCCGTGATTCGGATAAAAGCCGAATTCCTTTCGAGCACTATTTTGAGGAAGTCCTCGCGGGCGCTCGTATAATAGAGACGCAGTGTTCGAAAGATGTTGTTTTATGACAGCATATGTAATCGTTGATCAATATTTTTATAAATTGTAATGGCGTAATTTAGAATTGTGCCTTCAAGTATTAATAACACCTCCTGTGCGGCCGTTTTAATATATAAATTCTGAAAGATTGCAGTCGTTGGCTTCAGCCCCCACGCACATAGTGCGGGGGTGCGCGCGGAGAACGCATTTTCACACTTAACCCAACGTCTTGGTCCTACAAAGGAGGTGATAGCACCGCGGGCTAGGCAACTGGACTATAATGCTTTAACACTTTCACTTAGCCATAGGAGCTTGACAGTGGGACTCTTTAGGTAGCCCTTTAATGGCGACTGCGTTTACCCGAATTCGGGACGCATATGTGCCTGACCGGGAAGCGGCCCTTCGTCAAAACGGAGGAATTCGATAAATTCCTATAAGTCATCGAGTGGCGACCAGTCTCGTGCTACATCATGACAGTCGGTTTTCGGCTTTCTCTACTGAGGTGCTCACCCGGCCGAACCGGGGCACAATCGCAGTAGTTCTCCTGGTGCAACCTTAGCCGACAGAACGGAACGTAAGGTGGCCGAACTCAGGAGCCGGGCAACCCAACATGTGACCAAAATCATGACTCGGAGCTGATGCATATAGTGCCAAAACTCGCGACGCCGAACACTCCCTAAGGTGTTCGGTCTTTGTGAGTGTGTGTGAAACAACACCCTTGAAAAAGAAAAAATCCCCTTGTGTCCAGGTACGAGCAAGAATTCTGGCGTGGCCACATGCCAAAACGCCAGTCTCCTCCATGGTTATAGTGAGGTAAACCAGGGGATGTATAGTAGCAAGAGACAGTAAAAAAGGTTTACGCAGGGTCTTAATCTAAGAAAAATTCTTTGGGGCGGGTCCCTACTGCACGTCTGCGCCTGTGTCTCCGCTGTGCCGTGTCCTGGACGGGCGCCGTACGACGTTCATCTGTAAAAGAGAAGAACTAAATTGAAAATGGGTCGTGCGGATCAAAAAGAATAAAATAAAATGTAAAGTGAGAAATAGATACGGTCGAGCTTTATTGTCTCTGCGTACAGCCCCTGGTGAGGCGTACCAAGCCTATAACGAAAATGGGCTTGTGCCGAACTCATTGAGTCCGGGTCCGCGGCCTTTTGTGACTTACATCGAAAAAGTCTTTTGGCTGGCAAGGCCATTTTGTTGGGCGGCCGTTTAAGCGGCCGCGCAATCCTCCGTTTGGAGGAGATGTAGTTTAGTATGCTCCCTTTAAAGAGATGATGCCTCGAGGACCGGGCATCTTTAGCGTGAGGGATGCTAATGCGGTATCGCGTTAAAGCGAGCGAAAGCTCCGCGTCCCATCAGTGCTTGATAGCGACTTGAAAACGGGACTATGTGGAAGATAAGTTTTTCGCGACAAAAGTTATTGGCAGAGCCAAATATGACCACAAGCCGGAGAAAACCCATACAGTGGGTGTCCGGGCCTGGTGCTACTCCTTGAAAGGAGGTTTTACTGTGACGGATTCGTGCTGGGTTTATGCCCATGCGGTGAATTGTATCCTGATATATCAGATTTAGTCCACTGCCATCGTCCATAAGGACGTTGGTAAACTGGAATCCGTCTATTATTGGATTAAGTATCAGGGCAGTCCGGCCTGCGTGTTTGATATTGCGAGAATAATCTAGCTGATCAAAAATGATTGGCTTTAGTGACCAGTGGCGAGACTCCTGAGGGATAGGCTTGAATGTGCGGACCTTTATGGGTGCCTCATGCCTTGTTATGTGAAGTGAGTTCACTGTTTTGACTTCTTGCGGGAAGTTCTTTTGCTTCCTGGTGTTCTGCTTTTGGGGTTCGTCCTCTTCCTCACTTGGTGTGTCGAGCCCCTTGTGTTCGGCGTTAAGCCTTCCGGATTGTTTGAAAACCCAACAGTCTCTATGGGTATGATTAGCAGGCTTTCCAGGAGTACTGTGTATCTGACATATCCTATCCATGATTCTCTTTAGACTGGACGGATCTTCCCTATTATCCCGAGGGGGTGATATTGTCTGATTTTGCTGTGAGCCTTTGAATCCGGCATTGACTGTCGTGCTCTTCGGACTTTTTCTTTTGATTCGGCGAAGGTCCTTGTTTCGCCATGGTTTCCCGTTTCCATCCCTGATTTCTGATGTACTTTGGTTGCTGGGGCTGCATCGTGCCAACCAGCTGTCCTCTTCTGCGCAAAAGCGGGTCATGAGGCTTGTGAGTGCGGCCATTATTCTTGGCTTTTCCTGGCCGAGGTGTCTGGCGAGCCATTTGTCTCGGACATTGTGCCTGAAAGCCGCTAGGGCTTCGGCATCCGGACAATCCCCTATTTGATTCTTTTTAGTGAGGAATCTGTTCCAGAACTGCCGAGCTGATTCTCCGGATTGCTGAGTTATGTGACTGAGGTCGTCTGCGTCCGGGGGACGGACATAGGTCCCTTGAAAATTTGCTCGGAAAGCATCCTCGAGCTCTTCTCAACTTCCAATTGTGTTTTCGGGAAGGCTTTTAAGCCAGTGCCGGGCTGGCCCTTTAAGCTTAAGTGGTAAATATTTTATGGCGTGGAGATCATCTCCTCTAGCCATATGTATTTGGAGGATATAATCCTCGATCCAGACTCCAGGGTCTGTTGTTCCATCGTACGCCTCTATGTTAACGGGTTTAAATCCCTCTGGGAATTCATATTCCAGGACCTCATCGGTGAAACATAGAGGGTGTGCGGCACCCCTATATTTGGGTGTGCCGGATTCTGATGGTGGATTTTTTGCATTGCTTGTGAGAGCTTGCTTTCTTGGCCCATAAATGGACCTGGCTGGGCCAAGTGCGAGTCTTTGATTGGGTCGCATGCCGCATTGAGTGCGGCGCCGTTTGCCGTATTGTAGTGGTCGAGAGGTCGTTTATTCGACCGTGTAGCCTTTTTGTTTTTCGAGTTTGGGGGCTCTAGGGCCTCCTGGTCGAATTCGGGCAGTAGCTTTCTCTTCCGATAGCTTTTGGTGCGGCGGCTGCCGCCGTATTTGTCTGCGGTCTTGATTACTTTGCTCCATCTTGTTTTGAGTGCATCTTCCGCCGTCTTTAGCTTTTGCTTCTGCTTCTTCAGGCTTCGTGCTGTGGCGACGAGCCTTTCTTGGAGATTCTTCTGTTCCATGATTTTATCCGCCGTGGTATCGACCGGAGTTATGTTATGACCGGGGGAGGACTGTTCGTCCTCTCTACCCGTGTTACCCTGTTCGGACGGCTGTTCTGGGATGCGTTCGTCATCTGCCGGCTCGTCCTGCTCTATGGCTGGGTCTTGATCGAGGCGGGGCTTCGCTTGGCGTTTACGTCGCCGCTTTGAGTGCTTTTCGGAGGGTTTACCCTTCTTTTCGCCCCCTTCTTCCTCATTGTGAGTTTTTTCAGGTGTATCCACCATGAATACGTCATTAAGTGGGGTGGAGGTCCAGTGCCCTATGGGCGCTGGTTCCGGTTCGTCTCTGTCTTCGTCGTCCATACCGTCGAAGTCTTCGGAGCCGAAGTCGAGCATGTCGGTTAATTCGTCGACAGTGGCTATTAAGTGGGTGGTGGGTGGGCTTTGAATTTCTTCGTCGTCCGAATCCCAACCTCGCAGGCCATAGTTCGGCCTGGGCTCTCCTGAAAAAGAGAGAGACTTGAGAGATTTCAGAATATCACCGAAAGGCGAATACTGAAAGATGTCCATGGTGGTGAACTTCATTACCGGCGCCCAATCTGATTCGATTGGCAGGGGAGCGGGAGGTTCGGAGTTCGGAGAAGAGTCTGGCTCCTTGGAGTCATGTGCCATGCGGAGTGCGGGGCTTGCGTTTGGCTCAATGGCTTTTAAGATCGCAGCCCCCGAGGTGACGTCCAACCGTTCATCCTCAAAGAACGCAGCGGGCTCTGTATCGAGGATCGGGGCCGGAGCGTATGCGGCCTCCAGGACACTGTTCGGAGGCAGAGCTATATCATGCCCCTCGAGATAGTGCGGCGCGCTTGGCTGTGGCTTGATTCCATCGAAGATCAGGTCTCCGAGGGTATCTGTCGTGTAGTTTAAGCTTCCACACCTTTAAAGGGAACCCATCGATTCGGTATCAAAGGCAAGTTGGCTCCTCGTTACATTGGACCCTTTCGCATTCTTGCCAAACGAGGAGAAGTTGCCTACCAGTTGGAGCTACCTCTGCATCTCTCCAGAGTTCATGATGTCTTCCACGTTTCTCAACTCAGGCGTTGGTTCTCGGATCCTATCCGTGGAGTGGACCACGAAACGCTTGATCTCCAGGATAACCTCACATATCGAGAGTATCCCGTTCGTATCCTTGATCAAGCCGAGCGTACCACTCGACGCCAGAATATCAAGTTTCTCAAAGTTCAATGGTCGCACCATTCCGAGCAAGAAGCTACATGGGAAAGGGAGGATCGACTTCGACTTGAGTACCCTACCTTCTTTCCAACGGATCCTAAATCTCGGGACGAGATTCTTTCGAGTGGGGGTGAGTTGTCACATCATAGTTAGTCCATGCATTAGGGTGTTGCATCATGTTTACCTTTATCAGAATTTGAATTGGGGAAGACAGAACCCCCAGCACCCCCTCTGAAATCAACTAGGGTTTACTAAAAATAATTTCAATGAACCTGAAATGCCCTTCTAAAATGTTCACCCTCTTTGTCTTGGGTTACAACCTCTGGCAAAATTGGTGCACAATTTTCTAGGTCAACAGAAGGTCACTGAATTAAATCATATGTATTTTGCTTTTGGACATTTAAATGCTAGTAAATATTTTAAATGTTCAAATAATTCTGGATTTAAGTGAGGGCTGTCAGGAATAATCCCAACAGAGCCCACAATTATTTCCAGGATTTTAGTAAGTGCCTAAGTATTTTTAATAAAGCCCTAAAGTTACAGAAAAATAGAAAAAGAAAACAAAACAGGAAAGGCTTACCTGGCGCCACCCACCAGGCCCACCTGCCGGACCAGCCCAGCCACCGCTCCAGCGAGCAGCTTGGCTTGGCCAGGTAGGCAGCCAGGTGCTCGACGGCGGCACCAGCGCGCGCCACGCAGCTGGACGCCGCCCTGCTTCCTCCCCTCGCCACCCTGCTAGCCTGGGCAGGCTCCACGTGTAGGATCTAGAAGTAGGTGTGTCTAGAGGGGGGGTGATTAGACACTTAGTGCTAAAGTTGTAGTTTTTAAGCCTTTTCGGTTTGAGTGGAGTTTTAGGCACAATTTCACCATACACAATACATATCAAGCAAGCATGCAAAGAGTATATGAGCAGCGGAATGTAAAGCATGCAACTTGCAAGAATGTAAAGGGAAGGGTTTGGAGAATTCAAACGCAATTGGAGACACTGATGTTTTTCTCGTGGTTTGGATAGGTGGTGCTATCCTAAATCCACGTTGATGGAGACTTCAACCCACGAAGGGTAACGGTTGCGCGAGTCCACGGAGGGATCCACCCACGAAGGGTCCACGAAGAAGCAACCTTGTCTATCCCACCATGGCCATCGCCCATGAAGGACTTGCCTCACTAGCGGTAGATCTTCACGAAGTAGGCGATCTCCTTGCCCTTACAAACTCCTTGGTTCAACTCCACAATCTTGTCGGAGGCTCCCAAGTGACACCTAGGCAATCAAGGAGACACCATTCTCCAAGAAGTAACAAATGGTGTGTTGATGATGAACTCCTTGCTCTTGTTCTTCAAATGATAGTCTCCCCAACACTCAACTCTCTCTCATAGGATTTGGATTTGGTGGAAAGAAGATTTGAGTGGAAAGCAACTTGGGAAAGGCTAGAGATCAAGATTCATATGGTAGGAATGGAATATCTTGGTCTCAACACATGAGTAGGTGGTTCTCTTTCAGAACATATGAGTTGGAAGTGTAGATGTGTTCTGATGGCTCTCTCCACGAATGAAGAGGAGGTGGAGGGGTATATATAGCCTCCACACAAAATCCAACCGTTACACACAATTTACCAATCTCGGTGGGACCGAATCAACAAACTCGGTCGGACCGAAAAGGTAAACCTAGTGACCGTTAGAGATTTTCGGTGGGACTGACATGCAACTCGGTAGGACCGATATGGTTAGGGTTAGGGCATAACGTAATCTCGGTGAGACCGATTACACAAACTCGATGAGACCGATTTTGGTAATAAGCTAACCAGAGAGTTGGTCAGGTAAACTCGGTGGGACCGATTACTAAACTCGGTAAGAACGATTTTGGTAATGAGTTAACCAGAGAGTATACATTGTAATCTCGTTAGTACCGATTGCACAAACTCGGTGAGACCGATTTTGACAATGGACATACACAGTGAGATTGCAATCCCATCTCGGTGAGACCGAGATCCCTATCGGTAGAACCGATTTGCTAGGGTTTGGCAATGGCTTATGACAAGTGAAACTCGGTGGCGCCGGATAGAAAGAATCGGTAGGTCCGAGTTTGACTTTGGGTTTAGGTCAAATGTGGAAGTGGGAAAGTAGCTGAGGGTTTTGGAGCATATCATCAAGCACATGGAGCAAAAGGCTCATTAAGCAACACCTCATCCCTTCTTAATAGTATTGGCTTTTCCTATGGACTCAATGTGATCTTGGATCACTAAAAGTGTAAAATGAAGAGTCTTGAGCTTGAAGCTTTAGCCAATCCTTTGTCCTTAGCATCTTGAAGGAGTTCCCACAACCTTTAGTCCATGCCACTCCATTGTTGAACTTATCTGAAATATACTAGATAAAAGTGTTAGTCCAACAAGAGATATGTTGACATTAATTACCAAAACCACCTGGAGAGCACTTATGCTTTCAATCTCCCCCTTTTTGGTAATTGATGGCAACATACATCAAAGATTTAAATAAAGATACAAATAATAGCAAGTAAAGCTTTGGAAGAACATGTAACAAACATAGGCTCCCCCTACATGTATGCAATCATGTGAATACAGAATATAGAAGCATGTGAGAGCATAATCATGACAGAGTAGACAATGTGTTACATGTATCTTGGCCATATGCATCAGAGCAAAAGATTATTAAAAGAAATACCTTCATGCTTATGAGTCCTTCTTGCAAACAGTATGTACAGAAAGCAAGAATTCCTCATACTCATGATTCTGATGCATATACTTACCTTGTAGTCTTAAGTTGGCTTAGGATAGAATGAACCTGCACAAACAAGGTTAGATAACACAGGTACATCCAATGGCCAGAGCAAACCTAAGGAAACCACAAGAATACCAAGACTAGGATGACATGTAAAGAGTGAGTACAAGGTACCACATTGGATTAGACATGTCCCCAAGAGTAAAGATATGCAATGAATTTGAATGATTTCTTTCCCTTAGATGTCTTGCTTCCCCTAAATCTTGCATGGGATATTGGGAGAAGATAGGGAACAGAACATCAAAGCTGAAAGATGTGAATAGAACTTAATTCAAATGAGTACATATGAACATGTCTTTCCCCCAAAAAGACATGTGGCATCTCTCCTCTTGAACATCAAGCATCCGGGGTCCTTGAGTATTCTCTCCCCCTGAAGATTTTTCTCCCCCTTGATATTTGGGATCCTTGAGTATTCTCTCCCCCTTAGTACTTTCTCTCCCCGATGATAAGCTTTGATGTGATCTCTCTCTCCCCCTTTGACATCAATTTCCAAGAAGGTTTTTCCTGGAATCCGTCGAATAGGTTTGGTCCTTGAGATTCAGCACAAAGCAGTGGATAAAACTGTGATGCTTGTAGAGGACAAGATTCATTGAGTGAAGCTGGATCAGAAGAAATATAGAATATGTGGCAAACTGTTTTTCCTGTTACGAAATTGGTGGCACCGAGTGGCATGTTTCGGTGGTACCGAAGGGATTCGGTTGGACCGAAAATTACAATTCGGTGAAACCGAGTTCATCACAGAGAAAACTCTTGTCACCTCAGCTCACTAGTCAAGTAAGATCTCACAAAGATTTGCAATGAATTAGCTGAAAGATTTGCAAGGAATTTGATGCAGAAATATGCAGAATAAGAATCAAAAAGAAAAGAATGAAAGGTTCTAGATGAAGTTTTTTTGTTTGAAAAAGAGGGAAACAAATATGCAAGGGACAAATGCAATAACACAGAAAAGAACACAAGAGAACTTCATCTAGAATTGGGCGGTGACATAGTCACCTATGTTAGAGTATATTTGACTTAGGAGTCAAGTGAGAACACTTGATCATAGGTCATACTCATCGTTTAAGCTCAAAATGGGATTACCATTTTTCGTTTAAGCATCTTGATGTAGTCACATCTTGTGGAGTTGCTTTAACTCATGTCTTGGAGTAAAGCTTCTCTAAGATGGAACAACATACCTTGGGTGGTGGTGTGGATCTTGCTCATGTAGTTGAACTTGTGTGGGTGCTCAAGGGTGATGTAGCTCATCATGAGTTGGGAGCACCACTTGGAGTTTGAGTTCATCTACCTACATGGATTAGTTCTTGCAAGGAAAAGCACTTGTATATCCAAAAATGACAATCATGAAGCTCAACATAGAATTTGTCAAAGGATATGTTCAAATGGTTTCGTGCTTCCTTGTCGTCAACCACCGTTGTGTAGAGACTTGGTGATGTAGAGATTGCTCAAGAGGTGAGTGAGTTGTGTCGCGACCGGTTTTCCGGACATTAATTTCCAGAAAATGGCCGTCGAGCTCATCAGCCCCAGGAGTACTGTTAGCTGATGAGGCATCAACTTGATACAGAAATTCCAAGCAAGAGTACAAAATATGTAGTACAAGACCATTGTGGCCTATGAGTACATCAGATGGTTTCTAGTGGTTGATGGCGGAAGCGGTTTGTAGATCACCATGGTCTATGGGACTCCATTTCCCACGGGAACAACTGACCAGGTTAACTCCTATCTTCGCGAGGCTGCTATCACCGCTGCTTAGGATTCCGAGGCTGTCATCACAACGCTCCTCTCCAAGCGGATATCTGGCCAAGACAATAGCCAGGGACAAGCCAGTGAGTACTTTGAATGTACTCGCAAACATCATGAATGTAGGTATAATATTACAATGATATGCTGAAAAATATTTTATGCTCATGATGTTAGTCACAAAATATAAATAAATCTCAGATGCGTGCGAGCATGTTATTTACGAATAAGTAATAACATAGTAGTATTAAAGTTTAAAAAGAAATCAACAAGCATGCCACAGTCGGGCGTCATAGCGAGACCACAGAAAGGGCTTTAAAAGAAATGCCACAGTCGGGCGTCTTTGCGACACCACAGAAAGGGCTTTAAAAGAAATGCCACAGTCGGGCGTCTTAGCGACGCCACAGAAAGGGCTTTAAAAGAAATGCCACAGTCGGGCGTCTTAGCGACACCATAGAAAGGGCTTTAAAAGAAATGCCACAGTCGGGCGTCTTAGCGACACCACAGAAAGGGCTTTTTAAAATAATCATAGTGAATATCCAGGAGGTGGAACCGTCCCAGGGATATTCGATAATTCCACCAACGTAACGGGTTAGTCCACAGAATAATAATCATGATCATCACAAGTCTCAAATCGAGATCCCAGTTCTGGGTTAACAGTTTTCCTCCGAAGACCGATACTGAGACCGACACTCGACCCATCCCAGACTGTAACCCATAACTAAGGACACGGCTATTCAAATAGGTTTAATCTCTGCAGAGGGTGTACTCTTTACCCACGAGTAACGGATTCCTTTAGTCCATCGGGACTAATTCCGTCTACCGCCTTTTTGTTGAAAACACACCTAACTTGCACACACCAGCTTAACTCACCGGTGTCTGGAATCACCCACGACACTTGTTAAGTAAAACTCTAAGTGGGGAGGCTACAACCTCGCGTAGCATGGGATCAAATTTATATCGCGCGCTTTAAGGGGTGGCCTCCCCTCTCGGTCCCAACCGGAAACACCCATGCCCCCGGACCATGTGACCAGCCTACCGGTTACAACCGGTACCTTCCACCATGGCCTCTCTGTACGGTGTGTGCTTGAAAGGGGTTGACGACTTATTGAACCGTACCCTACCTGCGGCAGGGACAAGTGGTAGTACAAGGCAAGTATGGGGGTTACTGGAACAAGACTCGATCTGTGGTCGGCTCAGGAGGGTTATAAGCTTTCTGCTTGACATGGGTAACAAAAATATTTCAACCAACAATTCACACTTGTTATACCTTACCATGCCATACCGGATATAATCGTCCCGACAGAGACCGGCGACAAGCTCACGCCTACCCAAGGCAGAGGCTTTTTCCCGGATTCCTCTCCGGTATGCATGCAAGGCACATGAGGGTGATGGTCATCACAAGTATGCTCATTTCAACCGCAAGGTAAAACACAAGAATGCATCCATGCAAAGGATCATGTCACATGAAATAACAATACTCTGAAATAAGGTGGTGTTATAAATGTGTCAACTAGCACACCAAAATATTATGTCGGGGTTAAGAATGCTTGCCTTCATGGTGTGGAAAGGCAAGGTGCTCTCCAAGATTTTTTTGTAGGTTTCCTTCCCTCTCTTCGAAATCCTATTTTCAAAAATATGCAAATAACACATATTTCAAATACCGCACAAAAAAGTTGTTTGGAAAATTTTCAAATAAATCTTAAAATAAACTAGACAGAATTTGAGGGATGTAGGAAGAAGAATCAATTTATTTGGTGTTATAATTAAAGAGTTATAGTCAGTCAAAGTTCTGGTCAAATCTATTTAAAAAAATATATAAAAGGAAACGCTTCAGACAGAATACGCTTTCGGTGCTGGGAAAACGTACTGCGGGGTTTATGCCTTCACTTAATCCCACGTGGACCGGTGCGGGGTCGCTGACAGTGGGTCCAAGGGGCCCACTAGTCAGGTTTGACTAGTCCTTTTTCCCCCTCCTTCCTCTGTCCCGAGCGGAGGCGGAGCTCCGGCGATCGCCGCCGGCGACTGGCGGCTCCTCGCGGGGCCCCAAGGGCGGGGATGGATCCGACACTCCAGGGCAGTCCTCTCGGTGGTCGCCAGGCCGGTGGGGATGGAGGGAGCTGCCGGCGGCGAGCTTCGCGGCGGAGGAGGCTTCGGGGGCAGAGCGAAATTTCTCCCGCGGTGAGCCCCGATCGAAATCGAGTAGTGGGAAAGGTCCACGGGAGGGAGAAGGTGTTCTTGGTGAAGAGAAATGGGAGGGAGAGGCCCTGGTAGTGCTGGAAGAGCTGGGGCCGTGGCGGCGGCTATGTTTGCCGGAGATGGGGAAGGAGGCTCCCCCGGGTCGTCTGGCTGCAAAACTAGGCCCTAGGGGGATGACTTGAGGTCGCCTATGTGCCCGGATGAGCTCGGGCCTCATTTTATAGGCGAGGCAAGGCGGTTCCACGGCGGCCGTGGATAAGCTCTCCGGCGAACCGACGTTCTGTAGCTTGCAGGCAACGTGGCGTGGCTGGGGATGACGGCAGGAGCTAGCGGATGAGAGGCTACAGCTCCAAGGGCGAGCTGGCGAGCGGAGGTGGCTTGGGCGGCGCTGGCCAGCGCAGGAGCTGCCGGGCGGCGGTGGCGGCTAGCTGTTGGCCTGCCGGGGACGTGGCGAGGGCTGCGGGGTTCGTGGGGTGCAGAAGGGGACACGGCGCGCTGGCTATGGTCGGTCACGGGCCGGAGTGAGTGCGGGGCGGGACGCGGCGGCTCAGGCGCACGACACGTGCAAAACGCGTGCTCTGCTCGCGCTCCGGGCGTGCACGGGACGTGTTCGACGTAATGCCAGGGCACGCTACAGAGCTTGGGTGAGGCTGGCTTTTAGCAGATCTAGGTTAGGAGTAACTGGGAGTCTAGTGGACATGCTGGTTTGATAAAAGGTGCAAGCTCACAGTGCGGTGTCAAAAATCATGTCAAAACGGATCATGCCCATAAGGTGTTTGACAAAATGCCAAGAGGACTTAGGCATTTCTTGGAGTGGTCAAATTCTTCAGATCAGTGTCTCCTTAGATTCAAGAGAGGGTGGTAAGGTTGGTTTGGCAAAAGGAGAAACTTGTTAGTGCAAGTTTTGCTGAACCTCACTTCTGGACAGGAGCTAGATGGCATCATTTCATGTACCAAAGATGATCCAATAGGTGCATGCTCCGGGACTTAGGGGTTCTTAAGGGGGTACTATAAGCAGGAGAAAGCACAAGGTCATTGGACCAAAAATAAATGGGGTTGCAGTAGAATTCGCAAGACTGGACCAGAATGGAAAAGAGGTTGGTTCACTCAAAATTTTCAAAGAACAATACTAAGTTTTTGCATAAAGTTGAATCATAGGCTATTACCAACATCCCATAATTTTGGTGGAGGCTAGAAAGAAATATTTAAAAGGGTTGTAGTGCAAATCTGCCCTCTGGACCAGTGAAGAGAATTGATTGTAGAGCTCAAAATAATTTAACAATAAAAATAATTTTTATATAAAAGAGATTTAAAAACATCACCTGACATCTCCAAATTTTGGTGGGAATTTTAAGTGAATTTATCAAATGGTTGTAGTTCAAATATGGCCATTTTAACCTTGAAAAACCATTTTCAATAAAAATCAAGCAACTTAATTATCTAATTACTTCTACTGATACAAGAAAAGTTTTTCTTGAGTGGTTAAACAGGTCCAATAACTTATTTTGAAAGGTTTTCATTTTGGGGAAAAATTTCATAATAACAAGGGAGGAAATGGTGAAAAAAAATAAAAAGGGAGCTCAAAATCAAAGTTTTAAAACCTAGCAAAAAAATTTAATTCCTCAAAACCAAGGTAAAAATTTTGGGGTGTCACAATACTACCCCCCTTAAGAAAAATCTCGTCCTCGGGATTTGTTAAAAGCTGTTTTAAGAAAATTATATGCAATAAAAATGTGGCGACAGTAAGGGGCAATAAGTGGTGAAAAACCACAGTGAGAAAACTGGTGCTGCATGGAAAAAAATTTACGGTTCGAGACAAAAACGTGAAATTTCTACGCTGGATATAAATTTAGAAAAAAAATTCTAAATTTAATTATACGCTGGTCGTACCCAAGAGCACAGTGCTCTCTCCGGCTGACGGGTGGACCCAGGGCCCACTGTCAGCCTCTTCTTCTTCCTCTGGCTTTCTCTTCTTCCTCTCTCCCGCGCGCTTTCCCGCGCTTTCTCCACCGGCGACGTGTAGCGCGTAGGGCATCTAGGCCGTACTGCGGTAGTGCGCGGCGTGCTAGCTGCCGGGGCAGTGTGCACTCACCTCGCGAGCCAGCGTGCTATCGGCACTGCTTGCGGATTCGACTCCGAACACCGGCGATCGGGCGACGAGCGGCGTTGGTGGACTTCGCCCACTGTACACCGAGCTCGAGCTATAAAACGGCCGAGGTGTCCCTCTCTTCTCCCTCACACCTGGCCTCGCTTCTCCTCCTCCTTCTTCCTCCATTTCCGCTTACAAAAGCTCGGGTGAGGCTCTAATGGCGGAGGCGATGCCGGACTGGTTTGCAATCCTGATATGTGGAGGGCTGGCGACACTGCTGGGGCTCTCCGTGCTCCTGTGTGCGATGATCCTCGATGATCGTCGTGATGCGTCTGCTCGGGTGTTGGCTCTCCACGGTGGTGATGATCACGAGGAGTAGGTGGGGTGTGCCGGGTGCTAACTATTGTTAGAGGGTGGTTAGCCAGATGTAACACCGTCGCAAAGCTTTTGCAAACAGTGTATGTGCTCGAATGATTGTGGTTGTGAGTCTGTTGTCGTTGTGCTGTGTGAAATAAAATAATCCATGTCGTGAGAAGATGCAGATGCAGCAATCCAGGGAAAAGTAATCTCACTCCAGGATTATATGCAGAAGAAAACGGTAATGCAACAGAATCACAAATATTAATTGAAACTAAAGATTTACTCGTTGCGCGGACTCGGGGTACCACGCATAAGTTACATCACATAAATAAATGTTGCAATAATAAACGTAGCAACGACGTCTATAATGCAAACGATAACTGGACGAATCTCGAGAAAATGTCTCTGGTACTGAGACATACTCTTCCTCTATCGGGGAAAGTGGATTGACTAGTAGATGCATGTGTCTCTCCTGGTCAGGCCTTAGTGTTCCGCCGATGGCGATGTGAGGATTTAAATCTGCAAGGCTCTGGAGATAACCCATCACGCGTTGGGTTAAACGCTCTTGAGCGATGACGTACTGGACAAGGTTGGCCAGGACGGGGTCTCTCTCGATTCGTCCACCCGGAAAAGATGTTACTCCTCTGGGCGCTGCACAGCTCGGGAAGTAATAATACCCTCGTTCGCTGGCATAAGGTACCGCGAATCGAAAGCGAGCAAGCGCTTCGTATGCCGCAGCATCCACAGCCATTTGTGGGGTTGGCATAGATTTCCCCACGAAGGAGACCTTGGTTGGGTCTTGGTTTGAGTTTACGGGAGGGATGTGCACTGCTGCCCAATATCTCGCGGTGGAAGAGGTGATCCTCGATTTGAACAGCTCGTACTGGGGTGGCTGGGTAGCGCCCATGGTACTGCAGGTAAAATCCCACAATATCTTGACAAAACTACCCGGGGTTGCATCTGGGGTTCTCAGGTAAATGCTGGGGGTCGGCATGGCTAGGAGATGGTTGTGAAGGTGGCGCACAAGATGAGAGGTGTTTGGCAAGGTCACGCGGTGGCCTCTTTATAGCACTGGAGATGGGTCATTTTTACCGTGGCGAGTGGTAAAGAAAATTCCAGCTCTGCTCCACGGGTCGAAGTCAATGCCACAGATACATATATTTCGCTAATGTGACGTGTCACTGTGGGGTTGTCGGGGAGGCTTGTGGTAACTGTGCCAGGGATAGAAATCTTATACTGTGTACTAGCGTATCCAGGCAAGGCTATTATTAAAACAGAGGCACGACAACAAGCAGCGTTTATTTACAAGGCCACACGATTACAAAGCGAGGGTACACTGGAATTCGATACGATTCGGGTGACTTAGTCTACTTCGTTTACATCCATGCGGGCGCGCCTTGTGGAGGTTGAGGCTCCTCCACGGGTCTTGCCGTCGGAATTAACTAGAGTGGGTTGAGGGGCTGCATGCTCGGGGTAGCGATGATGACCATCTCGGGGATTGTTGGCCACAACTCCGTTGGAGTGTGTCCCTAATATGCGACGAAGCACTTCTGGGGTTATCGCAACACCTTGGCCGATGGCTGGGGTAGGCCTCAGGGGCTCGATCGGGTGTCCAAACAGCACGACTGGGTTGACGGCGTTGGGCTCGTCCTCTTCTCTTGTTGGGGCTCGACGAACCAGCTCTCCACGAGCTGCGATAAGATCAATGGTGACCTGATCGCACAGTTCCTCTAGTGCACTTACATAGCGCACCAAGTGCAACAATGCAGGATCTGTCTCGTGATCTCCGTTGGCAACTTGGGGTGGTCTACCATACCCTTCACGCCTGGGGTAGTAGTGGAACGAGCGACAGTTAACTCTGGGCGACAAGTGCCGGAGATGAACTATAGCTTCTCGAGCAGCTAGTTGAATGGCTTGTGGCTCAAAGGAAGTCGTCCTTCCCGTGAACCTATAGGGGCGCTCGGGTGCTAGACCCCTACCATAGATGTGTACAGTGGCCCAGAATTGACGGCTTTCACCGCTTAAGGGTCCTGGTACACAACATATTCTGGGGGCTCTTCTAACGCATAGGCTCGACGGGTGAGGTTTGCGAGTATGGTCACAAAACCTCCAAGGTTGGTTGTCGTGGTCTCGTTGTGCACGACGGGACCAGGCATTGTGGCTCGGTTTGGGATAGCGGTTGTGCTGTGTTGAGGCTAGCATGCCCTTTTTATAGGAAAAAGGGGGCGGAGTCTTCCTTCGCACGCTTGCGAGAAAGATTATTTAGGGGGCCGGTCACTGGCGCGTGATTAACGGCTAGGTTGGTAGGTTGGGCACCGACTGCCAAAAGGTGTCGGGTTACTGTGTGGCTATCTTGCATGAGAAGCCTGGCTGGGGTTTGGTTATGTCTTAGCGGGTTGGTCTGCCTAGGTTTATTGACCTGGCTAAGATAGGATTAGCCAATGGTCAGCCTGGCTCTGATACCAAGTCTGTCGCGACCGGTTTTCCGGACATTAATTGCCAGAAAATGGCCGTCGAGCTCATCAGCCCCAGGATTACTGTTAGCCGATGAGGCATCAACTTGATACAGAAATTCCAAGCAAGAGTACAAAATATGCAGTACAAGAACATTGTGGCCTATGAGTACATCAGATGGTTTCTAGTGGTTGATGGAGGAAGCGGTTTGTAGATCACCACGGTCTATGGGACTCCATTTCCCACGGGAACAGCTGACCAGGTTAACTCCTATCTTCGCGAGGCTGCTATCACCGCTGCTTAGGATTCCGAGGCTGTCATCGCAACGCTCCTCTCCAAGCGGATATCTGGCCAAGACAATAGCCAGGGACAAGCCAGTGAGTACTTTGAATGTACTCGCAAACATCATGAACGTAGGTATAATATTACAATGATATGCTGAAAAATATTTTATGCTCATGATGTTAGTCACAAAATATAAATAAATCTCGGATGCGTGCGAGCATGTTATTTACGAATAAGTAATAACATAGTAGTATTAAAGTTTAAAAAGAAATCAACAAGCATGCCACAGTCGGGCATCATAGCGACACCACAGAAAGGGCTTTAAAAGAAATGCCACAGTCGGGCGTCTTAGCGACACCACAGAAAGGGCTTTAAAAGAAATGCCACAGTCGGGCGTCTTAGCGACACCAAAGAAAGGGCTTTAAATGAAAAGCCACAGTCGGGCGTCTTAGCGACACCACAGAAAGGGCTTTAAAAGAAATGCCACAGTCGGGCGTCTTAGCGACACCACAGAAAGGGATTTAAAAGAAATGCCATAGTCAGGAGTCTTAGCGACGCCACAGAAAGGGCTTTAAAAGAAATGCCACAGTCGGGCGTCTTAGCGACACCAGAGAAAGGGCTTTAAAAGAAATGCCATAGTCGGGCATCTTAGCGACACCACAGAAAGGGCTTTTTAAAATAATCATAGTGAATATCCAGGAGGTGGAACCGTCCCAGGGATATTCGATAATTCCACCAATGTAACGGGTTAGTCCACAGAATAATAATCATGATCCTCACAAGTCTCAAATCGAGATCCCAGTTCTGGGTTAACAGTTTTCCTCCGAAGACCGATACTGAGACCAACACTCGACCCATCCTAGACTGTAACCCATAACTAAGGACACGGCTGTTCAAATAGGTTTAATCTCTGCAGAGGGTGTACTCTTTACCCATGAGTAACGGATTCCTTTAGTCCATCGGGACTAATTCCGTCTACGGCCTTTTTGTTGAAAACACACCTAACTTGCACACACCATCTTAACTCACCGGTGTCTAGAATCACCCACGACACTTGTTAAGTAAAACTCTAAGTGGGGAGGCTACAACCTCGCGTAGCATGGGATCAAATTTATATTGCGCGCTCTAAGGGGTGGCCTCCCCTCTCGGTCCCAACCGGAAACACCCATGCCCCCGGACCATGTGACCAGCCTACCGGTTACAACCGGTACCTTCCACCATGGCCTCTCTGTACGGTGTCTGCTTGAAAGGGGTTGACAACTTACTGAACCGTAACCTACCTACGGCAGGGACAAGTGGTAGTACAAGGCAAGTATGGGGGTTACTGGAACAAGACTCGATCTGTGGTCGGCTCAGGAGGGTTATAAGTTTTCTGCTTGACATGGGTAACAAAAATATTTCAACCAACAATTCACACTTGTTATACCTTACCATGCCATACCGGATATAATCGTCCCGACAGAGACCGGCGACAAGCTCACGCCTACCCAAGGCAGAGGCTTTTTCCCAGATTCCTCTCCGGTATGCATGCAAGGCACATGAGGGTGATTGTCATCACAAGGATGCTCATTTCAACAGCAAGATAAAACACAAGAATTCATCCATGCAAAGGATCATGTCACATGAAATAACAATACTCCGAAATAAGGTGGTGTTATAAATGTGTCAACTAGCACACCAAAATATTATGCCAGGGTTCAGAATGCTTGCCTTCATGGTGTGGAAAGGCAAGGTGCTCTCCAAGATTTTTTTGTAGGTTTCCTTCCCTCTCTTCGAAATCCTATTTTCAAAAATATGCAAATAAAACATATTTCAAAAACCGCACAAAAAAGTTGTTTGGAAAATTTTCAAATAAATCTTAAAATAAACTAGACAGAAATTGAGGGATGTAGGAAGAAGAATCAATTTATTTGGTGTTATATTTAAAGAGTTATAGTCAGTCAAAGTTCTGGTCAAATCTATTTTAAAAAATATATATAAAAGGAAACGCTTCGGACAGAATACACTTTCGGTGCAGGGAAAACGTACTATGGGGTTTATGCCTTCACTTAATCCCACGTGGACTGGTGCGGGGTCGCTGACAGTGGGTCCAAGGGGCCCAGTAGTCAGGTTTGACTAGTCCTTTTTCCCCCTCCTTCCTCTGTCCCGAGCGGAGGCGGAGCTCTGGCGATCGTCGCCGGCGACTGGCGGCTCCTCGCGGGGCCCCGAGGGCGGGGATGGATCCGCCACTCCAGTGCGGTCCTCCCGGTGGTCGCCAGGCCGGTGGGGATGGAGGGAGCTGCCGGCGGCGAGCTTCGCGGCGGAGGAGGCTTCGGGCAGAGTGAAATTTCTCCCGCGGTGAGCCCCGATCAAAATCGAGTAGTGGGAAAGGTTCACGGGAGGGAGAAGGTGTTCTTGGAGAAGAGAAATGGGAGGGAGAGGCCCTGGTGGCGTTGGAAGAGCTGCGGCCGTGGCGGCGGTTGTGGTTGCCGGAGATGGGGAAGGAGGCTCCCCCGGGTCGTCTGGCTGCAAAAGGAGGCCCTAGGGGATGGCTTGAGGTCGCCTGTGTGCCCGGATGAGCTCGGGCCTCATTTTATAGGCGAGGCAAGGCGGTTCCACGGCGGCCGTGGATAAGCTCTCCGACGAACCAATGATCTGTAGCTTGCAGGCAACATGGCGTGGCTGGGGATGACGGCAGGAGCTAGCGGACGAGAGGCTACAGCTCCAAGGGCGAGCTGGCAAGCGAAGGTGGCTTGGGCGGCACTGGCCAGCGCACGAGCTGCCGGGCGGCGGTGGCGGCTAGCTGTTGGCCTGTCGGGGACGTGGCGAGGGCTGCAGGGTTCGTGGGGTGCAAAAGGGGACACGGCGCGCTGGCTATGGTCGGTCACGGGCCGGAGTGAGTGCGGGGCGGGACGCGGCGGCTCGGGCACACGGCACGTGCAAAACGCGTGCTCTGCTCGCGCTCCGGGCGTGCACGGGACGTGTTCGACGTAATGCCAGGGCACACTATAGAGCTTGGGTGAGGCTGGCTTTTAGCAGATCTAGGTTAGGAGTAACTGGGAGTCTAGTGGACATGCTGGTTTGATCAAAGGTGCAAGCTCACAGTGCGGTGTCAAAAATCATGTCAAAACAGATCATGCCCATAAGGTGTTTGACAAAATGCCAAGAGCACCTAGGCATTTCTTGGAGTGGTCAAATTCTCCAGATCAGTGTCTCCTTAGATTCAAGAGAGGGTGGTAAGGTTGGTTTGGCAAAAGGAGAAACTTGTTAGTGCAAGTTTTGCTGAACCTCACTTCTGGACAGGAGGTAGATGGCATCATTTCATGGACCAAAGATGATCCAATAGGTGCATGCTCCTGGACTTAGGGGTTCTTAAGGGGGTACTATTAGCAGGAGAAAGCACAAGGTCATTGGAGCAAAAATAAATGGGGTTGCAGTAGAATTCACAAGACTGGACCAGAATGGAAAAGAGGTTGGTTCACTCAAAATTTTCAAAGAACAATAGTAAGTTTTTGCATAACATTGAATCATAGGCTATTACCAACATCCCATAATTTTGGTGGAGGCTAGAAAGAAATATTTAAAAGGGTTGTAGTGCAAAAATGCCCTCTAGACCAGTGAAGAGAATTAATTGTAGAGCTCAAAATAATTTAACAATAAAAATAATTTTTATATAAAATAGATTTAAAAACATCACCTGACATCTCCAAATTTTGGTGGGATTTTTAAGTGAATTTATCAAATGGTTGTAGTTCAAATATGGCCATTTTAACCTTGAAAAACCATTTTCAATAAAAATCAAGCAACTTAATTATCTAATTAGTTCTACTGATACAAGAAAAGTTTTTCTTGAGTGGTTAAACAGGTCCAATAACTTATTTTGAAAGGTTTTCATTTTGGGGCAAAATTCCATAATAACAAGGGAGGAAATGGTGAAAAAAAATCAAAAGGGAGCTCAAAATCAAAGTTTTAAAACCTGGCAAAAAAATTTAATTCCTCAAAACCAAGGTAAATTTTTTGAGGTGTCACAAGTTGCAATCTCATAGAATTTGATTCAACCAAGTACCTACATGGGTTAGATATCATGCAAGATACAAATATATCCAAGACATAAGATAGTCATCATAAGAGATATATCATGGATTGGCCATAAGCCCATGTCTTGCATGTATCCAATGGAGTTTCTACTCCAAGTTCGAAGCATCAATGATGTTCAATTCTCCTCTCAACCTGCAAAACACTTTCTCATCAAGTGGTTTAGTGAATATATCCGCTAATTGCTTATCGGTGCGAACATGCTTAAGATCAATGTCACACTTAGCAACATGATCTCGAATGAAATGATGACGAACTTCAATGTGCTTAGTTCGAGAATGTTGCACAGGATTATGACCAATTTTGATAGCACTTTCATTGTCACAAAGCAATGGAACATGTTTCACATAGACCCCATAATCTTTAAGAGTTTGGGTCATCCAAAGTAATTGAGCACAACATGAACCAGCGGCAATGTACTCCGCTTCGGCGGTAGATAAGGATACCGAGTTTTGTTTCTTGGAGGACCAAGACACAAGAGATCTCCCAAGAAATTGACAAGTACCCGAAGTGGACTTTCTATCAACCTTGTATCCGGCATAATCTGAGTCGGAATAGCCAACAAGATCAAAAGAGGACCTCTTAGGATACCAAATGCCAAAATTTGGTGTATGAATTAGGTATCTCACTATCCTTTTCACGGCCTTAAGATGACATTCTTTAGGAGCAGCTTGATATCGTGCACACATGCACACACTTAGCATAATATCGGGAAGTGAGGCACATAAGTATAACAATGAACCAATCATAGAGCGATAAACCTTTTCATCAACCGGTTCACCATCTTTGGTCAAGTCATTATGTCCACTAGTAGGCATGGGTGTTGACATACCTTTGCATTCTTGCATGTTGAACTTCTTGAATAAGTCTTTGGTGTACTTCGTTTGAGATACAAATGTACCTTCCTTAGTTTGCTTGATTTGCAAACTGAGAAAGAATTTGAATTCACTCATCATAGACATCTCAAACTTCTCCGACATTAGCTTTCCAAACTTTTCAATAAAACGAGGGTTAGTTGAACCAAATATAATATCATCAACATAAATTTGGCACACAAATAGTTCTCCATTAACCCTTTTAGTAAAAAGTGTGGAATCAATTTTTCCAATTTCAAAACCACTTGCAATAAGGAACTTGGTCAAGCATTTATACCATGCTCTAGGAGCTTGTTTAAGACCATAAAGAGCTTTGTGAAGTTTGTAAACATGATTAGGTTTCTTAGGATTGACAAAGCCGGGAGGTTGTTTGACATAAACTTCCTCCTCTATTTCACCATTTAGAAAAGCACTTTTAATGTCCATTTGGTACAAGGTGATATTATGGTGATTAGCGTAGGCAAGTAAGATGCGAATGGACTCGAGTCTAGCAACGGGAGCATATGTCTCACCATAGTCCATTCCTTCGACTTGTGTGTACCCTTGGGCGACGAGACATGCTTTGTTGCGAACCACTTGTCCATCTTCATCTTGCTTGTTGCGAAACACCCATTTGGTACCAATGATGTTGTGGTTGTTGTCGGGCTTCTCAACCAATGTCCAAACTTGGTTTCTCTCAAAGTTGTGTAGCTCTTCATGCATAGCGTTTATCCAATCCGGATCTTCCAATGCTTCTTCAACCTTCATAGGTTCAATGCTAGAGATAAATGAATAGTTTTCACAAAAGTTAGCTAAACGAGTTTTTGAGCGAGTAATTCTCCCGGTTTGGATATCATTGTAGATTTGCTCGACGGGATGATCTTTGGCAATTCTTGCTCGAACTCGTGAAAGCTTTTGCTTGGGTCTTAGTTGAACATCTTATTCATCTTGTTCATCTTCTTGATCTTCTTCATTGTTGACGTTGTTGTTCTCTTGTCGTGGTGGAGAAGGAGGTTGTTGATGTTCGTCTTGATGCGTTTCCTCGTTTTCTTCATCTTGGTGTGTCCCACTTGTGGATGCTTCCGTGTCAATTCTTGGTTCACCTTGTTGTGAAGTAGAAGCTTCCACTTGGACGGACAAGTCTTGGATTTCTTCTGAAGGGTCTTTGTCTCCTACATCAATTGGCAATTGCTCTACTTGCGAGCCATTAGATTCATCAAACTTCACATCTACCGTTTCTTCAACCTTTCGGGTGAAAGAGTTGTAGACACGGTAAGTGTGAGAGTTTGAACCATAACCAAGTAGGAAACCTTCATGAGATTTAGGAGCAAACTTTGAACGACGATGCTTATCAAGAATGTAGCACTTTGAGCCGAATACTCGAAAGTATCCAACTTGGGGTTTGTTACCGGTGAGGAGCTCGTATGCCGTCTTGCCGAGTAGCGTGTGAAGATACAAGCGATTTGTTGCATGACAAGCCGTCTCAACCACTTCTGCCCAAAAGTGCTTTGGCGTCTTGTACTCATCAAGCATCGTTCTCGCCATTTCGATGAGCGCCCGGTTCCCCCTCTCAACAACTCCATTTTGTTGAGGTGTGTATGTAGCCGAGAACTCGTGTGAAATCCCTTCTTCGTCAAGAAAGGTGTCCACATTTGCGTTCTTGAACTCCGTTCCGTTGTCACTCCGAACCTTCTTGATCTTCACGTCAAACTGATTTTGGGCCTTCCTAGCAAAGTTTTTGAAGATCTTTTGGACCTGCGATTTGTCATCAAGAAAGAACACCCACATAAATCTTGAAAAATCATCAGCTATAACTAGACCAAAAGAATTTCCACCGAGACTCTTGTAGGCACTGGGACCAAAAAGATCCATATGAAGTAGCTCGAGTGGCCTCCTTGTGGTCATGATGTTCTTCACGGGATGCCTTCCTCCAACCTGTTTACCTGCTTGACAAGCACTACAAAGTCTATCCTTATCAAATATGACATCGTTAACTCCAAGGATATGATTTCCTTTAATAAGCTTGTCAAGGTTTCTCATGCCAACGTGACCTAGTCGTCTATGCCACAACCAACCTTTTGAGGATTTAGCAATAAAGCAAGTTTTAGGTTGCGACTTTTTAGAGAAATCGACAATGTAAAGGTCACCTCTACGTATACCGGTAAAGACCATTTTATGATTGTCTCGTCGAAACACTTGGCAATCTACCTCAGTAAATAGGACATTCAAACCGAAATCAGCAAGTCTAGATACTGAAAGTAAGTTGTACCCAAGAGATTCAACGAGCATGACATTTTGAATGGAGCTATCGTGTGAGATGGCCACCTTACCAAGGCCAACCACCTTACCCTTTGAATTATCACCAAAGGTGACATATTTTCGAGGGTCGTCATTTTCAGCAAGCTCACGGAACATCTCTTCATCTCACGGAACATCAGTACATGCACTGTCGAGAACCCATTCCTTTCCTCCTGACACATATCCTTGAAGATTAGCCATAAGACCAAAGTGTCTCATTGCATCGTCAAGATCGAAGTCACTATCATCATCTTCATCATAGTATCCATGTTCAACATCATCTTGTGATTGATCATATCCTAGAGAGGGTAATTCATTAGATAAATGATCACCAAAGTGGTCACTTTTATGAATTCTTATGGATTCGGTTATGATATCACCAATGATTCCAACATTTCCTTTAGCACGCATGAGATTGGTAAGCTCAAATAGACAATTACCAAAACTAGGATCACTAGAGTTCATTTTACTCAAGGCAATAGATTTATGGAGAATTTCATCCAATTTTTTCAAGGAATAATTGGGGAATCGTTCCTCAAGAAATTTCCATATAGTATAGGCACAATTAAGATTAGGTAAACTAGCAATCAAGTTTTTGGGTAAACCTCTAATGATGAGCTCAACAGTTCTAAGATTTCGGATCATGTCAATATCTTCATCTAGTGTGGGGTGCATAGGATCAACATGAGGTGCACAAGGACTAGCAATATACTTGTTCAAATGATATTGATTGAAAGTCACAAGCATCTCATTTTTCCACTCATGAAAATACTCTCCATCAAGAATAGGCACTCTATGTCTAAGACTCCCTAGAGTAGACACATCCATCTTCCTCCAATGGTGATTAAACCAAGGCATTGGAGACCAAAGCTCCGATACCACTTGTAGGATCTAGAAGTAGGTGTGTCTAGAGGGGGGGTGATTAGACACTTAGTGCTAAAGTTGTAGTTTTTAAGCCTTTTCAGTTTGAGTGGAGTTTGAGGCACAATTTCAACATACACAATACATATCAAGCAAGCATGCAAAGAGTATATGAGCAGCGGAATGTAAAGCATGCAACTTGCAAGAATGTAAAGGGAAGGGTTTGGAGAATTCAAATGCAATTGGAGACACGAATGTTTTTCCCGTGGTTCGGATAGGCGGTGCTATCCTACATCCACGTTGATGGAGACTTCAACCCACGAAGGGTAACGGTTACGCGAGTCCACGGAGGGCTCCACCCACGAAGGGTCCACGAAGAAGCAACCTTCTCTATCCCACCATGGCCATCACCCACGAAGGACTTGCCTCACTAGCGGTAGATCTTCACGAAGTAGGCGATCTCCTTGCCCTTACAAACTCCTTGGTTCAACTCCACAATCTTGTCGGAGGCTCCCAAGTGACACCTAGTCAATCTAGGAGACACCACTCTCCAAGAAGTACCAAATGGTGTGTTGATGATGAACTCCTTGCTCTTGTGCTTCAAATGATAGTCTCCCCAACACTCAACTCTCTCTCATAGGATTTGGATTTGGTGGAAAGAAGATTTGAGTGGAAAGCAACTTGGGAAAGGCTAGAGATCAAGATTCATATGGTAGGAATGGAATATCTTGGTCTCAACACATGAGTAGGTGGTTCTCTTTCAGAACATATGAGTTGGAAGTGTAGATGTGTTCTGATGGCTCTCTCCATGAATGAAGAGGAGGTGGAGGGGTATATATAGCCTCCACACAAAATCCAACCGTTACACACAATTTACCAATCTCGGTGGGACCGAATCAACAAACTCGGTCGGACCGAAAAGGTAAACCTAGTGACAGTTAGAGATTTTTGGTGGGACTGACATGCAACTAGGTAGGACCGATATGGTTAGGGTTAGGGCATAACGTAATCTCGGTGAGACCGATTACACAAACTCGGTGAGACCGATTTTGGTAATAAGCTAACCAGAGAGTTGGTCAGGTAAACTCGGTGGGACCGATTACTAAACTCGGTAAGACCGATTTTGGTAATGAGTTAACCAGAGAGTTTACATTGTAATCTCGGTAGTACCGATTGCACAAACTCGGTGAGACCGATTTCGACAATGGACATACACATTGAGATTGCAATCCCATCTTGGTGAGACCGAGATCCCTATCGGTAGAACCGATTTGCTAGGGTTTGGCAATGGCTTATGACAAGTGAAACTCGGTGGCGCCGGATAGAAAGAATCGGTAGGTCCGAGTTTGACTTTGGGTTTAGGTCAAATGTGGAAGTGGGAAAGTAGCTGAGGGTTTTGGAGCATATCATCAAGCACATGGAGCAAAATGCTCATTAAGCAACACCTCATTCCTTCTTAATAGTATTGGCTTTTCCTATGGACTCAATGTGATCTTCGATCACTAAAAGTGTAAAATGAAGAGTCTTGAGCTTAAAGCTTTAGCCAATCCTTTGTCCTTAGCATCTTGAAGGAGTTCCCACAACCTTTAGTCCATGCCACTCCATTGTTGAACTTATCTGAAATATACTAGATAAAAGTGTTAGTCCAACAAGAGATATGTTGACATTAATTACCAAAACCACCTGGAGAGCACTTGTGCTTTCACCACGTCGCCGCCCCGACCCCCTGGACATGCCCATTCGCCCCCTGCCGCACTCCCTCGCTCTCCTACGCCATGGCCGACGCAGCCGTCGCCGTTCCGCCATCGTAGTCGTGTCCACTGCCGTCCCCGTGCTGCACCACCGTGTCCATTCGCTCCGCCGTCGTCGACTACATCGAGCAGGCCGAGCCCCGAGCGCTCGCACGCTCTGCAACACCTCCACCGACCCCGCCTTCGTCAGCCACCGCCGGAGATCCCCTTCGACGTCGCCACCACATCAGCTCGTCCCCGACCGTGCCGTCTATCTCTGCGTGACCGCGTGAGCCCAGCTACCCCTCATCCTCTCTGTTTGCCCTTTCGTGCACCGTAGCCACTACACGAAGCTCACCCGCACGCACCGCCGCGGGAGCTCGTCGCCGACGTGTCTCCGGCCAACCACCGGCCACGCCACCTAGTCTACTAACCTCACCGCATCCTCAGGAGCACAACGCGCCACTCCACGCACCTCGCCGTGCCCCACAGCCTCGGGTTCGTTCTCACCCGACTCCGGCGACCGCCTAGCTCGTCGCCGGCGACGTTCCCGGCCACCCCGAGCTCAACCACCACCACCAAACGCTGTGGCTCGTTCCCAATTACCCGTAGATGACCTCCGCCGTCCATTTGGTCGCCGGAATGCACTATTGCACTTCCACCACCGCGTCTGGCCTCGCCGGCGAGTTTGACCGTTGACGTTGACTGGGTGGGCCCAGGTTGACTCCCCTGGGTCAATGACAAGTGGGCCCCCCTCTGCTAATTATCCAGATTAGTTTCTAACTAAAATAATTAGTTTAATTAACTACTGACACATGGGACCCACTGGTCAGGTTGACCTGGATGTCCCCGTTGACCTCTGATGTCATCCTGACGTAATGCTGACGCAGTAATTTAATTACTGGAATTATTCTTATACAGGAAATTCCAGAAATTAGTTCAAACTTAAAAAATTCATAGAAATTAATCTGTAACTCCAATGCAAAGATTTATATATGAAATTTGCTCAGAAAAATTCAATCTATCCACTGGTACTGGTTTCATGCATGTCAGAACAAGTTAACCTTGCTGTTTAAGCAATACAAGATGGTGCACTAATGTGGCTATGTTAAATGAACTAACATTTGAACCTTTGGTTCAAATAAGCACATTCCTTTCTGTTTTAGCTTGCATTAGGCCAAGACACAATCATATTGCCATGTCATAGCATGCATCATATTGTTGCATATTGTCATGTGTTGATTGTGTACCGATGTGTTCTTCGTGGTAGGTTCTGCCACCAAGGATATTCACGAGTATCCAACTGAAGGGCAGTATCCCACTACCACTCCATCAGGCAAGCAACCCATTGATCATTCCGATACAAACCCATGTTCTCGCTTCTGCCCTTGGTTACTGCATTAAGACAACGCGATTCAAACTGCTATGTGTTGCGGTAGTTGAACCCACTTCCTTTGCATGACCTGTCATTGCCACAGTAACTAGATGAAACCCACTAGCATGTGTAGGAGTTGATTGAGCCATATGTGTGTTTCCTACCATGCTATGCTTGCTATGCTTAGAGTTGTGTCAGGTCTAGCTCATCGGGATGATGAACTAGAGTGAAAGGTTGTGTCGGTGTCAAGAGTGTGAAAGTGTTGAATATGATTTGGTAAAGGAATCGATGAGAGGCCACGTAGGAGTATGTGGTGGGTTGTTTCATTGAGGCCGTCCTTAAGAACTGAGATCTGTGTGTGTGATTTAAGATTCAGCTACTACCACACATTGGGCCCGAAACCAATGGACCCTCTCGGCTTATTAACCACTCTTGTCCTCTGTCCGGGAGTTGCAAAGTAGTTTCTGGTGTTTGTAGTATGCTGGGGGCCGCACGCAGCGCTGACCATAGGGGTGGGCTGTGTTGCGGTAGGCACGTGGCACGGTGTACCGATTCGCCCGTTTGGTGTCTCGGGAACCCTGCACACATCGTTCGGGGCCGTTAGTGGAAACCTCGGTCGGACTCCCTGCGGATGGAACCCGAATAGGCAATAAACCTGGACTATGGACTCGTGTGTTTAGTCAGGTCGTGGCCGACACCCTCGCTGGGCTTCCGCTTGAAGGTTGCTGAGTACACGTCGTGTAACGGCGATAAGTGGTGAGAGCGTGTGTGAAGAAGTACACCCCAGCAGGGTATGAAACTATTCGAATAGCCGCGTCCGCGGTAAAGGACTACTTGGTCACCTATGCAGTTCATAGACAAGTAAATGGATACTACTAAAAGCCTCAAGATAAGTGTGAGTACCGCGGATGGCCCTCTCATAGGATGACGAGAGAGGATCCACGGTGGAGTATTGTGTTGGTGTTAGTGGACTCGTGTGCGACAAATGATTTACAAGTTGTGTCTGCCGTAGGATAGTTTAGCCATGAGTCAAAGCTGGCTTGCTGCAATAACTCCACTACCTTCTTGAGAATGTGCATATATTGTAGGATTCTGTTGTAAGACTTGTTGAGTACCTCCGTACTCATGTTGCTTTAATTAATGTTTTCAGACGACAACACCAACCCCTCCGATGGGTTCTATGTAGACCTCGACGTTGACGAGTGACTTATCACCCAGGTGGTGATCCAAGACTTATGAAGGGTCGATGTAGATAGACAGGCTTCGTCAAGCCTTCTTTCTTTCTAGTGTCTGTACTCAGACTAGTTTGCTTCCGCATGTGCTTGTATGTTTGTATGACTTGAGTGTTGGGTCATGTGCCCCCTACCTGTATGGATATGATATGTATGGCTCCTCGGAGCCTTCTAAATAAAGTACTTGAGTTGTAGAGTTTTGTTGTGGTGCCATGTTGTATTTACTCATATCGGGCATATTGTGTGTATGATTGAAATGCTTGGTATGAGTGGGATCCGACAATCTAGTTGTTTATCCTTGGCAGCCTAACATATGGGGAAATGTAGTCTAGTGCTTTCTGAGCGATAGTAGTCCGCTACAGCCCGGTTCACCGGAGTCCTGCTAGCCCAGCACTACTGCTTGGAACACTCGATTGGCCGGCATGTGATTCACTTCGTTCCTATGTCTGTCCCTTCGGGGAAATGTCACGCGGTGACTTCCGGAGTCCTGCCTAGCTTGCTACAGCCCGGGTTACCGGAGTCTTGCTAGCCCAGTGCTACAACCCGGAATCACACGTTGATGACCGACATGCTCGATGTGATTCATGTATGCCTATCCTCATAGGTTAGTGCCGCTTTGGGTTCACGACTAGCCATGTCGGACCGGGTTCTCTGTCATATGGATGCTAGCGACACTATCATATACATGAGCCAAAAGGCGCAAACGGCCCCGGGCCATGGTAAGGCGACACCCGTGGGATTACCGTGCGTGAGGCCGCAAAGTAATATGAGGTGTTACCGGCTGGGTCGATGTGACTTGGAATCGGGGTCCTGACACCGGCTCTCCGGAGGGGTTGTGGGCGGCGGTGTTTGGGGGTAGGTGGTGATGGTGTGGGGCGTCGATGGGGCAGGGGAGGGAGGTTGTGGAGCTCGGGGGGAGTGGTGGGTCGTGGGAGGAGGGGTGGGTTTTGTTTGCTTTTGCTTCGTGGTGTTATCAGAATAAGCTGGTTGATGGGCAGAATAAGGTCTTAAGGGGTGTTATCATAATAGACCCACCCTATATATATATATATATATATATATATATATATATATATATATATATATATATATATATATATATATATATATATATATATGTACATACTAATGGCTCACCATGGCATAGTGGGCCATTACTAGTTTAAACTAGTAATGGCGCACTATGCCACAGTGCGCGATTAGTAGTTTTGCAAAAAAAGAATAAAAAAACAGTAGTGGTGCACTGTGTGCCTGGTGCGCCATTACTAGTTAGAACTAGTAATGGCGCACTGTGCCTGGATGCGCCATTAGTATTTTTGGAAAAATGGAAAAAAATGTTACTAGTGGTGCACCATGTGTCTGGTGCGCCATTAGTGTCTTCCACACTAATGGCGCACCTGCACATGGTGCGCCACTGCTATATACAGGGGCGCACCACATGTCAGGTGCGCCATTAGTATCCATTTCATCTATAGCCCTTTTCCTAGTAGTGCCAAGTTCTTGGGTTGTATGACACGGCTAGCCAAGATGGATTTAATGCCGATATTCAGTTTATCAAAAGGCTCTAACGGGTTGGTTCTGAATCCTGCAAGCTGGGAATCAAAGAGATGTGTAGGCATCTTTGTTTTTCTTATTATTTGAATGTTATTTGTTGGTTCTGAATCTTGCGAGCTGGGAATCAATGAGATGTGTAGGCATCTTTGTTGTACTTATTATTTGAATCTTATTTGTTGGTTCTGAATCATGCAAGCTGGGAATCAATGAGATGTTCAGGCATATTTGTTGTATTTATTATTTGAATCTTATTTTTTGGTTCTGAATCTTGTAAGCTAGGAAACACAGCATGATGATGCAGAGGACAACAACCATAAAAAACAGTTCAAACTTGGTAGTATTATCTGTGTGAAAGTGCGACAAATGTGATGATCGTGTGCGTCCTGAGAATAATAATTCTAATTGTTGTGCATGTTGATCTTGTAGCACTAATAGAACGAGCCAATGCATTGCTTGTTTTAAGAATAAATTTTAATTAAAGCTAATTAAATTTAAGTAAAGTGACCACTAACGCTTGTTATTATAGTACCAATACAGACCCACTCATGAACCAATGTGTGGCCGGAATTGGTTTCTTAATGGAGGCGTTTGAATGCGCCGAGGGTGCATGTTCTGCCAGGCGTGCAGTGGGTGAGGGAGGGTTAGTAACGGTTGTCTCCTGTACACACTCAGTTTACTATTGAATCCAGTTCCCCAAGAGCTGAAAAACGAACGGTTGCCGCCGCCAACCCACTTGTTCACTTGAAGAGACTCCAATGGCAATCCAAGGGGTGAGCCTACTGGATATGGACTTCTGTAAGGAGTTCACCTTTGAGTTAGCCGTTCAGTCCCATGGCTGTACCAACTTGAATGTGATGTACACCAATGATCCGGACTCGGTGAAGCTCTGCCTCGCCGAGTTCAAGCAGTACCTACAGGACGAGAAAGCACAAGGTCGCAGGACTAGACTTTGTGCCCATCCATTCGTCTCCTGACAGGGACCAGCGGATCGCCCTCACCTAGGTATGCGTGCGAGACGAGGATTTTGTCTACCACTATTGTAGGTCCATCAGAGGTTCTGGAGCATTCGCCCGTTTCTTCGACAGTGCCAACTACACCTTCGCTACACTGGAGAGAAGGAAGAACGTGACGATTCGGCCATCTGGTGCAACAAGCTTGTCGACATCCAAAAGCAATAAAAGATCATCATCAATGGGTAGGAGAAGGACTATATGCTTGACCTCGCCGAGACCATCATTGACCCCTGTTGCGCTAACATGAAAGAAGACAACGATAGGAAGGACCTGAACACGTGGGAGGTACCTCTCAATCTAGCCTACATAACCTTCACAGCCATGGGCGCATACGCATGCTACGACATGCACAGGCGGATCTTGGACATGAGGTTTGTCTGCTTCCCATAACCGGCGTGTACACGGATAGCCGCAACATCGTGATCAAGCGTGCCAGGAAGGTCTAGATGATGTACTTTATCTGTTTAAGCACCTTTTATCATTTGTGTGTTGCATGCATTAGCCTATGTGTCATAATTATCTGTTTTGTCAGAAATATTTCGTATAAGAACCCATTAACCTGGTTCCTTTTTTTAGTGGCTATTTGTTTATGTATGTAACTAGTTCACTGGGCTGTCGTGCTTTGAATCTCCTTCCTCCCAACATATTCCCCTTCTCAGGTGGACACGGCAGGTCTCGTACACAGACATCTGGGACCAACCACCTATCCATTTGTATTTCTTTATTTTGTTCAATCTTTCATCCTCTTCCTATACAGCGGCTGGCGGGCTTCCGTGCATGCATCGGTGACCCATCATATCCTTGGCATTGTCCAGGCCATCCCTCTACTCCCACACATTGTCTGGCGGCGGCAACTCCACCAGCCCACCCTGCACCCGAACAAGTCAACCCTCGTACTCCCCTGCGCCTGCGTCTTCCCCCGCTCCGGTTTGTTCGGTCCGAGGTCTCGATGTCGTCCTCTGCCTTGGTGCTCTCGCCGCGGCGCCTTCGTCTGTTGTTCCCAACATGGTCGGCAAAACATGAGGAATAGGGAGACGACTGTTCGTCGAGAGGCTGACAGTCCCGAGCCCACCAGTTCCATGGCCTTGGTTTTGTTGTTTAACTTGCCCAGCCCACGACATGTTTCAACTTTTTTTGGATCCAGCAGGTATCAGGCGGCCTCTGGGCCAGTAGGTCGAAGCCTAAGCTGACCTAGCTTGTCTATAACATCAGCAGCCCAAGTTATGTTTGTTTTTTCAAGACGACGCACAACTCAGTTCTATTTTTCTATAAGAATGCAAAACTGAACCTATGGTTTCCCTTCTATAATAGTATATATATATATATATATATATATTTATATTTATATCTTATTTTATTACATATATATAATAGAAACAACATAAGGTTCCGTTAAACCTGTCATTTGTCCAACCATTTTATAGACCTTCCCACTTCCTTTATTTTTCGTTTTCATTAATCCTATATCTGAATTTTCTCCCACTTTCTTTTTTGATGTAATCTGAGTTTTCTCCCAGTACTTTTCCCTAGAACCAACTCAACTATCCCACATCTGGCCTAGAATATAATAATAATCCACGTCCTATTAACTCATCAAATTAAAATGATATTTTATTTCGCAAGTTGAAATTCTTACAAAATAATAATAACTATTTATATATAACTTGGCAAGTAACTCCTGGTGATTGTGTACATAAGCTTGCAAAGATTTTACTGACCAATGCACTAATAAACGTGCAATCATGTGTTTATGTTTTTATAACATTTCTCTGTCCAGCCCAACATGATATTTTCACCCAGCCCAGTAAGTCCACGGATTGCGAGAAAAATGCAAATGGGATTTAAATTCTACCATAATATATAAATGGGGTGCATAGGCACTACATCATTGTTTCACTCGGCCCACCAATGGACTAGAAAAACAAATGGACTGGCTGACATGTGGGCCAGTAGGTCAAAGCCTAAGCACTTCCGCAAAAAATAAAAATACAAAGGTCGAAGCCTAAGCAAGGTGTTGGATTTACATCCAACGGCCGGCATTCTTCTTCAATCTCTCATCTTCTTCCCCCAGCGCTGCTGGGACCGCCTGCTCCAGCCTTCGGCGTCTAGCGGAGCTGTTTTGCGCGCCTCGCGGTGAAATGCTACCCCACCGATGGCCAGGCCATCCCTCCGCTCCTCCGCACCTCCTATTATTCTCTGCCGAGTGTAGGCCCACCCCGCACCCGAACCAGTCAAGTTTCCCATTCCTCCCCATCTGCAACTCCACTACCGCGTCTTCCCCATATCTGGGGTGTTCCAGCCTGGGGCCTCGCCATCATCTATCGGCTTGGTTCGCTCTGCACGGTGTGGTTAACGTGGTCAACAAACGAGAGTCATCGGAAGATGGATGTACGTGGAGAGGCTGGCAGTGGGGACACACCACGCCCATGGATGCATTCATGCAACTGCATCCTTGTTGCCCTAAAAATAAAGTTTTCTCCCCCTGACAGCTGGGACCCACCAGCTACATCTTTGCACGCAAGGAATTGCGTCCTTATTACGGGCAAAAAAAAGATTCTTCCCCCTGATAGCCGGGGCCCACTAGTTATATCTTCGCACGCAAGGAAGTGTGTCCTATCCTCCCTGACAGCTGGGACCCACCCGCTCGAAGCATACATAGCATTGTCTATGTACATATCGGTCGATCGGTTTGTCTGCCACGATGAATCGTGGCCAAGTAAGGAGCGGTAGCAGTTCAGGCAGTCCAGTCCAAACCGTGTACACGTACGTACATCCAGATGCCAAAAAATGCAGCCACATACGTACATACCGGCGGGGTCTCGAACGCGTACTTGCGCATACGTACGGCTAGGGCTTGTGTACATGGAGAGGCGACAGACGGTTGCAACGGCTTCCTATTCATCGGAAGCCAACCAGGTGGGTCGGAATGGAGAAAATGCGTCGTGTTCATGGGGAGGCAACGGTATGCGTCATGTTCATCGGGAGGCAACGGAATGTGCCGTGTTCATCGGGAGCCAACCGGCTTGGACGGAATAACCGAAACAAGGTCTAGCATACCGCAAAATGGAGGAAACGGACTTGCGTTTTGTCGGCGTTCTGGGAACGGGGGTCCCCAGACTTGCCTTCCTGCGGCCTGCGGCGTGGCTCAAAGGGGGCCCAGCATGGCCCATCTTCATCAACACAAGACCCAAGACCCTCGCGAAGGGCCAAGCCTCACGGGGCGGACGACGCGGAGCTTCCTCGGGTGAAGCCTCGTCAGGCTGGCTCACGAGGAGGCGGAAATATCAAGGCAGGGTACCTCACGAGGTGCCCATGACGCAAGCCATGACGACCAGGGGTGCCAGGCGGGCGCCAGCCCGCGCGGTGTCCTCCTTTCCTCTTTGGTGCAAAGGGGGCGAGCGCAGGCGAGAGGATCAAGCAAAGGCATCCATTTCGGTGCAACGAGACCAAGACCAGTCCAACGGTGGGGAGGAGGTCATCATGGAGCCCAGGACGGCGTCACCACAGAGCCTTTGGCAGGCGAGGACCAACTTTAGTCAGGATAAGTGTACCAGATGTTCCCCTTCAAAACGGCCAATTGTTGGCGCCCGTCCCGCTCAATATTTGGGAAGAGGCCCAGGGCCTGTGCCTATATATAGGACTAGCCACCCCCAGAGAGAAAAAGAAGGACCGGGCAATCAAGAACCTGGGCAAGCAGGGAATCAGAGAGAGAGAGAGAGAGAGAGAGAGAGAGAGAGAGAGAGAAAGAGAGAGAGAGAGAGAGAGAGAGAGAGAGAGAAGGGCGGCTGAACTCCTCCTAGCAGTTAATCGTCCCGGCCAGAAGCAGACCCTCGCGGGGCTGTTCTTCCTTGTATTGTTAATCGTCATCAGCCCAAGAGGCAATCCACCACACCACACTGGAGTAGGGTATTACACCGCATCGGTGGCCCGAACCAATATAAACTTTGTGTCTCTTGTGTTGTTCTTTTAGTAGTTTAGATGTTTGCAAGACGAAGAGGTAGAGGGCACAATCACCGCGCGCACCCCAGAGTTCGAACCTCAAGGGTTTGCGGGAACTCGAAATCCGACATTTGGCGCGCCAGGTAGGGGTGCGCGGGAATCCACCCTTCTACTACTTCGCGTCCCGTCGCATCGTCATCACCATGTCCGGCGACCAGGCGGGCAACCAAGATCCATGGGCGGCATGGCCCGCCCGCGCAGAGCCGCTCGCCTCGGGCAACCTCGCGCCCCAGGCAGCTCGTGGTCCACAGGGCACTGCGGGCCACAGGCGGCACGGACATTCTTCAACGACCCTCACACCGCGGCAAGCACGGTCGGCAGCAAGGGCCTCCAATCACGCCGCGACTACGACACCGTACACCCGCCGGGAGCAGGCGAACTCGAGGACCGCGCTCACGGTGGCCCGAGAGCTACTGCAGTGTAGGCTGCTGGAAGGCGGCCGCGACGTGCTGCTAGAGCGGGTTGCCGAGCTCCTGGGCTTTGCCGCTTCGGGGGCTCACCCCTTCTGCGTCCAGCTCCCGTCTCAAGCCCAGGGCGGCACGCGCGGGGGCCCCGCGCGCGCCCGCGGGCCTCAAGGCTACTCCAACACCAGTGAAGCTATCGGCGCTGGACCAGCGGTGGCGCTACCCCCGCCCCCGGCGCGTGAAGGAGAGGGACTCGGCGCGGTCCGCGGCCCCAGCGGGCAACCGCGCTACCACCCCACGGTGGGCACGTCAAGCAGAGCTCCATGTCTCACGGAGCACTACGGCGTAGCCTTCGGGATGACGGCGCCAGAAGAATACGTACCCCACATGATGGACCAAGGGCACACTCACGAGGGCGAACAAGGCTCGCTCCTCAGCCCGAGCTGGGGGGACGAGACACCAGAAGCTGAGCTCTTCCAGGAGCCCCGGGACGGTTCCGCAGGCCACGCTGGGGGCGACGATTATCGGGTACCGCTAATTTCTCAGGAGCAGGCATACGCTAATCATGGATCGCAGGAAGTGCAGGTCGCCACAGCGAAAAGCTACCCCACTCCCACAGTTTCCTACCCCTCGGGAGGAGGGCGCAGGGGGCTGCAGGAGAGGGGCAGAGATCCGACATCACCACGGCGGCGTTCGTAGCAAGGCGTTCTCAGGAGGTAGGCCCTCCGCTGGGGAGGCGCCTAAGGGCCTGCCCCTGGCGGAGGACCCGTGGTCGTCGGGGGAACCGCTGGCGACCGCTCTACCCCACCGGAGGTGTCCTGGTTTCCGGTCATCGTGGGTGGCACTAGAGTGTGGAGCAAGTCGGGGCCCTCGTATGGCGATATGAAGCAAGGCCGGTACCTGTGAAGAAGGCCCAGTGCCTGTGAAGCTCGCCGCCCCGTGACACTCTCACGTAATAATGAGTGGGGCTGTACACGCCCCGGAGTCTCACGGGTGCCGGCCTCAGGCCCTGGGGCTCCCTCCCACGCCCAGTGGACAGCACTTAGCTCCGCGCTGGTGAGAAGACGTCCAAGACTAGATTAGGTGCCGGACGCGGCCTTTTGTCTGCTTTCATTGCCTTTTCCTTTGGTTGTAACTTTTCCCCCGCTGGATTTAAGTTGGGTTCGAATTTGAGATTTGCGTGTGTTTGGGGAAGGGGTGCTTAGTCTCGTTCGAGCCATTTCTCATGTTCTGTTTACCACTTCACCACAGCCGCCTCCCCTCGCGAGCCCCTCGCGAGTCGGGTCAGGCCTAGCTCGCGCGCAACCCAAACTGCCGCTGTCGCTCCCTCTCGGGAGGATTCTCCGGTGCCTGCGGAGGTTGTCCTTTCATGAAAAGGCCCGGAGCCTGTGAAGAAGGCGACTGCCTGTGAAGCTGTCGCGTTTAGGAAAAGGCCCGGAGCCTGTGAAGAAGGCGACTGCGTGTGAAGCTATCACGTTTAGGAAAAGGCCCGGAGCCTGTGAAGAAGGCGACTGCCTGTGAAGCTGTCGCATTTAGGAAAAGGCCCGGAGCCTGTGAAGAAGGCGACTGCCTGTGCAGTTGTCGCGTTTAGGAAAAGGCCCAGAGCCTGTGAAGAAGGCGAATGCATGTGAAGATCATCCTTTCTAGAGAAGGCCCAGAGCCTATGAAGAAGGCGAATGCCTGTGAAGATCATCCTTTCTGGAGAAGGCCGGAGCCTGTGAAGAAGGCAAATGCCTGTGAAGATCATCCTTTCTGGAGAAGGCCGGAGCCTGTGAAGAAGGCAAATGCCTGTGAAGATCATCCTTTCTGGAGAAGGCCCGGAGCCTGTGAAGAAGGCAAATGCCTGTGAAGATCATCCTTTCTGGAGAAGGCCCGGAGCCTGTGAAGAAGGCGAATGCCTGTGAAGATCATCCTTTTTGGAAAAGGCCCGGAGCCTGTGAAGAAGGCCAACGCCTGTGAAGCTCACCCCCCCAACACTCTCATCCTACAACTTCAATTAAAGAACACTCACAGCCTCCTGCAGGTTACCTCGGGGCCCACACAAAGCAAAGGTAAACTAACCAACCACCAGGCGTGGGCACATGTGCAATGCAACATCTACTAATACGATGAACACGAGTTTTACACGAGGGGCTCCCCCTCCCAAAATGCTCTCACAACCATCAGGCCCAAAACTTGAGTTCTACTCATGCAGGGTAAGGAAACAGGAACGAAGCGGAATCAGTCGGATAAATCCCCCAATGCATCCTTAGGAGCGCCTCCCGAACTGCCGCTGGCGTCGCTGGACGCGCCATCGCTGTCTGCATCGCCACCGGCGGCGTCAGGGCCATTCACCACACCGCCCTCGTCGGCGGCCACGATCACGTCGTTGTTGTCCGAAGCAAAGGCCCGGACGAGGGCATCCACCTCATCTTCCACCCAGTGCGCCAGGTCGTCTCTAACGGCCTGGGGGACTGGGGCGATGGCAGCGTCTAAATCAAATTGGGGTCCATGTTCCGGAGATGGCTGAAGACACGGGAAAAGGTGCGCCCGAGCAGGGCGCGGCTCCTCTCCTCCACCAACCTGTCGGCCCTGACCGGCCGCGCCTCCAGCTGCGTCACCACGGCAGTGAAGAATTGGAAGTTGCCGGCATAGTTGATTGTGTGCGGCTCGCCAACGGCCGCCTCGCAGATGTTGCCCAAGGCGGTGTTGGCTCTCTCCCGAGCGTGGTGAGCATGGGGCCGTGCACGTGCTCCAGGACCTACTGCTGACGTATCTCATCCGCATTCTGGGACGCGACGGCCTCAGCCTCCTCCACCCGCTGGCGAAGACGGAGCACCTCGTCGTGGGAGGTGGCTGACTCCCCTTGCGCTACCTCAAGGGCGGCCCGAGAAGCACCGGCCCGCCGCGTCGCTTCCTCCAGCTTGGCCCTCAGGGCAGCAGTTCTACCTTCAGCCTCGGCCCGGATCAACCCCAGCTTCCCCTTGAACTCGCGCTCTAGGTCCAAGCGTGCCATCGCCACCCGACGTCCAACCTCCTCCAGGACACGAGCTTCCCGTGCGGCGACATCGTCCTCCGCCCGCGTCACCAAGCGCTCCCTCGTCTCCAGCCTCTCGTACTCATGGGTGCGTTCGGTGGCTTCCAGCGTCAACGCCTCCTCACGCTTCTGGAGCTCAGCTGGGTCGCCACAGGCCACCTTCATCGACGCGAGGGCCGCCTCGCGCAGCTCCACTTGCTCCTCTAGTGAGTGGCACCAGGCCAGGAGCTCCCGAGCCCGGTCCTCCGCCGCCTCCCGTCGTCGGTTGGCTTCCCGGGCCTCCCCAGCGGCCTGAGATCGGGCCTCCCGAGCAGCCTCCAATGACGCCTTCGCCTCTTCATCATCAAGATCGCGCTGGTGACGCGCGAGGGCAATTGCGCCCTCCAGCGCGCGCCTCTCTGCGGCGAGGCGCAGGCCCTTGGCCTCGAGGCGCGCATCTTCATCAGTAAGCTCCTCCCCAAGCAGGTTCACCGCGTTAGTCGCCCTTCGAAGGAATCTTTGGCGGCGATCGCGGCGCTCCCGGGCGCGCTCGAGCACGTGTTCCACACCATCATCTGCCCCAAGCAAGCGTCGGGGGCCACGGATCATCGTTCCCCCTCCGGGCAGGGGGCTGGGGGCTGGCACCCTCGCGACGGCCGGGCGCGCCGCGCCAGGAGCCCGGCCAGGAACCAGCCCGTCCCCAGATGAAGGGCGCAGGGGGCGCCTCAGCCAGTCACAGTCCACGACCAGACGAGAAGCCCACGGCAGGCTGGTTATGCCACGAGAGGGCCCGCGAAGGAAGATCGCAGGGAGTGAAGGGCCGCAGTGCGCCTCGGGACGGTTCGCCCCTTCGATCGCCCTCACCACAAGAGCAGCGCTGCTCGGAGCACTTGGGGACGGTGGAGGAGGCGAAGCCAAAGGAGGCAGCACCTCAGCTACTTCCGCGAGCTCGGCTAGAAGGGGCCTGCGGAGCAAGGGTCAGTAAAAACAACAAGAAGGTCAAGATCAGGAAAATGAGAAGACTTACTCATCAGTGGCGAAGTACTTCCTGCGCTTCAGCAGGCGACAAGGGAAATCATCACCCAGGGCCTCCCTTTTCCTCCGGAGGGCCTCAAAGTCCACGCGGAAGCGGCCCAAGAGAAGAGCGCAAGGATCAACCTGTGACGAAGATGGAGCGTCGAGGCGATCCGCGTCAGGGGCGCCTGCCTGGCGCGTGCTGCCAATCACCACGCCAGAAGTCGCGGCTGGGGCCTCAGGAGCCTCAGCCCCAGGTGCCGGGAGCAGCTGCTTGCCACCCTCAGCCTAAGCGGCACGGGTCCCGGGAGCTGCTCCTTCAAGAGCATCACCCGACGCTCCCACCTCATCAGAAGCCCCCTCGGCCTCTGGCGCCTCATGCCTCCCTGCTCCGCCACCTGAGGAAGAGTCGCCTAGGCCGACTGGAAGGGCAGTCGCCACCACTGGGTTCTCGCGAGACCCCTGGAGGCCAGCAGGGCGCAGCCCCCATTCATCAAAGATAGGCATCTGCTTCACAAAATCGTACTTGTTCTGGCAGAGGTACAGCAGGGCGCCTCCCCGCTGGATGCTACCCGGGTTGGGGTCGCCAGTCAGGATCAAGAGCACTGTCCTCAGTGCCTCAGGCGTCAGGTCCTCTTCTTGGAGCCGCATGCGATCACCACGCCCACTGAAGGCCCACACCCGACGGGAGTGGCGTTGGAGAGGGGCAATGCAACGCAATAGGAACTCCTTCACTACCTTGGGCGCTGTCACGCCAATCGATTTCAAGAACCCGAAGCGGCGCCAGACGAAGGCGAGCCGAGGGCTCTCGAGCGTCTCCTGGCCCCAGCCCGAATTAGGGACAGCAGGCGAGGTTGGCTTCGATAGCAGGGGGCTGGGCACCCCGACATCAATATACAACCACCGCTCGCGGAACCCAGCCGAAGGCGAAGGAAGCTCGAAGTCGATCCCAGAGGCCGCAGTCTCAGGCGCGGCGACGAATTTCACACACGCCGAGCATCGAGTAGGGTCGACAAGGCGCAGAGAGAAGAAATGGCGCAGCAAGGCAACAGAAGGAGGGATGCCCATCATTGCCTCGCAAACAAAAGCAAAGACCGAAAGAAGGGTGATGGATTCAGGACCCAGGTGCATCATATGGATCTGGTAATGGGAAAGAACAGCCTTGAAGAAATCGGAAAAGGGGGGGACCAGACCCGCCCACAGGGCATCAGCAAAATAATGGACCTCAGTGATTATCCTGTCAGTGGGGAAGGAGACGTAGGCCAGGTCGTCGTCCTCCCACACTCGTTGAAGATGGTAGCCAGAGCCGAGCTGATCTTGCCCAGGCACTCTTGATTGTGTATGATCGACCGGCCGACGGCAGGGGCCACCGATGTCGGCGGGCAGGACGGAGGCATGGGTTTCTTCCCTCTCTCCTTCTTCGTCGGAGCCATGGCGATGGGAAGGAGGGGGAAGATTCGAGATTGGATTGGAGGCAGGAGCTGGCGTTCGAGGGAAGGAAGGACAGAGGACACTCGAGCAGCAGGAAGGGGAGCGGCTGTGTACAACTACGAGTCCGCCAAGCCGGGCGCAAAATAAGGGGGGGTGGGGGAACAGTGTCGCCCACGTCCAGTCAACCACCACGCGGCGCCCGAGGCTGCAGGCTGTTAGGGCCGGCGGCACTTCGCCCTCGCCCTTTCGCCTTTCAGCACGGCCAAGTCCGGGCGCGCCTTGGGCCCGGGGGATACTGTCGGCGTTCTGGGAACGGGGGTCCCCAGACTTGCCTGCCTGCGGTCTGCGGTGTGGCTAAAAGGGGGCCCAGCACGGACCATCTTCATCAACACAAGACCCAAGACACTCGCGAGGGGCCAAGCCTCGCGGGGTGGACGACGCGGAGCTTCCTCAGGCGCAGCCTCGTCAGGCTGGCTCACGAGGAGGCGGAGAGATCAAGGCGGGGTACCTCACGAGGTGCCCATGACGCAAGCCATGATGACCAGGGGTGCCAGGCAGGCGCCAGCCCGCGCGGTGTCCTCCTTTCCTCTTTGGTGCAAAGGGGGCGAGCGCAGGCGAGAGGATCAAGCAAAGGCATCAATTTCGGTGCAACGAGACCAAGACCAGTCCAACGGTGGGGAGGAGGTCATCATGGAGCCCAGGACGGCGTCACCACAGAGCCTTTGGCAGGCGAGGACCAACTTTAGTCAGGATAAGTGTACCAGATGTTCCCCTTCAAAACAGCCAATTGCTGGCGCCTTTCCTGCTCAATATTTGGGAAGAGGCCCAGGGCCTTTGCCTATATATAGGACTAGCCACCCCCAGAGAGAAAAAGAAGGACCGGGCAATGAAGAACCTGGGCAAGCAGGGAATCAGTAGGAGAGAGAGAGAGAAGGGTGGCTGAACTCCTCCTAGCAGTTCATCGTCCCAGCCAGAAGCAGACCCTCGCGAGGCTGTTCTTCCTTGTATTGTTCATCGTCATCAGCCCAAGAGGCAATCCACCACACCACACTGGAGTAGGGTATTACACCGCATCGGTGGCCCGAACCAGTATAAACTCTGTGTCTCTTGTGTTGTTCTTTTTCTTTTAGTAGTTTAGATCTTTAAGAGACGGAGAGGTACAGGGCACAATCTCCGCGCGCACCCTAGAGTTCGAACCTCAAGGGTCTATCGGAACCCAAAATCCGACACGTTTGACCGCGTGAGGTCGAAATGGGTTCTTATTGATCGGGAAGGGTGTGGCGTATCGCAAAACAGAGGAAACAAACTTGTGTTGGAGCGCCTACGGTCAAAACGGGGTCCTGTTCATTGAGAGGGGTGTGGCGTACCGCAAAACGGGACTCCACGGGCTACTGTTCATCCACCGTCGACTTCCTCCAGCATCCACCTACTACTATTCATCCACCGTCGACTTCCTCCAGCCTCCACCAGCTACTATTCACCCACGTGGGTCCTGTTCATCTAGCCTCCACCAGCTATTGTTCATCCAGCCCTCCACGGGGTTTGTTCATCCAGCGTCCACCGACTACTGTTCAACTAGCCTTCCACAGGGTCATGTTCAGCCAGGCCCTCCACGGGCTCCCTCCATCGGCTACTGTTCATCCACCCCCACTGAGGGAGTCCTGGACTAAGGGGTCCTCAGGCGTCCGGCCTGTTAGCCATGGGCCGGACTGATGGGCTGTGAACATACGAAGACCGAAGACTGCACCCGTGTCCGGATGGGACTCTCCTTGGCGTGGAAGGCAAGCTTGGCAACCGAATATGTAGATTCCTTTCTTTGTAACCGACCTTGTGTAACCCTATATCCTGCCGGTGTCTATATAAACCGGAGGACTTAGTCCGGAGGGAGATATACTCATTACCTTAGTCATACAGGCTAGACTTCTAGGGTTTAGCCATTCTGATCTCGTGGTAGATCAACTCTTGTAATACTCATATCATCAAGATCAATCAAGCAGGAAGTAGGGTATTACCTCCCAAGAGAGGTCCCGAAACTGGGTAAACATCATGTCCTCTATCTCCTGTTACCATCGACCTTAGACGCACAGTTCGGGACCCCCTACCCAAGATCCGCCGGTTTTGACACCGACATTTGTGCTTTCATTGAGAGTTCCACTATGCCGTCGACGACAGGATCCATGACTCGCCTCATCCTTAAAGACAATATCGCCGCCAGAGGAGAACTGGCCCCAGGCCAAACCCCCCGGCTGGGCGGCTTTACCATGACCCCCCGTTTGGCCGTTAAGCCGACGATGACCTCTCGGGCCATCGAAAATCCTCTTCATATCGACCCCATTCACTCCAAGAAGATGGATCTGGCGGAGTTTTCGTCTTTAAACAAGCTCCTTGATCGCATCGCCGCCCTGGGAATCGCCACAGATTACGATCGGATTGGGCTTAAACCCGACCAAAGAGAAACCAAATCTCCACCGGTCACCCACCAGATAGCGGTAGTCGAGGAGCAAGACGATGACTCTTCCCCTATACTGGAGACGGAAAACGTCCGGATCGCCGACCCTATGGAGCCAGATACCCACCAGCAAAAGGAGGTGACCCGCCTTTCGAACATAGAATCAGACGGCGAGCATAAGCAACCAAAAGATACTCCGGAGCCCGGACTGTTAAGTCTGGAAAACCTTCAGACTCCAGATCATCGATCGGGTCAGGGTCCGGATCCAATTCCACCCACCCACCCACCCAGACATCAGCGCTCTCATGAGCATACAAAAGCAGTCTTAGGAAACGGTCCACCACTTCTGGGCTAGGTTCCTCCTTGTCAAGGAGAAGGTTAAAGATTGTCGCAACGAGGACGTGATATCAGCGTTCTGCAATAATTGCACGAACGAAGGAATCCTCAACGCCATTAATCACCGCCGCATACTACACTTCGCTGACTTGGCAACTATCGTACAGAAGTACAACGCAATGAAAAGCGCCAGGAAAGATCAGGCAGCTTGTTGGGAGCCATCGGTCCCAACTCAATCGCTGGCCCAGGCGAAAAGGGTGCATCCTCTTCACATGCCCAGTCCAATAGCCAAGAAATATAAACCCATTACACGGTGCGGAACCGTTCCGGAGGGATGGCTCGATGGCCCATGCAAAATACACACAACACCTGTTACTGTACCAACCCACAGCCTTAGAGCATGTTGGATACTCCGGCAGGTAGCCAAGAGCGGCTAGGACATCCTTACCAAAAACACCCCAGAGCAACACCCTCCATAAGACGACGACCCTAGAGTATTGACGGTCTTCGAGACATTCGCTTCAAACAATAAGCGCAAAAGGGCACTCCGCGACCTCGCCGAAGTCTGTCAAATCACCGCAGTAAACCCTTGGAATGACACGGCTATAACCTTTAATGCCGGTGACGAACCAAAATATAGGACAGTCCGAGCACCAGCCGCATTAGTCCTCAGTCCCATCATGGACGGCTTTTGACTCACCAAGTTCCTCATGGACGGCGGAGCGGACTAAACCTCATCTATGAGGATACACTCCACAAAATGAAAATAGACAGGAGCCGCATCAAGCAAAGCAGCATGACCTTCCGAGGAATCATTCCCAGTCGGTAGGCGTGGTGTGCGGGAAAAATCAAACTTGACGTGGTGTTCGGCACGCCGGAAAATTATCGGTCCGAAGAAATAACTTTCCAAGTGGCCCCTTTCAGCAGTGGATATCACGCCCTGTTGGGGCGAGATGCTTTCACACGCTTCCAAGCTATACCTCATTACGGGTATATGAAGCTCAAAATGCCCGGGCCCAACGGCATAATCACCCTTATGAGTGACCCGGACATAGCACTCCGCGCCGAGAACAAAACCGCTTTCCTAGCCAGTGTGGCATTATCTGAAGCCCTCGCGGCCGAGGAATTAACCGCACTGTGCTCCACGGTGGATAAGGACGATGTGATCTTAGACAAACGACCCAAATCCACCTCCTTCAAACCGGCAGAAGAAATAGTCAAATTCAAGGTCCACCCAACAGACCCCAAGAAGACAGCATCAATTGGGGCACAACTAGACCCAACGGTCGACGCCAAGCTACATGATTTCCTTCGTGAAAACTGGGACATATTCGCCTGGCATCCTTCTGACATGCCTGGAATCCCACGTGAGCTGGCCGAACATAGCCTCAATATATTAAAAGGATACAAACCAGTCAAACAAACACTGCAGCGCTTTTCCGAACCCAAACGCCAAGCTATGGGGGAGGAGCTGGCCAAGCTAATTGAGGCCGGATTCATTAGAGAAATAAAACATCCGGACTGGCTAGCAAACCTAGTGATGGTACCTAAGAAGGACAAATCCTGGCGCCCGTGCGTCGATTTTAAGGACCTCAATAAGGCTTTCCCTAAGGATCCCTTCCCCCTCCCCCGCATCAATCAAATCATTGATGCTACCACAGGACACGACTCACTATGTTTCCTTGATGCATATTCCGGATACCATCAAATCAAAATGAAGGAGTCCAATCAAGCTGCAACATCATTTATCACCCCGTATGGGCCATTCTGCTTCAACATCATGCCCTCCGGGCTCAACAACGCCGGCGCGACATACCAACGCATGATTCAAACATGCCTGGAGAAACAGATCGGCAAGACAGTTGAAGCCTATGTGGACGATGTCATCATCAAAACTAGACACGTCAAAACACTAATAGACGATTTACGTCTGACATTCGACAACCTCCGTGCATATGACATTAAGCTCAATCTTGAAAAGTGTGTTTTCGGCGTCCCCGCAGGAAAACTGCTGGGCTTCATCGTTTCCAATACAGGAATCGAAGCAAATCCAGACAAAATTCGAGCTCTGTCTCTATTGGCCACGCCAACGGACCTCAAACAAGTCCAAAATCTCGCGGGTTGCGTGGTAGCTCTAAGCCGCTTTATCTCCAGATTGGGAGAAAAAGAACTGCCACTCTATCGCCTTTTACGACGAACCGATCACTTCGAGTGGGCGGACGCGACAACAGCCGGACTGGAGGAAATAAAAACCCTTCTAGTGAGCAACCCAATCCTGGCCGCGCCAAACGTTAGCGAACCCATATTATTATATATATCGGCAACACATCAGGTGGTGAGCGTCGTGCTCGTCGTTGAACGAGAACAGGACGGACACAAATTCCCGCTTCAGAAGCCAGCATACTACGTATCCACTGTCCTTACACCATGCAAATCCTGGAACCCCCATTATCAAAAGATAGCATACGCGGTCTTTATGGCATCTTGAAAGGTACGACACTACTACCAGGAGTGTTTGATCATGGTGGCTTCCGAAGCACCACTCAATGACATATTAAACAACCACGATGCCACGAGACGGATTGCCAAATGGTCCATTGAGCTCCTTCCATTTGATATTACATACAAACCACGTCGAGCTATTAAATCCCAAGTACTGGCTGACTTCGTTGCCGAATGGACAGAGGCCGAACTCCCTAAAGAGTACGACACATATTCCAATTGGGTTATGTATTTCGATGACTCCAAAATGCTGGCAGGGCTGGGAGCGGGCGTCATCTTAATGTCCCCTACTGGAGACGTCATTCAGTATGTACTCCAAATACTATACACAGACTCCAAAAACACAGCCGAATACGAGGCCTTATTGCATGGTCTCCGGGTGGCTGTCTCCATGGGCATACAACGCCTGGAGGTGCACGGGGACTCAAACCTGGCAATATCTCAAATAAATGGAGACTTCGATGCCAAAGATCCAAAGATGGCAGCTTATCGTAATGTCATCATAAAAATGTTAGATCAGTTCGAGGGGCTCGAGTTCCATCATGTGGCTCGAGAAAGTAATCAAGCGGCGGACATTCTTGTTCGTATCGGCGCCAAGCGGGACACCGACCCACCTAATATCTTTCTAGAAAGGCTTTTTAAGCCATCCGTGGTGTGGCAGGGGGAAAACGGCAACACTAGTCCGGATCCAAACACAACCCCAGATGCCGAACACACTGATATCATTGGAGGCTCAGCCACCGAAATAACACCGTCCGCACATCTCATCATGGCAGTCATTGCCCCATGGAACGAACCCTTCCTGGCCTACCTTAAAAGGAAGGAACTTCCTGAGGATCAGAATGAGGCCCGCCGCATTATCCGGCGTTCAAAGGCCTACAAGGTTCACGATGGAGAGCTCTATAAGAAAAGCGCCACCAGAGTCCTTCAAAGATGTATCTCCGAGGAGGAGGGGCGGCAGCTCCTGGTTGAAATTAATGCCGGTCTCGGCGGGCACCATGCTTCAGCTCGGTCCCTTGTTAGCAAGGCCTTCCGTACATGGTCCTATTGGCCGACGGCCCGAGCAGATGCATAGGACCTTGTCCAACGTTGTGTTGGATGCCAACTCTTCGCCAACCAAAGCCACATGCCCCCCACCGCCCTACAAACAATCTCCAAAACATGGCCTTTTGCGGTCTGGGGACTGGATATGGTTGGACCCCTTAAATGAGTTAGCCATAAGAAAAAAATATCTGCTGGTCATGGTGGATAAATTCACCAAATGGATAGAGGCCAAACAAGTTAAAACGGCCGAGTCCAGGCCAGTAATAGACTTCATATCCGGCGTCGTACACCGTTGTGGAGTTCCACACACCATCATCACTGATAACGGCTCCAACTTCACAGCCGACAAAGTGAAACCCTAGTGTGCTAATCTAGGCATCAAGCTCGATTACGCCTCTGTCTATCATCCACAGACAAATGGTCAAGTCGAAAGAGCCAATGGTCTTATCATGAGCGGCATTAAGCCTAGACTAGTGCGGTATTTGAAGGAGTTGGACAAGCACTGGGTTGAGGATCTCGACTCCTTACTCTGGGGGCTGCAGACCGCGCCCAATCGCACTACCGGATACACACCTTTTTTCATGGTGTATGGCGTAGAGGCAGTACTACCCTGCGACATTATTCATGACTCACCTCGAGTGCGCATGTATGAAGAGAGAGAGGCTGAGCTCGATCGAGAGGACACCTTAGATGCCCTAGAGGAGGAGCGCGACGTCGCAAAAGCTCGTTCCACATTTTATCAATAGCAGGCTCGCAGGTATCAAAGTAGAGAAGTGCGGGCCAAAACTTACAACGTCGGCGAACTCGTTCTGCGCCTGCCGGAGGAGAAAAAGGAAAAACTCAAGCCCAAGTGGGAGGGTCCCTTCATCATCGGCGAAGTTCTCACCGGAGGGGCGTACCGCCTGCGTGATGCGTTAGACAATCGACTAGAGCCGAACCCCTGGAACGCGGCCAGACTCCGAAGATTCTATGCCTAGCGCCGAACTCTTTGTTCGTCTCCTCCCCTTATTGTTTTCATCATGTTTTCTCTCTTTTCCTTTTTTCTCTTTATCCTTAAAAGCTTTCATGCGGTTAGACCGTGCACCCCCGACGCATACATGTTCAAGTACGTACGTCTATTATACCAGGGGGCTTCTTGGACAGAAGCTTGCTATTACTATTTTCCGAGCATCAAGCTCATCGCATATGCGTTTTCTCCCATATGTACCTTTTCTTTGCCATTATATGCATTGATATGACTTAAGTTTTGTCCAAGCTGGGTTGCGTGGCTCCTGTGCTTATGCCCTACGTTCTAGTTAGTTCAGCTAGGGCATAAAGGGAGCACCTCTCTGATTGTTACTGCCGGGTCATTCGGATATGTACCTCAGACTGGGTGAAGCCGAAAGCTAGTGTTCTTAAGGGAATATTCGGTCGGTGAACTAAAGATGTTTTTGCACTCGTTCCATTGTGAACCCGCAGAAGTTATACACACTGTGATTTTTTCATCACAGTCCAGACATGCACATAGATGCATGCACACCCAGGGAAAGGAACCCTTAACGGAACTATTCTCTCTGGCAGACGTTTCTTACAATTTTAATGTAATATAACAAAACTAGCCGGATACAACTTGTCTGTTCAAGCAACTATGACCCCTACGTCGGGTTTCCATGCATGCCCCGGTTTATTTTGCCGCTCAGGTATTCGAAAACACTCCGCACCTTCAGGTCGAGAGGTCGAAGCGAAAAGGTCGGCCATGACAATCGTTTTACAATCCAGCTAGAAGGAAAGTACATGGTCACTTAGGACTTAAGAACTTCCTCCTCTATACCGTCCAACAGACGATCTAATTTGCAATCCTGTTGGGAATATCTAGCAGCTACTTCTACTTGGTTATATACTAAACTAACAAGAATTTCTTCCCCATTTGACCCTAGCGGTCCGACCCAGGCCATGTGATTTGGATCCAGCTTGGTGTACCGCGTTTTCACCATGGCCCAGGCCTCTCGCGTACCCTCTCGGCACGACGATATCTTCCATAGTCGGATATGCCACCGCACTCCCTTGAACAGCTCTACAAGATCCTCCATACTCCCTACAGGGGAGGCGGATGGCCATAAGGCCTTGGCTACACTCTGCATTGCCTGTCGAGCTTGCTCGTGCAATTGCGACAGCCCTTGCAGAAGATCACTTGATGATCCGGACACCTCCTCTTCGGGATGGCCCGTCAATATACCTGCAATCACAGCTATATTAGCTACTTTTACTTCCAAACTGTCATAAGGTAACTACGGCCACATACTGAATATGCCGCCGCGCAACTTTTTGTTCTCCTTCACGTAGTCGGCTAGCTGGGCCCGCACATCCTTCAGCTCTTCGCTCAGCTGGGTGTTTGCATCTTGGAGCTTGTTTTTTTCCTGTCTGACATGGGTCAAAACCCGCTCGCCTGCGGCATGAAGTCTTTTCGACTCTTTTTCCTCCAGTTGATCTCACGATCCTGTTATGTGTTAAAGCCGCAGCGTTAACACGGTCGCTATACAATAACTGTTTCTCGATGGAGGGAAATATTACCGGAAGACGCCTCCTTGGATTTTTCCAGTTCGACGGTCACTGCGTTTAACTGCGTCCGGGACTTTTCTAGCTCTTGGGCTAGCATGTCGTTCTTCTCCGACATAACCTGATTATGCAGCGATCCTCAAATTATTTGTTCCAACTACTTTAAGTCTCGGGGGCTACTGGCATACGGTTATCATACTGAGACACAATAAAATTACATGCACATCTTTTAAATGCTGCTTTGTGGCTCTGCCAAGCCCATCTCGAGCAGCTCGAATGTATGCATCAGCTGAGCTGAAGGCATTAAACACCTCTTCCGAAAAGTGGGGGTCTCATAAAATGGCCCTCTGGCACCGATGATTCATGGCGCTCTCCACTTCCGAGTTGGTGAAGGACATATTTTCCGAGCCCTCGGCCGAAGGACAGTCCGGCGTTACTCCCATATCTGCCCCCGTCCCCTCGGCTGGGGCTGGATCCCGGCTGTTGGGAGTATTGCTGACCGGACCCCTGGGCACAGTCCGGCGGACTCTTTTCCTGATACGGGACAAACGTGAAACTCACAGTTGGATGCGACTATTAAAATAAAACAGATATTTGAAAACCCATACCTCTTTGATGAAGGCCCGACCGTTTCTTCGTTCGCCATCCTCTTCGAAGGCTTGCCCGGTGCGGGAGCCACTCTCTTCGGAGTCGCTCCTGGAGTAGCACAGTATGTCGAATGCCTCCCCTTCAAAGCACGAGACAGTGCGGTGGGTGAGGCGGAATGAGGGAACCCTTTCGGGGGAGATATCTCCTGACTACTTACGTGCGAAGCGGGGAGAAGACCAGGGTAATCGACGATGATGGCCACTTCAGTGTCGTCGTAGCTCGCCTGGTAAAACATGCCATTCTTGAGCACCACGAATATATCCGGATCCTCTTCGAATCCGAGGTCAAGGTCCCGATTGTGGCCCTCGGGCTGCGGGGCGGGGCTGTTAAGCCCCTCGGAAATCTTTTGCTAGTGCTGTTAGAAATGGACGGGTAAATATTCATTAAACGAAGCCCAGGGAGTGGAATGAGTAGAGCAAAAGAGTTGGGGGCTTACCCAGCTAGGAGGACTGTACACGGAATATCCTTCTCTGTGCGTGATGCGCAGGAACTCCTCTTCCTCACCCTTGAACAGTTCATCCAATATTTTGGCTAGGGCGGCAGGGGTGTCCGGACCTTTCCTGCCGCAGCAGGAGGTGTCATCTTCCCCATTGTAGTTCCACATGGGAAGCCCTTTGTATTGAATTGGTTGGACCCCCCGCACTATGGAGGTCGCCATCACTTCGACTATCGTATATCCGGACTGGGCAAGCGTCCTGATCTTGCTCAGGAGTTGGCGGACTTCCGCACTGTCTTCCTCCTCGAGGCTCCGAGGGCGCCAGCTGTGGCATTTCTTCAGAGGAACACTTGCAAACTCGGGGAGACCCCTCCGGACTGTATCTGGAAGTACGACGTCCTCGATGTGAAACCACTCAGAGGTCCACTCTTTGGAAGCTTTCTTCAGTGTGCCGAATAGGTATCCGGTCTCAGCAATATGCCATATTTCGGCTCCGCCCACTTCAAAAATCGATCCCTCGTGGTTACGTGGGACAAGACAAAATAACATTCTCCAGAGATCAAAATGGGCCTCGCAACCCAGGAATAGTTCGCATAAGGCGACATTGCCTGCAATATGCAGGATGGAGGCTGGGGTAAAGTTATGCAGCTAGAGGCCATAATATTCTAGAAGCCCTCGGAGAAATGGGTGAATTGGAAATCCCACGCCTCTTAGCAAATAGGGGACAAAGCACACTCGTTCCCCTGCAGATGGATTGGGGAGATCCTCCGCCTAGATTTTGCCGTTGAAGGAAGCCAACCCTGCTCGAACAGGGACCAGATCGGCAGGAGGGAGAAACCCGTGCGTTTGCAGCTTCTCCAGCTGACCATGGGATACGGAGCACCTCTCCCACTCGCCTTTCTCTGGGTCGGAATGGGAGGAGGAGCGGGGAATTCTAGCCTGTTGGAATGATCTTTCCTAGCAATCTCTGAGGATTTTCTCCGCGTGGTGCCGAATGGGTCTGAGATCCGATCTCTTTAAATAGATGCTCTTTCTTGTGTGGCCGGGGTGTTATTTGCAAAAAATACCCTGACTGTCCGCATTCGCCTGACACGAGGAAGCTGAAGTCATAGATGCACAGAAGCCGAGGGGTGCGGCATTGAATTAAAAGCCGAATACATTACTTGGAAGTCGTCGGAGGAGGAACCCGCCTTGCAATGCAGAAGACAATCTGCGCCTAACACCTCGTCATTGAAGCCTGGTTCGGGGGCTACTGAGGGAGTCCTGGACTGAGGGGTCCTCGGGCGTCCGGCCTATTAGCCATGGGCCGGACTGATGGGCTGTGAAGATACGAAGACCGAAGACTGCACCCGTGTCCGGATGGGACTCTCCTTGGCGTGGAAGGCAAGCTTGGCGACCGAATATTTAGATTCCTTTCTTTGTAACTGACCTTGTGTAACCCTAGATCCTCCCAGTGTCTATATAAACCGGAGGACTTAGTCCAGAGGGGGATATACTCATTACCTTAGCCATACAGGCTAGACTTCTAGGGTTTAGCCATTATGATCTCGTGGTAGATCAACTCTTGTAATACTCATATTCATCAAGATCAATCAAACAGGAAGTAGGTTATTACCTCCCTAGAGAGGGCCCGAACCTGGGTAAACATCATGTCCCCTATCTCCTGTTACCATCGACCTTAGACGCACAGTTCAGGACCCCCTACTCGAGATCTGCCGGTTTTGACACTTACACCCACCTCCTCGATCGGGGTCTTGTTCATCCAGCGGCAACGGCCTCTACTACGACAAGATCCTATTCATCCAACCCCCACCGGGAACTGTTCATCAAGAGGCAGCTTCGATCGGCTTCCGTTAGCAGCAGTAGCAAAGGAATCACTCGGGTTCAGTTAATAGCAAGGAATCGATCGGGGATCAGTTACGTAGCTAGTGCAATCGCTCGGGTTCAGTTAGAGCCCAATGCGTCTCTCGGGTTGACTTAGAGCGCAACGCCTCGCACACACGTGTGTACGTGTACGAGAGAAATGCGCAAACCTCCGTGCATGGCTCGTCCCCGACCACCCTCCATAACCGGGAACTCCTCGAAATTTTCCTCGCCCTCGCTTCTACCATGATTTTTTCCGCCATGGACGTCCCAAAGAATGTCATGCAGGTGCGTCTCTGGCCCACCCAAGACGAAAAGCCCATTTTCTGTCATGATTTTTTGTCATAGAAGTAGGAGCCCACTATATCTGTGATGATACCGGGGTTTGTCACAATTATCGTCATAGAAGTGTCATAAGCATGATAGAAAAAAATCGTTAGGCCCAAAATGTCACAGATGTGTCTTTTTGTAGTGCATATCATGCTTTCGCTTCAAATACAATGACCATAAGTGTCGTCAACAAAATACGGAGCACGCATCAAATACAATGTTCATCTGTGTCATCAACAAAATACGAAGACTTATCATGAGCTAGGTACCGTATGATCACCACGAGAATGTATACGGTGGCCGTAATGAGCATATTCTGAATTCCAGTGACCGTATAGTGCTTTCTCTTGAAATACAATGACCGTCATGCGTGAATGTGTCAAGGGCATGCATACTTTTAGAGGGCCGAGAGGTAGTTTGTGTGCGTACGTGAAAGTGGTGTAGAAAGAGGGGGTGTCCAGTGGAGACAAGGAGAGATACGCCCTTTGTTTCTCTTTTCCATGACTACTATTTTAGGAGAAAATATAAACATTCACAATGCAGAACATATTTGATTGGATGCACCATGCAATTAACTTTCATGTATAACATTGTACTATTGTATATGCTTATTTTCTTAGTGGCCGATTGTGTGTGGGGTGTGGTGGGAACATCATTTCTAGTTGTGGTGGGTCAATGTAAGGACTCATGGGTAGGTTCCATCCTACGCCACATAGGTTGAACCGAGACGCATTATACGAAGACCCATGTGGAGGACTCAGCGTACAAGATGAAGCTACCAGAGTTGTGGAAGACTCTATCCCCACTGATGATAAGCCGACTATATATGATTTGTAATCCTAGGCCCGGAGTATATTATAGAAGCCTGGGGGCTAGTTCATCGATAGCATACATACACGCACAATGCCTGGTATTCGTATGTACTTTGTACACACCCCTATCACAAATATACAGTACCAGGAGTAGGGTTTTTCCTCAACTGCAAGGGCCCGGACTTGGGTAAAACTTTGCCTCGTATTACCATCCAGCCTAACAGTCAGGGATATCCTACATAATGATCTGATGGAATCATATATGCCAACTACTAAGAGAGAGCTGTGTGGGGGGGATGTGTGCGAGAGAGGCCTAAAGATAATGTGCGTGCGAGAGACATGTAGGCACATATATGTGCCTATAGAGGGCTAGTAGAGACCGTGCGTGTGTATATAGAGACTCTATCCCCACTAGTGAAAAGAGTGGTGCATAGTAGTAAGAAAGAGAGAGGGAGATATATAGGGAGTGTGTGCGTGAGACACCCCGAGACCACGGGAGAGATTGTGAACATGTGTGAGAGAGAAATGCCTGATACGTCTCCAACGTATCTATAATTTTTTATTGCTCCATGCAATATTATCTACTGTTTTGGACTATATTGGGCTTTATTTTCCACTTTTATATTACTTTTGGGACTAACCTATTAACTGGAGGCCCAGCCTAGAATTGCTGTTTTTTTTTGCCTATTTCAGTGTTTTGAAGAAACGGAATATCAAATGGAGTCCAAACGGAATGAAACCTTCGGGAACGTGATTTTCTCAACAGATATGATCCAGGAGACTTGGACCCTCCGTCAAGAAAGGAGGGAGGCGGTCACGAGGGTGGAGGGCGCCCCCCCGCCTCGTGGGCCCCCCTTTGCACCGCCGACCTACTCCTTCCTCCTATATATACCTACGTAGCCCCAAACGATCAGATACGGAGCCAAAAACCTAATTCCACCGCCGCAACCTTCTGTACCCACGAGATCCCATCTTGGGGCATGTTCCGGAGCTCCGCCCAAAGGGGAATCCACCATGGAGGGCTTCTACATTATCACCATAGCCCCTCCGATGAAGTGTGAGTAGTTTACCTCAGACCTTCGGGTCCATAGTTAGTAGCTAGATGGCTTCTTCTCTCTTTTTGGATCTCAGTACAATGTTCTACCCCTCTCTCGTGGAGATCTATTTGATGTAATCTTCTTTTTGCGGTGTGTTTGTTGAGATCGATGAATTGTGGGTTTATGACCAAGATTATCTATGAACAATATTTGAATCTTCTCTGAAATTTTTTATGTATGATTGGTTATCTCTGCAAGTCTCTTTGAATTATCAGTTTGGTTTGGCCCACTAGATTGGTTTTTCTTGCAATTGGAGAAGTGCTTAGCTTTGGGTTCAATCTTGTGGTGTCCTTTCCCAATGACAATAGGGGCAGCAAGGCACGTATTGTACTGTTGCCGTCAAGGATAACAAGATGGGGTATTTATCATATTGCATGAATTTATTCCTGTACATCATGTCATCTTGCTTAAGGCGTTACTCTGTTTTCTTGAACTTAATACTCTAGATGTATGCTGGATAGCAGTCGATGAGTGGAGTAATAGTAGTAGATGCAGGCAGGAGTCTGTCTACTTGTCTCGGACGTGATGCCTATATACATGATCATACCTAGATATTCTCATAACTATGCTCAATTCTGTCAATTGCTCAAGAGTAATTTGTTCACCCACCGTAAAATACTTATGCTCTTGAGAGAAGCCACTAGTGAAATCTATGGCCCCCAGGTCTATTCTCATCATATCAATCTCCAATCACTTTGTTATTGCTTTTCTTTTTTGCTTTGCCTTTTATTTTAGCTTGCTTCTTTATATCAAAAATACCAAAAATATTATCTATCAGATCTCACTCTCGTAAGTGACCGTGAAGGGATTGACAACCCCTAATTGCGTTGGTTGCGTTGAGCTATTTGTTTTGTGTAGGTACGAGGGACTCGCGCGTGGCCTCCTACTGGATTGATACCTTGGTTCTCAAAAACTGAGGGAAATACTTACGCTACTTTGCTGCATCATCCTCTCCTCTTCGGGGAAATCCAACGCAGTGCTCAAGAGTTAGCAAGAAGAATTTCTGGCGCCGTTGCTGGGGAGTCTACGCAAAAGTCAACATACCAAGTACCCATCACAATTCCTTATCTCTCGCACTACATTTTTTGCCATTTGCCTCTCGTTTTCCTCTCCCCCACTTCACCCTTGCCGTTTTATTCGCCCTCTCTTTTCGTTTGCCTTGATGTCTTACTTGGCTCGTTTGCTCGTTTGGTTGAAATAGTTGAGTATTTATTCCTAAACAGAGAAGCCAATATCTATGGATCCTCATCCGCTTGCCAATATTTTTAAGAGATCCAATTATGACGAACCAATTCCTAGTGATTTGGATGCACTAGATTATCTTTATAAGGTTTTGCCTGAAATCTGTAAAGTGACTCACGGTAGATCTTTGAATACAAAGAATGATTACAATGATTTTATTATAAATTCTTTTGATGTCAATTGTGCTAATAAGATGCAGAACCCTAAGCTTGGAGATGCTAGTTTTGTTATGTCTACTACTTGTTGCAATGATCATGATTGGGGTGATTTTTCTTATGATCTTGAAAAATTATTTAAGCCCCATGATGAATATGAGATTGATAATATTGTTTGCAATAATATTGAAAGTGGGTTCGGAAGAGTGTCAACTTTAGATCCCACATATTTGGAGAATGTTCAATCTTACGAAGTTTTTGATACAAGTGGGTTTGGAGAGATCATGACTTTAGTTAATGATAATCCCACTATTTTGGAAGAGTGTCAACTTTGCGTGCATGTGGATCGTGTTGAGAATATACTTTGTGATAGCTATTTTGTTGAATTTGGCTATGACCCTACATGTAATTATTATGAGAGAGGAAAATTTGGTTGTAGAAACTTTCATGCTACTAAATTACCTCTCGTTATGTTGAGATTGCTATTGTCTCTTTCCGCTTCCTTGCATATGCTAGTTTTTGCTTGTCTTGATTTGTTTGCCTATAAGATGCCTATGCATAGGAAGTATGTTAGACTTAGACGTGGTTGTCACATGTTTTATGATGGTCTCTTTGTGCTTCAATTCTTGTCTTTTATGTGAGCATCATTGACATCTCAATGCCTAGCTAAAAAGGCTTTAAAGAAAAGCGCTTGTTGGGAGACAACCCAATATATTTCCTTTCTTTTATTGAATAAATAATCCACGTACCTTCTGTTTTGATGTGGTTTTATCTTTTAATTAGTGTTTGTGCCAAGTTAAACCTATATGATCTTCTTAGATGATAGTTATTTGATCTTGCTGTAATTTCCAGAGACTTTCTGTTCATGAAAACAATTATTAAAAATCATCGGAACGTGATAAAATAGTGATTCCAATTGCTTCTTATCAATAAAAAAATGCCTAGGTCGTCCTATTTTGGCTGATATTTTTTATTTCCATAATTTTGCGTTAGTTACAGATTACTACAGACTTTTCTATTTTTGACAGATTCTGTTTTTCGTGTGTTGTTTGCTTATTTTGATGAGTCTATGGCTAGTAAAATAGTTTATAATACATAGAGAAGTTGGAATATAGTAGGTTTAACACCAATATTAATAAAGAATTAGTTCATTACAGTACCTTGAAGTGGTCTTTTGTTTTCTTTCGCTAACGGAGCTCACGAGATTTCTGTTGAGTTTTGTGTTGTGAAGTTTTCAAGTTTTGGGTGAAACCTTTTGATGGATTATGGAACAAGGAGTGGCAAGAGCCTAAGCTTGGGGATTCCCATGGCACCCCCAAGATAATCTAAGGACACCAAAAGGTCAAAGCTTGGGGATGCCCCGGAAGACATCCCCTCTTTCGTTTACTTCTATTGGTAACTTTACTCAGAGCTACATTTTTATTCACCACATGATATGTGTTTTGCTTGGAGCGTCTTGTATGACTTGAGTATTTGATTTTTAGTTACCACAATAATCCTTGCTGTACACACCTTTTGAGAGAGCCATACATGAATTGGAATTTGTTAGAATACTCTATGTGCTTCACTTATATCTTTTGAGCTTTATAGTTTTTGCTCTAGTACTTCACTTATATCTTTTAGAACACCGTGGTGGATATGTTTTAAAGAAACTATTGATCTCTCATGCATCACTTAGATCATTTTGAGAGTCTTAATTAGCATGGTAATTTGCTTAATAATTATAATATGTTAGGTATACAAAAATAGTAAAACTTTCTTAGGACTGTGTTGAATACTAAGAGAAGTTTGATGCTTCATAATTGTTTTGAGATATGGAGGTGATAATATCAAAGTCGTGCTAGTTGAGTAGTTGTGAATTTGAAGAATGCTTGTGTTGAAGTTTGGAATTCCCGTAGCATGCACGTATGGTAAACTTTATGTAACAAATTTGAAACATGAGGTGTTCTTTGATTGTCTTCCTTATGAGTGGCGGTCGGGGACGAGCGATGTTCTTTTCCTACCAATCTATCCCCCTAGGAGCATGTGCGTAGTGCTTTGGTTTTTGATGGCTTGTAGATTTTTGCAACAAGTATGTGAGTTCTTTATGACTAATGTTGAGTCCATGGATTATACGCACTCTCACCCTTCCATCATTGCTAGCCTCTACGGTACCGTGCATTGCCCTTTCTCACATTGAGAGTTGGTGCAAACTTCGCCAGTGCATCCAAACCCTGTGATATGATATGCTATTTCACACATAAACCTCCTTATATCTTCCTCAAAACAGCCACCATACCTACCTATCATGGCATTTCCATAGCCATTCCAAGATATATTGCCATGCAACTTTCCACCATTCCATTTACCATGACACATTCATCATTGTCATATTTCTAGCATGATCATGTAGTTGACATAGTATTTGTGGCAAAGCCACCATTCATAATTATTTCATACATGTCACTCTTGATTCATTTCATATCCCGGTACACCGCCGGAGGCATTCATATAGAGTCATAATTTGTTCTAGTATCGAGTTGTAATCATTGAGTTGTAAATAAATAGAAGTATGATGATCATCATTTTCTAGAGCATTGTCCCACGTGAGGTTAAATAAAAAAAGAGGCCAAAGAAGCCCCAAAAAAGAGGCCAAAGAAGCCCAAATAAAAAAACATGAGAGAAAAAGAGAGAAGGGACAATGTTACTATCCATTGCCACACTTGTGCTTCAAAGTAGCACCGTAATCTTCATGATAGAGAGTCTCTTGTTTTGTCATTTTCATATACTAGTGGAAATTTTTCATTATAGAACTTGGCTTGTATATTCCAACGATGGGCTTCCTCAAATGCCCTAGGTCTTCGTGAGAAAGCAAGTTGGATGCACACCCACTTAGTTTCTTTTGTTGAGCTTTCATACATTTATAGCTGTAGTGCATCCGTTACATGGAAATCCCTACTCCTTGCATTAACATCAATTGATGGGCATCTCCATAGCCCATTGATTAGCTTGTTGATGTGAGATCTTCTCCTTTTTTGTCTTCTCCACATAACCCCCATCATCATATTCTATTCCACCCATAGTGGTATGTCCATGGCTCGCGCTCATATATTGCATGAAAGTTTATAGGTTTGAGATTATTAAAGTATGAAACAATTGCTTGGCTTGTCATCGGGGTTGTGCATGATGAGAGGATTCTTGTGTGACGAAAATGGAGCATGACTAAACTATATGATTTTGTAGGGATGAGCTTTCTTTGTCCATGTTATTTTGAGAGGACATAATTGCTTAGTTAGTATGCTTGACGTATTATTATTTTTATGTCAATATGAACTTTTGTCTTGAATCTTTTGGATCTGAATATTCATGCCACAATTAAAAAGAATTACATTGAAATTGTGCAAGTAGCACTCCGCATCAAAAATTTTGTTTTTATCATTGCCCTACTCGAGGACGAGCAGGAATTAAGCTTGGGGATGTCTGGTACGTCTCCAACGTATCTATAATTTTTGATTGCTCCATGCTATAGTATCTACTGTTTTGGACTATATTGGGCTTTGTTTTCCACTTTTATATTACTTTTGAGACTAACCTATTAACCGGAGGCCTAGCCTAGAATTGTTGTTTTTTTGCCTATTTCAGTGTTTGGAAGAAACGGAATATCAAACGGAGTCCAAACGGAATGAAACCTTCAGGAACGTGATTTTCTCAACATATATGATCCAGGAGACTTGGACCCTCCGTCAAGAAAGGAGGGAGGCGGTCACGAGGGTGGAGGGAAGCCCCCCTACCTCGTGGGCCCCCCTTTGCTCCACCGACGTACTCCTTCCTCCTAAATATACCTACGTACCCCCAAACGATCAGATACGGAGCCAAAAACCTAATTCCACCGCCGCAACCTTCTGTACCCATGAGATCCCATCTTGGGGCCTGTTCCGGAGCTCCGCCGGAAGGGGAATCCACCATGGAGGGCTTCTACATCATCACCATAGCCCCTCCGATGAAGTGTGAGTAGTTTACCTCAGTCCTTCGGGTCCATAGTTAGTAGCTAGATGGCTTCTTTTCTCTTTTTGGTTCTCAATACAATGTTCTCCCCCTCTCTCGTGTAGATCTATTCGATGTAATCTTCTTTTTGCGGTGTGTTTGTTGAGACCGATGAATTGTGGGTTTATGATCAAGTCTATCTATGAACAATATTTGAATCTTCTCTGAATTCTTTTATGTATGATTGGTTATCTTTGCAAGTCTCTTCGAATTATCAGTTTGGTTTGGCCTACTAGATTGGTTTTTCTTGCAATGGGAGAAGTGCTTAGCTTTGGGTTCAATCTTGCGGTATCCTTTCCCAGCAACAGTAGGGGCAGCAAGGCACTTATTGTATTGTTTCCATCGAGGATAACAAGATGGGGTATTTATCATATTGCATGAATTTATTCCTCTACATCATGTCATCTTGCTTAAGGCGTTACTCTGTTTTCTTTAACTTAATACTCTAGATGCATGCTGGATAGCGGTCGATGAGTGGAGTAATAGTAGTAGATGCAGGCAGGAGTCGGTCTACTTGTCTCGGACGTGATGCCTATATACATGATCGTACCTAGATATTCTCATAACTATGCTCAATTCTGTCAATTGCTCAACAGTAATTTGTTCACCCACCGTAAAATACTTATGCTCTTGAGAGAAGCCACTAGTGAAATCTATGGCCCCCGGATCTATTCTCATCATATCAATCTCCAATCACTTTGTTATTGCTTTGCTTTTTTACTTTTCCTTTTATTTTACCTTGCTTCTTTATATCAAAATACCAAAAATATTATCTATTAGATCTCACTCTCGTAACTGACCCTGAAGGGATTGACAACCCCTAATTGCGTTGGTTGCGTTAAGCTATTTGTTTTGTGTAGGTACGAGGGACTCGCGCGTGGCCTCCTACTGGATTGATACCTTGGTTCTCAAAAACTAAGGGAAATACTTACGCTACTTTGCTGCATCATCCTCTCCTCTTCGGGGAAATCCAACGCAGTCCTCAAGAGGTAGCAATGTCAATGTATATAAAGTGTGTGCACTTATGCGTTAGATAGAGAGATATATAGCGTGTGTGTGAGAACGGGCCAAGTCATAGTGCATCTACGTGTAAAAGGTGGTTCTGCGCATTAAAAAAATATAAATGGCATTATAATTTTTGGATGAGATCGTGAATTTTGCAATTTGCGTATGAACGAACATCGGTCTATTCGACAACCATACTCTATTGAATTCTAGCATGTGCATGTGTTTATTTCATATTGTCGATCCATAGAGTGAGAGTGGTTTGATATCCAGACAATGCATTGCTTTTTCAATTCATATATAAACATTAATTAGTGCACTCCATGTTATTAGTGTGAAGCACTTTATACATTTGTCACTTACATGGATACATTCCAAATTGCTAGCTATGAAATAGAATACATGTTGAATTCAACATAAAGGGGGTTTCGAAGATTCGAATTCATAGGAAGTGCATTCATCTATTTGAATCTGAGATAATGGCATTTGTTAATCAGATCTAAAGGGGGCATGCATCAATCTTTGTTGTGCGTTTGAACATGCTATATATTCATACGCATGTCTAACTATTTTTTTTGCAACCAAGGAGATTATATCTGGAACCATGCATGAACTGAGGTAAGTTGCATATTTTTTAATATATACTCATGTACAATGTATATTAGAATGTACCCCCTCCATTCTAAAATAATCGTAGTTTTAGGATTTTCAAGAGTCAAGATTTGTGAAGTTTGACAAATCCTCAAAGTTCAATTCAAGAGAACCGAAAACGTTAATGCTTCTGCTCCCAAATATTGAACGAAGCACCAAATAAGCCTCTGGTCACCCGAAACCGCGCGAGACTAATGTTTGGTGCTAGGAAATTGCTGTCTTGACTCTGGCCCGTGTAGTCTATCGGCCCGATGTCCGAAGGTCTATACCGAGGTAGGATTGTAACTTCACCAAGACGCCAGTCTCAAGCGCCTCCAAGATGCATTCATACGCCGTGGGCGCCTAAACACCCATGCGCTCGGCTGAAATCTATCCCGCCCACCATTAGGGACACCTGAGATTACTGTCCTACCCCCGACCCGCAATATGTCCAAAATTTTAGATGGGGGCAAAGTTTGTAACTTTCCCCAAGTTTCAAACAAGCGTGTCCTAAACCGAAACATTGTTCCCCCTGAGTTCCCCCTCCCTCTGTTTCCCCATTCATACTCTATGGGCGCCAAAACGCCCTCTCCACCAGCTGCGAAAACCCAGCCTCCTCCGTCCTCCACCCCATCGCGATCCACCACCATCCTCCTCCATCACGCCGGAGCCGGTACCCCGACGTCATCATCCAATGCAACCGCAACCGCAACACACTCAAGGACTTACCAGCTGAAGCTGAGGCAGAGCTGCCTCCACGACGTCGGTGTCGACGTGCGCTGTACCAGAACCACTTCGACCACGCCATCTTGCGCCTCACCACTGCCGCTCCACTGTCGCAATCGTCCACCGCACCAGAGTTGTTCCCGCTACGCCGTCGTTCGCCGCCTCGGATCTGGTTCCCCGCCGCCGACAGATGGCCACCGGACCACACTCAACAACTTGGTCATCGGTTCGTCCAAGGCTCCATCATCCTCCACAACTTTCCGTTTCCAGCGAACCACAAGAAGATTGTTGGAAAAACATAAGGTGGACACCACACTACCAGCAGAAAGAGGTACTACTCTTCCCTTATTAATGCAAATCTTACGTTTCGGCTCACACAATATTCATCCCTCGAAAGAAACTAGTTGAGCGCTTCTTACAGCATCTTCTTCGTGATACTAAATGCACAAGGTCTCGTCCCATAAATATTTCACAATGGCTAGAGGTCAGTAGCCCGCCTGGAGTTCAATTCAGGGTCAGTTGATTCGCAATTAAAAGAAGTAGCATCCTCTTAGGTGCGTAGAGCACCTAGTTCCCCTGTTCGTCGGGGAATCGACGCATTGGTGTCTATCATAGGGGTGTGGGACGCAGGAGCTGCTTGCGCCTGATCTGGAGGTCGGCGGGGCTTGAAGGGATGGCCGGGGCCGGTGCCAAACACGGCGGTGCAGTGAAGTCGAGGGGGCGGAGGCAGGGGACTGGGCTGGTGGTCGCTCGTGTTTCGACGAAGATCGTCAACACTGACTGGCTGGAGGTAGATGAAGGCGATATGCCCGTTCTTTGTACATCGGACGATGCAGAAAAAATGGACTGGCCTATTTGTTTTCAGTTGACTATTATTTTCATAGAACACACCTTGTGGTGTGCTGGAGGAGCATCTACATTTCCCAGCCATCCCTATGCTCATATTTCAAAATCCTAGAATCTAGTAATTTTGTGTGCCATGCATGTTGTAGAGCTATCATATGTCTCCCGTCATTTATTTCTCACCGACCTGCTATCTGCTACTTTTACACTATACTACTTGTGTAACTTCACCCATACTCACACTATTTTTTTATGCATGGGTATTTCAGACTCTGACACAGTGTTGATGAATACACAAAAGAAAGTACAGAAGTCGCTCCAGTGTAATTCGAAGATAAGCACTAAGCCTTCCAGCGCTCTAAAGGGTGTAGTGTCAGCAGATGGAGACAGTAAACGTAGCTCTGCACTTGATGATCTCAATTGCCACACACAACCATCCCAGGTGCTTGCTTTAACTTCGCACTGTCAAATGTGGTTACATGTTGCATATGGTGTCTATCTTGTATTACTTCCAATTTGGTTAAACGGCATATGCTTACTTTACACATTATACCTTTGATAATGACATGCCTTCCTGTTTTTGATACATGCTACATATGTCTATTAACCATGTTCGTACACCAAACTAATGATCTTTTGTATCCCTCATCAATCACTTATGATGAGACAGTCACCCCAGTGGGTTACTGTGAGATGCGCTACTCGTTTAAAGAGTGCAGTGTCATCCTCCCCACATGATTATCAAGAAACGGCAAGGCTAAATGAAAATAGTCAACATAGCTCTCTAGTCGATGACAGCAATTCCCCTACACCACCATTGTAGGTGCTTGCTCTTACTTGGCAGTGTGATATGTGGTTGCATATTGCATATGGTGTCTACCTTGTAACGCTTCTTTTTAGGGTAAATTGCATCTGCTTAGTTAACACATTATACCTGTGAATATGACATGCCTTCCTATTTTTGGTACATACTACGTCTTTCTATTAACCATGTTCTTACATCAAACTACTTTTCTTGGGTATCCCTCATCAATCACTTCTGACGAGACACCTTCAATTTGACAGTGTAATATTGGTTGCATCTTGCATATCATTTCAAACATGTATTGCCTCTAATTTGTTGAAGTGCCACTTATAATGAGACACATCTAACTTGGTAGAATGATTTTGGTTGGATCTTTCATATGGTGTCTAGATTGCATTACTTCCAAATTGTTGAAATGCCTTCTGCTTAGCATTTTTCGTACATATTCCATCCTCCTACAATGTGATTGCCTTACATAAAAGTTGTGTTCATCAGTATCATGCATCAAAGAATTTGGAAGTGCGAATTTTATTCCTTTTTCTTGGGTGTTTACTTGACAAGGGAAAATCTAAAAGGATGAAGGCACGGAATGGCGGTGGTCCTCTGGAGCAACCGAAACAGATAATCTCTACAGATTCTCCTGCTACTCCTACTGCAGTGCAAGTTCCAAATCTCATCTCCGCTACTCCACAACCACAGGTGCTTGCTCTAACATGGCATTGTGATATCTGGTTGCATGTTGCATATGGTGCCGAGCTTGTATTGCTCCTAATTTGTTAAATTGCATCTCCTTAGCTTACACATTATACATGTGAACATGACATGCCTTCCTGTTTTTGGTACATACTACATCTGCCTATCACACCATGTTCTTACATCAAACTATTGTTCTTGTGTATCCTGCATCTATCACATATGATTAGACAGTCACGCTCGTGGGTTAGTATGAGATGTGCTATTCTTATAAAGAGTGCAGTTTCATCCTCCCCACATGATTCTCAAGAAACAACAAGCCTAAATGAAGATATTGAACGAACATCTGTACTTGAAGACCGCATTTCCCATACACCACCATAGCAGGTGCTTGCTCTAAATTCGTTGTGTGATATGTGGTTGCATGTTGCATACGGTGTCTAGCTTGTAATGCTTCTATTTAGGGTAAATTGCATCTGCTTAGTTTACACATTATACATGTGAATATGACATGCCTTCCTATTTTTGGTACATACTACATCTATCTATTAACCATGTTCTTACATGAAACTACCTCTAGTCTGTATCCTGAATCAATCACTTACGATGAGACACCTTTATTCGTTGCATATTGCATATTATTTCTAGCATGTTGCCATGTATTGCTTCTAATTTGGTCAAATACATTTACGAGGCCACCCTTTTAATTTGGCAGAGTGATATTGGTTTCATCTTTCATATGGTTTCTAGATTGCATTGCTTCTAACTAGTTCAAACACCTTGTGCTTAGTTTACACTTTATACATAATACATGTCAATATGCCATGCCGTCCTGTTTTTCATACATATTCCATCCTCCTATCATGCTGCTGCTTTACATGAAAGTAGTGTTCGTCGGTATCATGCATCAATGAGTTCTGAAGAGCAAATTTTATTCCTTTTTCTTGTAGGTTTGATTTGACAAGACAAAATCAAAAAAGATGAAGGAAAAGAGTAAGGAAGGCGATGATAGTGGTCCTCTGCAGCAACGTAAACAGAGCATCTGTACGAATTCTCCTCGTACTGCTAGTGCATTACAAGTTCCAAGTCTCCGCTCCCCTACTCCACCATCCAAGGTGCTTGCTCTAACTTGGCAGTGTGATATCTGGTTGCATGTTGCATATGGTGTCTAGCTTGTATTGCTTATAATTAGTGTAAACTGCGTCTTCTTAGCTTACACATGATATGTGTGAATATGACACGCATTCCTATTTTTGGTACATACTATATTTGTCTATCATACCATGTTCTTACATGAAACTACTCTTCTTGTGTATCCTGCATCAGTCACTTATGATGGGACACCTTTAAGTTGGAAGTGTGATATTGGTTTGCATTTTGAATATGATTTCTAGCATGTAGTGCTTCTAGTTTGATGAACGCCACCTATGACGAGACAATTTTAACTTGGCAGAGTGATATTGATTACACCTTCCATATGGTGTCTAGCTTGTAGTGCTTCTAATTTGCTGAAGTGCCTTCTGCTTAGTTACCACATCATAGGTGTGAATATGTCAAGCTGTCTAGTTTTTCGTACATATTCCATCCTCGTATCATGACTTTGCCTTTCATCGGAGTAGTGTTCATCAGTATCATGCATGAATGAGTTCTGAAGAGCGGATTGTATTCCTTTTTCTTGTCGGTTTGACCTCACAATGCAAAATCAATAAAGCGGAAGGAAATTAGTAAGGCACCGGATGATGGTGGTCGTTCTGAGCAACTGAAACGGAGGGTCTCTACAGATTCTACTCCGCCATCCTGCCAACAAGATTTGCAAGACAATGCAACGCTAGACAGTCAACGTAGTTGTGTAGATGATGAGCACATATCCCCTACTCCACCATCACACGTGTTTGCTCTAACTTGGCACTATACTATATGTGGTTGCATGTTGCGTATGATGTCTAGCTTGTATTGCTTCTAACTTTCTTGAATTGCATCTACTTACTTTACACATAATGCCTGTGAATATGACACGTGCTCCGGATTCTAGAACATACTATATCTGATCACACCATGTTCTTATATCAGACTACTGTTCTTGCATATCCCGCATCGGTCACGTATGATAAGGCACCTTTAAGTCGCCACTGTGATATCGGTTGTGTCTTGCATATGATCTCTAGCATGTACTGCTTCTAATCTGTTGCAACGCCGAACAGTTTGAACTTGCTAGAGTGATACTAGTTGCATCTTTCATATAGTGTCTAGATTGCAATGCTTCTAATTTTTTGAAATGTCGTCTGCTTAGTTACCACATGATAGGTGTGAGTATGTCACGCCGTCCTGTTTTTCGTACATATTCCATCCTCATATCATGTGTTTGACTTTAATCCGAGTAGTGTTCGTCAGTATCATGCATGTATGAGTTCTGAAGAGCGAATTTTGTTCCTTTTTTTATCAATTTGACTTCACAATGCAAAATCAATACAACTGAAGAAAATTAGTATGGCAGTGGATGATGGTGGTCCTTTGGAGCAACTCAAATAGAGGGTCTCTACAGATTCTACTCCGCCATCCTCCCAACAAGATTCCCAAGACAACACAAGGCTGGACAGTCAACATAGTTGTGTAAATGATGAGCACATCTCCCCTACTCCACCATCACAGGTGCTTGCTCTAAATTGGAACTATTATATGTGGTTGCATGTTTCGTATGATGTCTAGTTTGTATTGCTTCTGATTTTGTTGAATTACATCCGCATAGCTTTCAACTTATACCTGCAACAATCACTTACCCATAAGACACATTTAACTTGGGAGTGTGATGTAGGTTGCATCTTGCGTTGTCTTCTAGCTTGTAATGCTTCTAATTTCTTGAAATGGCACTTACGATGAGACACTTTTTACCTGATAGAGTGATATTGTTGCATGTTCATATGGTGCCTAGCTTTCATTTCTTGAAATGCCTTCTGCTTACTGTTTTTCATACATATTCCATCCTCCTATCGTACGTGTCAATATGCAATGTTGTCTTTTTTGTATATATTCCATCCTCCTATCATGCGCTTGCCTTACATCAAAGTACTGTTCGTCTGTTCATGCACCAACCAGTTATGCAGAGCTAATTTTATTCATCTTCTTGTGGTTTTGACTTCATAAGGCAATATCAGAAAAGAGGAAGGAAAAGAGTAAGTTAGGGGATGTTGGTAGTCCTCCGGGCCGACGCAAACAAAGACTCTCTATATTTGCCACTTCTACTGCTAATGCAGTTGAAGTCCCAAGTCTACATGATGAGTTCATCTCCCGTACTCCACCATTGCAGGTGCTTGCTCTAAGTTGAGAGTGTGATAATTGGTTTCATGTTGCATATGCTATCTAGCCTGTATTTCTTCTATTTTGATTAAATTGCACCTGCTGAGTATATACGTTATACATGTGCATATGACATGCCTTTCTGTGTCTAGAATACACTTCATCTATCTATCATACCATGTTCTTACATCAAAGTACTTCTGTTGTGTATCCCGCATTAGTCACTCATGATTGGGCGCTTTTAACATCGCAATTTGATAGTGGTTGCATCTTGCATTGATTTCTAGGTTCTACTGCTTCTAATTTTCTGAAATGCCACTTATGGCAAGACACTTTTGACTTGGCAGAGTGATATTGGTTGCATCTTTCATATGGTGTCTAGCTTGCATTACTTCTATTTTCTTGAAAATCCTTCTGCTTAGTTTACACATCGTAGCTGTGAATATGTCATGCCGTCCTGTTTTTCTTACATATTCCATCCTCATACGGCTGTCTTACATCAAAGTATTGCTTGTCTGTATCATGCATCAATGAGTTCTGAAGAGCGATTTTATTGTTTTGTGTTGTGGGTACGGCTTGACATGGCATAGACAAAAAAGAGCAAGGAAAAGAATATAGTAGGGAATGGTGTTACTCATCGGGTGCAACGGAAAAGGATCTACCCTCGAGATTCTGCTTGTACTTATAGTGTAGTAAAAGATCCATGTCCGGTTAGATCTACAAACACAGTATCACCTGCTCCACCAACTGCAGCATCCGCTTCAACTGTACCGGCATCTCAACGAGTTACTCGTTCATTTGCTCTGCAACTGGCCAGTTCCCAAGCTGCCTTCACACCTAACGCTACTTCTGAAGCACTGCTGACACAACAGGACTTGGCGAGATCAGATGAACCTCATGAGCATCAACACCAAGACGGTACCTGACCGAGTCAAGTTGCAGTTGCATGCTCCTTTATATGTACTCTCGCAATTTGATGTGCACTAACACTTTCCATATTCGTTGTTGAACTAGCACCACGGCGCAAGCGGAAACATACATCAAGGATAATGCTTGGCAGATTAACAAAATCTAAAGGAGGAAGAATGGAGATCCATTTTGAGGCAGGTTTAAAAAGCCCATGTGATGCTACAGAGTCAGCCAGGTTAGTATCAGAGGCAGTCATTGCCGTTAGGTGTCATGCAGGTATCCTCCCAACGTGGATCTAGTACAGGATTGAGAAAGACGATACCGAGTTTAACACCTTCCTTGACCATTTATCCGTAAGTAATGTTATTCATCGTAATTTGTAATATTTTCTTGCTTGGTCCCATACTTTCTAGCTTCCTCCTAATAAGATTTACATTCTTTTTCAACAGATGAGGTTCAAGTTGGATCTGAAAGATGATGCAACTAAACAAGCATGCACTCATGTTTTTCAGTCTGCTCTACGACATTATCGGTATCACCTTAGAAAAACTCACTCTGAAGGCAAGGCTAACAATGAAATCGCCCAAACATCTCCAGCGGAATATATTACAGATGCAGACCGGACAACCCTTGTCAAACACTAGTCTGATCCAAAGTATCAGGTAGGGTATATGTATTTGATCAGATCACGTATTGAACTTGTATTTACGTATGTGACTTACAAGTGTATCTTCTTCTAGGCTAACTGTTTGAAGAACAAGACCAACCATTCTAAAGTGAAATTCCAACAGAAAATAGGATCTTGTAGCTATGTTGCACACTCTGAGGCTCTTGTAGATAGCTGCTTCTTCCTTCTTTTTTCTGTGTCATATTATCGTATCTATATTGACTTGTTCCAAATACAGAGGAAAGCCCGTGCGGACCAAAAATAACCTGAACCGAATGCAGTGCAAATCTTCAATGATTGCCACACCAACAAGATGAAGGGCATGAGCACACCAATTCAAGCTGTTGTTGTAAGTCCTTACTCCTCCTGCCTTTTAAATGCTTGTTACTGTGACGTGTTCATTTAACTGCTTGGTTTGCAGGCAATGTCAGTTACTCTGTTCACTTTTATACACAGTTGTCTTAACTTATCATTTCACCTTACACAATTTAAAAGAGATGAAGGATATTCTTTTGGTCTTGATATGTAATATAGTTGTGATGTTCACGCGCCCACACAATGATACAATAGCCTGTTTGTTTTATATCTGTTTGCCCATGATATGAATGATGTCATACTATGTTCATCCTATTTTAAATCATGTCTCCTTATCCTTACATGTCAACGAATCTGAGGAAATAGACAATACAGTAGGCATGCTAGATGGACATATGTTCCGAAAGTGATTTTATTATGTAGTTGGCACTACGATACATGCTAATGTATTACAGTAGTTCACCAAAATAAGTTATGTATAAACGTGAAACCTACTTTGTTTGTTTTTGTCTCATTAGTAACTTATCTGGTACACTAATCTACAAGTTCAAACTATCAGCAAGCTATGGAACAAATGATTGAACAGCCACAACCACCTGAAGGTGATGTGGCTACCACAGGCACAATGTCACCTCTTGCTGCAATGCGTGAGTATCTCTCCACTAACAGTGCAAAAAGCACCTTCCTGCGTAATTTTGGGTTGGTTGTCAAGGTAACCTCAACCAAATCACGTACCGAACAAAATCTTCAGGCTAGACAGAGTGATATATTTGTTGTCCGAACACAAGTACAATCCCTAATGGACATCGTTTCGGAAACAAGAATAGTGGTTGACAAATGTCGTCAAGATATGAATGGTTTTGAAATCAGACTATCAGACATTTGATTCGTTATTCAAGAGCGATGGCAGAAAAAGGGGATGATCCTGCTGCACCATTTGATTCTACAGCCTGAGACATTAGCACTCAGGTCAAATGATATGTGCTTCTATACATCTGATGGTGCTTTTATCTGCAAGGACTGTAAACTTTATGCCAACATGCCTTTTGTTGTATGGTTGGAATTTATTTTGTTGTGATACAACATTTATCGTGCTGCCAAAGGTTGTAGAAATTACAACGTTGTTTTTGTATAGTGTAGGTTTATCTTAGTAATGTATTCGGCTGAAAGCTTCGTAGGAGCCCAACGTGCCAACATTCGTTACGCCCATTCCAATTGGGCTAAAAACGATTATGGGCCGTAATTTGCATGTAGCCCACTAAAAATATTTGGGCCTAAATCAGCATAAGCTTTCATATTTTTGGTAGGCCTGTGCACCTAGTGGGCCTTTAACAGGCCTAAACATAATTTGGGCCCTCAGTAACAATAGGCCATTAACATGTGCAAATATCTCGAGCCCATAAATAACATGGGCCTTTAGTAGGCTAAAAGTGAGATTGGGCCCTGATTGTGCCAAATAACCCACTGGTCATTAGCAGGCTGAAATGTATCTCAGCTCGTGGTGGCCCATTTACAATGCGGATCATTCACAGGCCGAAATTCAGACGGGTCGTAAATGCGCCGACCTACTACACTGGACTTTAACAGTTCGGAAGTTAGGTCGGTCTTGATTAGTATCAGTTTTATAAGGGCCGTTAATAGGCCTGATGTGACATTGGGCCACATATGGCCCATGGATTTCGTCCGACGTTAACAGGCCGAAAATCACAACAGGCTAGAAGTGGCCCAAATCTACAGTGGGCCTCTAATAGGCTGAATGTCAGACATGGCCAAATATGACCCAAAACCTTCACGGTCGTTTATGGGCCGAAATTTCAAGGGCCAAAAAATGGGCCCAAATGAAGCAGGACCTTTAACAGGCTGGAAACACACTGGGCTGTTCGGCCCAAATACTTAGTGGACGGTTAACGGGTCAGAAGTGACCATGGGCCGTGATGATGAGAAGTTTAGAACGGGCTGTTGATGGGCTGATTTGACAATAGCCATACGGGCCTCAATTGTGAATGGGTCGTCTGCAAGCAGACCGTTAATGGGCCAGCCCGCTAATTTTGACTGGGCCATCCTTTTTAACCTAAATGGGCCGTTGTTGGGCCTTGCCACGTGTCGACATATCATAGGCGCCTCCTGTCCATTGGGCGGTTGACATCTATCCTTTTCAGGTGCTGACACGTGGTTGCTATAGCCAATGATAATTTTACACGTGGAAAATCCCCATTGGCCGGGGCTATTAACGGGTTATCAAATCCAAACCAGAACCCAATAGCTTAACGGCGAACCGTTATGGTGGATGCCATGTGTCGGTCACCCTTGACGAAAGCACTTCTATGACGCGTGATTTATCGTCATGGAAATGGACACTTCCATGACGATAATTCTGGTAATGTCCTGTAACACTTCTACAACAGCACAGGTATGACTATCTTGATTCTGTCATAAAATCGTCATGGATGTACATGCATGACAGAAAATGTGACCTACTATGACAAACACGTAGCATCACAGAAGCATATTTTTTTGTAGTGTGTAGAGGAAGTCAGAAAGTTGGGAGAGCACTTTGATGGATTACAAACAGAGCACGTGCCACGTGCGGAGAACAACATTGTTGATCATTTATCAAAATGCGATGTGCAAAAGCTCCCCGTCGAACCAGGAACTTTTGTCCTCCACCTAAATCAACCATCATTGTCCCCTTCAATGATGGCGAGAAAATGAGGAAGTTGGACTCCAGCAAGTATCTCCCGGCAGGGCTTCCTGAAGCCGCTGGTAGAGAGGCTGCCGGGAACAACTCTACTTTGGTTGGCTAGCAGCACTCTCCCGCGGAACCACAAGTTCTTGCGGTTGAGGTGAGCGCTACCATGAACGAGGAGGTGCCATTAGTCCTTTTTATCGAGCCTCAAGCTCCAATTTGGGTAGAGCACATAGTCCACTACCTTCAAACAGGAGAACTCCCCGAAGAGCAAGAAGAAGCTGAAAGAGTAGCCCAGTGGTCCAGTATGTAACAGTTTGCCGATGACACACTATACAGAAAAAGGCCAAATGGTGTGAAATTGAAGTGCATTTGCCGGGCAGATGGTCAGAAGCTGCTAGTAGAGATAGATAAGGTTGTGTGCGGCTCCCACATTGGATCAAGACCCCTGGTTGGAAAAGCTTTCCAACAGGGTTTATACTGGCCCACAGCCCACCAGGATGCAACTGAGCTAGTCACCAAATGTGAAGCCTGCCAGTTCCACTCAAAAACATCCATCAACCAGCTCAAGCTCTCCAGACGATCCCTTTATCCTGGCCATTTTTGGTCTGGGGCTCGACATCTTGGGCCCCTTCCCCCATGCTACCGGGAGCTTTGAATTCTAGTACGTTGCAATCAAAAAATTTACAAAGTGGTCAGAAGTGGAGCCAGTGAGGAAGGTAACCACACAATCAGCTATCAAGTTCTTGAAAGGATTGGTGTGCCGTTTTGGAGTACCCGCCAGAGTGATCACCGATAATGGCACCCAATTCACAAGCCGCGCATTCATGTAATACATCCAAAACCTCGGAAGAAAGATCTCCTTTGCCCTTGTTGCTCATCCCCGGAGCAATGGACAAGCTGAGAGGATGAATGTTGAAGTTATGCGTGGACTCAAGACAAGAAACTTTGATAAGTTCCAGAAGTGCGGCAGATGCTGGATTGATAAGCTACCGGTGGTTCTTTGCTCCCTCCGTACGACACCAAATCGAGCCATCGACCAGACTCCCTTCTCCCTACTGTATGGGGCAAAAGCAGTGCTCCCCACGGAACTCATATATGGGTCACCTCGAGTACTTGCCTACAATGAAGTAGAGCAAGAGCAGCTCCGGCGTGACGATGTCGTGCTCCTCGAGGAAGATCACTCCGGGCCGCTGTGCATGCTGCATGCTACTAGCAAGCCTTTTGCCACTATCATAGCCGCGGGATTCATGCCCGAAGCCTTGAGGAAGGGACCTTGTCCTTAGGCCTGTTCAATCCGCCAAGGGTTCCAACAAGTTGACGCCAAAGTGGGAAGGCCCTTACCGGGTAGTATGAGTCACCAGGCCTGGCGCAGTCCGTCTGGAGACCAAAGATGACATTAAGGTGCAAAACTCATGGAATATTGAGCACCTTCGCAAGTTCTACCCATAAGGTACGGCTGCTGGGCTCAGCCCCGGTAGCCACCTTTTGTACAAGGCTTGCCAATGTGCATGTAACCCTTTGTACAAAGCCAGGCGCAGACCCTGTGCAAAGATAATAAAATGAAGCGCTAGCGCCTAAAACTTGCATGCATGATTATTTTAGCATAGTTCTGCCATGATCATTTAGAAAGGGTCGTGCGCTGCTGTTTTTCCCCCTATACTAACTATAGGGCCCTGCCGTGGATAAAAGGAGGAGAAGTGAGAGCAAGCTTGCATATTGGCCCTCGACAACGCAAAGCAGATAAGTTCCCTTTCGACATCCATATATGTACCTCTATGTGAAAAACTTGTGCGAAGGAAAACCTTGTCGCTCTCGAACATTTGTGCTCACATCTTTTGATTCGAAGATTACTTCAGTCAGGATGGTCGCAGTAGCACTTGGAAAAAAAGGTTGACAAGGGGCCGGTTCTGTTCCACGCTCCTAAGCCCGCCAGGCCGCACCTCGCGGCAGCAATGGAAGGGTCCGGCAAGATATCTTGCTAGATGATATGTCTCCAATGTATCTATAATTTATGAAGTATTCATCCTATTATATTATCCATCTTAGATATTTTCTATGCATTTATATGCTATTTTATATGATTTTTGGGACTAACCTATTAACCTAGAGCCCAGTGTTAGTTTCTGTTTTCTCCTTGTTTTTGAATTTTGCGGAAAAGGGATATCAAGCGGAGTCCAATTGACGTGCCAATTTTTGACGATTTTTTATGGACCAAAAGAAGACCCCAGAGTAAAAGAGTTGGGCCAGGAGAGTCCCGAGGCGCCCATGAGGGTGGGGGCGCCCCCCAGGCGCATGGGCCTGCCTCGCGGACACCTCAGGCACCTCCTTGACGTGAGACCGACGCCAAAAATTCCTATAAATACAGAAACCTCGGAAAATTAACCTAGATCGGGAGTTCCCTCGCCGCAAGCCTCTGTAGCCACGAGAAATCAATGTAGGCCCTCTCTGGCACCTTGCCGGAGGGGGCCATCATCACCAGTGGCCATGGAGGAGTATCCCTGAGAGGCCATCATCGCCATGGAGGTCAAGGATCAGAGGGAGAACCTTTCCCCATCTAGGGGGAGGCCATGGAGGAGGAAGCACAAGGGGGAGAACCTCTCCTCCTCTATCGGTGGCGCCGGAGTGCCATCGGGAGGGGAATCTTCGCCGCGGTGATCGTCTTCATCAACATCACCACCATCATCACCATCCTCATCTCTTTTACGCGGTCCACTCTCCCGCACCCCGCTGTAACCCCTACTTAAACATGGTGCTTTATGCCACATATTATGATCCAATGATGTGTTGCCATCCTATGATGTTTTGAGTAGATATCTTTCGTCTTTGGCTTGATTGATGATCTAGATTGGTATGAGTTGTATGTTTTACTTTGGTGTTGTCCTATGGTGCCCTCCGTGTCGCGCAAGCGTGAGGGATCCCCGTTGTAGGGTGTTTCAATACGCTCATGATTCGCTTATAGTGGGTTGGTGAGTGACCGAAACACAAACCCGAGTAAGAGGGATTGTTGTGTATGGGAATAAAGAGGAGTTGATGATTTAATGCTATGGTTGGGTTTTACCTTAATGATGTTTAGTAGTTGTGGATGCCTGCTAGAGTTCCAATCATAATTGCATATGATCCAAGTAGATAAAGTATGTTAGCTTATGCCTCTCCCTCATATGAAACTGCAATAGTGATTACCGCTCTTGTTAACGATTGTCTAGGACAATTCCGCACACCGATCCACCATTATTCCACACTCGCTATTTATAATATTTAGTAATATTTTCTAACTTTATGATAACAGCACCTACTTTCATATTTTAGCTCTCTGATACCATGCAAAATTATCCTCTTCATGCCCACAACATACTTTTATTTCTCGTTTCTAGTTGGAAGCAAACGTTCGGTATACGTAGAGTCGTATCAGTGGCAAATAGGGCTTGAGAGAATATTGATGTTACCTTTTGTCGGCGTTCTGGGAACGGGGGTCCCCAAACTTGCCTGCCTGCGGCCCACAGCATGGCTAAGCCAGTAGGCCGTACGGCCCATCTTCATCAACAAGGCACCCAAGACACTCGCGAGGGTCCAAGCCTCACGAGGCGGACGAAGCAAGACCTCCTCTGGAGTGGCCTAGGTAGGCAGGCTCACGAGGAGCGGAGATATCAAGGAGGGGCAAACCTCACGAGGCTCTCGTGACGTGAGCCATGACGAACGGCACCAAGCGGATGCCAGGCGGGCGCCAGTGCGCGCAGCGTTTCTATTTCCTCTCTGGTGCTAAGGAGGCCAGCGTAGGCGAAGAGTACCGAGGCATCAGGCAAAGGTTGCCATATTGGTGCAACGAGACCAAGACCGGAGGACGGCAAGGCGGAGGTCATCGTGGAGCCCAAGACGGCGTCACCCCAGAGCTTTTCGAAGGAGAAGACCTCTTTTGTCAGGATAGCTTGTACTAGCTGTCCCCCCTTCAAATTTGCCCGCCGTTGTTGGCTCCCTTCCCGCTCAACATTTGGGAAGAGGATCGGGGCCTCTATAAATAGGACTAGCCACCATAGTAGGAGGCAACTGATCCCGAACTGGTTCAGATCATCCTTGACCACTCAAGCACAAGAACACCTCAACCTCAGGAGGTTGTTCTTCCCTTGTACTGTTCGTCATCAGCCCAAGAGGCAATCCACCACCACCACACTGGAGTAGGGTATTACACCACAACGGTGGGCCGAACCAGTATAAACCTCGTGTCTTTCTATGTTGCGAGTTCGTCGAGTTCGTCTGCGAGATCTTAGCGAGCTAGGGCGTAGATCGGTAGGAGGGAGAGACTTCGCGCGCACCCCAGTGCTTGAACCTTAAGGGTTTGCCGGAACCCCACATCCGACATTTGGCACGCCAAGTAGGGGTTTGCCGGAGGTCTTCTCCACCAACCTGCGCCCCGTGTCGCCGCGCTTCGCTCCCATGGCAGGTGCGCCGCCACCCGCCTCTGGGACCGACACCAACAACAAGGAGTTTGGGTACCGAGCCTTGGCCCCCACCCTGCGGCGAGTGCAGTGGCCGGCCAAGTTCCGGCTGGAGATCCCGCCGCGTTACGATGGCGCGGCAGACCCGGCGCCGTTCCTGCAGGCGTACAAGGAGGCCGTCCTCGATGCCGGAGGCGACGACAAGATCATGGCCAACTAGTTCCCCATGGCCCTCGCCGGCGAGCCACGCGCCTGGCTGCTCAACCTCCCGGGGTCCACGGTGGCGTCCTGGGAGGAACTCCGCAACCTCTTCACCGCGCGCTAGGCGGTGCCAGCGCACCACGCAGTTGCGGCACTGCTGGGTGGCTCTCAAGCACCGCCTTCAGATCGCCACGTCAAGCTTTTTTCTTCCGTCAGGTTGGGGCAGCCTCCAAGTGCCAGGGGGTGCCGCCGGGTTGGGCTGCGCCGGAGGCCGACCTCACCTTCAACTTAGAAGACCACCATGGCTTCACCGCCGGCTCTGGCATGCTCCCAATGCTCTGCACGCCCACCATCTGCAATGTGGCCTTCACCAAGACCCTCATCGACGGCGGCGCTGGCCTCATCTTGCTTTCCGTAGAAGCCTTCAACCTCCTCCATGTGCCGCCCGAGCGGCTCAACCTCAGCAAGCCTTTTTCAGGAGTGGGTGGTGGCGCTGCCCACTCCCTGGGGCAGATCCGCCTCCCCGTCACCTTCGGCACTAGCGACAACTACCGCACTGAGCTGGTGAACTTCGACATCGCCCGCATCGGTCTCCCGTACAATGCCATACTCGGGTACCCGGCTCTCGCTCAGTTCATGGCGGCGACTCACCCGGCCTACAACCTCATGAAGATGCCAGGGATCAAGGGCGTCCTCACCATCAAGGGAGACACTAAGGTGGCCCTGACGGCGCTCAGGCTCGCTTTCAAGACCGCGGCAGCAACGCAGACAGCCGGCGCCAGTGCGCCCGAGGCCAAGGAGACCGCGCTCGCCAAGAAGACGCAGTTGTTCACCCAAGACAAGGCGGAGACCAAGCAGGTGCCGGTTGATGAGGACGGGTCTTCGTGAGCCACCTTTACCATAGGAACCAGCCTTGACCCAGGACAAGAAGAAGCTTTGGTGAGGTTTTTGCATGCAAACAAGGAGATATTCGCGTGGGAGCCCAACCAGCTGGTAGAGGTCCCGAGAGAGGTGATCCAGCACCACCTGAGGGTGTGCCCCAACATGCACCCCGTGAAGCAGCGGGCGAGATGGCAGTCTACTGAGAAGCAGGCCTTCATCGTCCAAGAGCCACGCAAGCTGGAGGCGGCTGGTACCATTCGAGAAGTTTGATATCCTGGTTGGCTGGCGAACCCCGTCGTAGTACCAAAGAAAGGCGGGAAATAACGGATGTGCATCGACTTCACCAACCTTAACAAAGCCTGCCCCCAAGATCTGTTCCCCCTTTCGCGCATCGATCAAATCGTCGACTCCACCGCCGAGTGCGACTTACTATGTTTCCTGGATGCGTTCTGTGGATACCACCAAATCAAGATGGCAGTGGAGGATGTGGAGAAGACGGCCTTCCTGACACCATGCGGGGTGTATTGCTACACCTGCAAGCCCTTCGGCCTGCGCAACACGGGCGCAACGTTTCAGCGGCTGATGCACATCGCCTTGGGGCTGCAGCTCGGCAGGAACACAAAGGCCTACATTGATGACATAGTGGTCAAATCTCGCGAGGCGAGGACATTGATTCAAGACTTGGAAGAGACCTTTGAGAGATTGCGCCGGGTGAACTTGAGGCTTAACCCGGAGATGTGCGTGTTTGGCGTCCCTTCCGGCAAGCTACTAGGGTTCCTCGTATCCCACAGAGGACCGAGGCGAACCCGGAAAAGATCAAGGCCATCGAAGACATGAGCCCACCACAGACCCTCAAGGAGATGCAAATGCTAGCTGGGCGGGTGACCGCATTAGGACGTTTCATCTCCAAGCTAGGCGAGCGTGCCTTACCCTTCTTTAAGCTCATGAAGAAAAAGGGCCCCTTCGAGTGGACCCCAGAGGCCGACCGGGCCTTCCAAGACCTCAAGAAATACCTTGCCAGCCCCCCCCCCCCCCGGTGATGGTGGCACTGCGGCCTCTAGAGCCTCTGGTACTCTACCTTGCCGCCACCCCGTACTACACCAGCGAGGCACTGGTGGCGGTTCGGGAGGAGCGCCAAGACAAGGGTACGACGCGCCAAGCTGGAGCTGATGCAGCGCAGGGTGAGGAAGGCTCAGCAGAGCCATCAGCTGCAGAAAACCAAGCTTAGCAGGGCAGCATCGCAGAAGATCCTGAGGACGGTCACGTCTTAGGAAACCCTCCACCTCAGGATATGCCACAATTCCCGCAGAACCCGAGCCTCGACAGTGTGCCAGCCCTCGTCGAGTACCCGGTGTACTTTGTCAGCACCGTACAGCGGGACGCGCTACCCCATGCCACAAAAGCTCCTGCTCGCACTCTTGGTGGCCTCGCGCAAGCTGCGACACTACTTCCAGGGCCACCCCATCAAGGCCGTCTCATCTTACCCATTGGAGAGGGTACTCAGGAGCCCGAACTCAGCTGGAAGGTTCGCTGAATGAACATCGAGCTGCAAGCATTCCAGCTGGAGTTCAACACTACCACGTTCATCAAGGGAGCCGCGCTCGCCGATTTTGTGGCATAATGGACCGATGCCCCGGCTCTTGAGGAAGGAGAAGACCAGTCCACCTCCCCAGGAAGTGAGGCACCAGACGGCTGGGTCATGTATTTCGATGGCGCCTTCGCACACCAGGGCGCAGGGGCTGGAGCAGTGCTCATCTCGCCCACTCGGGACGAGATTTACTATGTCGTGCAACTCTGCTTCCAGCACGGTGAGAAGGTCTCCAACAATATCGTAGAATGCGAAGGCCTCATAGCTTGCCTAAACGCCTTGGCGGCTCTGCGAGTGAGGTGCCTTGCCGTCAAGGGCGACTCCTAGCTCCTCGTCAACTTCTCCAACAAAGTGTACGAGCCGAAGCATGAGCACATGGAGGCCTACCTCGCGGAGGTGCGCAAGATGGAAAAGCAATTCTCGGGCCTAGAGTTGCAGCACGTGCCCCGGGACACCAACAAGGAAGCCGACGACATGCCAAGAGAGCATCCAAGCGACAACCGCAAAAGCCTGGCGTCTTCGAAGAACGGCTCTTCAAGACATTAGCTACGCCACCTCTTTCAAGCACGACTCAGCCTCGGGAGGAGCTCCCGCAGCCCCCGGTCACGGGAGCCCCAGCCTGCGGCCTGACCTTAGGGGCTCGGCTACTCCTGGCACTCGAGCCCCAGGAGGAGTGCTGGACCAAGGAATTCAAGGAGTACCTGATGCACGGGACGCTGCCGGAGAAGGAAGAAGACGCGGAGCGAGTGGCCCGACAGGCCACGACATACTGCATTCAAGACGACGAGTTGTACAGGAAACGGCCAAATGACGTCACGCTACGCTGCATCTCCGGTGACCAAGGAAGGGAGCTGCTGATTGACATACATGGCGGGGACTGTGGACATCACTCGTCGTCAAGGATCCTCGTCGGCAAGTGATGTCTACTATACAACCTTCTTCTTGTAGACGTTGTCGGGCCTCCAAGTGCAGAGGTTTGTAGTACAGTAGCAAATTTCCCTCAAGTGGATGACCTAAGGTTTATCAATCCGTGGGAGGCATAGGATGAAGATGGTCTCTCTCAAGCAACCCTGCAACCAAATAACAAAGAGTCTCTTATGTCCCCAACACACCCAATACAATGGTAAATTGTATAGGTGCACTAGTTCGGCGAAGAGATGGTGATACAAGTGCAATATGGATGGTAGATATAGGATTTTGTAATCTGAAAATATAAAAACAGCAAGGTAACTAATGATAAAAGTGAGCGTAAACGGTATTGCAATGCTAGGAAACAAGGCCTAGGGTTCATACTTTCACTAGTGCAAGTTCTCTCAACAATAATAACATAGTTGGATCATATAACTATCCCTCAACATGCAACAAAGAGTCACTCCAAAGCCACTAATAGCGGAGAACAAACAAAGATATTATGGTAGGGTACAAAACCACCTCAAAGTTATTCTTTACAATCAATCCGTTGGGCTATTCCTATAAGTGTCACAAACAGCCCTAGAGTTCGTACTAGAATAACACCTTAAGACACAAATCAACCAAAACCCTAATGTCACCTAGATACTCCAATGTCACGTCAAGTATCCGTGGGTATGATTATACGATATGCATCACACAATCTCAGATTCATCTATTCAACCAACACAAAGTACTTCAAAGAGTGCCCCAAAGTTTCTATCAGAGAATCAAGACGAAAACGTGTGCCAACCCCTATGCATAGGTTCATGGGCGTAACCCGCAAGTTGATCACCAACACATACATCAAGTGAATCACGTGATATCCCATTGTCACCACAGATACGCACGACAAGACATACATCAAGTGTTCTCAAATCATTAAAGACTCAATCCGATAAGATTACTTCGAAGGGAAAACCCAATCCATTACAAGAGAGTAGAGGGGGAGAAGAAACATAAGATCCAACTATAATAGCAAAGCTCGCGATACATCAAGATCGTGCCAAATCAAGAACACGAGAGAGAGAGAGAGAGAGAGAGAGAGAGAGAGAGATCAAACACATAGCTACTGGTACATACCCTCTGCCCCGAGGGTGAACTACTCCCTCCTCGCCATGGAGAGCGCCGGGATGATGAAGATGGCCACCGATGAGCGTTCCCCCACCGGCAAGGTGCCAGAACAGGGTCTCGATTGGATTTTGGTGGCTACAGAGGCTTGCGGCGGCGGAACTCCCGATCTATTTTGTTCCCCGAAGGTTTTAGGGTATATGGATATATATAGGAGGAAGAAGTACGTCAGGGGAGCCACGAGGGGCCCACGAGGGTGGAGGGCGCGCCCTAGGGGGGTGGGCGCGCCCCCTACCTCGTGGCTCGCTGGTTTCTTTCCTGACGTGCACTCCAAGTCTATCAGGTTGCTTTCCTTCCAAAAATAACTTCTCCAGAAGGTTTCATTCCGTTTCGACTCCGTTTGATATTCCTTTTCTTCAAAACACTAAAACAAGGGAAAATCAGGAACTGGCACTGGGCTCTAGGTCAATAGGTTAGTCCCAAAAATAATATAAAAGTGGGTAATAAAGCCCATAAACATCCAAAACATATAATGTAATAGCATGGAACAATAAAAATTATAGATACGTTGGAGACGTATCAGCATCTGCAAGCTTAATTCCTGCTCGTCCTCGAGTAGGTAAATGATAAAAACAGAATTTTTGATGTGGAATGCTACCTAGCATATTTATCAATGTAATCTTCTTTATTGTGGCAAGAATATTCAGGTCCATAAGATTCAAAACAAAAGTTTAATATTGACATGAAAAACAATAATACTTCAAGCATACTAACAAAGCAATCATGTCTTCCCAAAATAACATGGCCAAAGAAAGTTATCCCTACAAAATCATATAGTCTGGCTATGCTCTATCTTCACCACACAAAATATTTAAATCATGCACAACCCCGATGACAAGCCAAGCAATTGTTTCATACTTTTGGTGTTCTCAAACTTTTTCCATCTTCACGCAATACATGAGTGTGAGCCATGGACATAGCACTATAGGTGGGATAGAATGGTGGTTGTGGAGAAGATAAAAAGGAGAAGATAGTCTCACATCAACTAGGCGTATCAACGGGCTATGGAGATGCCCATCAATAGGTATCCATGTGAGTGAGTAGGGATTGCCATGCAACAGATGCACTAGAGCTATAAGTGTATGAAAGCTCAAAAAGAAACTAAGCGGGTGTGCATCCAACTCGCTTGCTCACGAAGACCTACGGCATTTGAGGAAGCCCATCATTGGAATATACAAGCCAAGTTCTATAATGAAAGATTCCCACTAGTATATGAAAGTGACAACATAGGAGACTCTCTATCATGAAGATCATGGTGCTACTTTGAAGCACAAGTGTGGTAAAAGGATAGTAGCATTGTCCCTTCTCTCTTTTTATCTCATTTTTTTATTTGGGCCTTTCTCTTTTTTGATGGGCTCCTTTTTTTCTTTTTTTTCATCCGGAGTCTCATACCGACTTGTGGGGGAATCATAGTCTCCATCATCCTTTCCTCACTGGGACAATGCTCTAATAATGATGATCATCACACTTTTATTTACTTACAACTCATAAATTACAACTCAATACTTAGAACAAAATATGACTATATGAATGCCCCCGGCGGTGTACCGGGATGTGCAATGAATCACGAGTGACATGTATGAAAGAATTATGAATGGTGGCTTTTCCACAATACGTTGTCAACTACATGATCATGCAAAGCAGTATGACAATGATGAAGCGTGTCATAATAAATAGAATAGTGGAAAGTTGCATGGCAATATATCTCGAAATGGCTATGGAAATGCCATAATAGGTAGGTATGGTGGCTATTTTGAGGAAGGTATATGGTGGGTGTATGATACCGGCGAAAGGTGCGCGGTATTAGAGAGGCTAGCAATGGTGGAAGGGTGAGAGTGTGTATAATCCATGGACTCAACATTAGTCATAAAGAACTCATATACTTGTTGCGAAAATCTATTAGTTATCTAAAAAAAGTATTACGCGCATGCTCTAGGGGGATAGATTGGTAGGAAAAGACCATCGCTCGTCCCCGAACGCCACTCATAAGGAAGACAATCAATAAATAAATCATGCTCTGACTTCATCACATAACGGTTCACCATACGTGCATG